>JAJHZJ010000442.1:3523540-4723540 GCA_023548195.1 Bettongia penicillata ogilbyi
ACTGCTAGAACCAAGAAGAAGCTACTGGGATTCAACGTGTTTGTGTGTGGGACCCTTTACCTGTCCTGGGGCCTCAAGGTTGAACATTTCGAAACAGCCACCTTACCCCTTCCCTATTGCTCTCCTGCTGAAGGGAAACCTGACATAGGAGAGGACTGTGGGAAAGCTGGCCCCTCATGGTACTACTAGAGTTAGAGGAAGCTGAAGTATCTCATTGTGTCATACACCCCTCACACTTTTGATAAAACAAACAATCCCTACTGGTTCCAGGCACACATGGCCATTCAACATACACATACACACATCCATAGACACATGTAGATGCAGATGTATAAAATACCTCTATCTTTCCTTCCAGGGCACCCTCTTCTGAGGATACCTGTTATTATTCACACTCCATTCTCAAAGAGTACCAATGGCGTTGGGGGGTGATGTCTTGACTTGCAAGTCAACTGGATTTAAGTGAGGCAGAGATGTGTGCAGTTCATCAGCCTCACTCTCTCCTCCACAGTCATCAGGGTATTGGGGTACATAAAAGTGTATACAAACATGGAGGAAGGGATGGGGGCAGTGAGCATCAGCATCAGATGAAATGGACGAAGGATGAGTGGACACACAAACATAGTTTGCTGTAGAAATATAACAAAATGCAACAAGAAACTAACAGGTTGTACATAGAGAGGGAGGAGCAGGGTGGGGCGAGGATTAAGGAGGATAATGTTAAGGAGAAAATAGTCCCAAGCAAAACAAACTTCTTGATCCGGAAGGGTGGACAAAAGAGCGGTGAAAGAAAAACAAAAGAACTAGAATCTAAAGGGGCATCTAAAATGGCCTCAAAACAATTAAGGAATGTCTAAACAAATTGTGGAATATAGATGTAATGGATTGTTACATAAGAAATTATGAAAGAGAAGATTTCATAGAACCTTAGGCAGTATGAACTGACCCAGAGAGAAGTGAGTACAACAACTTATGCAAGGGCAGAAACATTAGGAGGAAAAAGCAACTTTCATTTAAGAACTCTGATCAATGTGGTGTCCAATTAACCCCCTCCCGACAGTTGATGGATACAAGGTATAGAAGGCAAATTTTTTAACTTGGGGGAGGGGGGTTTGGAAGTTTAGTAATAGTGCCTTTCTAAAAATTCTACTATGTTATGGAAATGCTTCAATTTCATAAATTTAAAATAAAATAAAAATTTCAAAAATGACACTCCCAATCACCATAACATTTTTTAAAAATGCACAGTTCATAAGGAGCCATATCATTTAAAAAGCAAGTGGTATGAAATGGTCATGACTTCATGCAGAGTCTTCTGTGATTCCCCAAGTGTGTCTTAATGAAATTCTCATCATTTTGACCCACATCTTTACTGAGCCTGCAAGCACTGTACAGGTAAGTTAGTAGATATGATAGGTCATAGTTCAGGCCAAAATTTCCTAACTTGAGTAAACGTTTTCACTTTTCCAAAAACCTTCATAGAATATCCTCTTCAAAGGAAGCTTTGTTTTCCAGAGTTCCAAATCTTTCACTGGACATACATTTTTATTAGACTTGTCTTTAATTTAAATATTAGAGGCAATTTGGCCAGATGTGAAGGATGAATGTGTTTTTAACTGCTTTTCTTTCTCAGCTTTTCAGCTTTTTCCTCTCCCTCGCTAGTCCTACTCCCATTTTCTAAATTCACTGCAGTTTCTTCAGAGTACTATTATTTACAGCATGCAATGTCAGTACTAAGTTGGGTCTGTCTTGGACTCCAGACAAGGAAGTTTAGTTACTGGAAAGTCATGTTAAAGCTTCTTTGTCCTGAATATCATCCACCTAGGCAAAACCAACGACTAACCTGAGTGTTAACCTGGCAGAAAAGATGCAACCTGTTCCTTCCTTTATCCCTGAGTCATTTGGCAGGTGATGCCACTTTCAGGTCTCCATGTCTTCAAAGCAAAATCAACCCAAAATTTCTTTTGAGGACAAATGTGTCATTTCGAGAGTACTTCGTGTGCCTTGGTCTTGAGCCATGATAGTTTAATGGCCAAATGATTAAGGGCTATTTGTCTTTAGGGTCATGCCAGGTACTGTGCATGTGTGTATAGTGTGTATGTAGTACAACAAAAGCATACAGTTCAAGAGATTAGGAGCTTATAAGAGGTGGCTTGTGATTTTTTGTTTTAAATTTTAGAGGTTTTCTTTTCTTTTTTTAGACCTATAACTTTAGCAGCACAGGGCAGATCAAAAACTGTTTGCAATTTATAGCCATAATTTGCTGGTGGCACTGAGAGGATCCAAGTGATTCACTCAAGGTGATGGTAATACGTAGGACTGGGACCTGAAGGTCAAGATGGGAGGCCAGGTTATTCTGCCTTGTATAGCAATTAAGCACCTTCTGTGTGCCTTGGATTATGCTGCTAGCCTACAAAGTAAAAAAATAAAAAAGTCCCCCCCTCAAAGAACTTGAGTCTTGTCCACAGAGACACATACATACAGATGTATGCAAAATAAATAGAAGGTCATGGGGGGAAGGCACTAACAAATTGGGAAATGTCAAAAAGCTACAAGGGAGGCGGCACTTGAGCTGATGTTTTCTTGGCTCTTCAGCTTTTGTTTCTTCCCTATTCTTTTTTTCTAAGTTCACTAGAACTTCCTTAGAGAATTCTACTTTATAGAGTAGAATAGGCCTTCATCCTTTTTTCTGAAATGCTGGTTTTTTTGTGTTTGGAGAGTATTTTTATACTTTTCATAGGGAATGGAATAGCTGAGCTAGATGACCTCAATGGGTGCTTTATTCAGCAGTGCTATGCTTCAAGGGCATTTTTCTGTCCCAATCTGAACCCTTGCAGATTTCTGGCACATGACAACTTTAGTTGGGACCCCTGCCTGCCACACAGATGAGCTTTTAGGGAAGTGTCAACTGGTTAGCACAAGCCCAGTACAAACACATCCAGATCCATGGAAACTCTTTGTTGTGAAAACACTCCTCAGATGACATGGCAGTAGGGGATATTGTCCCTCAATCTAGCTTCCCTCTAGAGAGAGCCCTTCAGTCCTGTGGGCAATTTTTCACATAAGTTATCTGTGGTTGAAGAAAATAAAACTATACCATTTGACAGAAAAGCACTATCACTGTGAAAGCAGCTCTCAATTTGGCACCATTCTTTGAATAAGCCCTGGTATTCATCAGGATACAAAAACTTGGGGTGCTTCCCACAGGCCTTAAGAAGTACCTTATTTGACTCATTAAGAGTCCTCAGGGGAAGGAACACAGTTTGTTTTAGAGTGAATTTCCAGAAATTTAACTTGTAGATACATTCTCAGGATGTGAAGGTGGACAGTGCTCCTTAATCATTTACATTTCTCTGCATGCACCTCTAGCAACATCAATCCATGAGCAGAATTTCTATCATGAACTTAGAATATATTCATAGCCTATTCCCCAGACATGTGTACAGGCATATGGGGGAGAAAACCGTAGGGCCATGCATACAATTTTGCCAAGATTTCATGGGAATTCTCCCCATTCAGGATAGGCCCAAATCAGCTTCCCTTTCACACATTAGCTTTTGGGCCATGGTTTACACTCAGTCCTAACCTTGGCACCAACATATAGAGCATTACAATTTAAGGTAATAATTGGCTCAGAGAGAAAATGAATCTTGCTTACAATATAATCCAATAGCAACTTTCTTCAGAGATTCTTCTGAAATAGCCAGCTGTTTCATAGGCTTAAGGGCTCTTTTAAGAAAAAACTATGTAAACATGAGCAAATCTGATTGTTACACCACACCAAGCAATTTAATCTGTCATCTCCAAACTATCGGCAAAAGCTATATTCAGCATCTCCATCAGTCAACAAATATTTATTAAACTAATAAAAAACTAATATATATTTACATTATGTATTATCTATATTGGTTCTCCAAAAAATTAAAACTATAATTCAATTCTTTTCAGATTAAAAAAAGGTGCAAAGAAATGATAAAAGCTGGAAAAACTATATGGAGGCTCTGCGATAGAAGGGTGGGGTCGGGAAGGAGCTTTATTTTATTTTTAAAAGACTGATGTGCTTTTTTTCTAGAGTTCAGTAAATCCCAAATTTTCATAAACAGCAAAGATTTAGAGGTTATAATTCAGTATTTATTGAATGCAGAGCACCGTGCTATAAAGTTTTAATTGCGTCTCCTTGCTGAGAGCTTTAAAAAAAAACCTTTTTTTACATAACAGGTAAACACATGCACCCATACACAACATATACACATAAACACATATAACTACTCGCACCAAACAACCTCTATAAAAATGGAGACAATTAAGGCAATGATTACAATCTTCAGGTAACTCCTCTGCACAAGATTAGAGGAAAATTTCATCTGTTCTTTGTAGCAAGTGTAGGCATGACACATTATATATCACAGTTAAAGATAGGTATTCACATTTGGAAAACATGATCAAAGATTGTAATCCAATTTGTTAATCAAAGAGCTCTAAAAGTTGAAGGAGCTAAACAGAAAGTAAAAATGTCATTTCTTCCTTTAAAGGAAATCGGAACCTTTCTCCTTATAACTACTATAATTTCTTAAAACAAATTTAAACGGTGGCCAGAGCTCAAAGTCCCACTACAGCCTAGGCAGACTGTTACTGTGTCACTCCATGGGCCAGGTAGGAATTGAATTGCTTCTCTCCTCTAGGGCAGAATGTTTACGCACTTTGGTGTTTCCTCCTTCTTGTGTTTAATCCAGCTAGGGTTCTGCAGTGACTAGACTGAGTGAAGCTTTAGCTGTGGGCCCTCCTGTGTATATTTTTTACTGAAATCTTCATGGCTTTTATAAAAGAGTAGACAAATTAGCATCTTGAGAGTAGCAGGGTGTAGTATAGTGGGAAGGCTACTACAACATTAAGAGTCAGATCACTGGATTGATTCAAACACCAGCTTTCCTGTCTGAGATCTTGGGCAAATCATTTAAGCTCTGGGTTTTCAAGTGTCCTTGTCTGTAAAATGGGAATATATGAGCCTAACTTGAAAGAAATCCAACTCTGTACTTATAACTCCTACAAAACACACTGAACCAACTTACTTTTGCATAAACCTCACATTTATGGTAGTAATAATAATGATACCTTAACACTTTATACAGCAATTAAGATTTGCAAAGCACCATGTTACCTCACTTGACCCTCACAACCCAGACAGATACTATCATCACTTTCATGGCTCTTCTGGCTGTGTTCCTGACTTACTCTGGACTTCAAAATCATGTTCCTCCTTACTGCTGGCTCCTCCTGGAACTCTGCTTAGTTTCCCAGGAAGCTTAATATCTCACCCCTGTGGCCTGGTATATCCTCTCTCTTCTTGTTGGTAAGTTCCCTGGACAGTCCCCACTTTGTGAAGGGGTCCAGGCTTAGCTTGCCTTCATTTCCCTTCCAGCCTAATTCCTGATGCTTTCTCTGGACTTAAAAACCAAAACGTGCTCCCCTTCCCCGACTTCCTATTTTAGCTTATTTCCTGCTTTCCTTCCATTTTATAGGTATAGGGAAAGGCTCACAGAGGTTAAGGAAATTCTATACTCAGTGAGAAGAGCAGAGACTGGGTTTGAACTCAAAGCCTTCCTGACTCCAAGACCTGTGCTCTATAAATTGCCACCTGAGTAGCTGAAGTAGTGAGAGGTGAAGACAACCCAAAGTTGGGGAAAGTTATCAGGATTCCACATATTACCTTTATTCAAACATCAAAATTTCCTTAGACATTATTAGAAATACAGGACAGTTTTTAAGTGTACAACTCCTATATATTTTACCTAATTTGGATTTTAAAAACCACTAAATTCTAGCTCAACAATGATTATTAGTCTAAAAACTTTCCTTTTCATTCTGAGACCAAGCTGAGGAGAGGCCTAGAAGCTATGACATGAGGACGGGATGAACTGGGGACATTCAGCCTGGAGAAGATGTGCTCAGTGCCTGTGTGTAATGAGAGATTAGTTGCTGTTTTCATTTATTTAAAGGGGAAGAATTAGACTCATTCTGCTTGAGCCCAGAGGGTACTCTAGCATTACAGATAAACTTTACAAAGAGATATTATGAGAATTTCAGCTCAACATGAAGAATATTTTCTTGACAATTAAACTATCCAAAAGTTTTCATAAAGTTTGTCCCATGGAGAACGTCCCATGCAACACTAATACAAAAAAACTGTGTACCATGTAAAACAGATAGTACTCTGTATTGTCCAGTTTTGTGTACCCATGTGTCCCAAGGTGTTGTCTAAAGGCCTCTCCCAAAAAGCAGCTCAGGAAATTCATTTAGACTGGCTCTCTGCACTCCATTCATCTCAGTGTCCCAGTCAACTTTAGGTGGCTTCGGGGCTTCCTTTAAGATCATGTCAGGTAGCATACCAAGCACCACAGCTGGTGCTGACAGACTGACCAGGAACTTCATAACCACACTGATTTTATAACTTAGTCATAAGAAGATCAAAGCAGAAAGCCTCGTAGGAGTCCATAATTTCATACTTCATAAATATTTTTCCACTGAGATTCTTATGTATTCCATCTAAGTCATCGACGCAGCCTCAGAAAAAATGCATGTTTACACTCTTTACTCTCTAAGGGATAATATTTGTCATAAAAGTCCAAGACATATTCTTCAGTCTTGAATCCAAATTTTTGGTACAGAAGCATAGCGGAGTTGCTTGCTGAGACGTGAAGGGTTACGTCCTTGCCCATGCAGGTCTGCCAAAAGATAGGGGGAAAAATAACACTAAAATGAAAAAGCCTCTAGGGAAAATGAGTAGGTTAAGAAACTCTTTCAAGTGTAGGTACTTAAGTAGCTGCAAAACGTGAGAAATCAGAGCCCTGAAACTGAGACATTACAACACATAGCAACAGCTGGAAGCAGAATGGAATGCTGCTGCTTATGCAAACATTCACAGGACTCAGGCACCCTGCAGGGTTTGGGCTGAGTTGATTTATTTTCCCTGTAAGGAGAGATCAGGAGTAATATAGTCAACTTTACAATCTAATTTACAATTCAATTATATTTAATTATGTTCAGAACATACCAATATCAAATACTTGTGAATAGCTTGAAGGAAAAAAAAAAGAAAATGAGATCTGTTTTTAAAACTGAGCACTCTCTTGCCAAAATAATAATAATAATAATAATAAAATTACCCAATAAAATTGGTTACCCAGACCCACCCAGGAGGAGCAAGGGACTCCATGGACAGAATGTATACCCAGATACACTGGTAAGCGGCTGGCAAACAGCCTCTATGGTGAAATAGAAAAGAGTCAAGTCTGGGTTCAAATCAGCCTCTGTCCATGCCTCGCTTTCCCCAAGAATAAAATGAGGCTGCCCCTTAGCAAGTAACTCCCGGGAGGATTCA
Organism: Bettongia penicillata ogilbyi; assembly: GCA_023548195.1. Taxonomy (NCBI): domain Eukaryota; kingdom Metazoa; phylum Chordata; class Mammalia; order Diprotodontia; family Potoroidae; genus Bettongia; species Bettongia penicillata. The sequence continues at coordinate 3,530,919 of JAJHZJ010000442.1, forward strand.
CATGTTCTACCCAACCTTCTGTAGAAGGGCCAGCTAGTATGACTACTCAAGCCTGCTGTGTTCTTTAAAAATCTGTGTTAAAAATCAGACAAAGAGCAGATAAGGAAATGCTAAAGTCCTGGAAAATTTACACTGTTTGTCTCCACTTGGTAGAGATGGGTTAATTTCAAAAACTTTGAATAATTAGAGGCAGCCGGTAGTGCCAGAGTGCATAGAGTACTGGGTCTTGAGTCAGGAAGAGTTCAAATCTAGACTCAGAACTTGACTAGCTGGGTGACCTGACAAGTGACTTCACTAGTCTAACTCAGTTTCCTTGACGATGAACTAAGAGATAACAGTACCTACTTCACACAGTTGTTGTGAGGCTCAAATGAGATTATTTGTAAAAGTGCTTACAGCATGATGCCTGGCACATGGTAAACACTTAAAATGCTTTTCTCCTTCCTTATAATTATTACATCTACATGAAAAAGTAAGATCTTTAATCAATTAAAGTTTAAAAATAAGGCAAAAGTCATAAAAATTACAAAAAAAAAAAGATTCCCTCTTTTATGAGTAGTGTGCTCTCAAAAAGTATAACCAGCAGACCGAACATACTCCCAGAGATCTGACTGATGGTGCCCAAAGTCTATACCTAACAACTTCTCTCTTAGGTTAGTTGACACTAACCTGATCAACCTCCAGGTTTTTCTGTTTAATGAACTACATTTTGTTTCAACAAACATCATGGAACATCCCATAACCCAAATCCGTCCCATAGCTACTTGTGAAGCTAACCCAGAGAAGAAAATCTGTGTACTATATTATAAATGGAAAAAAAAAACTAAGCCTCTGACCATCATAAAATACTGGGCACCTAATATAATAAAGAATTATAATACATAGTCCCTGTCCTCCAAAGGGACTACGGGGAAGAAGACAAATACATAAAGGATAAATAACCAAAACAAAACAATGGGGATTTGTAAAGAACTGGTGAATATTTGGTTGCCACAGCAGAAAGAGGTTAAGGGGGCTTGCCCAAGTGTCAAAAGGCTAATTATAAACCAGAGGGAACTTTGCAGACCCCATACTGCTCTAGGTTATGAGGTCAGTCAAGTCACTTATAAAATCTTCATTATGGGCTAGGCACTAGTGCTGGAGCTGCCTACAAATAAAGGCAGAAAACAATCCCTGTCTGAATGAATATACCTTCTGATTGGGAGAAAACATGTAATAACTAGACACATACAATATATTTACACAAGAGATAAAAGGTAATATGTAAAGGGGAAGATAGCTGGGAAGACTTTGAAAGGCCTCCTGTACAAAGTGGGAACTGAGTTCTGTCTTGAAGGAAACAGGGACACTAAGAGATAGAGATGCAAGAGAAGAACATTCCAGGGATAAGGGTAAGACATGAGTTACGTAGATAATAAATGTTAGAGAAATATTAAGAAGATCACTGTTAAGACAGGAAGACTTTTAGAACTGCTAACATTTGGAAAAACAGCATTTCATCAGTTCTAGTCTCCTGAAAAAGTCTACTTAACTCGAAATCCCTAGACATTAAAAATGGAGGATTTATGGGAAAATTCCAGAAAATCTCTTACACAGAAAACAACAACCCAGCCAATTCAATGGGAGTATATAAATAGTATGAATTTTTCTGCATGGGGAATGCAAACTATGTTTTATGGCTAAAATACAGCCCACTCTATTAATAACGTACTGGGGCCAGGAAGACCTGGATTCACGTGCCCCCATGTCACATACATGCTAACTAGGTAATCCTCAGCAAGTCACTTTAACCTCTCAAAGTCCCTAAACCACTCTTAAGACAGTTTGATTTTTTTTTTTTTTAAATTAAAGGGGCCCATCCCTTGACTAACTTTTTAAAGAGGCCCATTCACTGAATGGGCATTACCTCACTCAAAGTGAAAACCTGAAAAGGTCTTAGCCTAAAATAGCCAGGGTCTCCTACTGCATCCTGGGCTATCTCCAGCCACCCTGATGAATGATCTGGCCACTGGACCCAGAAGGCTCCAGAGAAGAAAGTGAGGCTGGTGACCTTGCACGGCTCTCCCTCCCTCAACTCATAGTCAACTGCAAGTTGTGTCATCATTTCCTTGATGTCATGGCCTTCTTAGGGAACAAAGAACAAACAGCAGCTGTACCTGCCTACACGTGTGCTCTCCTTTAATTAGGATATAGGCTCCTTGGGAGCAGGTACTGTCTTGTATTTGGGCACATTAATATAATTGCTTAATGTCTTTTCATTCCATTTTATTATGAACAGGGATAAATTACCTGAATAAGATGATAAATCATAAAAGTTGCAATTCCTGCTCTCCTCCATTCAGGATGAACAAATAGGAATGATATATAAGCTTCATTATACTTCACATCAGGAACCATGAAGCCAAAGGCAATAATGACTTTCTTATATAGGACAACAACACTGAAATCTGGATACTGAAGGCATTCTGACAAGTCAATACCTAAAGACAAAAAACAAATGGAACTTGAGATATGGCAAATAAGAGCAAATCTTGTATCAAGTATTCATAATACAATAACTTGGAAATTAATGAAAAACCTATACTTACATGCTAAAAACACATGTCCATGCAAAAAAAGGACATAATATTCAAAACATAAAATTACCTCTAGAGACTTTAATGAATTCTGTGAAAATAGAAAGAATAAAGTACTCTAAAGCCAAACTGAACAAAAAAAAGTATTAGAGTTAGAAGGGACTTTAGGAATATTCTAATCTGATCTCATTTCAGGGATGAGAAAACTGAGGCCCAGAGAAGTGAAGTCATTTGCCCACGGTTACAAAGTCACAGAGCTGGAACTAGAATCAAAGTATGAGTTTCAGCCAACCATATGCTTAACTTAGGGGAGTTCTGAATCATGTCATATTTTACAGGAGTAACAGTGGTAGACCAATTTTTCTCCTCCTTATTAATTAGTTCACATTTCAGTTGTCACCTCTGCAAAGATGACCCCCAAATCTCTCTCTCTCTATATATATACTGCTCTAATGTTGCCTGTGGTTTCCTCCTATTATTTCTAGATGCCAGCTATTCATTTCTACTTAGATGTCCTGCTGGCCCCTCAAATTCAAATGAAGCAAACTTGAGAATTTACTGTGTCCACCCATCCCCCCAAACCTTTCCTCTCCAAACTTGTCCACTAAAGGTACTACCATCCCCCTCAAATTACCCAACTCTGAAACCTTGGAGTTTACACTCATCCTCCACATCTGATCAAATGACAAATTAAAATTATACCCTTTTTACAATACCTATCTCTTTCATTTCCTTTTCTTCATTCACAATGCCATTGCTCTAGCCCTGGAAGACTATTATTAATGGGCCTCCTTTCCATGTATTTCCCCCTTTTCCAATCTATACTTTACATTACTGGGACAACAATCTCCCCAAATGTCCAAGTCGTTCCTCTACTTGCTGAGAAATCTTCTGTGGTTTCCTACCATCTCTAAGAGAAACTGCAAACTTTTAAAAATCCAGTCAGTCATCAATAATTTATTATGTTGTTAGTGCATTTGAGGCATTATTCCTAGTCCTGGGAATGTAAAGAAAGGAAAAAGCATAGGCTCTGCCCTAAGGAAGTTCATATTCTAATGAGGGAGATAACATGGAAGCAATTATATATATGAAATACATAGTTCTGTGTGTACAAATATACATATCTCTATGTACATATGCATACATATATGTATAAGACAAACACTGGGCAAATAGGAAGCAAACTCAGAGGGATGGGACTTAGGGAGGGGGAAAGAATAGGAAAACCTCTAGTCCAAGGTAGGATTTGGGTGAAATCTTGAAGGAAAGTCAGGGGAAGACAAGAAACAGAACTGCAGGCATGGGAGGGCGGCAGCCAGTGAAAATGCAAGATGGGGAGATGATGTGTAGTATGCAAAGAACATCAAAGGGGACAGTGTCACTGTGAGGGAGTACACTGCAAAACTGGGAAGTCAAGAAGTGTTGAAGTTATGAAGGTCTTTAAAGCCAAACAGACAATTTTAAATTTTATCTTGAAAGTAATAGGGAGCAACTGGAATTTATCAAGTAAAGGGTTGGCATAGTCAGAACTCTACCCTACTCTGGCACACAAGGGGAAGAATCGGTGTGAGGAGAGACCTGAAGCAGGAAGACCAATCAGAAGGCAACAGCAATAGTCCCTGCTGGAGGTGGTGAAAGCCTATCTCAGGGAGGTAGCGACATGAATAGAGAAGATGTATACAGGAGCTGTACAAGAGTAGAAAGAGCAATAGACTGGATATAGGGAGTTAAGTTCAGGTGAAGAGTAGAGAATTACACCTAGACTGGGAGCTTGGAAACTTGAGAGGGCAGGAGGATGGTAGTGCCACTGACAGAAACAGGAAAGTTCATGGCAGGGGTGAAGGGAGGAGGAGTATAAAACAGTCAGTCACAATAAACATTTATTAAGTACTATTATGTGACAGGTATTGTGCTAAGTGGTAAGTATAGAAAAAGATAGTTCTTGCCTTCAGTAAGCTCATAGTCTAATGGGGGAGAGAACAAACAATTATGTTCAAACTATAGGAAATAATTAATAGAGGGAAATTAAAGATTAAATGAAGAGGGAAGGCTTACTATAGAAAATGGGATTTTAGTTGGGAATTAAAACTGGGGATAAGAGCAGGCAGAATTGAGGAAGGAGAGCATTCCAGGCAAAGGAGACAACTGGAAAAAATGCCTAGAGTCACAAAATGGAGTGTTGTGTTTGTGGAACACATGATATATCCAAGAAGCATATGAGATGAAAAGGGAAGAAGGGGGGTACATTATAAAGGGCTTTGAATGCAAAACAGAACATTTTGCATTTGATACTGGAGGAAACAGGAAACCACTGGAGTTTACAGAGTAAGGGAATGAGATGGTCAGGCCTTTGTTTTAGGAAAATCACTTTACAGAATGAATAGAAGATGGATTAGAGTGGGGAGAGACTTGAGGAAGGGAGACCCACCAGCAGGTTATTGGGATAATCAAGTAGTGAGGAAATGAGGGTCTGCGCCAGAATGGTGGAAGTGTCAGAGGAAAAAATGTGGCTTGTTTAGACATCCTGGGTTTAAGATAACCACAGGTGAGGACAAAGGGTAGGGCTGGACAAATAGATCTGAGAAAAACATTGGGGTCTTCTACAAGCTAACTATCCTATCCTTCTGGCATAATCTCACTATCACTTATCGTAATGAATTCTACACTCTAGCTGAAATGAACTTGACATACCACCTCCAACCGCTGTTCATCTGCATGGTCTGTCCTCCATGCCTGAAAATGACTTCTTCTTAAGTCCCATGTTTTAGAATCCTGAGATGTGGTATGGTAGAGAGGAAAGACCTGACTTCAAAACGTGGTTCTGCCAAATCCTGAGCAAGGCAACTAACCTATCAATCAATCAAATGCTTAGTATGTGCCAGGCACTGTGCTAAATGCTGGAGAAATAAACAACAATTGGTCCCTTCCCTTGAGAACCTTACAGTTTACCTGGAGACACCTCTCCAAGCCTCAATTTTTCACATTTAAAATGGGTACAACATTGCTTTTCTCAGTTCTAGACAACCAACTCTCTATGTATCCTTGTTTTCCTTAGCTGACAGTTTCTCTTCCTCTTCAAATATCCCTAGAGTACTTTGTATTTCTTCTTTGCCCCCATCACGCCTTATCTTGCTTTGAAATGATCCCTGCTTATGTGTTCTAGTAACTGCTAAAGGACAATCAAATCACTAAGTATCATTTGGGACGCAGAAGGATTAGTGGAAAAAACGCTAGATTTGGAGGCAAAAGAACCAGGTCCAAGCCCCAGCTCTGGGCTCACTACCTATGTGACCTCGGGCAAGTCACTTACCCTGTCTGGGCCTCAGTTTCCTCATCTGTAAAGAGGGTTGGACTAGACGACATCTAAAGGCCCCTTCCAGCTCTAAATCTATGGTCCTATGAGGTAGAAAACAAAAAAATGTCACAACTGATACAAATGAGTAATGTGCTGATGCTAAGAGGTTATCTGGTTTGGCAGACATTGGCCTAGATGAACACGAACAAGGCTCAGGCAGAGGGTGGATTATGTGGCCTTTGCAGGCAGTCTCTAACACATGTACCATGTGGCTGTGAAAACAGGATGAAATACATTCTGACAGCAGAGAGACAGGTTACAGGAATCAAACAAAGCTGTCTCACTACTTTAACTGCTTTTCTGTCTAATCTCAGAAAACCAAAACTGAAGGAGTACAATGCAAGGGTGGGGATCAGGAAAGCTGAATTAAGTCTTGGCTCTTTTACTGAGTGACCCTAGATAGTCATTTTACCTCTCTGGGCACCAGCTCCCTAATCTGTAAAATGAGGGGGGCTGGTTTAAGGTCCCTCCCAACTTTAACATTCTATGTTTCTCAGGTTTTTAACAATGATGCTATAAAACTTATCCATTAAAGAAAGACTTAGAAGAATATTTGATTTAGTGAAGAACAAAGAAATGTTAAATATAGATCAGAGTATCTTACCAGGCCAGAAAAATTCATGACACATAGAGTTTATGGTTGGGATGTGATTTGGGCGAACATAGCAGTAATCAATAGGTGCTTCAGGCTCTGGTTTCCAACTGGCATCATTCTTATGTAGATAGGCACGTATCTCTGCCAGAAGCTGAAGCTTAGGAGGTTTTGATTCATAATCACGCCTCCCAGTATCAAAGGAAGAAAACACAAAATAACACCACCGTGAAAAAAACAAACATTATTATAAGCTATCTGATGTTCATAAAACACGTCATGTTTGAAAATTCAAGATAACCTGCTCTTCTTTATAGGGCTGATGTAGTAAAGAAGTGGACAACAGAAATAACATTCTTAGCATACAAACAATACACTCAAAATGTCTTTTAAGGAAATTGCTGTTTCATTAACTTAGCGCTGGTTAAGAAAAGTCAGACTGAAGACTCAGAAATTAAAAATCATACAACCACAGAACATGTGAAGCACAAGAAATACAGAACCAAGTTTTTTCCTGCTCAGTGATTCTATCCCTGAATGACCAACTCTAGGAATTAAGAAGTTATTAGTTCATTCAACTTCTGTCTGGCTCTGCCTATTCCAACAATAGAAGCTATTATTATAAACTACGATGATGTTCATTACAATGTTAGTATTATCCAGTCAGGCACTAAAGTAGGATGCTGTTCCATACAACTTTATTTCCTATCATTAACAGTTATAACCATGCAAAAACTAACAATTTTAATAAAAGGACTTTTACTGATCTCATTTTAAAGTTAACTATTACTCTGAATCTGTTGGACTAATGGTTAAAATCTCCAAATCCTTTTTAAAATCTCTCCTTTGGAAAAATCAGAGAAAACTAAATAATTCTGGTCTATATTTCTTTCCCAAAGTTTTCTGACTATCATATCCCAAGTTATCTTTTTTGCTTTCAGGTGTGAATATGGTAAGTGAATGAAATCTGAAAATGCCTTATCTTCTGTTTGCTGAGGTCCTCTCACAATCTGGAGAGTTTATTCACTACAATGGGAGAATCTCATGGCATGAACTCAGAGGATTATGCTGCCCTACCATGCCACATAATAATACTGTTCTTACTGTGTGTACCCACAAGAGTAGGACACTAAATAGAACCGCAAGTTCAAGTCATATCACTGGGTAAAAGTGTTATACTGCAGAGTATGACTGAAACTTGGCTATGTGTTCAAACTCTCTCTCCCTCAGAAGTAATAAGAATGAAACAAGAGAGAGATCAGGGGAACTACCAAAATAAAAATTTGGAAGAGTTAAGTAATGAAAATTAAGGAAGAGGACAAGAGGCTAAACTTGACAAAAGGAAAAAAAGCATGAGAAAGAAATGGAGAAGTCTAGCCTTTAGATGAATGAAGTTAAAAACAGAGCCACCTTCACTTTTACTCAGAAGCCCTTCTTCATCTCCACTCCCCTTAGGCTCCATGCAGAAAGCAGATTGACAAGGTGAAAAGGAAGGGAGACAAGGATCATGTCAATGACAGACAAGACATGAAACTTCAGTTGCCATGTACCTGATATAAGGTTTTAGTACCCGAGAAGTATAAGGGCTGACGATACTCTGGTCTGCTGCCATATCTTCTGATCCCACCAATCGGGATAAAAATTTAGTAGTCTGGTGCCGATACCCTTTTCTGGATGGCAAAGCGGTCTAAGACAAAGAAAAATGTGTTATATAAGATTACTCAAAGTATTAATCAGCAGTTAAACTACAAGTTTTTTTCTGTGACCAGAAAACAAGTCCTTTTGTGTTACTCATCTGTAAAATTTAAGGATCTTGCAGACTTATCCTGATATTAAAAATCTATGTAATAACAGCACTGCAAATATTTTAGAATGAAACATTCCAAAACTTTAAAAGTGATTTTTCTTGCTATGTCTGAAAAAAAAAAGTGTTTTTTAAAGCAGCTGGAATTATACCTGCTATAGGAACTATCACTCTAAATTTCTGCATGGGCTTTTAAATATTCAACTACAGAGATGAATAAGCTGGCATAATTTCAACACATTTCTCCTAACCCCATTTAGATTTCTATGCATTCTAGGTCTATACAATACAAAGACTACACAGTCAATTTCATATACCAATAAAGCAAACATTATAGACAGCAGATTCAATAGATAGAGTGCCAGGCCTTGAGTCAGGAAGACTCATCTTCCTGAGTTCAAATCTGGCCTCAGACACTTATTAGTTATGTGATTGCTGGAAAGTCACTCAATGCTGCTGGCCTCATTTTCTTCACTTTTGAAATGAGCTAGAGAAGTAAATGGTAAATCTCTCCAGTATCTCTGCCAAGAGAATCCCGACAATAACAAAGAAGACATCATTTATAGACTGAATACATTAGCCAGACTAGGATTAGAGGTTCAGTACTGGTAAGGACACAAGAATTTTTTTTTCAGGTTGTCTGGTTCCTCTAGCAGTCAGCACCCCCCTTCCTCTGCCCCTGACACTTGTGTGTGTGTGAATGTTTTTAAATACAATCTATACTCCAGTATTTGCAAGCCTGAAGTATTCTCAATTTCCTGGAAACTCCTCGAAGGTAGAGACTACCTTCCCCTTGTTTTAGAAACCCCAGTACCTAGCACATTGCCTGGCATTTAATAAATGCATGTTGATTATGTTCTCCAACCTGAAAAAAACAACCTAGTATTGACATAAATTAACCTCTAAAACAAATACCTATTGTAGACAGCAGATATACACTGTTATAAAGAGGGCACATACCAAAGAGAAGTTAAAATGTCCTGAGACACAACTTTTGTTCCTTTTGTAACTGAATTAGCAGATTTCATATATTTTCTTAAGAATACAAATTAAAAATATTCTGTTCTCACTGTTACTACAATGCACTCTGAGTCATGGAGACTTGAACTATTATGGTTTCATAGCATAGAAACTACTCAACTCACGATTTTTATAAGATTATTTCCTGAAGCATGAGGGTAAAGCTTAACGATAAAGAGCCATTTCTATATAGTAGCCATAGTCTTAGGCTGGAAAATAGCATCTAGTTTGTTCTTCAATCACTAATTTTATTTTAGAAAATTCTGTACCCCAGTCACCCAAACTACACTCAATTTTTTCCAAAGTTGTAAAAGACTAACAAAACCTAAGTTATCCCTCCTTTGAAGTCCTACAGCGTTTATTGCTTGTACCACTCGACTGGCACTAACACCTAGTATCCTTTTAATACCGCCTATCTCCTCAGATACACCTCCAAGTTTTCTGAGAAGAACTGAGATTTCTCTTGCTTCCAAAGGCCTAACCTACTCACTTGAACACAGTAGGTGCTTCCTAGTTGACACATGACATTCTCACTACAAAGCAGGAGTCATTAACAGCAATCCTTAGTGACTATTAGTGGCAAAGAAGCATGCTGGGGGTGTGTCGAAAATACAAAAGAGAACTTAAAATGCAGAAAAAAGAGAGAAGACTATATATAGGAGGTAGCGTGACAGAGTAGACAGGGAGTCTTCAGGAAGACCTATGTTCAAATCCTGCCTCCTACAATCAACAGTCAACCACCAGGCACTATGCTGAGCACTAGCGATACAAAGAAAAGTAAAAAACAATTCCTGATCTCAAGAAGCTTAGTTTTAGTGAGCGCAATAGCTATACAATCATAGGCAATTCATTTAGCCTGACCCTCACATAACCTTTGAAAATTTGTTCACTAAATTAAACATGGGTTGTAATCTGTCCTGATGTTCCATGTGGAAAGTGAAATGTATTATCAATCATGTTCATACTATTAAACAGCTTCATTCTATTATTTTCAGGGAATACAAAGTAAGTTAAATGTTTGAATGTCAGGACACATCTGCTGCATCACAATAAAATACAATTAAAATGTTAGAAATTTTTCAAAAAATAAAATGTTCAGTCATTCTTTTCCACAGCAATCATTAACACACAAACTCGAATTTGCCCAGTTAAAGTACTTTACTGGTTCTCTGCATCTGGCACCACTCACTTGATAACGGTCAAGGATTCTGAAGTCCTGACAGGTTGTTCTGTAAGTGGCATGTCCAGCTGGAATTCTGGATGTTCCTCCATCTTTGGCTCCATAGATACCATCAACTAGAAGAAGGGCAGCATTAACAACCTGGTCCAAGTCAAAAAGAGGCAATCCTCTCTCTCTCTTGGCTTGTCTGACAATCAATTTTCGCTTTAATCTTCTAGCTTCTGGAGTTCCAAGCACAGCCCTGGGGCAGGCCTCCAGTCTCCTCAGCAGGAGTTTTTCTTCATAAATGCTAAGGGGTGTATATTTGGGACCTTTCGGTTTACTCTCTTTCTCTAGCTGTGGCTTCCTCTTTTCTCTTGTTCTCGTTTGTAAGGATGCACTTGAGTCTTCAGTGTCTTCACTATCAGCTTCCATCCGCTCAGTCTTCTCTTCCTCACTCTCCACCTCCTGCTTGATTTGTTCAGGTGCTTTGACTTTCTTTCTCCCTCCCACCACAGCCCCAGAGCTTGATGACGCTGTACAAGGGGGCACATATTCTATTCCAGGGTCTATAACGCCATCTCCTTCCATTTCCTCATCATCTAAACATGGCACAAAAACAAAAAATTACCAAAAAAAAAAAAAAAGACAACCAAAGGAAACTAAATGAACACACTCTCTTTAAAGGTAACTAAATTTGGCAAATATTTACTACTATGTGAAAGGCAAAATAACTAAACAGTTCCTATTCTCAAAAGTTTTTATTCTACTAGGCAAAATAAACATTTTCTATGGAAATGAGAAAATAACTATAAGGATGGTTTAATACAAAGAGAACGGACCTTAACAGATTAAATTAACAGACCTATTAAACAGATTAAAATAACAGAACATAATGAAAGAATTATGAAAACATGGTTAAATCCATTCATTGATAGAAGTACAAACTAATAAAAATCTTTTTTGAAGAGATTAATCTAACAGCACTGAGTAAAAGTTAGAAAAATTATCATCCCCTTTGACCAACAGCTTCATTTGTGAGAACATACCCTGCAAGTATAGTCAGAAACAAAGAGCTAGCTGCCCAAAGATTTTCATAGAAATGTATAATCACAAAAAAAACTGGAAATAACTAAATGTCAACAATGGCAGAATGGTTAAAGTGAACATTAATGCAATGAAATATTTTAGGGAAAGGATACCTAGATATGATTTCAGTGCATAGGAAACTCTCAACATGGAGACTTCTTACTTGGCAATTCATTAATAATGCATAATCTTAGAAAACTGCCTGGGATACTGAAAGGTTAAATGACTTGCTCATAACCACAAACCTCTAAGGGTTGGAAGCAAGAATCCTGAAGCACTGACCTATAAACAAGTATAAGGACTGTAACAATGACCAAAAAATACCTAAAAAGACTTTAAGGAAATAGTGCAGAGAAAAGAAAAAATAACAAAATACATACTATGCCCATGTAAGAGAAAAAGTGAATGAGAACAAAAAATTCTAATGGGTACTTGGAACAGCTAAAAAAATTATGATGCTTTATTCATTAAAATTAATTTAAATGTAAATATTTACTAAGCAAGTGTAGGCAGCTGTACTAATGTTCAGTGTTAAGTTTTTCAACAAAACCCTTTTTTTTAAACAGGCTTGTAAGAAGACTTTGGTTCTAGCTCCAATTTTGACACATTAGCTATCTAAAACCAGCTAGTGTTTATATATTTTAATGTCTGTAAAGTTTTTTATTCAAAATAACCTGATAAGGTAAATACTATGGATATTATTAACTTTATTTCTGATGAAAAAATAAAGGCAAAGATAAGCTGACTTTGCCAAGCTTCCAGTGTCACAGCCAAGATTTGACCTAGGTTTTTCTTGACCTTTGAGTCTTGACAATTTTCTTGAATTTTAAGTTCACTGCCCTTTCAAATGACACCATATTACTTTACTTTATTATGGGTCTATTTGTAACACAGAAGTAACAGTTGTGAAAATTCTTTGAAAATTAAAGGCATTATTTATGCAGGGAATATTTTGTAAAGACATGCACATTTGAAAATGAATTTTCCTGTTTTCAAATTGCTAGGTGAACTCTTTTCAAAATGCAGTCAAAAGGCTATTCAAAACCAAAGTAACAACTCACTAGACTTATAATAATAATGTAAACCTAAAATTATCAAACTTTAAGCATAACCAAAAAAATCCCTGAAAACCCCACAAACCACCAACCAACTCATTAGAAAAGACATTTCAGGAATCAGATGTAAGAATTTTTCTTGCATGCAGACTACAAATAGTAAAGAATGGCAGCTGAATTAGTTTCTACTTAGGCAAGGACTTAATTATAATTAGCACAAGTCACCACTAATGACCCTAATGCTTTTCTTTTTTTTAAAAAATTTTTTTTAATATTTATTTTTTTATTTTTTTAATGTTTTACAATCATTTCCTTAAAATTAAGATTTTATCCCTCTTACCCCCTCCCTCCCCATGACAGCATACAATTCTGTATAGGTTCTACATATACTTTCCTATTGAGCACATTTTCACTATAGTCATGCTATGTAGTCGAACTAAAATAAATGGAAGAAATCATATAACAAATCAAAACATAATACACTGAAACCCACCCACACACAAACATGATCTGCTACATTATGCGAATGACTTCCATATTTCTTTCTCTGAGTGTGGAAGGCATTTTGCCTTAGAAGACCGACACTGGGATTCTTTTTTTTCTCAGTAAGTTCTTGTGTTATTACAAAATTCCAAGTCTACCAGAAAAAACTCTCACACACTGTGGTGGTTGTTGTGCACAAAGTTCTCCTGGTTCTGCTCCTTTCGCTCACCTAATCCTTTTCTAATAGACTTCAAAGAGATTGTTCAAAGTGAACTGAACTTACATTGCCATTTTAGGGAGAGGTATCTAAAAATAGGCAAGAATTCATTCAGTGGCCATAATATAGAATTTATTTTGCCTCATTCTGAGTTTCTTTATAGCAATATTGTTATAAAGGAGCATGACATTCAGTTTACGAATTTTCCATATTTTTTATGCCTTTTTTTTCTCCTTCATCTCCTTCTTTCCAGCCAAAGTATAAAAGTCAAATCAATTATTTGTTGGTAGTTTTTGTAAAAAGTTGGGTAAAGATATTTAAACTGCTAATTTAAAAAAGGATTTGAATATCAAATACCTTTGCTGAGAATGTGAGATCCAAGATGTATAAGATTAATAGAACCATTTCTAACAGTCAAAGAATATGGACAATTCCCAAAGGAATGAAAATCACAAAATTTATCAAAGATTTGCTTCAAATCGCTAAAATAAATAATATAAATCAAACATCTCTGGGGTTTTAACCCACATTCAGCAAACAGGCAAAGGTAACAAAAAATAATAATTAATGTTTGAAGGGCTACAAAAGACCAGCATATGAAAATGTGGCAGTTGTGTCCAACCACTTTAGAAAACAATATGGAATTACACTAAAAAGGTGAGCAAAATGTCCATATTGTTTGACCCTGAGATTCATTTTCTAAGCATATTAAAAAATAGGCAAAAAGTAGAAAGGTTCCACATACACCAAAATATTTACATCTGTACTTTTACTGGTAGCAAAGAACTTCATATCTACACCAAATATATGACCATCAACAGGCAAATAGATAGACAAAATGTCGTAAGAATTTAATCAAATATTACCAAAGAGTAAGTATGAATAATTCAGAGAAAGAGGGGTAGATTTATATGAACTGATGCAGAATGAAGTTAGCAGAAACAGCAAAAAAAAAAACAAATTACAATAATGTAAATAGAAAAAACTACCCACCCAAACCTTAAATGATATGTAATTCTAACGACCGCTTTTTCTTGAAAAAGAATTTTAAAAAATGCATACCTCCCTCCCTTTCTTTACATTAGTGGAAGCAACAATGCACATGAAATATTTCATATAGTGACACTTAAATGATATGTGATTAGTTTTGCTGAACTGATTTCCCTTCTTTGTAATCTTTGTTTTAACAGATGGTTCACTGGGTAGGGAGGAGAAAGGATATATTTGAAAATGAAGGTGATATGAAAACGTTATCAGTAAGATTTTTTTAAAAGGGTTCAGATTGGAGTTAATAATGGTAGATTTAATCCACCCAGGTTTCCTTAAATCCTTATCATATGGTAGCCTTTGTCTGAAAGATAATATATTTTCAGAATAACCTATCAATGCTTTTATAGCAAATTTGGTAAAACATATCTCTAACTATTACAGAATCATCATTGCAATTAGCCCATAGAAAAAGGTCTACATTACTTTGGCTGAGTGATAAAATTATACGTTTTAAAAATCAAAGAATGTTACATTCCCCACTGAGACTAGAGACATACAGCCCAGCTCCCATATACCTATTCCAGCAAAAACTCTTTAGTCTGCATCAGACCAAATGATCACCAAGAAACCCAGTAAGAAACTATAGAAAATTACTTCTTCCACCCCAACACTGCACCAAAAAGTCAGCCAGAATCCTATGAGCAATAGGAAAAGAGGACCCGTCAGCAAAGCCAGCACTAGTACAGACAGGGTAGCACTACAGTGCCACCAAAGCCCATGTCTAGAGAAAGCATCAGTGAATGGACACCCTGAGAAAGCCACAGAACAATCATAAAGTGCTGGCAAACAGGACAGCAGTCATCGATTAGTGTGGTGTCATAGAACTAAAACCTGCAGTTTAGGGATTCTGAGGTCTCTAATACCCTGCTCAGAGATGCCAAAGAGGGCCTTGGAGGTCCAGCAATGCCAAGGATGGTGTGTACCCCTGGGCAGGGTCTAGATTTCAGACTATGACTTAAGTTGCCTTCTTACCCATCACATCCTTTTTCCATTGGTGAATTCCTTCAGGGAGGACTACATTTTGGAGAGACCCAGTCAGGCCAATCCTTAATCCAGCTTTGCTTCTGACTCTCTAGACTTTGTCACCATGACCATGCTGGGGTACCTCTATCCCCACTTCACTACCCGTTTTCAGCTCACTTTTTTGTACTGTCTTCCTCCATTAGAATGTAAGCTCTTAGAAGAACCAGGACAATATTGTATACAGTAACACTGTTTGATGATCAACCACGATTGATTTAGCTCTTCTCAGCAATACAATGATCCAAAACAATTCCAAAAGACTCATGATGGAAAATGCTATCCACATCCAAAGAGAACTGATGGGAGTCTGAATGCACGTTGAAGCATACTATTTTCATCTTTTAGGATTTTTTTCCCTTTTGCTTTCTTTCAGGACATGACTAATGTGAAAATGTTTTACATGACTGCACATGTACATCAGATTATGTTATGTGTTGGGGAGAGGAGGGAGAAAAATTTGGAACTCAAAATCTTTCAAAAAATAAATGTCTTTATGTGTAACTGGGAAAAATACAATATTATTAATTTTTTTTAAAAAAAGAATTTAAACAAGTGGGTTTTTTTTTTTGCTTTTACTTGAGTCTAACACTTAACATAGTGCCTGACATATATTAAGTGCTTAACAAATGCTTACTTGCTGCCTGACTAGGAATGGAAAGGAACTGAAGTTGAGAGCATTCAAGGAAATCATCCCATGCAAAAGTATAGCAGGGAGCAGAATCTGATCCTGCCACAAAGCATGAATTCAAGAACGAATGCCAGAGATGAGAAATCAAGGAAAACATAGAATACTACTTAAAATTATTGCAAATCCAGAGATTCCAAAAGAATGAGTAAAACTCCATGACAACTACAAGACTCAAAGGAAAAAAATGGATCTTCAAGAAAGACTACATGAATACCAAATTAAAAGAAACAAGCGTAGACCAAATAGACTAAATAAGCATAGACCAAATAGAAAATGACAGACTCCATGAAATAGCAAGAAATCATGAAAAACCAAACCATTGAAAAAATGGAAAATATAAAAGATCTACACTAACCTGGAAAATAGGTTAAGGAAATATAATTTAGGAACCACTGAACTCTCTGAAAACCATAATTAAAAAACAAAGCCAGATAGTCTATCAAGAAATCACTAATAAAAACTACCCAGGTCTCTTACAAGCAAAGATTAAAGACAGACAGAATTATTAAGCACCTCCTGAAAGGAACTCTCAAAACAGAGTCCTGGAAATGCCAGAGCCCAAATCCAGAGCTCCCAAGTTTAAAAAAAAGATCTAAAAAACCAAACAACAAAAAACCCCATAGCGCATGAGGAACTAAAGTCAAGATCACCTAAGACTTAGTAATTTCTACTATAAACCAGAGATTCTAGAATACAACATTCCAAAAGGCAAGGGATATGCTTACAATGGAAAGAAAATAACCTACTGTGCAGAGTGGAATGCAATTCTGTAAAAAATACAAAACACCAGACCTTTAATGGAGAAGGCTCTCAAGTACTTCAATGTTAATCTATTGCCAACATTATAATGGAGAAGAAAGTGTCCTTTACAACCTTACTGTCTTCAAAGTATATTAAGGGATTTAGGAAAGAAAACAGACATTCTAGGGTAGACACAAGGGAGAGTAAAAGGAATAAATGCTAATGTGGAAAACAGAAAAAGGGTGAGGAAATTGCTATTTCTCCAATTGTGTCGGGAGAAGAACATACAACTTGGAGGCAAGGTATGGGGAGCAGACATAAGTAAATCTCACTTTTATCTGAAATGGACAAGAGAGCAAAGCATACACACAGAAACAGTTTGTTCTAGAAATGCATCAAACTTAACAGGAAGAGTAAATATGGAGGTGATCAGTTAATAAAGGGAAGTTACAAGATGACAAAAAGAAAAGCAAAGAACTAAAGGAATATTTCAGAGATTGCCTTTTAGACAACTTGAGAATGGCTGCACAAACTGGGTTTATGGATATAATGGACTACGCTGTAAAAATGATGAAAGGCAGGCCACTCATATTTGCCATATGAAAAAATGGTCTAAATCACTATTAGAGAAATGCAAATAAAACTAACTTTCAGATACCATCTCATAACCATCAGACTGGTTATAAAGATTAAAAATGCTGAGGGACTATGGGCCAGTAAGTTCACTAATGCACTGGGTTAGCGCAGCTAGGAACTAGTAAAACCATTTTGGAAAACAATGTACAATTATGTCCCAAAAGCAATTAAACTGTGCCTACATATACCTTTTGATCATCCAATTCCTCTATTATGTTTAAATCACAGAGGGATCAATGAAAAAGGCTAAAAAGCATATGAACAAAAGTATTTATAGCAGCTCTTTCCATGGTGGCAAATACTTGGAAAACGAGGGGATGTCAATCAATTGGGGACTAGCTGAACAAATTACGACATATTAATGTGATGGAATACTACTGTGCTGTAAGAAATGATAGAGATAGTATCAGAAAAACCAAGGAAGATTTGTAAGAACTGATGCAAAGGGATATGAGCAGAACAACTTTAAATACCGTAAGATAATTAACTTTTAAAAACAGTATTAGTAACTGATCAATACACAGCTCCAAAGAACTTAAGATGAAACATGCTATTTACCCTCCAGATAGAGAACTGATGGATTCAGAGTACAAATTGAAGTTTATTTTCTTTTGGGTATGGTGAATGCAGGAATCATATGAGTATATGTATTTGTAATAGGCTTTATTTTTCTTGCCTCTAAATGGGGGGGGAGAAGAGAAAGAGAATTCAGAACTGAAAATAACAGTGAATTTGTTTTAAAAGAAGAGATGAAGGAAAGGCTATTTCAGAGAATCCTGGGCAGAAAAGAGAAGGAAACCAGGAAGACAATTTACCCAAGGACAGAAACATTGCAAAGAAAACAATTAAGATCAATGTGATGACCAAATATGTCTCCCAAAAATCTATGACGTAGCAGGTTACCCATGCACCTGCTAACAAGAGGTAATGAACACAAGATGCAGGGACACATTTTTAAACAGTTACCGTGTGGATTCATTTTGCTCTATTACGCTAATTTGTTACAAGGATTTTCTCTTTATCCTTCTTGTTCTTCTGATTTCAAAGGGGAGTTAGAAATAAGGATGCAAAAAAAGGCCACTAAAACTTTTTAAAGAGAAAAATAAATTAGGAAAGAATCACAGACAATCAATTTTGAAAGTAATGTGTAGATTTTATTATGTACTTTTAAAAAAGCAAGGCAGCATTGAAATAGATTCAGTTTCATAGAAGCCCTTTTTTGGGTGTTCTGTTGTATAAACAGAAATGTTTAGTATTTAAGTCAGAATAAAAAATTTTAAATAACAATGTATGAAAATCTGGTTTTAGAGTTATATTTTATCCAGTATACAATATTAAATAAATTTAAAATATATTAAATATAATTATTCAACAAAATTTATCAAAGTTTAGAAAAGACTGTGACAGTTGGCAGAACCTAACAGGTAATTCTTACCATGAAATAAGGCTTGTGGTGGCATTACATCTGGAATAAGATCGGCTTCTGACAGCAAGCTAGGAGTTGCTGAATGGGAAGCTGGAGTTCCAGGAGCAGAAAAATCAAGAGAAGGAGAAGGAGATGGGCTTGTCAAAGGGGTTCGATCAGAGGAACTCAAGGATGAAAAGTCAATCACCTCTCCCTTCTCAAGAACCATGTCAGGCCGACGGCCACGGCTGATGAATTTCACTGGGGTGGAAGATGTGCTTCTATCCAAGAAACCAGCTGCTTCTTTCTGGGCTCTCCTAATATCTTTAGCTTCTTGAGTTCGTGATCTCTTCTCCTTCAGTTCCATGGCAGATTCCACAGGATTTCGACTCACTCTTTTCCTAAGTCCCTCTACTGTAATGATAGGATCCAAAGCTGGTTTTGAAGCTAAAGAAAATAAATACATAAACACTCATTTACCATTTATGTATCTAAACTCTTCATTGACCATAAGTTGTTCTGCTTGGTTTCAACTCCAGGAACATTAAGCCTTCCCCAGGTTAAACTCACCACCTCATTATCTCGGAGATAGGTTTCAGCTTTGAGAATCCACACCCTCCCAACTAGCCAGTCCCTTCAGATTAGAGGGCTGGAGGACAGAAGAATAAAATCCTCCCAAGACCTCCCATTATATAGAAGGCTTCCAAAAAACTTCATTTACCACAAGGTATTCTGATTGATTTGATTCCCAAGAACCTCAAGCCCTAAGTGGGGTACATTCTGGAACCCCCTCCCCTTCCTTTTCAACTTCCTTTTGTATGCGGTCTTTCCCCATTTCCTTAGTAAGCTCTTTGAAGGCAGGCACAGTCTTTTTTAGATTGGTATTCTTGTTTTGATTTATAAGCCAGACACAGTGCTTAAGAAATGTTTATTGACTCTTACTCAATTCAACTTTAGATCCTTTATCCTTTGGGTACACATTCAGCTATGTGCTTATTAGTACAAAGCTTTTTATATTCAGAACTCAATGAATGCCTAATTATGCTAAAATAAGGCTTTTTAATGTTTCCAAAGTGTCAATTTAAAAAGTCAAAGATATTTAGAAATCAGATTTTGGGCAAGACATTTGATTTGAGATAAATTACAAAATGTGCACTTTTATTAGTAAAAAGAGGAAGGTGTTTAGTTTTAAAAAAAAACACATAAAATATTGTCATATGGAACATATCAACAAAGTAGTTTACATGGATACAAACTAGCTATTCCAGTTAAAAATAGGGCTTTTATCTTTAGGATCTCTTATCTTTAAACTAGGTTGACTTTGGCTTGCCTGGCACCTCTTGTACTGTTCCAGGTACCTTTTACTTTCAGAGCAGAAGCAGACAATTTCTCTCCTTCAGGTTTCATTGTCGGGGGCTTGTTATGAACAAGTTTCCACCATCCCGGTTCTCCAAATTCCTGAGCACCTGAACGGAAAAACACTGGGCTGCCCACACTAAGGCAACCTGCTACTGTGCTCCACCAGGTTGACGTTTTTTTTCTAAAAGAAAAGAACAAAGTTTATTAAAAATCATGAATTATATAGTTTTCCTAACTGACAACTATCTTTAGGTGCAGATAAATAATATTCCCTTTATCTTTCAACAAATGTGACTTTCTGACAGCCAATGTTTAAGAAGCATTATTGAAATGTTCAAGGAAACAAATTTTAATTCATTTAAAGGTATGCTATAACTATTTCCAGGAGCTTGAGATTCAGTGGCTTACAAAGTTCTTTTGCCGAGACCAGTTCATTTTGCCTGAGGGCTTCTTTGGAAAACACCCACTAGCAGTACTGAAGCAGAACTAGAACTGCATGGCATGTACCACAAGCTCTAAGGGTTTAAATTTCAGGGAAATTAATGAATTTCAACTTCCATTTTGTGGAAAACAGTTTTAGTTCTAAAGCATGAATGAAAAAGATGCTATGTCCCAGGAGTCCTAAAATGTTAGCTTATTTAATAGGGGAAAAAAACCTTTCAAAGTATGCTTTGACAATATTATGAAAGAAGCTATTAAGAGAATTCTTTTAAAAATGTAAAGCCCATGCATGGTCTGCTTTCCAGAGACTAAATTAGAAGATCCTCAAGAAGAAATGATTATTTAGAAACACTAGAACTAATAAGAAAATGCAAATAGGTCACTTTTTTCAATGGGTATGAGAAATATTTTGGATAAAAAGTACCAGCCTAATTTTAGCTCCACTGCAGAGTACCCTTTCTGCATTTCCTTCTTTCACCCTTCGGATGAATCAGTAGAAGGGAAAAAAGGTTAGTAAATACCTCTATATTTCCACTCTCTCTCAATTCTCATATACACCATGACCTGGGTGTAGAAATGAAATAAACCCACCGCCCCCAGTTAAAGGCCTCTTCTAAAAATCCCTTTTAGTGTTCTTTGACACCATGGCAAAAAAGAGTCAGACACTGGTGTCTTTAATACAGATTAGAAAAGACTCTGGAGGCCTCAGACTTGCACCTCAGTCTTTCAGGATAACAGATTAGGAAGTGTTTGGTGAGCATAATCCCAAATTTCTGATTTGCTCATGTGCCTAACAGATGCAGATTGAGTTGATAAGAAATAATATGGGAAAGCAACCTTTTTGGTTTCTACCATGAAGCACGGAGGATCATTTCTCCACTTCTCTGAGGAAAAGGGAGGCCTCAAAGAGAACATGAAATTATTTCTAAAACTGGTATTTGATAATTTTCATAACACTGTAAAACAATTAGCAAACTCATTAATTATACCATGCACTCTCAAAGACATCTGCATGTAAACCTTTTTCTATCATAACACACAGTACTTTACTGAGCCTAACCCCCTGACATATACAAATTTTAAATTCATTTCTCATATTCGGAACATTAACCAGCTTGGGGTGTTTTGTCATGAATTTCTTGATAAGGCATATACAACCTATTTACATATTGTGTTTAATTAAAAAAATATCCTTTTAAAAACAGACATATTCAATTATTCTTTAGTCATTAAAACATACCCTCTAGAGAAATTTAAACCCAGAATAACAAATGTAACTTACAAGAGCCAGAAAAATTATTTCATGTCATTAAAGACATGGAAACCTAGAAACCTAAATTGGTAGTACTGGGTTACCAGTCAAGTTTTCACTGACTTTCTGTAATATGTATATACAGTGATAAAATAACAGGTCTAGTCAAAAAGAAACAAAAAAAGTTATTTAAGTCTGGAACTGAATAGAAATCTCACATACACTGTACAATCTTCCTAAGTGCATTTTCAAACTTTATCTAGGTTCTAAGTATGCTACAGACAGTCATAAATTTCATTTTAAAGTAACTTAAAACAGTATTCTTATTTCAGATCCTGTGAGAAAGAAAAAATTACTCCCTTAAGATATGTACTATCACACAGCTACAAAAGATCATGATGCATTTCAGTTCTGAAAATTTAATTTGTCTCTGAAAAATATTAGAAGTTTTTATCTCACCTAAAATCTCATTATTGAAACTTTAAAATTGCATAAGGATTTTATAAAGACTCTTTTTTATCATTTACATAAGGAGTGACATCTCAAAAGAAGGTCAACAAGTATCTACCTGAATGACTGCTGTGTATGCTAAATACTGGTTACACAAATACAAAAAACAGTCTCTGCTCTCAAGGAGCTCACAGTCTAATGAGGGAGAAAATATGCAAACATTATATACAAAAATGATAAATACAGGATATATCAGAAATAATACCAGAGGGAAGGCCCTAAAAATAAGGACAACTGAACAGGCTTCTGTTCAGATTTTAGATGGTGAGATTTTAGCAGAGACCTGAAAGTAGCCAGAATGTTAGATTCAATGACAAAAAAAAACCTAAAATAGTAAAAAGAAAATAATGTCAGCTCTGAGCAGATGACTCTCCAACTAAACCCCAGGACCCAGGGTTAACAAGGACAAACAAATGAGCCAATTCCATCAAATCAGACAGAATTTTAAAAAAACAGACAAAAATTTGGCAAACACTTCTTACTAAAAGATGCCATTCATAAGAAAAAAACACTCATAAAACCCACAAACATTTTAAAGCTATAATATCATTTTCTTTCTTACTACACAGCAAAGGTACGTTAAAACAAATTCCACAAATAATGCCAAGTTATTATAATACTAAGGCAACAGGCCTCCCTTTTAAGGAATACAACCCTTTGTGTTGTCAACTTCTTTCTTAACACCAATAAATAATGTGGGAACTAGAATGACCCCTATCATAAAAGGAGACTTAGCGATTTCTCTTATTACAAGGTCTCATATGGTCATATACTACCGGTGACTCAATCACTCCAAAGTATTCTCACAGCAACATCAACAAAACCCGAAATGCTTTTTTAAAAAAAATCTACATCTATTTGGTAAATTTATTTTCACTACCTCGGAGAAAACACACAAAAACTATATTAAACAGGACAGCAGTTAATAAAAATCCTGCTCTGACTTGATGGGAGACTTTAGTCACATCTATAGTCAATGAATCGTGCAAAATTTATTCATCTTATCCAAGACTTGATAGAGTATCTAACAAATTCCGAATCTTGAATAAAATTCAAAGGTAAGTAGATTTAATCAATTTCAATAGCAGTCAAATGTCAGAAGGGCCACATAAATTGACTGAATGGAAGTTTAAGAAAAATATAGTTCAGTGGTAGTGACACTGTTAATATGAAAAAACCTAATGAAACAAACAAAAAAATGTGCCTAGCATGGAATATAAAGGAAGCATAAAGGCTGCCTTCAAGGTACTTAGAATCTAGTTGAGTCAATATATGTTTATCCAAACACCATTTAAGTACCAAGGAATGAATACAAATAATTAAATTGTTACCCAACCTGGAAAAAAGCAGTGAATACACTAGCTATCACCGTCCTTTCCTATCCAGAAATCCGCTATGATCCTTTAAGGGTTCCCCTGGAAAAAGTTCTTGTTTTTATCCATTCTTCTAGCTCCATAAACGCCATCAATAGGACTTTTAGGACCCGCAAATATCACTGTAGTGAAGACAATATTCACTATGAATCCCACACTAAGTACTATGCACCTCATTGGAGTGAATAGGTTAAGATAACACAAATAAATCTAGCAATAGGGTTTACTTGCTACTTGTAATTTCAAATAAACCTTTTTACCTGTTTCCTAGTAAAAAGGTCCAATGTTTCTCAATAAAAGCACAAATATCTTCTTTCCATCTGAAATAACCTTGGCGTCCAGTTCCTTCCAAAGACAAATTATACATTGCCAACATGACAACCTGGCACACAAATGGGAGGAAAAAAGTGAAAAAGATCATATGCATTTAGAACTGCAAAGGAGCTGAGACATCATCTAATTCAATGCTCTTTTAAGGGGGAAACTGAGTCCCAGCAAAGTTAAATGATTTGCCCAAGGTCACAGATCAGAGTTAGGACTTAAATCCTCCTCTCATCTCCTTTCAAGCCCAATGTTCTTTCCACTATGCAACACTGTCTCTTTTCAAAAAATTTTGAAATCCTTAAAAAATATTTTGCCCAATTTTTTTTTTTTTAACAGTTTGTATCAAATTCTGAAAGGACTTCTATAAAGGTTATTTTGAGAATGTAAGAGGTTGGGATGTATCACAGTTAACCAACAAAGCATTAATTATTCACAAAAATTAAATAACCATTTTACCAAACAGCATGCCCAACAGGAAGACCTGTTGATACACTCCTCTCAAACTAGCTCTTTAAATGTGATGCTTCAAATAATCTATTTTCAACTTTTTCTGACTTCTATGATTTCTCTATGTTAAGTACATCCATTTGTACTATCAGGATCTTAACATTCTTAAGAACCACAGAACTGGAAAGGCCTTTAAAAGCATCCAGTCTGGCACCCTCATTTACAGATATGGAACCTGAGGCCCAAAATTACTAAGTGACTGGTCCAACAAGGTCACTAAGTCATTAGCAGCAGAAAAGTGAACCTGTGTCTCAATTTTTAGGTTTAGAGCTAGAAGAGACTTTAAAGACCACTAAGTCCAACCCCTTCTTTGATAGATGATAAGAACTGTGAGACTAAGTTAATTTATACGGGGCAGAACAAATAGAAATTTTGTTCATGTCAGTAAGCTGCCAATCCTACACTATTCCAGAAAAATGTGAGACAAGTATTTTACTTCTTTGGCATATTCAAGATATAACCTAAGCACACTGCTATGCACTTACCTAACATCTAGTCAATAAATTTTAAAGGAACTAAATGGTAATTCTTCCTGTTGCTATCCAAGGACCTGTCCTCATCATCCCATTCTCTTCACACAAGAAATTTTGCATGTTTCAATGGATGCACATGGACGCTCCACCTTCTCAACTCTGATTTTCCATCTACTGAAGTCCCTTCTCACCTCTAATAACCACTTCAAGTTTGATTTTCTTGCCTCCACAACCACAGCTTCTAACACTCTATCCCAAAAATAATCTGTCTTCAAATTTCTCATGATACACTGTGTGGTCCTTTCCTTTGCTTAAAAACATTTATATGCTACCTTAGTACTAGATTATTAACATTTAATACATACCAGGCACTATGCTAAGTGCTTTACAAACATCTCACTTGATCCTCAAAACAACCCTGGGGGTGGGTGTTACTATGATCCCCATTTTACAGCTGCAGAAACTGAGGCAAACAGAGATTAAGTGACTTGCCCAGGTTCACACAGCTATTAAGGGGATTTGAATTTAGATCTTCCTGATCTAAACGTCTAGACCCAGGTCTCCAATCACTGTGCTACCTAGCTTGCCTATCATATATCATAGTCATTTGCAAAATTAGAATGTGAACTTCTTAAGAACAGTAGCTATAGTCTTGAGAATAGTACTGGTACCTTATACATAATAAAAGGGTTTTTTGGTTTTTTTTTTGTTTAACCAAATTACCTAAGGTGTGCAGGATAGTATTCTAGGAGCTGGGGCAAATGAAAATTTTACATATGATACCTGCTCTCATGAGATTTATAAGATAACACAGAAACTATAATAAAAATGATACATTTTTTATTATAGGAAATTAGATGAAAGGGTATTACTATACTAACTGAAGAAGGGGAAATCAGGGAAGGCTGAAAAGGTAGCACTGGCCACTAAGACCAATTCAATTTTTTTAAAAATAAAGAAAATAACTAATATTTATATAGCACCTTAAATTTCCCAAAGAGTTTTTATGTAATTTGATTATCACAACAATCCTTTGGGGCAGATACAATGATCATTATCTTCATACCATTATATTCTGCCTACTGCCAGAAACTTATCCACAAAATTGCCCTGTATTTATTTTGTAAGTACTTTTCTGTATAACTGCTATCTTTCTCCTATATAATAAGCTCCTTGAAGGCAAAGATTATTTCATTTATACAAACTGCATTCCTAGTGTCTTGGCATAATACTAGACCTTTTATTAATGATTATGTGGTTAACTGATTGATTTTACATAAGAGGCAACCTAAGGTAAGAAAATTTAAGCAATGTGGCTTATCATCATACAGTGAGATTAGAAACCACATCTTATCCAACCAAATTCAGCACTCTTTCAGCTATTTATCACCTTGATTCTTTTATTTTGTACAAACAAGAATAACTTATCAAAATTAATTTGGTTCTATACTGCATCTCAAATTACATCTGAAGGTATATTTGATGGAAAAATTTTTCAATGACTTTCTTTAATTTCTGCTTTTCTTCTCAATTATAAGATCACAGAACAGAAATCAGAAATTATCTAGTTCAAACTAAGGGCCTAAAAGAACTTGCTCTAATTAGAATTCAGGTCTTCAAGTTTGTAGTCTAGTACTCTTTACACTATACCAAACAAATACCCAAATTTTATACCTTCTACTTATCTATTTATATCTTATACTGGTTAATGGCATCTATAGACAAAGCATAAGCCTGATGATGGCACAAGTGTCTAAATACAGTTTCTCACCCATATGTAAGGAGAACAGTAACCAGAGAAGTTCTTAACAGACTCATAACTCAGATGTATGGTCATTATTAAAGAAACAGTTTGAAGGCTGCAGCATGTGATCAGACACCAGTCATTCGTCTTGGCAAGATGGGACCTTAAACAGAGAAGGTTCCACCCCTGCTGACACCAACCCTTCCTACCGGTAAGACCACCACACACCTACCATCTACAGTAGAACACTGCAAGTCTGGAGGGCATCTGGAGGTTACCTAACTCAGTTCCCAGAACAGGAGCTGAGAGCTGCAGGAAGGGCAGAGCAGCACACTCAGAGAATGGATAAACTTCATCATCATTTCACATATGCTGCAAGCCAGTGGCTCAAATCCAAGTGTGTAACAGGAAAGAACAATCAAAAGAAAATAGATGTCTTGAACCACTTCAAAAAACCTATCATCAGCTAAGAGTTACTGCAACTATCCAAATAAATCAGATACCAAAGGTATGCTGCTGAGACTTTAATAGAAAGGAGGGAAAAAAAATTTCCATTATGACTTTCAGCTACTTATGTGGGTCAAAATGCCCCCAGAGTACACAACCTAATAGTCTCAGCTCAGGGTCTTCTCCAAATTCAAAGCGGTATTCTTTCTACTATACCACTTTGTCTCTCCTCTGTGCTATCACATCAGCAAAAGCTAGAACAAAAGGATAGGTGAGGTGCTGTTGCTAAAACAATTAATTAGTTGCTATTTCAACCTCCAGAAGAGGTACAAGTCTAGCTTTGAGGGACAGATTATTTATGCTTTCTGTTGCCTATAATACCTTAGGCAAGCCACTTAACCATTCTCTAGAGTATCTACATCACTAAAAGGCAGGGATGAACTAGATCTTTAAGGCAGTGCATATATATATATAATTTAAATTGTTATTGTTTTCTTTAAAAAAAAATACAATGTGCTGATAAGTTTGAATAAGGATTTTATATTAGGATTTTGAAAATTTGGATTAACTGAGGAAGGCCCTCAATATACTAGATAGATCCATCTGGAAAATTAAAGGAGTTTAGGGACAAGTGTGGCACAAGTCAAGCAGGCAGAAAGGAATTGCAAACTATATCTTTGGTGGGACTACCTAAATCAGTGAAATCACATAGGATATGGGTTTTCTTAGTTGTCGATACTTTTCTAGGGCAACCGATATTTACAATGTACAATACTGGATAAATAGCATCATCCACAACATAGGAATTTGACTAATCATGTAATCACATTTATAACATATTGTAGGCTGCCACATTTCTTTACTCTTCCAATTTTTTCCCCTAAATTAATAACTTTGTTTTCTGAATGGGAGCCAGAAAAATACGAACTATATTTTTCATGAACCAATGGCATTTACACAAGAAAAAGAACCTTTTCAGGGAGTCTTTCTCCAAATTGAAGTATTTACATTTTTAAGAGCATATATTTTCCATAGTTCAATTAACACGATTAAGCACCTATTAAATATCAGGGACAGAGCTAAACACTGGTACAAAAAGAGGCAAAAGACAGTCTTAGTCCTAAAGGAGCTCTTGATCTAATAGGGGAGACAACAAATATATACAACAAGCTATATACATGATAAATGGAAAATAATTAATAGAGGGAAGGAAGGAACTAGAATTAAGAGGACCTAGGAAAGGTTTCTTGTAGAAGAAAGGATTTTAGTTCTGACTTAAAAAAAGGTAGGGAGGTTTGTAGGTAGATACGAGGAGGGAAAGCGTTCCAGGTACAGTAGAAAACCAGAGCTGACATAGACGAATTTTCTTTCACTTGAAACAACTAGGAGTCAGTATTACTGGACTGAAGAGTATGTGGCAGGGAGTAGGTAGGAGGGTATAGATTATGAAAGGCTCTGAATGCTTGAAGATGTTTGAGTCTGGGGGTGACAGGGAGGCACTGGTGTTAAGTAAGGAGGTGACATGGTCAGACTTGCATTTTAGGAAAATCACTTTAGTGGCTGAGTAGAGGTTGGACTGGAGGAGGGGGTGACTCAGGATAAGCAGATTTAGCAGCATGTTACTGCATCGTCGAAGCCTGAGGTACCTGCACCAGAGTCAGAGTAGTGTCTGAAGACATATGTTACAAAGGAGAAATTCACAGACCTTGAATATTGGGGGGAAAAGAATGAGGAATCCAGATGACTCTAAACTGTAAGCATGAGGAACTAGGAGGATGGTATTACCCCCTACAGTAAGAGAGAAGGTCAAGAGAGGAAAAATAATGAGTTCTGTTTTGGACATACTGAGTTTAAGATGTCTACTAGACATCCAGTCTGAGATGTCTGAAAGGCAGGTGGAGATGCAAGACTGAAGATCAGCCAAAAGGTTCAAGCAGGATAAGTAGATCTGGGAATCATCATCATAGAGATGGTAATTAAATTCATGGGAGCTGAAGAGATCACCAAGTAAAAGTAGTATAGAGGAAGGAGAGGACTAGAACAAATCCCTGGGGAGAACACCTATGGTTAAAGGGCATGTTTGGAACAGGATCCAGGAAAGATGACAGATAGTGATTAAACAGGTAAAATGAAAATCAGCAGTCTTGTCCAGAAAACGTCAAGAGAAAGAGAATCAAGGAGAAGGGAGTGATCAACAATGTCAAGGTGCAGAGATCAAAGAGAATAAAGACTTAGAAAAGGCGACTGGATTTGGCATTCAACTGTTGGTAAATCAGGAGAGAGTGGAATGATAAGGTAGAAGTTGGATTGTGAAGGCATCTCCTTCTCAAGGAGTTTAGCCATAAATGGCAGAAGACATAGGAGGATGGTTAATAGCAATGAAAGGATAAAAGAAGGGTTTTTTAGGATAGAGGATACAGGGGCATGTTTGTAGGATAGGGAATAAGGAATAAGTAGGGAAGAGTATGAAAATAAGTGACAGCATGGGATGACAGAGGGGGCAATCAGTTGGAGACAGGATGGAACAGGATCACTTAAATACATAGAAGGGTTAGCTCTAGTAAGAACTAAGGTCATCTCAAAATGTAAGACAGGTGAAGAAGACAGTGGTAGAAGGAACACGAGTAATTTGCAATCAGAATAAAAGGAAAAGACAAAGTTCATGATGAAGGGTTTCAATTTTTTTCAGTAAAAAATGAGGAAAAGCTCTCAAGCTGGAGGAGGGAGGGAGAGAAAAGAAGGGAGCCATGGGAAGCTTGAGGGATAAAAAGATTTGGAAGAGCTACTGTGGAGAAAATAGGATATTAAATAGTTTTTTCAAGGCAAAAAAGGCTGAAATACCATAGGATTTAAAAGTGAAAGGAACTTGGAGATCAACTAGTTCAACCCTTTCATTTTCTAGGAAAAGACAGGATCAGAACTGCTAAGAAATGCATGTTTTATCATTTTTATAATGAAACAACTTCAAAGTTCCTTATTTTCTTCAATTACCTAGAATTCTTTCTTTTAATAGTATTATTTCCATAAGAACCAAACTTTCATGAGATACTATTGTCAACTTTCTATAACAGATTTTCACTTACTTGCTGCCATGTCAACCTCAGCCTTTCAAATTGTTCTTTACCATCCTCTGAACAATCTGAGCAAGTAAATCTAAAAAAGTTATCACCTTTGAGATAACTGAGCTGTTCCCTCAGCTGACCTAAAACAAAGTAAAAGACAAACACAATTATTTTAGTTTTTCAACATAACAGGCAAAAAAAGTTGTCATATTTTGTCAGTTCAATTTTTTCTACCTAGTTCCTTTGATCATATCTAAACTCTTACATCAGAAAGGGTGCTGTGCTTTTGAGCAAAGCAGAACTGAGAAAGCACAAAGTAAAGGCAGGATACGCAAATCTGGGATATCTACCCCAACTATTCACATAGACTATCTGTGCCCTACCTGTGACAGAACATTCCAAGTTTGTATTGGTCTGATCAGTCACAGTTGGACACAGTGAAATTTCACTTTATTATGGTGATGTCATTTTGGTCCTCTTTGAAGACGAAGGACAACACCCACCAATCTAAACTCTTCCAGTGGTAGAAGGTTCTCCATGATGCCAACCTTTCACCTTGAAACTTTCATTATTTTGTGCAAGGAAAAAATCGTGGCTAAGAGCAAAAAGGGTGACAAGGAGACAAACCTTTTCCCTTCAATGATCTGTCACTCTAGTAGTCTTATCCTAAAAACTTCTATATAACTTTCAATGATCTATCACTGCAATGGTCACCTCTTCAAAACGTCTATATACCTTTACAATTCTAATCTAACACTTTAACAGACCTAGCTGGAAAGAGATAAAAGGCAAAAAAATGGCAAATTAAGTCCTTTTCAGGACAAAAATGTTTGAAGTTATTTGCATAAAAAAGGCAAGATCCATTTTTAACAAATATCATTCTATCTGATTCTTCAGGAATAAACTGCTTTAATATTCCAGCAGATGATAAACTACTGTACAACTTTTAAAAAAATTCTATTAAATGAAAAATCCTGTATAAAGAAGAACTTATTTCTATTCAGCGTAAAACATTCCTAAAATTTGTTCTGCTGAAGATTGTATGGATGCCTTTCCCCCAGATTTTGAGGTAGGAATATGTAAGCAATTTGATTCTTATGTGGCCTTGAGACGACAGTAACAAGGTTAAGACTACAGTAGTAATTAGTTAAGGGGAAGTAGGAGGCAAAGAGGTCAAAATAGGTTTAGTTTTGGCAAAACACAAGACAACTCCCCTTTTCAAACTGAACCTACAAAAAATAAGACCCTGCTGAATTTGTCAGACATTGATTTCGATTTAAGCTAAATTATACTACAATGGAATAATTTTTATCCATTTAACACACAATACTATACTAAAGTCCAACAAAAGAATCCCTATCTCCATATCAGATTATATGGCTAACTACTTAGTACAGTATGACATTTGATTTTGTGATGTTACCAAAAGAGTCAATAACAATAGATTTAACTACTTTAGCAACATGGAAAAGTAACACTAAGATATTACTTGAATTTATATTACTATGAAAAGTCTCCTTGAAAATTTCAAGTTCTGTTTAGTCAATAAAATCAGTTTTCAATTATTGTTACTTTAAAAAAAAACCCACTGAGCTTTAGAAAAGAAAACGAATGAAAGAAAAAAATAAAAGGTTCTTACTGGCTGATATCCACTTTTGGCATTTATCACAGAAATAAGATAGCTGCTCTTCCATCCATGACACATCCCCTTCATCACTATTCAGTGAATCTCCACTCTGATCATGAGATAAATCCACTGAGCCTTGATCCTCAGATTCAACTATCAGGAGTGTTTCACCTTCCACTTCACCTTCCTCCAGACCTTCCGAAGTGGATGTTCTCGTCGCATCATCATCATGACGACTCATCAGCCCACCAATGTGGACACTGTTATCCATCCTTTCTTGCCAGGAAGATTTTTTTTTCAATGACAACACTGGGGTATAGTTACCCAGTTAGTATTGTTCATAACAGATAAAAAGAGGCTGTCTTTAAAAAGTGAATGATCACAATTAAAATCACTTAAATAGCAGGAATTTTTAAAGCAATTTTAAAACTTAAGTGACATAACCCACTGTTTTTTTACTTGAATGTTTAAAGGGCAAAAAAAATTATATAGGTGGAAGCAAT
The DNA here is from genome assembly GCA_023548195.1 of Bettongia penicillata ogilbyi. Lineage (NCBI taxonomy): Eukaryota > Metazoa > Chordata > Mammalia > Diprotodontia > Potoroidae > Bettongia > Bettongia penicillata. The sequence goes on from JAJHZJ010000442.1 coordinate 3,563,434, forward strand.
CACTTAACTTATGACACAACATAGCTAAACAAAAAAAAAATTCCAATAATCTAAGCCTGTTTCATAAATACTTCATTCACTTCACATCTCATGTTTTTTGAGAACCTTTTGCCAATAACATCTTCTCTCTTTCTGCTTCAAGATGCTTAGTCAAAATAATCTGTTCTTCCAAAAGATGAACATTTTCTTTTTTCCGATTTTGCCTCTCTATGTCTCTGAACACTCCGTCTCGAAGCCTCTAAAACACAAGGAACAAACTTTAGTAACACCATGAACACTTGATTTCCACCCACTAGTAATACTACAAGAAAAAAAGTGTCACCAAGATGCACTTCAGACTTTCAAATTTCCAAGTACAAACCCAAATAGTGTTTGTTCTAATTTACCTAACTACAAATATGCAATATAATACAGGAGATTTTTTAATAAACACCATATAAATCTTGCATTTTAACAAAACATTTTCATAATATTCCCAGAAAACTTCTGAAGGCTTAAGAATGAACTGAAAGTAAAGAATAATGCTACTTAGGCTTTTTTTTAAAACCAGAGTAAGATCTCACAATTTAGGAAGCACATTGCTTTAACTACAACTTTTAATTACTGGAACTGGGTACTAAGAATTCAGTTATCATAAATTATCCTCACTCATTAATAAACAATAACTGGGAAAAAGAGAATATTTATTTTATTTACTGCAAGTATCAAGTATAATAAAATCTACTTCAGGTGAAATTGTTGAAAAAGGGAAGGTGTAAAAATAATCTAAGAAATAAAGAATACTAAAATAACCTCCCCACAAAAAGTGACTTACTACATTTACAAAAAGTACTGGACCACTCCATAAAATTCATCACTGGGAATCATTTTGTTGATCAAATGAAGAAAAAATTACTACCTTCAGTACTTGAAAACAGCTCATATGTAATCAAACAAGTATTTTATTCAGCACCTATTACTTGCCAAGCAGTATGCTAGGCGTAAGGGATACAAAGAACGTATTCCTACTCTCAAAAAATTTACATTCTAACAGAGGATACAATGATGTGTATATGTATCATTACATATGTATATATACACATATACTTGTGTAATGTTTTCTAGAAACAGTAAATATAAATATAAAACACGATTATATATACATAAATATACAAATATAAGTAGAGAGAAAGTAAACATAAATACAGAATAGTTAAAATAAAAATAATTTGGAAAGGATACTGGCAGTGTGGAGGCTTAGTAAAAGACAATAGGCTATTAGTAAGTATTCCTTCAGTCACTTATTCATCAAGCATGTATGAAAAAATTACTTGATGTCACAAGTTATCTACTACATACCTATTTAAATGCTAAATCCCCCAGTAGAACATTAACTTCTTTAAGGCAAAGCTTCCTTTCCATTGTCTTTGTATTCTCAGTGATTAGTACAGTTCCTTACAAATTAGGTGCTTTGTAAACTTTTAAGACTGGATTGCTTAGCACTAGCCACAGGAAAATAAAAGAGACTATCTTTGTCCTAGGAGTCTCAGGCCCATCACATTTTACACGATTAAAAGTCTTGAGGTTATGCCACTCCGGTATTTGCAGAAGGAACTAGGAGCCTAAAAAACAGGCTCCTCAGGGGAAAATGAAACCAGTTTTCAAGTATTGTAAGAACAAGGAAGAGGGATTAGATTTGTTCTTTTTTGGTGAGAAGCAAAGAATGCAAGTTGAAAGGAAACAAATTTAAGCTTGATAAATTTGCATGGAGGGCAGGTAGGTGGCACAATGGATAGAGTGCCAGGTCTGGAGTCAGGAAGACTGGAGTGCCCATCTGGCTTCAGATGCTTATTAGCTGTGTAACCCTGGGGCAAGTGATATAATAGCTAGCCCAAATGGCACAATAAAGTTTGTAAATATCTTTACATATTTTATCTTATTTGAGCCTCACAACCTGGTGAGATAGAAGCTATTATTATCTCCATTTTACAGATGAGGAAACTGAGGCTAATTGAGTTTAAGTGACTTGCTCAATGTCGTAAGTGTATGAAACAAGATTCCAACTCAGAGCTTCCTGTCTAGCATGCCTGGTCGCAGCTCACGAGCTAAAACAACATAGTAACAATAAATCAGTAACAGTTATGGAACATGTTATGTACTATGTTATAATTAATTGTAGCAGCTGGCATTAACGTGAACGCTTCACAAGGTTTATAAAACACTCTACAACTACTCATCTCATTCATAAGCACCTCACAAGACACCCCGAGAGATGGGTGCTATTATTATCCCGTATTACAGATGAAGACGGAGGCAGAGGCTAGTAAGCGTGACAGACCGAACTGGAAGTCAGGTCTTCCTGATTCCAGGTCCAGAGCTCTATCCACGAGGGGACCGTGGGTTTACGGAGCTTACAGCCCAGTAAGGGGACAAGACACAAACACGTGGGAAAGGACTCACGTTTCCACAGCGTTTGGGGCTTTACCGACCCATTCTCCACACCAAACCCCCGGAGTATTAACACTAAGACTCGCCCCATTTTGTAGGTGGGTAAACGGAGGACACAGCAGCGTTATCACCGTCACGATCACGGAGGCAAAACCCCACTAAGAGCAGCTGGGCTTTCGATGGGTGAGAGCGCGAAGAGGGCGGCAGCTACGCGAGGACCACGCGAAAAGGAAGAGGAAGTGAAAGTGGCGGGCCCGTGCCAGGTCAGGCCGGGAGGCGGGGCCTCGGAGCGCGCAGCCGCAGTCGCCTAGTGCCCGCGGGCAACGTGCGGAGCACGTCCAAGGAAACTCCGCCCCTCCCAGGAGGGGAGGAGGTGGGGAGTGGGGGAAGGGAAAGTGGGGCTAGATCACGTGGTCCTGACCTCTCGGTCCTGCTTCTGCCGAAGATGCACCCCGGCGACCGTGCCCACCGTGAGCACCACAGAGATGCCCAGCACCACCTTGGAGCCCCTCGACATCCCTCCCGGGAAGCTGGCCGCCGACAGGCGGCGAAAGCAGCCGTTACCCACAGCAGCCAAGCACCGGACGACCAGAAGGCGGGGAGCTGGGCTGCAGCGACGAGCATGCACGACGGTGGCGAGCCCCTTCCGGCGTGCGCGTCCCCGGGCCTCCTCCAGGCTTAATCCCTCGAACGCCGAAAGTTCTCCCTCCAACCTCGCATTCCAGGCGCAAGCAATAGTGAGCTGAGAAATCGATCACGCTCTGCTTTCTCGCTGTCTCGATTTAGAGTGGTGTGTTCTGATTCCCTCTGGCCACGTGATTGCAGCTCCAAAGCACCCTTCATCTCATCTTTCGTTTTCCATACCTCCCCCCACCTCCTTCCGCTTTCTTCCACCTAAAAAAGTCTAAAACTACTCCAGGGAGAAACTTAGGGAAAATGGGCTCCTAAAACTAGACAGGGACCCTTTTCTAAATAAGAGTTTTGCGGCATGGAAATTGTATAAAGATTTAAAATTGTAATTTTTTTATAGCAATGCCCAAAGCTTGCCACCTTAGTAGGCACCAGATTAAGCAAAGGTCCTCAGCGATCAAGTGTTCCTTCTAGTATTTCTAAGGCGCATAATAAAGAGCCACAGGCTAATGGAAAATATTCGGCATTTCACTCAGGGTAGGGAAACCTGGCTTAGACTTTGTCCCTGAACGAGTTGGGGCCAATGTTCAGGGTTTTTCCTTGGAGACTTAAAGCGTTGACTTTCCTTCCCTTTTTCTTATTCACCATTGGCTGAGACTTCTCTATTCCACTTTAATAAATGAATGAATTTTTACAGTGTTTTATTAAGCACTTAACTGTGCCATGCATTGTGCTCAGCCTTGGGAATATGAAAACGGTTGCTAAAACACTCCGCTTTGAGGTAGCTTTCTTTTTAAAGAGGTGACAACATAAACTGAGAACTGAATGACTGGAAAGGAACAGGGTTTTGTGATTTAGAATGGCATTCGTATAGTAAATGGAACCTTCATGGATACACCTTTTTCAGTAGCAACGCAGCATTGATTTGATTGTTTCAGAACTGGAAAAAGGGAAAATTGGAGGGGCAGAAGGGGAGGAGTAAGAGGGTAAGTGTACTTCTTCAAGGTTCCATAATGATTGATAAAATGACCAAAGCTGGTTGTTCCAAGAATGAGATTTCTTAAAAATTACATAGTCTCACAGGACTGAGAATGAAAATAGATCTTAGAAAGAATCTGTTACAGCTGTATCATTCTACAGATAAGGAAACTGAGGCCCAAAGAAGTTGTTATTGCCCAGATCAGAGAGTTTAATAAAGAGTAAAACAGATATGAAGGTCTTAAACCAAATCCAGTACAAATTGGAGACAGATACAGTGTATCATTGTGTTCTGCCTGGGAAGACAGTATTATTGTCAATCTATTCCCTTCTCTACCACCACCCCATAGTCCTTGGGAGAGGGCTGAGATGAGAGCTATCTCAAAAGCTGAAGTAGGAAGATCTAGATTCCCTTCCTCCCACCTCCTCTCACCCTCAGTGAGAAAGAAAAAAAAATTCCAACCAGGTATGAGTCAAGTAAAACAGATTCCTATATCAGATAAATAATAAGTTAGATTTGGACATGGATAGTGTGGGAATTTGTTTCTCACAAAGTCTAAACTTACCAGTGATTTGGTGAGAATGTATATATGTGTAAATATATATGTATTATGTGTAATGCATAGTACATATGTATTACATATGTAAATTAACACGTTAGTTACTCTTTCAGGTTCTGCTCATTTCATTTTTATCGATTTTTACAAGTCTTCCCAGGTTTCTCTGAAACCATCACTTTCATAATTTCTTACTCCACAATATCACATTATTCATATACCTTAACTTGTTTAGCAGTTCCCTAATTGATGAGCAGCTCCTCAGTTTCCAATTCTTTATCACCACAAAAAAACTGCTATAATATTCCTTTTTATGCTTTTTGGATCTCTTTGGGTTATAGACCTAGTAGCAGTGTCCCTGGATTATGCAGTTTAATAGTTTTCGGATATAGTTCCAAATTGCTTTCTAGACTGGCTAGACTAGTTCACAGTTCTACCACCAGTGCATTAATACACCTTTTTCTCATCTTAGCTAATCTAATGGGCATGAGGAATATCTAGGTATTAATTTGTGTTTCTCTATTAGTGATTTAGAGCATTTTTTCGTATGACTTTTGATAGCTTGTATTTCTTTATCTGAAAGTTGCCTATTCATATCCTTTGACCGTTTGTCATTTGGGGAATGGCTTTTATTCTTGCAAATTTGACTCCTTTCCCTATATATTTAGAAATGAGACCTTTATTAGAGAAACTTTCTCTTAAGATTTTTCCCCAGTCTCCTGCTTTTCTTCTAATTTTAGCTACATTTGTTTTGTTTGTGTAAAAATTTAAATTTTATATATTCAAAGTAATATATTTTGTCTTCTGCAAACCTCTCTTTGTTGTTTGGTCATGAACTCTTTATCCAAAGATCTGACAGGTAATCTCTTCTATGCTCCACTAATTATGTTGTCACCCTTTATATCTAAATTCTGTACCCATTTTGAGCTTATCTCAGTATAAGGTGTGAGATGTTGTTGGTTTATATATAGTTTCTGCCAGACTACTTCCAATTTTCCTAACAGTTTTTGTTCAATAGTGAGTTCTTTTCTTTCTTATAATAAATTTATCTAACTTTTTACATTCGTTTTCATGAAATTTTGGGTTTCAAATTTTCTCCACATTTGTCCCCTCCTCCCACCCCAATACACTGAGCATTCTAATTTCCCCTATCACCAGTCTGCCCTTTCTTCTATCATCCCTCCCTTCCCTTGTCCCCTTCTTTTCTTTTGCCCTGTAGGGTCTGATAACTTTCTATTCCCCATTACCTGCATTTTTTATTTCCTAGTAGCAAGAACAATACTCAACATTTGTTCCTAAAACTTTGAGTTTCAACTTCTTCCCATCGCTCCCTCCCCACCCATTTCCTTTGGGAAGGCAGGCAATTTAATATAGTGTATCTGTGTAGTTTTGCAAATGACGTCAATAATAGTCGTGTTGTGTAATACTAACTATATTTCCCTCCATCCTATCCTGCCCCCCATTGCTTCTTTTCTTTCTTTTGATCCTCTCCCTTCCCAAGAGTGTTGGATTTCAAATTGCTGCCTCTTCCCATTGCCCTCCCTTCCATCATCCCCCCTACCCTGCTTATCCCCTTCTCCCCCACTTTCCTGTATTGTAAGATAGGTTTTCATACCAAAATGAGTGTGAATTTTATTCCTTCCTTTAGTCGAATGTAATGAGAGTAAACTTCTTGTTTTTCTCTCAGCTCCCCTCTTTTTCCCTCCACTAAAAAGTCTCCTGCCTGCCTCTTCTATGAGAGATTTGCCCCATTCCATTTCTCCCTCTCTCCTCCCAATACATTTCTCTCTCACCACTTGACTTCATTTTTTAAAGATATGATCCCATCCTATTCAGTTCACTCTGTGCTCTCTGTCTCTGTGTGTGCATGTATGTATGTGTGTGTGTGTATGTGTAATCCCACCAACTACCCAGATACTGAAAAGTTTCAAGAGTTACAAATATTGTCTTTCCATGTAGGAATGTAAACAGTTCACTTCTGGTAAGTCCCTTATGACTTTTCTTTGCTGTTTACTTTTTCATGCTTCTTCTCATTCTTGTGTTTGAAAGTCAAATTTTCTTTTCTTCTCTGGTCTTTTCATCAAGAATGCTTGAAAGTCCTCTATTTCATTGAAAGACCATTGTTTCCCCTGAAGTATTATACTCAGTTTTGCTGGGTAGATGATTCTTGGTTTGAGTCCTAGTTCCTTTGACTTCTGGAATATCCTATTCCATGCCCTTCCATCCCTTAATGTAGAAGCTGCTACATCTTGTGTTATCCTGATTTTATTTCCACAATTCTGGAATTGTTTCTTTCTAGCTGCTTGCAATATTTTCTCCTTGACCTGGGAATTCTGGAATTTGGCCACAGTGTTCCTAGGAGTTTCTCTTTTTGGATCTTTTTCAGGTGGTGATAGGTGGATTCCTTGAATACTTATTTTGCCCTCTGGTTGTAGAATATCAGGGCAGTTTTCCTTGATAATTTCATGGAGATGATGTCTAGGCTCTTTTTCTGATCATGGCTTTCAGGTAGTCCCATAAGTTTTAAATTGTCTCTCCTGGATCTATTTTCCAGGTCAGTTGTTTTTCCCATGAGATATTTCACATTCTCTTCCATTTTTTCATTCTTTTGGTTTTGTTTTATGATTTCTTGGTTTCTCAGAAAGTCATTAGCCTCCATCTGTTCCATTCTAATTTTGAGAGAACTATTTTTTTCAGTGAGCTTTTGAACCTCCTTTTCCATTTGGCTAACTCTGCTTTTGAAAGCATTCTTCTCCTCATTGACTTTTTGAACCTCTTTTTCCAATTGAGTTAGCCTATTTTTCAAGGTGTTATTTTCTTCAGCTTTTTTTGGGTCTCCTTTAGCAAGGTGTTGACCTGCTTTTCATGATTTTCTTGCATCTCTCTCATTTTTCTTCCCAGTTTTTCCTCTACCTCTCTAACTTGATTTTCAAAATCCTTTTTGAGCTCTTCCATGGCCTGAGTCCATTGAATATTTATTTTGGATGTTTGGGATACAGAAGCCTTGACTTCTTGTAAGCATTGTTCTTCCTCATCAGAAAGGAAGGGAGGAGATATCTGTTCACCAAGAAAATAACCTTTTATGGTCTTATTTTTTTTCCCTTTTTTGGTCATTTTCCCAGCCAGTTACTTGACTTCTGAGATTCCTTTCCACACCCACCTCACTTCCAGATGCGCCCAGCTAGTGCTTGGGGGTCTGAGATTCAAATGCTGCTTCCCAGCCTCAGGGCTTTCCGCAGGGGCGGGGCTGCTATTCAGTGTAAGATTAAATTCAGATGCTCAGGTGGGGGCAGGGCTGCTATTCAGTGGAAGATTAAGTTCAGCTGCTTGGGTGAGGGCAGGGCAGCCACCAGGGGCTCAGTTCGCTTGAGGGTTTATGGGGAGATCTTCAACAATGGATCTGAGCTCCTGTCTGCTTTGAGAGCCCCTGTCTGCTTTGGGAGCCCCTGTCCACTGCTGCCCCAACCACTGCCTCCTGAGGAGGCCTGAGCCACAGAGACACCCCGCTCCCTTCTCGGCCAGCCTAAAAGGCTCTCTCACTGACCTTTGCACCTGCTCGGCCGCTGGAGATTCTGCCGCTGAAGCCTGCTCAGATCTGCTCCTCCTGGCGCCACGCAGCCAAAGCAGGGCTGGGCTCTGCTCCGGGTCAGTGAACCTTTGGTGTCAGTTTTTCAGGTCTCTCTGGAACAGAAATCTCCTCTACTCTGTTGTTGTGTGGCTTTCACTACTCCAGAATTTGTTGGGAGTTCTTTTCCACAGGTATTTTATGGGCTGTGGGTTCAGAGCTAGCATATGTGTGTCTTTCTACTCCACCATCTTGGCTCCTCCCCGAATAATGAGTTCTTGCCCCAAACACTAGATTACTGTTTTTATTTGCTTTTGTCTATTGTGTAACTACTCTGTTCCACTGATCAAATTCTCTATTTTTTTTTGTCGGTATTATTGTTCAGTAGCATTCGATTCTTTGTGAACACAATTGGGATTTTCTTGGCAAAGATACTAGAGTGGTTTGTCATTTCCTTCTCTAACTCATTTTACAGATGAGGAAACTGAGGCAAGCAGAGTTAAGTGAGTTGGCCAGGGGCACACAACTAGTAAGTATCCAAAGCCAGATTTGATCTTATGAAGATGAGTCTCCAGACTCCAGGCAGGTACTCTATCCACTGTACCACCTAGCTTCTGTTTCCAGCCTTGTACCAAATTGTTTAAAAGTTTTGTAGTATAGTTTGATATATGTTACTACCAGACCCCCTTCCTTCCCATTTTTTTCATTGATTTCCATGATATTCTTGATCTTTTGTTCCTTCAGATGAATTTTGTTGTTATTTTATTCTAGCTCTATAAAGCAATTCTTTGGTAGTTTCAGTATGATGGCCCTGAATAAATAAATTAATTTAGGTAGTCTTATCATTGTTATTATATTAACTCTATCCTCCCATGAGCAGTAAATATTTCTGCAATTATTTATAGGTCTTTATTTCTGTGAAAAGCTTTTCATAACTGTGTTCACATAGTCTTCGTGTGTGTCTTGCCAGGTCTTGTACCTTTTAGAAAAATACAGATTCCCTGTTTATCCCTTTTTAATTCTATTTTTATTTTTACTTTGTCTGAGATCATGATTGTTACTCCTGCTCTTTTTTAAATTAAAGTGAAGCATAATGGATTCTGCTCCAGGCCCTTATTTTAACTCTATGTATCTTTCTGTTTCAAGCATGTTTCTTATAAACAACACATTGTTAGATTCTAGTTTCTGATCTGTTCTGCAGTCCTCTCCCATTTTGTTGGTGAGTTCATTTCATTCATATTCATAGTTATGACTGTTAACTCCATTTCCTTCTATCCCATTCTCTTATCCTGTTCCTTCTCTTTCTTTGCCTGTCTCCTCCCTAAGAATCTGTTTTGCTTCTATCCACTGCTTCCTTTAATCTATGCTCCCTCTCATCCCCCCTCCTCTTCCCCTTACCCTTAAGCCATTTTCCTCCTACTTTTGTAGGTAAGAATTTCTGTACCCAACTGTGTTTGTGTACATAATTTCCCTCCTTTAACCAGTTAATGGGAGAGTAAAGTTTGAGTCTGTTGGTTTGTGCATAGTTGAGTTTCAGTAAACTGTCAAATTACTTGCCTTTTCAGTTAGGGAGAAGGAGAGGAAGGGAGAATTTGAAACTCAAAAAAAAAGAATGTTAAAAGTTGTTTTTAAATGTTATGAAGGGGACAATAAAATATTAAATAAATGTATTCCTCCTAGTTGAGCTTCAGGAGATTGCAGCTAGACTCAATCACTGTTAGCCCACTAGGAGATTCTGCAAGGTTTTGAGTGATTGAACTTCTGGTTATCCTTTGGTTTGGGACTCCTGCCCTGGTTATTCCATTATATGCTTATGGGTCAAACTAAAGGTTAATGTAGAGACTGCTTTTCTTTGAACTCAGAGCCACCCTGCTAAATTTCCGAGCTTGTTCCTTGTTCAGTGATTAGCTAGAGCCTCACTTGCTCATGACCACTTCTCTCTGCCCTGGATCTGTGACCCAGAACTGAGTAAGAAGTAATGGAGCTACCAGATGGTACCTTGTTCCCATCCTTGGGGCTAGTCCAGGGATCTCTTTCTGTTCTGGTGCTTCCAGTCATGGTGCTGTGTCTTGGTCCCCTTTTTACCCCTAGACACTAGAGCACTCACACACTCCTCCTTTGTTGTCCTGCTACAGGCTTCTGGCTAGCCCCCACCCACGTGTCCACAGACCTCTGTGTCTCCTGAAGCTTCCCTGGCCTGCAAAAATGACTCACTGTGACTTCTTGACTTTCCTGATCAGAATTCAGTCGGGCATATTTTGTATGCAACTGATGACACAATGAATGCACTAGGCCTGGAATCAGGAAGATCTGAGTTCAAATGTGGCCTCACATACTTACCAGTTCTGTGACCCTGGGGCAAGTCACTTAGCTGCTGATTGCCTCAGTTTTCTCAACTGTAAAATGTGGATAATAATTGTACCTTCCTTGCAAGGTTGTTATGAGGAACAAAGAGATAATATATCTATTTTTTATGTGATTAGCATAGGTCATGGCATATAGTTGGCACTATATAAAAATGTATTCTCTTCTTCTCCTTCCCTTCTATTTGTTGTAGAAGGAGACATGCTGGGTGAGCTAGGCAAAAATGCTTCCTTGCATTGTACCATCTTGACTCTCCCCTCTGACACCTATTATTTTCAATGTCTCCCATAGTGGATAGAATGCTGGAGTTGGAGTAAAGAAGTTCTGGATTCAGATATAGCCTCTGATACCTACTAGCTGTATAATCATAGTCATGCCACTTAATCTCACTAAGCTTCTTCAGTTTCTTCATCTGTAGGATGGTGATAATATATATCCATAGATAGGATTATCCTCCCTCTTAACCCCACTCAGTCCCTTTTTTCCTTTTAATTATGGGTATGTTTTAACTCACCCAAAGAAAGGCTTGGCTTGGGTGCAATGACCTTCAGGCAGGAGAAGGAAAGGGTGAGGGGGTCAATGAACCTCCAAGAAGCTGTCCCTTGAATTTGGCATACCTTGGTTATGTTAAGGTCTCATCACTCCAGATTTAGTTTCAAAATGACTGGGCTCCGTCCTCCACAGCCCAGCTGCTCTGTAATGCAGATGAGGACCAGGGATTTTATAATAAGTTTTCTTAGGTACATCTTTTTTGTCACAAGCAGGTAAGTGCCAGGAGATAACCACCCAGTTAAGTAAATCATAGGGCTAGAAGTTTCTGGCATGGAAGATTCCAAAAAAGGTAAGATATATATTAAACTGAAGGAAGAGGTATATCTAAAGCAGAGACTGCCTTTTAGCCCAGGTATCAATCTAGGTTTATGGATCTCAAGCCTATGAAATGATTTTCTTTTTTTTTAGGTGGGGAATCTTGAATACAGATCATAGATACTCATGGACAAGAGATTCTCTACTCCTTGAAGTAAGCAGAATAATTTATGCTTCCAGAGCTTTAAAGTAGCTCACAGCTCATCTAGTCCAAGTCCCTCATTTTTACAGATATAACCAGATCCCATCAGACCTAGGGCACTTTTTGCCTGAGATTCTCCTAATTGGTAGAGAGAGTGATGATGTAACACTAGCTAGATGAAGACAGGAGTTTCTACAATAGTTTTGGGGAGGAAAGACATTGTCTTGAACAGTCATATGTACTGGAAGGTCTCTTAAGGACCAACTTCAGACACGTGGAGAGACAGACACAGAAAGTAGGGAGGGAGACAAAAGGGGGAAGAAAGGGGAAAGAGGCCAGAGAGAAATGAGGAGATGGAAGGAGAAGGAAGAGGGAGGAAGGGAGAGAAAGACAGACTTTGAAAACTGCAGACATGTATGGGAAACTGGTTCTTCTACATGTCCCAGATTTCTGCTTTGCTGCCCTAGAGACTTCAGGGAATTTTTCCATGAGTGAGATTAAGGCCTCTTTGAGCTGAGATCTCATTTCACTACCTATCTAAAGAGATCATTCACCCTCTCTGTTTTCTGGCATATTCCAATCTGAAGAACTGATCTAATTTCTGTTTACTTTTTTCTTGGATAAATGGGTTAATTCACTATTTGTGATGGTCTTTTGTCTAGTTAGCCTTTGGTGAGGATGTAAGTCTGTGGGTGTAAGCTAGAGGTTGTTGTTTACTTGCTCAGTTGTGTCTGATCTTGTGATCCCCATGGGCTTTGTTTGTAGAGTTTTCTTGGAAAATATACTGGAGTGTTTTTGCCATTTCCTTTTCTCCCGTGTCTCCATTTTACAGATGAGGAACCGAAGCAAATAGAGCTTGCTCAGGATCACACAGCTATAAACGTCTGACGCTGGGTTTGAACCTAGGTCTTCCTGACTCCAGACCCAGTGCTCTATCTACTGAGCCACTTAGCTGCCCCTTTAAGGAGTAATGGTCAGGAAAATAGCTTTTTGTTTCCAACCTAAAAATCATACCTTTGGAACAGTAATAGTTCAAGGAGTAGATAGATATACTTCTAATGCAGTATCCCTCTGAGAGGTTAGAGAACAGAAGGGCGATTCTGGTGTCCCCCTTCACCTGATGTGATCAAGTTAAGAATCACAGTCTCTCTTGGTGAGAGCTGGGCAGGATTCCAGAGATAGCTATCAATCATTACCTCCTGTCAGCGGCATTTAGACAACTCTTATAGACATACATATCTTATAGCATCCTCATATAGATAAGGATTCTGGAACCAGGTGCTCTTTTCATGCTATTGTACTGCTTCTCTTTGACTTGATTTAATTTTTTCTTGTTAGCAGTTGAAAAAACAGACTGATTACTCACCTAATAACAATTTTAAAGGAATTATAATGTATAAGTCTACTGTCTAGGTAAAACTGTAGGCCTCAGGAACTAATGAACCTTTCCCTCTATCCATATGTTTATTTTTCTTCTATCGTTTTGTCTGTTCTTCTTGTCCTCTGTCTATAATTTTTTTCTTTCTCTTTGTCTCTTTCCACTGTCTCTACTTTCCTCCCACTGTTTCCCTTTCTCTGCCTTCCTTAACTAATGTGAATGTTAATTTATCTTTCATTGTGTTTCTTAAATGAAGTTTTCTGTTTCCTGTTCTTAAATTAAAAAGCAGAGGACTAAAACACTTTACATTTCTCTAAGTGAAATATTAAATTTCTTTTTATTTAAATGTGTATTTGGGTTGGTTTTTCTTTTTCATGGATTCTCAATAGAAAATAGCTTTCCCAGGAAGGACAGTGGACCATGCAATTACAGATACTTTTTATTTTGGAGTTCCATTATACTCCTTTAAAAAACAACTATTAACCATTAATCATGTAAGAAAAAAATGAATCATCTATCCTAGTTTTTATTTTCTTGAATGACGTTATTTCTTTTAATTTAACATTCTCTAATCCTAAAATGTTGACTTATAGCAAAATGATTGCAGACTGTATATGCAGGACTTGAGAAGCAGCTGTTGATTATTTTCCCATTAATTTAATTCAGCTATAATGAAAGAAAAGTTGTGTTGGGTTTGGTTTTTTTTTTTTTTTTTTTTTTTTTTTTAGTATCATTGATTAATTTGAATATGGGCTAAGAAATTGAAAGGGGGTTAGGGGTGGGAGATGATCAGCAAACACTTGGCAAGTTTCCATTTACCTGAAGTTTTCTCTAGGAAGGAAAGAAAAATTTTGGGGAAGGGGAGGTCAATAAGGGAAGGGAGATGCCTTGGCAAAATACCCTTAAGGGCACAAACCCTAGAAGAACAAGACTGTCAGCCTTACTGCTCAGCTCTTCCCTGCTATGGATTCCATCAGCCAGGGAGACAAAATTTCTTTCCTATGCTAGCACCATCTCATTGCAATTTCCACCCAATAACTACTTCTTTTCCAAAGTCAAACTGAAGCCTTGGAACCTACTGCTGCTGTTCCATTATCACAATATTTTGGGACAATTTTGACTCTTTGTCTTTGTCTTTGCTTTCTTTCCCTCAAGCAACTGTGATTCTGGCTCTTCTTTCCTTCCTCAACTCCAAACCCATGAAGGGAGGCAGAAGGAAGGTGCTGGGTTTTAAATTTTGTTGTTTGACTCAACCCTTCTCCTTGATCATCCAGAGTCTTTAGTGAGATGTGTGTGCCACTAAGAGAATTACTCTATATAGTTTGATAGAGAGGTAACCTCTTGAATAGAATTTGGAACCTTATTTCTCTTGAAGAATATTATACCAACTGAAGAAAATCAATAAAAAAATTCACAAAGGGAGAAAAAAATGTAATACTATTAGTTAGAGATTGGAGGAGAGGGATGTTTGTGGGGTTTTTTGTGATTTTTTTTTTGACAGTGGCAAAATGAAAAAGCTGTAGTACCACAAGAGCCCTGTACTACGTGTTAGGGGAGAGACAAATTTAGATAAAACAGAAGGCCCTGTACATTTGAATCTTGCAATCTAGTGGAAGCTTTGGCTTATTAAATGACTTTATTCTGGCTCCTGGCTACTTCTATGATACTTTTCTTCAGGATGGCCCTGCAAGTACCCAGCTTGATTCAATGAACTCAACAACACTCAACTGACAATGGGTTTGTGTGTCCCAGCTAGCTAACTAGTGTTCTGATTGACTGCCATTATCCAGAGGCACCACCTATACAGATTCTCATCTTGCTCAAAGGTGTCTTTCCTCCTTCTCCCTTCCTCTCTTACCATAGATTTCAGGAACTTAAATGGGAAAAACAGTACATCTTTATTTCCACCAACCTTTGGTTTTCTTTATCATTGTATGTATTTTATAACTTTAAAAAATATTACTCTTTGAAAAAGAATATGGTTCACTATACTGCTGAAGTACTCCATGACACAAAAAAGGTTAAGAACCCCAGGAGGGACTGGAGAAAGGAAAAACTGAGAGGATGTTGTTGCCTCTATGTTTATGGGCAGCTAGGTGGTGCAGTGAATAGAGTGTCACACCTGCAGTCAAGAGGACTCATTTTACAGAGGAGGAAACTGAGGCAAACAGACTTGTCCTGAGTCACACAATAGCTAGTGAGTATCTGAATCCAGAGTTGAATTCAAGAAGATGAGTCTTCCTGTATTGTTGCCAGGAAAACCCCAAAATTGTGTCACAAAGAGTCAGACATGTCTGAAACAACTGAACAACTATAGTAACAGTACAGCTTGGTATTAAAGAGCCTCTACTAGAATGTTCAGATTTAGGTGCTGACGTTGGCTATGTAAGTCTGAAGCTCAAAAGATAGATGAAGGGGTGGAGCCAAGATGGCAGAATAAAAGAGGGACTTCCTTGAGCTGTCCCCCAAAGCCCTCCAAATATCTGTAAAAAAACAACTCTAAATGAATTTTTGAGCTACAGACCCACAAAATAACAGAGTGAAACAAATCTCCAGCCCAAGACAACCTGAAAAGTCGACAGGAAGGGTCTTTCACACCAGCCAGGGAGCGGAGCACAGTTCGTTGTGGGCTGTGCCAGCACAGACGGCTAGAGCAGGCCTCAGGAGACTGAATCATTGGCAGTTTCTAGACTTTTCAACCCACAAATACCAGAAAGGTCAGTGGGAAAATTCTGTGGGACCTGGGTGAAAGAAGAGTGTGATCTGGCTGGGGTCTGGCTCCAGCCCCAGGACTGTGGGTGTGGTGCTGGTGGCTGCAGTAGCAGCAGCAGCAGTAGCAGAAGCTATTTCCAGAGCTCTGGGTTCACAGACAATGGGGGATTGAGCAGCTTATACAAAATCCCTGAAGCCTGGGACAGTACATCCACCCATACTAGAAGCAGAGTGCTACCTTGACAAACAGGAAGTCAAGTATTTGACTGGAAAGATGGGTAAACATTTTAAAAGAACTCAGACTATAGAATCTTACTTTGATGACAAAGAAGATCAAAACATACAACCAGAAGAAAACAAAGTCAAAGTTCCAAAGTTTCTTCCAAGAAAAATATGAATTGGACTCAGGCCATCGAAGAACTCAAAAAGAATTTTGAAAATCAAGTAAGAGAAGTAGAGCAAAAATTGGGAAAAGAAATGAGAGTGATGCAAGAAAATCATGAAAAATGAGTCAGCAGCTTGCTAAAGGAGACCCCAAAAATATTGAAGAGAATAACACCTTAAAAAATAGACTAACCCAATTGGCAAAAGAGATCCAAAAAGCCAGTAAGGAGAACAATGCCTTAAAAAGCAGAGTTGGCCAAATGGAAAAGGAGGTCCAAAAACTCACTGAAAAAAATAATTCCTTCAAAATTCGGATGGAGCATTTAAAGCTAGGGTAGACACTATAAAATATCTGGGAGTCTACCTGCCAAGAAAAATCCAGGGACTATATGAACACAGTTACAAAACACGTTTTGCATGAATAAAGACAGATCTAAGTAAGTAGAAAAACATCAGTTGCTCTTGGGTAGGTCAAACTAATATAATAAAAATGACAATTCTACCTAAATTAATTTACTTATTCAGTGCCATACCAATTAAGGTACCAGAAAAATATTTTCCAGAGCTATGAAAAATAATATCAAAATTCATCTGGAAGAAGAAAAGATCCAGAATATTAAGGGAATTCATGAAAAGAAATGATTAGAATGATTAGCAATCATCAAAACCACTTGGTACTGGCTAAGAAATAGAAGGGTAGACCAGTGGAATAGGTTATGTACCCAAGACAAACTAGTCAGTGAATATAGCAATTTACTGTTTGATAAAACCAAGGACCCCAAGAACTCACTGTTTGATGAAAACTGGTGGGAAAACCGGATAACAGAGTGGTGAAAACTGGACATAGACCAATGCTTGATATCATACACAAGAATAAGGTTGAAATGGATACATGAACGAGGTATAAAAACTGATTCTATGAACAAATTAGGGGAACAAGGAATAGCGTATTTGTCAGATTTATAGGGAATGGAGAAATTTATGACCAAACAAGAGATAGAGAACATTATGAAAGTGCAAAATGACTATTTTGATTGCATTAAATTGAAAAGATTTTGTACACACAAGCTCAATGCAACCAAGATTAGGAGGTAAACATAAAACTGGGAAAGAATTTTTGCAACTAGTGTCCATGATAAAGATCTCATTTCTAAAATATATAGAGAACTAAGTCAAATGTATAAGAATACAAGTCATTCCTCAATTGATAAGTGGTCAAAGGATGTAAACGGAGTTTTCAGAGGAAGAAATTAGAACTATCTATAGATATATGAAAAAAATACTCTAAAATCACTATTGACTAGAGAGATACAAATCAAAACAACTCTGGGATACTACATCACACCTATCAGATTGGTTAACATGACAAAACAGGAAGATGATAAATGTTGAAGAAGATGTGGAAGCGTTGGAACACTGATTCATTGTTGGTGGAACTATGAGCTAATTTAACCATTCTGGAGAGCAATTTGGAACTATGCCCAAAGGGCTACAAAAATGTACATACCCTTTGACCCAGTAATATCACTTCTAGGACTGTATCCCAAGGAAATAAAAAAATGGGAAAGGGCCCCATGTATACAAAAATATTTATAGCAGCTCTCTTTGTGGTGGTCAAGAACTGAAAATCTAGGGGATTCCCCTCAATTCAGGAATGGCTGAACAAGTTATGGTACATGAATTTAATGGAATACTATTGTGCTATAAGAAATGATGAAAAGGAAGACTTCAGAGAGACCTGAAAAGACATATATGAACTGATGCTGATTGAAATGAACAGAGCCAGGAGAACATTATACACAGCAACAACCACAGTGTATGAGGAATTTTTCTGGTAGACTTAGCCCTTCACAGCAATGCAAGGACCTAAAACATTCCCAAAGGACTCTTGAGGCAAAATGCCATCCACATCCAGAGAAAGAACTATGGGATTGGAAAGCAGAGTGAAGCAGAATATTTTCTCTTGTGTTTTGTCTTGTTTTGTTTGGGTTTTTCTCATGGTTTCTTCCAGTCATTTGAATTCTTCCATGCAACATGACTAATGTGAAAATTTATTTAATAAGAATGTATGTATTGAAGCCATATACAATTGCATGCCATTTTGGGGAGGCAGAGGGAGGAAGGGAGGAAAAATCTAAGACTTGTGGGAGTGATTGTAGAAAACTGAAAACAAATAAATTTTAAAAAGAAAAAAACAAAAAACATAATTAGAATGTAACAAATGAAAACTAATGACTTTATGAAAAAGTCAAGAGATTGTAAAGCAGAAACAAAAGAATGAAAAAATAGAAGACAATGTGAAATGTCTCATTGGAAAAACAACTGACCTGGAAAACAGATCCAGGAGAGATAATTTAAAAATTATTGGACCACTTGAAAGCCATGATAAAAAAAAGATCCCAGACTTGCTCTTTCAAGAAATTATCAAGGAAAACTGCCCTGATATTCCAGCACCAGAGGGACAAATAGAAATTGAAAGAATCCACTGATCACCTCCTGAAAGAGATCCTAAAAGGAAAACTTCTAGGAACATTGTAGTCAAGTTCCAGAGTTCCCAGGTCAAGGAGAAAATATTGCAAATAGCCAGAAAGAAACAATTCATGAATTGTGGAAACACAATCAGGATAACACAGGATCTAACAGCTTCTACATTAAGGGATCAAAAGGCTTGGAATATGATATTCCAGAGGTCAGAGGAGCTAGAATTAAAACCAAGAATCACCTACCCAGTACAACTGAGTATAAAAATGGAACTTCAATGAAATAGAGGACTTACAAGCATTCTTGATGAAAAGATCAGAGCTAGAACATTTGACTTTCAAATACAAGAATCAAGAGAAACATGAAAAGATAAACAGGGAAGAGAAATCACAAGAGAGTTATTAAAGTTGAATTGTTTACATTCCTACATGGAAAAATGATATTTGTAACTCATGAGATCTTTCTCAGTATTAGGGTAGTTGAAGGAAATAGATAGATAGATAGATAGATAGATAGATAGATAGATAGATAGATAGATAGATGGCACAGGGTGAGTTGAATATGAAGGGATGATATCTAAAAAATAAAATTAAGACAGAGGAATATATTGGGAGAAAGAGAGAGGGGGATAGAATGGGGTAAATTATGTCACATAAGAGGCAAGAAAAAGGTTTCTCAGTGGAAGGGAAGGGGGGGGAGGTGAGAAGCAATGAGTGATCCTTACTTTCATTAGATTTGACTTAAGGAGGGAATAACATACACACTCAATTGAGTATTTTACCCTGCAGGAAAGTAGGGGGAGAGGATGATAGAAGGGAGGGAGTAGTCTGAAGCAAACACTTTTGAAAAGGGACTAGATCAAAGGAGAAAATAGAATAATTGGGGGCTGGGACAGGATGGAGGGAAATATAGTTAGTCTTTCACAACATCACTATTATGGAAGTGTTTTGCATAACTACGCATGTATAACCCATTTTGAGTTGCTTGCCTTCTTGATGAGGGTATGTGGGAAGGGAAGGAGGGAGAGAATTTGGAACTCAAAAGTTTTTTTCCAAATCATTTATTTATTTATTTTAAGATTTCAAAATTCATTTCCACAAAATTTTGAGTTCCAAATTTTCTCCCCATCTCTTCCCTCCTCCCACCCCCAAACACCAAGCATTCTGATTACCCCTACCACCAATCTGCCCTCCCTTCTAATATCACTCCCTTCCCTTATCCTCATCTTCTCTTTTGTCCTGTAGGGCAGGATAAATTTCTATACCCCATTACCTGTATTGCTTATTTCCCAGTTGTATGCAAGAATAATACTCAACATTTGTTCCCAAAACTTTGAATTCCAACTTTTCTTCCTTCTTCCCTCCCCACCCATCCCCACTGAGAAGGCAAGCAATTCAATATAGCCTATATATTTGTAGTTTTGCAAATGACTTCCATAATAGTCATGTTATGTAAGACTAATTATATTTCCTTCCATCCTATCCTGCCTCCCATTTCTTCTATTCTTTCTTTTGACCTTGTCCCTCCCCAAGAGTGTTTACTTCTAATTGCTCCCTACTCCCATTTGCCCTCCCTTTCATCATACCCCCCACCCTGCTTATCCCTTTCTCCCCTTCCTTCCTGTATTGTAAGATAGATTTTCATATCAAATTGAGTGTACATTTTATTCCTTCCTTGAGCCAAATGTAATGAGAGTTTCATATTTTCCCTCTCACCTCCCCCCTTTTCCCCTCCATTGAAAAGGCTTGTTCTTGCCTCTTTTATGAGAGATAATTTGCCCCATTCCATTTTTCCCTTTATCCTCCCAATATATTCCTCTCTCACCCCTTAATTTTACTTTTTAGGTATGATCCCTTCCTATTCGACTCACCCTGGTGTGTGTGTGTGTGTATGTGTGTAATCCCACCAACTACCCCAATGCTGAGAAAAGTTTCAAGAGTTACAAATATTATCTTTCCATGTGGGAATGTAAACAATTCAACTTTAGTCAGTTCCTTAGGATTTCTCTTTCCTGTTTACTTTCTCATGCTTCTCTTGATTCTTGTGTTTAAAAGTCAAATTTTCTTTTCAGCTGTGGTCTTTTCATCAAGAATGCTTGAAAGTGCTCTGTTTCACTGAAAGGCCATTTTTTCTCCTGAAGTATTATACTCAGTTTTGCTGGGTAGGTGATTCTTGGTTTTAATCCTAATTCCCTTGACTTTTGGAATATCATATTACATGCCCTTTGATCCCTTAATGTAGAAAATACTAGATCTTGTGTTATCCTGATTGTATTTCCACAATACTTGGAATTGTTTCTTTCTAGCTGCTTGCAATGTTTTCTTCTTGACCTGATAACTCTGGAATTTGGCTACAATGTTCTTAGGAGATTCTCATTTTGGATCTCTTTCAGGAGGTGATCAGTGGATTCTTTCAGTATTCATTTTGCCCAGAGCAGTTTTCCTTGGTAATTTCATGAAAGATGATGTCTAGGGTCTTTTTTTGATCATGCCTTTTAGGTAGTCCAATAATTTTTAAACTGTCTCTCCTGGTCAGTATTTTCCAGGTCAGTTGTTTTTCCAATGATATATTTCACATTATCTTTCATTTTTTCATTCTTTTGGTTTTGTTTTGTGATTTCTTGGTTTCTCATAAAGTCATTAGCCTCCATCTGTTCCATTCTAATTGAAAGAACTATTTTGTTCAGTGAGCTTTTCAACCTCTTTTTCTATTTGGCTAATTCTGCTTTTTAAAGCATTCCTCTCCTCATTGGTTTTTTGGACCTCTTTTTCCAGTTGAGTTAGCCTGTTTTTAAAGGTGTTATTTTCTTCAGCATTTTTTTGAGTCTCCTTTAGCAAGCTATTGACTCACTTTTCATGATTTTCTTGCATCTCTCTCATTTCTCTTCCCAATTTTTCCTCCACCTCCCTTCCTTGATTTTCAAAATTCTTTTTGAGCTCTTCCATGACCTGAGACCATTGAATATTTATTTTGGATATTTGGGATGCAGATGCCTTGACTTCTGTGTCTTTCGCTGATGGTGATGGAAGAAGATTTTACCTGTTCACCAAGTAACCTTATATAGTCTTATTTTTTTTCCTTTTTTTGGGCATCTTCCCAACCAGGTACTTGACTTTTGGGTTCTTTGTCAAGAGTAGGGTAAACTCTGGGGCCCTGTAAGATCTCATTTCCTCTAAGGTGGCACAATCAAGCCTGCACACTGGTCTGGGAGCAACTAGAAAACTTTTGTGCCCAGAATCTGCAAGTAGTAGAATTTCATCTCCATAACCACCTCACCTCTAGTTCCACCACACCAGCACTCAGGGCTGAGATTCAGATCAATTGCTTAATTTCCCCAGGGTCTTTAGATAGGGGCAGGGCCACCACTCAGGGATGAGCTTTAGATCAGCTGCTCAATTCCCCCAGGGGCTTTACAGTAAAGTCTCCTATAATGGATGCTGGCTGCTGCCTACTGTGGGAGCTGCTGCCTGCTGTGGCCTCTGCTGCTGCCACCTGGGGCTGGAGCTGTGGGGGGACCCTGCTTTCTTCTTGGCCAGTTGAAAGAGCCCTCTCACTGACCTTTGGCGCCGGTGGGTTGAGGGTTCTGCACTGCCCCTGGGGATTGTGCCCCCAAGACCTGCTGGGCCTTGCTCCTCCTGGTACTGAAGCCAAGGCTGGGCTGCACTCTGCTCCATATCCCATGCGGTAGACTTTTCCTGTCAGCCTTCCAGGTCACCCTGGGCTGGAAGTCTCCTCCACTCCATTGTTCTGTGGCTTCTGCTGCTGTAGAATTTGTTGAGAGTCATTCTTTACAGGTATTTTATGGGCTGTGAGAGAAGAGCTAGATAGAGTATATGTGTCTTTCTATTCTGCCATCTTGGCGCTGCCTTGGAACTCAAAACTTTTAAAAACAAATGTTAAAAAATTGTTTTTACTTGTAACTGGGAAATAAGACATACAGGCAATGGGTATCTATCTTGTCCTCCAAGAAAGTAAATAAAGGGAAAAGATGAGGAGGGAGGATGGAAAAAGGGAGGGGAAACTGGGGGAAGGGGCAATCAGTGTATGCCATCTGGAGTGGGGGGAGGGGAAAGATGGGGAGAAAATTTGGAACTCAAGGGCTTGTAGAAATGAATGTTGAAAACTAAGAGTATATTTAAAAAAAGATGGTTAAGAATGTGAACTATAGAGATCAGGAAGAAGTGAAGCATGATCATAGGAGACCAAGGAAGCAGAGTTAAAGGACAGGAGAACCAAGGGACTATGATAACTTTGAAGCCAAAGGAGAGAGTCCTTGGTAGGAATAGAGTACTAAAGAATGCTAAATGTCTAAAAGAGGTTTTAAATAAATATCTTTTCTCACAAAACCTGCCTACCACACTTCCTTATATCTGTTGAAACCACCACAATTCTTTCAGTTGCCAGGGGTTTACAACCCAAGAGTCATCCTTGATGACTCTGGTATTTCCTCCATTCTCCTTTATCCAATTACTTGCAAAATCTTGTCATCTGTACCTACTCAACATCTTTCATATCTGTCCCTCTCTTCTTATTGACCCTGCTATTACCTTATTTCAATCCTTTATCATCCAAACAGTTGTAATAATTTCCTAATTGATTTCCCTGCTTCCATTTCCTTTCCTTTATATCTTTCACTCCCACTAACAAAATAATCCCCTTCAATCACAGTGTGTCTAAGACTCACTCCGAAATCTTCAGTGACTCCCTATTGCCACGTACATACACACACATATATTTCTCAGGCATCTAAAGCCCTTCAGTCTGGCTTCAGTCCATCTATCCAGACTCTCCAATCCACCTTCTCCTTCTATAACTGCACAGGTTGTTCTTAAGTCTGGAATGTATTTTCTCTTTACTTACAATCAGAGAAGTGCTGGTAATGTTTAATAATCAGCTTGGGGTGGGGGTGGGGGGAAGTGTTCAATACACTTTTAAACTTAATCTGCTAACACTTTTAAGCTTAATTTTAACATTTTCCCATGACTTCCTTAAATCTTGATAATCACCACAACAATAAAACCAAACCCTGATTTGTAGCTTGCCAATTTCCAAAGTGTAAATGCACACATTGAAAATTTAACAGTGGGTCCTACCTAGGTCAGGCTGGCTCCAGCACACTCCTTTTTCCACTTCTTAGAATCCTTAGCTTGAGCTTCAAGGTTCAAGTGTAACCTTCTATGGGAAACTTCTCCTGACCCCCTTAGTACTTTCTTCTTCCTCAACTTACCTCCTACTTGCTTAGCTGTATTAAGTGTTGTATAACAGTTAGTTGGGTGGCACAATGTGTAGAGCATTAGAGTCAGAAAGCACGGGAGTCAGGAAGACCTGAGTTCAAACTGAGCCTCAGTCATTTACTAGCTGTGTGATTCTGGGCAAATCACTTTACCTCTGCCTGCTTCAGTTTCCTTATCTGTAAAAAGAGGATGATAAGAATGGCATCTACCTTCTAAGGTTTTTTTGAGAATAAAATAAGATAAATATTTAGAAAGTGCCTTGCAAACCATAAAGTATTATATTGTTATAGCTATTATTATTATTATTTCTTTAGGAGAATTTAACCTTTTTTGAAGGAAGGGACTATTTTTCATCTTATTTTTTGTTTCTGTAGATCCTAATAGAGTCCCCTGTGCATAATAAACTCTCAATAATTGCTTGTTGAATGAATGAATGAAAGAAAAAGATTACTGGATTTGGTTATTAAGTTCTTGGTGAGTTTTAGTAGTGTGGAGGTGATGAGACCTGATTACCAAGTTACTTACATTGTTTGAACAGTGCTGAACTATGCCAAACAGTAAGGACTTCAGTAGTATATTAAATTATCTGAATATAAGGTAAGGCAAGGAGAACATCATGGTATTGACAATTAGATCTATCAGGAGTTTACAACATGTGTGACCATGAACCTGTTCTCTCATCTGCAAAATGAGGGAGTTGGGATAACTACACAACCACTGAGGTCCCTTCCAGCTCTCAATCAATAATTGTATGAAGCATTGAGATGGAGAGTATTAAAAATTATATAGGATAACATGCCTTATGACCTTTGAAAGCTTATTCTCATGAGAGGATACAATAGGAAGAAACATCAGTGAAAATCAACAGAGAATCTTTGTATCACACTAGTGATCTTGTATCTTTCATTTTTTTATTTTGCTAGAATAACCTAAAATGACAAATGGGGTAGGGAGTGTGGAAGAGATGGCATAAACCTATAATTTCTAATTTAGTTGCATTCCACATATGCTTTGCAAACCTTTCTCTATAAATGATATGCCATATACATATCCTCAAGGCTGAATAAATTAATAAATTATTTTTGAATAATTTATTAATTTTTCAATAAGTATGTAGAAAAATACACAGTTTTTCAATTTCACATTTTAACCATATTAGAAACCAATGAATGAACATAAAAGGAAGGGCAAGAGAAAGTGAAGGGAGTAGTAAAGAGAGAGGCAGACTGGGTTCTGAAGTGTTGGATAACTACTCTTTTTCCAACCTATAATTCATTTGACTGTGAGTTTCAGAAAATTATGAACTATCAGTGACCTTTGAGCATTTCAGTCATTCTTTTCCCTTAAAATTATAGAAGATTTTCTATGAAAGTGATAGTAACAGTAGCCTACTTCAGGGAAATTATTCTGTACCTGAAACTGCCAGAGTCAGAGCAGTGTTACCCAGAGAGCCAGATACGAAAATTACCTATCCCAAGTAAGTATCTGAGAAGGGAGCCAGCTGTTACTGGTTCACTCTCCTCTATTAACTGTCTGTTAGGCTTGAGGCAAATCACTTAACCTTTCTGGGTCTCAATTTCCACATTTATACTCTCCAGAGAATAGTAATTTCCCTGCTTATACCACTTGGTTGTTGTGGGAATAAGGCATCTTGAAAATTTGACAGCAGGAAGGGGAGGGAGTGACAGAAAATTTGAAACTCAAAAATTGTTTTTAATGAATATTATAAATTGTCTTTATACATAGTTGAAAAAAATAAAATACTATTTTTCAAAAAGGAAAAAAATTAAAAAGAAGGGGAAAAAAGAAAATTTAATAGCACTGTACTAATATATTATGCAGCATTAGTATTAAAGAGAGCTGACTTGGAGTCAGGAGACATGGGTTTTGAGTTCTGGCCATGCAACTTACTGTGGGCAAGCCATGTAAGTAACCTCCCGGTCTTAGCAAGTGTGTTCCAGCCTTGTTCTTCAGAGCAAAGCCTAATGCATGTTTTCCTCAGGGGTCTAGGATTACCCTAGAGGGGATTTTGGATGTCATCCTTCTAATGTTATTGACCTGAACCCTTACTTACGTTTCTTGTGTTATAGCCAACAATTGCCATAAGTCTTTTAACTGTGTCTTTTTTTTTTTTATGAAAACCAAATGTTTTAATTTTTATCTATTTATTTTTTTAGCTGTATCTTTTAACCATCTAACACCTACAGACAAACCTCGTTTTTATTTTGCTTCACTTTATTGCACTATACAGATACTTTGTGGATTTTGGTTTTTTTTGTTTTGTTTTGTTTTTTACAAATTGAAGGTTTGTGACAACCCTAAATTAAGTCTGTTGGCATCATTTTCCCAATAGCATGTGCTCATCCTTGGTCTCTGTGTCACATTTTAGTAAAACTTTTTTATTATTATTATAGCTATTATAGTGATCTGTGAGATGATTTTTGATGTTACTATTATAATTGTTTTGGGACACCACAAACCCTGCCCATACAAAACAGGGAACTCTGATAAATGTATGTGTTCTGACTGCTCTACCAACTCACTATTCCAGAACTATCTCCCTCTCCTCCTGCCTCCCTATTTTCTGAGACACAACCATCCTGAAATTAGGCCAATAAATAACCCTACAATGTCCTCTAAGTGTTCAAGAGAAAAGAAGAGTCAATCAATATGTCAGACTTCACTGTTGTCTTATTTTAAGAAATTGCCACAGCCACCACCGACAGCCAGGAGCCACCAACCTAATCAGTCAGCTACCATCAACACTGAGGCACCAGCAAAAAGAATGCATCTTGTTGAAGGCTCAGATGATGGTTCACATTTTTTTTAGCAATAATTTATTTCTAAATTAAAGTATGTACATTTATTTTTAGGCAAAATGCTATTGCACACTCATAGACTACAGTATAGTGTAAACATAATTTTTATAGGCACTGGGAAACCAAAAAATTCATGTGACACAGTTATTCGCTTTATTATGGTGAACTGGAACTGAAATTGCAAATACTTTACTTTCCTGTGTTTTATATTAGAAAGTTTACAACTATAAGTGAAGTACTTTCAAGAGCTTTCTGATTTCTGTTAAAGAGCTTAGCACTTATGCCTAATTTTAAAGTCTCCTGAAACGAAAATTCTGACTCCACAGGCTGATCCATCTAATGCTAAATTACAATATAATGAATACAAACCACTTGGCTTTTTTGTCTCCAAACTCTACAGGCTCTTGGTAACCTTCCAACAGAATGGACAGATTCAAAGAAGAGATGAGGTTGATCAGGTACACCTTGTGCTGAGTTTGTTTTGTTGAGAGAGGGAGGTAGTGGTAGCTTCAGGCACATCTTGATCCATAAAAACAGGTTGAGATGGGTGGAACCTGATCAGATTTTAGGATAAAGAACCTCAGGGATAAAGGCTCACTATGAGTTTCTTGAGAAATTGTGGCTGCCAGAAGAATAGATTATGTTACATATGGAAATAATTTATATGACTTTCATGTTTACAAAGCACTCACCTGACAACACCTTGTTAAGTGTGGAGTAAAAATATCATCATCCCTATTTTTCATATAAGGGGGCGTGTCTGGCCCCAGATAGATATCCATGTTAGTCTGGGGACTACATCTCCCAGAGGGCTGTGAACAGGTTTTCCTGCTTCATATCACCCAGTGAAGACCCCTGAATGGGAAGATAAGCTTTTAACACATACAGTTTAAAAAGAAGACTGGTGTCATAGGGCTGATGTGAGACAGAGGTTTACAATAGCCAGAAGAAGGTAGGGAAGAATGACGGCCATGCTATGAGTTCTGGTATTTGAGAGTGAACAGAAGAGGCATTGGGCAGCTAGGTGGCATGGTGGATAGAGCGCTGGGCCTGGAGTCAGAAAGACTCATCTTCCTGAGTTCAAATCTGCCCTCAGATACTTACTAGCTGTGTGACCCTGGGCAAGTCACCTCTGCTTCAGTTTCCTCATCTGTAAAATGAGCTGGAGAAGAAAATTGGAAACCACTCCAGTATCTTTGCTAAGAAAATCCCAGTGTGATTACAAAGAGTAGGACATAGCTGAAACAAGTACAGGCATTACCAGAGAGGACTTAGGTCTAGAGAGGTTGAATACTGAGAGTGTGAATACTTGCTTCTTTGGGACCCAGACTAGTGTTATTTGAGTGTCATAATGGTGCAAGAACAGAGTTCAGAACATCCTAAGATGCTGGATGGTGAGGTAGGTATTCATTTTGTTTTGTTTTCCTACATATCCTAAGTAAATGTCCTTTTGTGTCAACCAATATAAGCCTTGGGTCAGCCTGTGGAGTCAGAATTTTCAGAGGTTTCAGGAGACTTTAAAATTAGGCATAGGCGCTAAGCTCTTTAACAGAAATCAGAAAGCTCTTGAAAGTACTTCACTTATAGTTGTAAACTTTCTAATATAAAACACAGGAAAGTAAAGTACTTTTGTAAGAGTGAGTAGCACTCCCCTCCCCATCCCATTTCATATCACTCCAAACCCCAAATCTCTGTCTTCTTCCCAGGCACAGTTCTAGGGCTCTTCCCTACACAAGGCCTCTCCTGATCCATGCCCCTCCCATCCCAATTAGTAATATTCTTGCCTTAAAATTAATTTGTATTTACTCATATTTACTTTTCTACAGGTTGTATCCCCCTGAAAGAACTTAAGTTCTTTGAGGGCAAGGACTGTTTACTGTTTCATTTTCATCTTTGTCTGTAGTGCCTTGTGAACAGGTGTTTAATAAATATTTGTTGATAGAATTGAATTTTAAAAAGAAAGGGAAGACACATGGAATTATCGTTGGAAGAAAACCCTAGATATAAACTATCCACATATCTGGAAGAGGAGTGAAAAAGTGAATACCAGAGTGAGTCTAGCCCCAGTACACTTCTGGGTGTTAAATCAATAGTGTCACATCAAGATTGTGGCCCAATGCTTTGTCTTGCCTCATTCATATGAGGGCAGGGCTTTAAAAAAAAAAATGTAGCCACCACTGACTGATATAATTGGCTCTGTGACTCTGGGCTTAAGCCAGGGCCAGGTCTTCAGCCCCACCTTGCAGCTACTTTGTGAACCATGTCCTGATATGGTATCTCAACCGCAGCCACTGTAGTCATAAATTATACCCAGCATAGGAAGTAGGTTCTAGGTCATGCAAGATATGGGACAATCAAGTGACCCAGTGGATAGAGTGCCAGACCTGGAGTCAGGAAGACTTACCTTCCTGAGTTCAGATCTGGCCTCAGACACTGTAAGTGACTTCACTCTCTTTGCCTCCGTTTCCTCATCTGTAAAATGATCTGGAGAAGAAAATGGTAAACCCCTCTAGTATCTGCCAAGAAAACCCCAAACAAGCCCAAAACAAAAAGTGACGCAAAGAATCGGAGTGAGAAACAACCAAAGAACAGTGCAGGACAAAGAGGATAGGATCAGTTCGGAGGGGGCCAGCGGAGAGAAAGGCTTTTCAGTAAAGTTCTGTTGCATTAATCACTTATTAATAATGGAAAATGAAGCAATGTGGAGCAGTAAAATGAGCATAGGATTTGGAGTCAGAAGAACTGGCTTTAAACCTGGCTCAGCTACTTGCCACTGTCTGTGTGTCCTTGACCAAATCCCTTTCCCCTCTCTGAGCCTCAACTGCTTAATTTGTAAAATGCAAGATTGGACTGGAAGAACTACCTCTGCAGTCTTTTTCAGCCTTAAACCCTATAATCTTATTTTCACAGGCACTGAGTTTTATAAGCTCAGGTGTTCTCATTTAAACAGCAACAGTGGTGGAATGTGTTGAAGCTCTTGGAATGATGCAGACATCTTAGGGGAGTAGTTTGGGAGAGTCCTGGGAGGCTTCACAAAAGGCAAGCAAGCAGAAAGCATGTTAGGACTCTCTGTAAACCTAACTTATAAATAACCTGCTCAACTGAATCAGGTTTCCCTCCCCTCCCCCTCCCTTCTAGGGAGCAGAGTTTGCTTTTTTTATTTGTAAACTTCAGTGATAGGAAAACTTAAGACAAAGCAATATAAATCAGACTAACATGGAGACAAGAAAGAAAGAAAGAACCAACCATGATCTTTTGAAAAGCCATTTTAGAAGCTAAATGGCACAGAGAATTCTGTTTCCTCGATCCAGCAGTATTGGTACATTCTTTTCTGCCTTTTCAAAACACTTTTCTCATTAGAAGTAGCCTTTGGTGAATCTGTGGTCACCTGAAGTACTGCTAAAATATGTATTTCTCTCAAAAGAAATGGTCATTTGTCCCGTTGTATACTATATAATTTTCATCAATAGACTATAAATTTTTTTATTCTAAAATTTATTCTAAAATAGGTTCCTAAAATTCTTTTATCATCATGAACAAATATCTATTACTATATAACTCAATCATTTTATTAAGTATCTATGAGCAAAGCACTATGTTAGATGCTAGGGATATAAAGGGAAAAAAAAGAAGAAACAGCTCTTGTATTTTAGAAGTTTACCTTTGAAGTATTTGGGACATTCCCCCTACTAAAGGGTTGGTTCCCCAGGGGCTGGAGATTCTACTATATTCAGGATACTATATGGGTTTGCATTTCCTAAAACTATAGTCCTCCATTATATGTTGAATCCTTAATAATTACCCAGAGGACAGAATTAGCTCAAAACAAATAATGCCAGGAAATGTCATGAAATGTAAGAAAAATGGCAAGGGCAGCTGGCTGGTGCAGTAATAAAAGAACACTGGCCCTGGAATTAAGAGGACCTGAGTTCAAATACAGCCTCAGACACTTGATAGTTACTAGCTGTGTGACTCTGGGCTAGACACTTAACCCCGATTGCCTTGCCAAAAAAGGAAAAGAAAATTACAACAAAAAGAAGTAGCAACAGAACATTTCTCCTGTCAACCAAGGGTTGTTTCTCTCACAAAAACACACAGTATCAGTGGGAAGAAGGAAAACACACATGGAAGGACTCATGTGTAGGGAGTTCATAACCAGGATGTACACTAGATGAGCACTCACATAACATCATGGGACTCATAGAAAGGCTTCTGATGCTATGGAGCTGCTAACAGCTACTGATGTCATTGCACTGCTCTTGCCAGGACTGCCCTCACCAGTACTAATCTTCATTTCTGTTGGAAGCTTTGCAGTCTGTACTTCTAGGACACAGCTCTGCTGGATGTCTGTGGGATGCTATTTTGTCAGACATCTCTATAGATGTCACTTGGCTATAGTCTACATTGCCTCAGGCTTCTGACTTAGCTGAACTCCTTGGTTAAGTTACTACCATGCTTTTTTAGCTTCAATCAATCAATATTTATTAAGTGCCTAGGAGGTGCCCAGGGCTGCACTAGGATACAAAAAGAGGCAAAAGACTTGCCCTCAAGGAGCTCGCAGTCTAATGGGGGAGAAAACATATATACAAAACAAACCATATACAAGATTAATAAAGAAAAATTAATATGGAAAAAAATCAGGGATGGGATTTGGTTGGGACTTAAAGGAAGTCAGGGAGGTCAGTAGTGAAGTGAAGAAAGAGGCAGCCAGAGAGAATGAATGCCTGAGCTTCAAGCCCACACATAAGCTTCTAGCTCATTTAGAAAAGGCAGGAAAATCTTTGTCCTAGGACCAGTTTCTCTTGGAAATTTAGCTATCAAGACTTTCCTTCTCTCTAGGAGGAGATTCTTAGCCTCAGCAACCAAGCAAGCTCTTTGTACTCAGTCAGAAACCTCATCCCAGCTTATGTTGAAAATTCTAGAAACTTTCCAGTTTTCATCTCTGAAAGTTAAAATATAAGCCAATAATGGTTATTTGCCTAATAATTATCAAATGGAGTTTGGGATTACCCAGTTTTTCAAACCTAAATCCCTCTTGTTTTTTCCATATAGATGAGAGGACAGAAAAAAGGTACAAAAGAAAGCTAACTCTAGACTGCAAAGTCATTGTCTCTGTTCCCTATTCAGGTAGATGGAATCTGATGCCCTGAAATTTATAGAAAACAACCAGAGACTTGGAAAGACTAGAGTGTGGTATAGATGATAGATATCTTCATGGTCACTCAAACCACATAGTGACTTGGCACATCCTGGCTTCACAATTTTAGTCTGATTTCCTTTAAGAGGCAACATATGAATGAAAGCTTAAGGAACTTTGGAGGAGGGATGTGAAGAAAGCTTGTTCCAGGCATGAAGGACAAAGACATGGAGATGGGAGGCAGAGTACTGAGTTCCAGGAAGTATGCCAGTTTGGCCAGACTTTGGAGTATATGAAGAAGTATTGGGAAATAAGTTTGAAAAGGTAGGCTGAAGCCAGCAAAGCATTTTAGAAGTGAAACAAAGGAGTTTACATTTTATCTCCAAAGCAAAAAGAAGCTGCTGAAGTCTTTTTTTTTTTTTTTTAAGAGGCAATCAGGGTTAAGTGACTTGCTCAGAGTCACATAGATTATACATACCTGAAGCTGGATTTAAATTCAAGGCCTTCTGACTGCACTCTATGCACTGGGCCACCTGGAGGATTCTTGAGCAATAGAATAACATGTTTAGAACTGTGCTTTAGTGGTATTATTTTGGTAGCTGTGTTGGATTGGATTGGAGAGGGGAGAGGACAGACAAATTAGCAGTCTATTCATGGTGAACTAAGATGATGATCATATGTGTAAGAAGGGAGGGAGACATGAGAGATGTTCCATAAATAGAACCAAACCTGGCAAATGACTGAATATGAGGGAAAAGGGAAAGGAAGAATGTAATTAGTTCATGGAAGAACTCACATTTGAATTGGTCCTATTGACAGGTAGATCTGGGGGGAAGGCTTCTTCAATCAAAGATAACAGCTTGAGGATGTTGGGACAGTGTTCTGTCAGACATTGTTAAAATGTTTGTTGGTTTTACTGAAATAGAAAATAACTTCCTTATTTTCTATTTCTTTTTTAATCATTGTTACAAGGGAGAACCCTTGAGATAAGTAAAGGGGAGGGATATATTTGGAAATGAGGTGGTATAAAACAAAATATATCGATAAAATAAATTATTTTGTTAGTTTTGTATGTGGAATGGAAAGCAGGAAGCTTGTTGGGATAATTAATGGCCATAATTACAGTATGACTGAAGAATAGGTTATGTGAACTTAAGTTGTGTGAACTAATTCCATGAAGATAGTGTAGGTTCACATGTTAGAGCCATATTTAAAGTTTAAAATGCCCATTTAAGGAGTTTATACTTTATTTCAGAGGCTGCAGGAAGCCACTGAAAGTTTTTGATCAGGGATTTACATCATTGTTCTATAAATCTATCATCAACTCTATTTTTTGACAAATAATTTAATATCAGTACTTAAGGCAGATTAGAAGAGAAGAGACTAAGTTATTAGTACAATAATTTTGGTAAGTTATGATAAGAGATAGTGTGAATCCAGATTAGGGTAGTAGTAGTTGGAACAGAAAGAATGAAAAAATATTCTAAAGATGGAATCAACAGAATTTAGCAACTATGGCTCCTAACAATTATGCTGGAAATGCATACACAGGCTTATAGAAATGTACATGAGGGAGAAGGAGAAGTCACATATAGCTATAAGGTTTGAACTTCCATTACTAGGAGGATGATAGGGCCTTTAACATTAAGGTTTTGGGGAGTGATTTGGACATATAAATTTAATTTTAGACATTTTGAGTGCCACAAAATGGTGTGACATTCAGATAACAATATTTATGAGATAGTAAGAAATATGAGTCTGGAACTTGGGTCATTGCTAGAGATATGAATTGATCTCTGTAGAATTATCTGTGTAGCCTATGAGATCCACCCCTCTGGATTCACACGGACTTCGGTTCAAATAGTGGATATTTTTTATGGTTATTCAAATTTTTTCCTCTACCTGATTTGAAGCTGGGAACTTTTAAAGTCAACTCAGTCCTGCATATTCTCCATAGTGAAATATCCACTTAAAAATAGCATTGATACAGAAAAACATTTAGTGAGACTGAAATCAGTAATAAAGTAACAGGAATACAATATAATTCCTGAACAAGTAGAATCTCATTCCTCCCTGAGTGTTTTGGGAAACATGCCCCATCAAACTTATTACTATAATAATACAGGTAGGTAAATGGTCTTCTGTGATTAAAATGAGGGATAATGAACTCATTTAATATTTGCAAAATGTTTCACATATCCTATGCCATCTGATCTTCATAAAAGTAATAGGCATTGACTCTTAGTGTGTTGGCAAAGAACTGGAAATTGAGGGGATGCCCTTCAACTGGGAAATGTCTGAACAAATTGTGGTATATGAATGTAAGGGAATATTGCTGTGCTATAAGAAATGATGAGCAGATTGATTTCAGAAAGCCTGGACTTATATGAGTTGTTGCAAAGTGAAGTGAGCAGAACCAGGAGAAAATTGTGCACAGTAAATGTAATACTATACAACAGTCATCTGTGAATGACTTAGCTGTTCTGAGCAATACAATGATCCAAGCCAATTCCAAAGGACTCATGATGAAAATGCTACCCACCTCCAGAGAAAGAACTAATGGAATCTGAACGCAGATTGAAGCATCCTACTTTTCACTTTCTCTGTTTTTTGGTGGTTTTTTTTTCCCTTTGGGTTTGTGTCTTCTTTCACAACATGACTAATATGGTAATATGTTTTGCATGATTGAACATGTACAACCTATATCAAATTGCTTTCTGTCCCAGGGAGGGGGTGAAGGAGGGAGAGAGAAAATTTGGAGCTCAAAAAAATTTTTTTAATGAATGTTAAAAATTGTCTTTATGTGTAACTGGGTGAAAGTAAAATATTATTTAAAATAATAATAACAATAAGCATTATTAAGTACCCACTGTGTGCCAGGCAAAGAGCACAACACAACTCCAACTGTGAAGGAATATAGATTCTTTTTTATTATTATTATATAACATTCATTCATTCTTTGTTTAAATGACAAAACATCCATTTAGGAAGAAAGCTTTATCACTAAAACTTCGAGAGAAAAAAATCCTGAGAACCACGTTGAGTTGTTAAGCAAAATATAACAACTCTGACCTTGTTGAAGGATAATTCTAATTGTAAATTGTTGAGTCTTTCAGCCTTCAGGGTAAGGCAATAGTAGAATTCATCATCATGCCTTTCATTGGGAAGTGCTTAACTGTTTCCAAGATTTTTTAAAAACAATTTATTTATTTTTAGTTTTCGACATTCACTTTCATAAAATTTTGAGTTTTAAAATTTTTTCCTCTCCCTCTCCTCCCCCCTTCCAAAGATGGCATGCAATCTGATAAGGCTCTACTTATATATTCATATTAAACATGTTTTTACATTAGTCATGATGTAAAGAAGAATTAGAACTAATGGGAGGAACCACAAAAAACAAGAAACAAAACAAAGGAACAAAAGAAAAGAAGACTAAATAGTCTGCTTCCATCTGCATTCAGACCCCTAAATTCATTCTCTGGATGTGGACAGCATTTTCCATTGTGAGTCTTTTGGAGTTTTCTTAGATCCTTGCATTGCTAAGGAGAGATAAGTCTATCAAAGTCAGTCATCACACAA
The DNA here is from genome assembly GCA_023548195.1 of Bettongia penicillata ogilbyi. Lineage (NCBI taxonomy): Eukaryota > Metazoa > Chordata > Mammalia > Diprotodontia > Potoroidae > Bettongia > Bettongia penicillata. The sequence goes on from JAJHZJ010000442.1 coordinate 3,598,688, forward strand.
TGTGGCTATTACTCTGCACAATGTATGAATATGCATTCTAATGGTCAGTTAAGCCTGGCTTCTTCTAGCACCTAGAAAATGAGTGACCATGGACTAGTCTTGAGGGGATTGTTTGAGGGAAGGCATTGTTTTTGACTATCACTGTGTCCCAGTGTTTAGCACATAGTAAATCCTCAATAAATTTTTATCGACTGACTTAAATTGACAACCTTGTTGAGCTATGCCTTCCTCCTCTGTAAGATGGAAATGTTAATATTTGCCATAACTGCCTCCCAGTGTTTTTATGAAGATCAGATGGCAAAAGTATGTATTTTGCAAACATTAATATCAGTTAATATTATTAGTTTCCCCCCAAATAAGATCACTTGAATACATAAAATACCATCACATAAAAAAAAAGTTCAATATTTTTGACTGTATATAAATTCCATCTACAGATACTGTGTAATTTCTTCACCCACTTCCTCAGGTGCATGTTATGTCAACCCAGTCACTACCCAGGTGATTCTAATACTTATTCAGTGACCCTATTTCACTTCCACATCCCCAGTCTACATGTGGGACAATATTATCACACTGACTGACCTGCAATACTAATCCTGAGTTTACAATACACAGTAGTAAGTGATTATAGTAACCTTGTGTTTGATAAGTGTAAGAATTTAAGCTTGTGGAATAAGAATTTACTATTTGTAAAAAAAAAAAAATTGAGAAAACTGGAAAGGAGGCTGGCAGAAATTGGGTATAGACCAATATCTTATACCATTTACCAAGAAAATGTCAAAATGGATGTATGACCTAAGTATAAAGGGAAATATAAGAAAATTAGAAGAACATGTATTACCTATCAGATGAGTGGATAAGAAAAAAAATTATGTATGAGATAAAGAGCATTGTGAGATATAAAATAGATAATTTTGATTACATTAAATTAAAAAAGTTTTATATAAATAAAATCAATGTAGCCAAGATTAGAAGGAAAGTGGAAAATTGAGGGGAAATTTTACAGACAGTTTCTCAGAGAACTTTGTTAAATTTTAAGAATATGAGTCATTTCCTAATTGATAAATGGTCAAAGGATATGAGTAGGTGGTTTGTCTATGAAGACATTGAAGTTTTATATAGTTACATGAAAACATGCTATAATTATTGATTAGAAAAATGCAAATTAGAACAACTTTGAGGCATCATCTCATACTTATTAGATTAGCTAAAATGATAGAAAGGGAACATGACAAATGATGAAGGAGATGTGGAAAAATTAGGATACTATACATTGTTGGTGGAACAGTGAACTGATCTAATGATTATATGCTCAAAGAGTTATAAAACTGCATAATATTCTTTGAGCCAGCAATACCACTTATTAGGTGTTTCCTAAGGTGATCAGAGAAAAAGGAAAGGAACTTATATATTTTAAATTAGGAATGAAATGAATAGGTCGAGAGAATGTTGTATATTGTAATAACAATATTATTTAAAGAATAAATATATGAACTCCCTAGGAAAAAATCTCCAGAGCCAGATGGATTTACAAGTGAATTGTATCAAACATTTAAAGAACAGTTAATTCCAATGCTATATAGACTATTTTTGAAAATTGAGGAAGAAGGAGTTCTCCCAAATTCTTTCTATGATACAAATATGGTTTTGATACCTAAACCAGGAAGAGACAAAACAGAGAAAGAAAATTATAGACCAATTTCTCTAATGAATGTAGAAGCAAAATTTTTAAATAAGATTTTAGCAAAACGAATACAGCATCTTATCAGGAGAATAATACATTATGATCAGGTAGGATTCATACCAGGAATGCAGGGCTGGTTCAATATTAGGAAAACTATTAGCATTATCGATCATATCAACAATAAAACTAACAGAAACCACATGATTATTTCAATAGATGCAGAAAAAGCTTTCAACAAAATGTAACACCCATTCCTATTAAAAACACTGGAGAACATAGGAATAATAAAGGGAAGTTTCCATAAAATAATAAGCAGTATCTACTTAAAACCTTCAGCAAGCATTATATGCAATGGGGATAAGCTGGATGCATTTCCAATATGATCAGGGATGAAACAAGGATGTCCATTATCACTACTATTATTCAATATGGTACTAGAAATGTTAGCTGTAGCAATTATTGAAGGAATAAGAATAGGCAAAGAAGAAACTAAGTTATCATTCTTTTCAGATAATATAATGATATACTTAGAGAATCCTAGAGATTCAAGTAAAAAACTACTTGAAATAATAAACAACTTTGGCAAAGTTGCAGGTTACAAAATAAACCCGCACAAATCTTCTGCATTCCTATATATTAATAACAAAGTCCAACAGCAAGAGATAGAAAGAGAAATCCCATTTAATGCTAGGTAGACACTATAAAATATTTGGGAGTTTACCTGCCAAAGTCCACCCAGGGACTATATGAACTTAATTACAAGACACTACACAAATAAAGTCAGATCTAAGTAAGTGGAAAAACAGCAGTTGCTCATGGTTAGGCCGAGCCAATATAATAAAAATGACAATTCTACCTAAATTAATTTACTTATTTAGTGTCATACCAATTAAACTATCAGATAATTATTTTCTAGAGCTGGATAAAATAATATCAAAATTCATCTGGAAGAACAAAAGGTCCAGAATATCAAAGGGATGAATGAAAAGAAATGCTAGGGAAGGTGGTCTAGCTCTACCAGATCTCAAATTGTATTATAAAGCAGCAATTATCAAAACCACTTGGTACTGGCTAAGAAACAGGAGGGTAGACAGGTGGAATATGCTAAGTACTCAAGACACAGTAGGCAATAAATATAGCAATCTCCTGTTTGACAAACCCAAGGACCCCAGCTTCGGGACTAAGAATTCACTATTTGACAAAAATTGCTGGGAAAACTGGATAACAGTGTGGCGGAAACTAGGCATAGACCCATGCCTGACACCCTACACAAGAATAAAGTCCAAATGGGTACATGATCTAGGTATAAAGATTGATTCCATGGACAAACTGGAGGAACAAGGAATAGTGTATTTCTCAGATTTATGGAGAAGGGAAGAATTTTTGACTAAAGAAGAGATAGAAAGCATTATGAAGTGCAAGATGGATGATTTTGATTACATTGAACTGAAAACTTTTTGCACAACCAAACTCAATGCAACCAAAATTCGGAGGGATGTAGTATATTGGGAAAGAATTTTTACAGCTAATCTCAGGGATAAAGGCCTCATTTCTAGAATATATAGAGAACTGAGTCAAATGTACAACAATACAAGCCATTCCCCAGTTGATAAATAGTCAAAGGATATGAACAGGCAATTTTCAGAGGAAGAAATTAAAGATATCTATAATCATATGAAAAATGCTCTAAATCACTTTTGATTAGAGAGATGCAAATCAAAACAACTCTGAGGTATCATATCACACCTATTAGATTGGCAAACACGACAGAACAGGAAAATGATAAATGTTGGAGAGGATGTGGGAGAGTTGGAACACTGATCCATTGTTGGTGGAGCTGTGAGCTCATCCAACCATTCTGGAGAGCAGTTTGGAACTATGCCCAAAGGGCTACAAAAATGTGCATATCCTTTGACCCAGCAATATCACTTCTAGGACTGTATCCCCAAGAGATCATAAAAATGGGAAAGGGTCCCACATGTACAAAAATATTTATAGCAGCACTCTTTGTGGAGGCCAAAAACTGGAAATCAAGGGAATGGCTATCAATTGAGGAATGGCTGAATAAATTATGGTATATGAATGTAATGGAATACTATTGTGCCATAAGAAATGATGAACAAGAAGACTTCAGAGAGGCCTGGAAAGACTTATATGATCTGATGCTGAGTGAAAGGAGAAGAACCAGGAGAACTTTGTGCACAGCAATGATCACAGTGTGTGGGAGTCTTTTCTGGTAGACTTGGATCTTCATAGCAATGCAAGGACATAAAAAAAAGAAAATTCCCAATGGTCTTCTAAGGCAAAACGCCTTCCACATTCAGAGAAAGAACTATGGAATTCAGTCGAAGAATGTAGCAGATTATTTTGTGTGTGTGTGTGTGTGTATGTATTATGTTTTGGTTTGTTATATGATTTCTCCCATCTATTTTAATTCTTCTACACAGCATAACTGTAATGAAAATATATTCAATAAGAATGTATATGTAGAGTCTATATAGAATTGTATGCCATCTTGGGGAGGGAGGGGGTGGGGGGGTAGCTAAGGGGAAAAAAATCTAAGTTTTATGGTAGTGACTGCAGAGCATTAAAGATAAATAAAATGAATATATATATGTATATATATATATAAAAGAATAAATATGAAGGACTAAGTTATTCTGAGTATTATAAATAGTCAAGTCAACTACAAAGGACCTATCAAGGAAGATGCTATCCATCTCTAGAAAAAGAACTGATTAATAGAAGTATGCATAGTATGGTTTTATATATATATATATATATATGTGTGTGTGTGTGTGTGTGTGTGTGTGTGTATAAAACATATATGTGTATACATATAAACACACATACATATCAAATGGCACCTAGTGCAGGATAGGGAGGAAAAGGTGGTTGCTTATACAAACTACTGGATGAGGTCACTCAGACACACACACACACACACACACACACACACACGTCAAATGGTGGGTGGTCTCTAGTGCAGGGTAGGGAGGGAAGGAAGGAGACAATTTGGAACTTAAAATGTAACAAGAAAATAAATTAAATTTTAAAGAGAGAGATATTATAAAATCAATGAATTTGACAGAGGCTCTGAAGAAGATGCATTTGTAATTGTTAGTTTTAGGCCAGTAGCTTCCAGTCAATCAAATATCTTCAACAATATTTAATTATGTTCTTCCAACATTTTCAAAATACAGTGAGCTCATCAAGATACAGTAACACTTCTAAGTAGTTTATGTAAGCAACCACCTTTTCCAAGAGCCACTGAAAATTGGCAAATGCTCCAGAAAGACCTGATAACCAGTTACAAATGAACAGTTGGTACCAGACAATGGTCTATGTGGGAAGAATTTGATTTAACATCTGGATGAAGAACATATTGTGTGTTAGTTCTCTCTTGAGTTTAGGAAAATCTACTCCAACTGCACTGACCTGAAGGTGCTTATTCTGTCTACATGATAGTGGGGAGGGGCAGGACTGAATACACAAGTCACCTCTTTCCTGTCTAATACTCCACCTGTGTAGGCCCCAAAGAAATTCGAATTCTATTCAAGGAAATAGCATGCTGCATCCTGGGTTCTGAGTCCAGTGCCAGGCAGCAGAGAGCCCTGAAATCTTGGGGTGAAAGTTCCTGAAGTTGAGACTGCTATTGCACTGCCTCCAGGGCTTGTTGTTGATTTGGTGATATCTGACAGGAAATATCTGCAATTCAATCAGGCCAGGCTACATACTGGGAAGTCAAGTCTTTCCTAATGTCTCCCAGGTTGTCTTAAGCTAGTCAACTGCTTTACTCCAACTGTTAATTGTTTCTGCCACTCTAAAGCTCACTTTGAGGCGTTATATTAAATTATTTTTGAGAGAATTCGGGAGAGTCAGGTAATTTCCTGCCTTATTCCATCATCTTCCCAGAACCCTCCATTCCTATAGTTTCTCCACAGGGAGTAAGAAAAGAGAAATACTTATTCCCCAGCCACTTTCAAGGAATTATTGAGAGCTAAAAGTATTCCTAGGGGTTAGGTGTTACTCTTGGTGGTATGTGACGGCTTGTACCATGACTGCAAAGTCTCACAATGGTCTCCTTCATGAATGCATGATTAGAAGAATCAAAAAGAGAAGAAAAAATTAGCAAAATCTGTTCTGATCTCTCGTACCAACTAGAGATTGTAGGACAAAAAAAGTGAGCATGGGTTTAGAGACTGGTCAATTGCCTCACACGTGCAACCCCTTGTCTTCCAATGGCTTGAGGGTTCAGACCAGATTGCTCAGTACTAAAACTCTCTGACAACCCAAAATTCCCCATGTGGAAACTAACCAGAAGATAGAAGAGAGGGCTGGCAAAGCAGTAGCAAACTGAACCTTTTAATCCAGGAGTAGAAGTATAGAAGTTAGGTTTTAGAGATCTCTAGTGTCTATCTAGAGTAAACTGGTGCCCCATGGATAGAGCAGTGAGTCTGGAATCCAGAAGACCTGGATTCAAATCCAGCTATAGATACTACCTATGTGACTCCAGACAAATCTTCTTACCTGTTTGTTTTAGTTTTCTCAAGTATAAAAAAGGGGATAATAATAGCATCTGCCCCTCAAAATTGTTGTGAGAATCAAATGATTATATTTGTAAAAAATATTTAACAGTGCCTGGCACATAATAGGTACTATATAAAATTTCCTTCTCTCTAGAGGGCAGAGTAGAAACAGAGATTTGCTAGAGTGCTCCCCCCAAGCCCAGCCTATAAAAGCCTATAAAAATGACTCTAAACAAATTCTGGAACTGCAGAACCCACAGACTGACAGAGTGAAGCAAATCTCCAGCCCAAGATAGCCTGGAAGGTCTATGGGAAGTCTCTATTGTGTCATGCTGGGAGCAGAACACAGAACAGTGTCGCCATGCTGGCACAGATAGGACCTGAGCAGGCCTGGAGGGGGGACGGAATCTCTGGAACCTATGGCAATTTCCAGACTTCACAGCCCCAAAATGCCAAAGACAGTTCTGAAGTTCAGTGGAAAAAAATCTGTTGGACCTATGTAAGAGAGTAGAGTAGTTCAACCCCAACCTGGGCAACAGAAGGGGAAGGAGGAACCTGCAACAGCAGTAGCAGGGGTAGAGGCAGCAGTTGTTTCTGGAGGTCTAGGCCCAAAGATTGTGGGGGGAATCAAGTGACTGAGAGTACACCCCCCCTCCTCCACTCCCACTTGAGGCAGAGAACTACCTTGACAAAGACTTCAAAAGTCAAATAAATGGCTGGAGAATTGAGCCACAGAAGCAGAAAAAGAATCAGACTATAGAATCTTACTTTGGTGGCAAGGAAAACCAAAATATACAAACAAAAGAAGACAACAAATTCAAAGCTCCTACATCCAAAGCCTCCAAGAAAAATATGAATTGGTCTCAGGCCATGGAAGAACTCGAAAAGGATTTTGAAAATCAAGTAAGAGAAGTAGAGCAAAAATTGGATAGAGAAATGAGAGTGATGCAAGAAAATCATGAAAGCTGTGTCGACTGCTTGCTAAACAACCCTTAAAAAATACTGAAGAAAATAACACCTTAAAAAATAGACTAACCCAAATGGCAAAAGAGATCCAAAAAGTCAATGAGGAGAAGAATGCCTTAAAAAGCAGAAATGGCCAGATGAAAAAGGAGGTCCAAAAGCTCACTGAAGAAAATTATCCCTTTGAAATTAGAATGGAGCAAGGAAAACTGCCCTAATGTTCTAGAATCAGAGGGAAAAATGGATATTGAAACAATTCTCCAATTACCTCCTGAAAGAAACCTGAACAGAGAAACTGCTAGGAATATTGGGGCCAAATTTCAGAGTTCCCAGATCAAGGAGAAAATACTGCAAGCAACTAGAAAAAAACAATTTGAGAACTATGGAAATACAATCAGGATAACACAGGATCTCGCAGCTTCAACAGTAAGGGATTGAAGGGCTTGGAGTGGGATATTTCAGAAGTCAAAGGAACTGGGATTGAAGCCAAGAATCACCTACCAAGAAAATCTGAATATAATACTTCAAGGGAAAATATGGTCATTCATATGGTATCATCATATGATATAGTCGAATTTGAAGATTTCATGTTGAGGAAAAGACCAGATCTATATTTAAAAATTTGACTTCCCAAGACAAGAATCAAGAGAAGCATGAAAAGGTAAACAGAAAAGAAAAATCATAAAAGATTCTTTAAAGCTGAACTGTTTACATTACTACATGGAAAGAAAATATTTTTTACTCTTGAATATTTTCTCAGTATTTGGGTACTTGGAGAGATTGTACATACACACACATACAATGGATAGATAGAGAGCACAGGGTGTGTTATATCAGAAGAGATGATATCCACACACACACACAAAATAAAATAAAAAAAAATTAAGGGGGTAAAGGAGGAAAATTCCTGGAAGAGAAAGGAAGCAATGGAACGGGACAGGCTATAATTCATAAAAGAGATAAGAAAAATCTTATTCAATTGAGGAGATAAGGGAGAAGGGGGGGGGGAAATAAAGCTACTCCCCCCACATGTGGCTGAAGGAGAGAATAGCATGCTCACTAAATTTGATATGAAAATTTATATCACACCACAGAAAAGTAGGAGAGGAAGTGACAAGTGGAGTGAGGGGAATGTTAGAAGGTGGGGCAAACGGGAGAAGGGAGTCACTAGAAATAAACACTTTTGAGCAGGGACAGGGTCAATTGTAGGGGGCAGAAATAAAGGGGGATAGGGTAGGACAGAGGCCATTATAATTAATATTACACAACATAATTATTATAGAAGTCTTTTGCAAAAGAACACATATTTAGTTTGTATTGAATTGCTTCCCTTCTCAGTGGGGTTGGGGAGGGAGGTGGGGAGGGAGAGAAGTTGGAATTCAAAGTATTAGAAATGAACGTTAAGAATTTTTATTGCATATAATCAGGAAATAAGAACTACAGGGAATGGGGTATAGAAATTTATCTTGCCCTACAAGAAAAGAGAGAAGATGGGGATAGGAGAGGGATGGGGTGTGATGGAGGGGAGGGTACATTGAGGGAAGGCGTAATCAGAATGTAAGGTATTAGGAAACCAGGGGAGGGGAGTGATGGGGAGAAAAATTGGACATGTTACAAAGTGGGGTAAAAGCAATTAGTATTAAAACAATAGACTGAATTAATTACTGAGAATAAATCAATAACATCTTTAGTTTGGGGAAAAGAATTTCAGTCTAAATTTCCTAGAGAAAGGTAATCTCAGGTAAAATTTGGCACTGATGGAAAAGTCAAGGTTTTAATGGTAAATTTGATTTTATGATTGCCATTTAATCAGGAACTAGAACATGTATAGAAAGGCACGTTAGCCACTTAAGACTTGCCTCAAAAGATGTTCCTTAGTCAAAGTGAAATTATAATCATATTTGAAACCTGGTTATTGGAACTTGCCATTTTTAGATGCTATGGGACTATTAAGTGAATGTTCTTCTGAGTCTGACTCCAGGTATGGGTAGCAAGAAAGGCGATCTGATCCTCCAATCCATGATGCCAGTAAGCTGATGAGATGCTGGTATGAACTGCATAAGGTGATCTCAAGGAAAGGGTGGGAGAGCTGTTCAACATGGGCTGAGGTGGGATTCTCCTGACTCAATTTCCCCACTGACACCTGGCAGACTTTAAGCCTGACTGAATGCAAGTGGATAATCTAATCCTGCCTGGAATTGACATGAAGTTGGGGAGATATTGTATCCCTGCAATGTCCCTACTCTTGGTGGCAATTTCCTATAGTCAAAAGGTTTGTAAGCTTAATACCAGATCTATTCAATTATAGATTATTGGTAGGAGAACACCTGAGGTTGTCTAAAATTAAGCTATTAGGCATAGGACTTTAGACCACCAACAATAAGTAAGGGTCCTATAATTCTTACTAATACTGTGGAGACAATTAAGTCAAGAGCTTGTGAAGTTAGCAACATAAATATTATTTGTGTCTCAGTTGGTTAGTGTTTTAAAAAAATCCTTTTGTGGTCCATATTGTAAATGCTTTAAAAAGAAGTATCACCTAACCAGAAGTTTGAATTGCTTTATCTGTTATAAACTGTGTTAAAAAATAATAAAAAAAATTTCCTTCTGTCCCCAACAAATGGAAGGATAATTGAGGATTGAAATTCATCAATAGGGTTGATATATTCTCACTGTATGAGTGGGATATAGAATATGCACAAGGAACAATAGTGTCAGTTCAAATCAATACATTCTGACTCTTCCAATAATGGCTCCATAAACTATTCTTTCTTTGAAGGAGAAGGTTAGAAGTAACCTGAAAAAGTTGTTATTGTTATGGAGTTATGTTAATCTGCAAGCCTCAACCAGAATGGTGGTATGAAAGAAGACTGAGAAGAGTGGCATATGTGTGGATTATTGAAAATCGTTTGGTTGCATATGTTAAAATGCATAGAATCCAATGGTCAGAAGGGAAATTTTTCTTTATTTTTCTCTACCCCTGGGATAGTATGTCCTGCAGAGTTCCAACACTGAGAATCACTAGCTACTTAGCAGACATTTCAGGATAACTTGAATGTATAGCATGGTTTGCCAATTCATGTTTATCATGAAATGTGCCATTCCCCTTTTAGTGAACTATAGGTGCCAATTGAATATGCAGTCACACATAGTCACTGAGTAGATTTGTTTTGTTTATTTGTTTTAGAAGTATAACTTAGCCAAGCATGGAACATTTTGCTCCTGCATGAGGGGAGAATTTGACATAAGAGTTCTGGAGGGATAGTCTTCATTTCTCCTTTGACAGACCCATGTAGTTCTAGACTCTCCTTGGGATTGATTCTAGGAAGAAAGAGAAAGATTATTTTGTAGGCAGGTAGAAAAAGCCCATTTTTCAACATGTTCCTGATTTCCAGTTTGCCTCTCTAGAAACTCTGGGGGCTTTCTCTTTGGGTAAGATCAAAGCTATTCTCATGATTGTATCTCACTCCCAGATGGAGATTTCATTCATTCCTTGTATTCTCTGGTGTCTTCTAAACTGTATAACTTCTCTGATTTATGTTTGCTATTTTCTTGGATAAATAGGTTTACTTGCTATTCACTATTTCCAATGGTCTTTTGTATTTGCTGGGAAGGGACCAAGCCTGTGAATATAAACTAAGGGCATCCCTTCCTACAATAAGGCATAGTGACCAGAAAAGCTAGCAATTTTTTGTTCGGAACCAATCATGCTACCACACTAGCAATATTCAGGGGGTCCCAGAGATACAATTCTAGTCAGTATCCCTCTTTCAGAGGAAGGCTAGCTTCATAACCTCTTGTCTTACAGCAAGATCTACCTTAGAGAAGGAAGGGCAAGATTCCCCAGATCTCTATCAATGTCTCCCCAAGCTGCCTGTTCATATGTTTATATATTTCATTTGGAATACATATCCTAAATGGGAAGCACCTGTTTTACATAATGGAGGCTTCTGCTGGGGGACAGTGTTATTGAAAAATGACAGTAATGTAAGAGAGGGATTGATCAGGAACTCTGATCAATTGAATACTTCCCAGTCTACTTACTGAAATCATACTACATAAGTGACAGAGACAACTGTGTTAAAGTCTTAAAGAAAGTGAAGAGAAGTGTTTATACTTTATTCTTTTAACCAATTGATATCAATTAGTTTTTTCCAAAGGAATATGGACAGAAAAGACGTAAAAAGAACCAAAGGACAGTACAAACTATTCCTCAGAATTGAGAGCACAATCTCCCCTCTACCATTTCAGTCTCTGGGAAGAGTAAGGTCAAATTTAAATCAGATGCTACGAAGTACATTCACTTCTGATTGCAGCACAGTCAATGGATGAGTTTCTTTGTTGTGGCATGACATAATATCTCAGACTTTAGGTTCATCCACTGTGGTCTGGATCATATAGATCAGTTCTCAGGGCTGAGCTGGCACATATTGACATAATATGTCATAATAGGCCTTGACAGGCAGCATATTCAAGTTTGAATTCCTATCATTGGACCTCTGCTTTTCCAATGTTTTAAAGTCTCATAAGGCCCTGTACCAAAGGAAAGGATATGTAAACAGGAGGCTGCCACATCCTAGACACAGTTATACCTAGAAGGCCAGGATCTTATGGGCTAAGCTGGTAGGAAAGGGAAAGGTTAAACCATTTCCCACTGTCCCCTAGAGCTCACAATAGTGGGCAGTTAAGTGGTTAAGTGGATAGAGCACCAGTGCAGGAGTCAAGAGGACCTGAATTAAAATCTTACCTCAGACACTTTACACTTACTAACTGTGTGACCTTGAGCAAGTCACTTAACCCCAATTGCCTCATCCTGGGTCATCTCCAGTCATCCTGATGAATATCTGGTCATTGGATTCAGATGACTTTAGAGGAGAAGTGAGGCTGGTGACCTGCACAGCCCTCCTTCACTCAAAACAAAGTCAAGTGCAAGTCTTGTCATCATTTCTCTGATGGCATGGTCTTCTTCAGCAACAAAGGATGAACACACAAGCATAAACATAAGAGCTCATGAAGATATCTTGGCCTACACGAAATAAAAAGACTATTTCGGGGGCGGAGCCAAGATGGCGGAGTAGAAGGACGCACATTCACGAGCTCCGAGCCCACAACCCATGGAATTGAGGTAAAAGGAGAGCCCCATAAATTCTGAATCTCTGCAGGGGGTGCACAAACATAGGGGAAGAGATTTCCGTTCCACTGAACCCTGGAGAGCCGTCCCCGGGGTCCATCGCACCCAGGAAAGCGGACCCCACCCCCACCCCTGGCCGCAACCCAGAGAAGCTGACCTGAGCAGACTTCAGAGAGGAAAGCTCCGGGAGAATCTCCGGCAGCTGGGAAAGTCCCTCTGCCCACAGAAGCTAAAGGTCAGTTAAAAAGAAGCCTGCGCTAGGGGAGGGGAGCGGGCCCCCTCAGGAGGAAGCGGCGGCGGCGGCAGAGACGGGGCAGGAAGCGGCGGAGGCAGAGGCGTGGGCGGGCGGCTGAGGCGGCAACGGCCCGGGACTCAGGAATCCCCCAGCAGCAGGTAGGATCTTCAATACTGAAGGTCTTTCCAACCTGAGGGAGCCGAGCAGGGGAGACGGCCCTGCCCCCACCCTGCTCTACTGCTGAACGCCTCTGAATAAAACCCCCAAGGGAGCTGAGCACAGCAGGCGGGGTCCCCCACCCCACCCCCATCGGCTCTATTCCTGAAAGTCTCTTCAGAAAGCCCCTGAGGGCCCAAGCTAGGAAGCGGCCCTGCCCCCACCCTGCGCCAGAACTAAAGCTTGCTGTGGGAAAGCGCATTTGAATCTCAGAGGTCAAGTACTAGCTGGGCGGATCCAGGCGGAGGTGGAAAGGAATCTCAGAAGTCAAGTAACTGGCTGGGAAAATGCCTAGAAAGGGAAAGAAAAATAAGACTTTAGAGAGTTTTTTCCAACAAATGCAAATGATCCCGACCTTCGGATTTGATGGGGAGGACGAGGACGTATTTTTCCCATCAGGGAAAGATGTGGAGGGCGGGGCCTCAGTACCCCAAACACCCCAGGGGGGTGTTGGGTGGGCTCAGGCCTTGGAAGAGCTTAAAAAGGATTTTGAAAAGCAAGTTAGACAGGTGGAGGAAAGACTGGGAAGAGAAATGACAAAGATGCAAGAAGAGTATGAAAAAAAGGTCAATATCTTGGTAAAGGAGTCCCAAAAAAATGCTGAGGAAATTAACACCTTGAAAAATAGGCTCACTCAATTGGCAAAAGAGGTTCAAAAAGCCAATGAGGAGAAGAATGCATTCAAAAGCAGAATGAGCCAAATGGAAAAAGAGGCTCAAAAGCTCACTGAATTTAATAGTTCTCTCAAAATTAGAATGGAACAGATGGAGTCTAATGACTTTATGAGAAACCAAGAAATCACCAAACAAAACCAAAAGAACGATAAAATGGAAGAGAATGTGAAATATCTCATGGGAAAAACAACTGACCTGGAAAATAGATCAAGGAGAGACAACTTAAAAATTATGGGTCTACCTGAAAGCCATGATCAAAAAAAGAGCCTAGACATCGTCTTGCATGAAATTATCAAGGAAAACTGCCCTGACATTCTAGGACCAGAGGGCAAAATAAGTATTGAAAGAATCCATCGATCACCACCTGAAAGAGATCCAAAAAGAGAAACTCCTAGGAACATTGTGGCCAAATTCCAGAACTCCCAGCTCAAGGAAAAAATCTTGCAAGCAGCCAGAAACAAACAATTCCAGTACTGTGGAAATACAATCAGGATAACCCAAGATCTAGCAGCTTCTACATTAAGGGATCGAAGGGCGTGGAATAGGATATTCCAGAAGGCAAAGGAACTAGGACTCAAACCAAGAATCACCTACCCAGCTAAACTGAGTATAATACTGCAAGGGAAAATATGGTCTTTCAATGAAACAGAGGACTTTCAATCATTCTTAATGAAAAGACCGGAGCTGAAAAGAAAATTTGACTTTCAAACACAAGAATGAGAGGAAGCATGCAAAAGTAAACAGCAAGGAGAAGTATTAAGGGACTTCCCAGAAATGAACTGTTTGCATTCATACAGGGAAGGACAATATTTCTAACTCTTAAAACTTTTCAGTATCTGGGTGGTTGGTGGGATCACACATACATATGTACACGCATGCACACACATACACACATGCATTCACATGCAGAGACAGAGAGCACAGATTGAACTGAATAGGATGGGACCATACCTTAAAAGAAATTAAGGTAAATGGTGAGAGAGAAATGTAGTGAGAGGAAAGAGGGGGAAATGGAAGGGGGTAACTATATGTCATTTAAGAGGCAAGTAGGAGATGTTTTTAGTGGAGGGAAAAAGAGGAGAGCTGAGGGAAAAACAAACAAACAAACAAACAAACAAACAAAAGTTTACCCTCATCACATTTGACTAAACGAAGGAGTGAAATGCACACTCATTTTGGTATGAAAACCTATCTTACAGTATAAGAAAGCGGGGGAGAAGGAGATATTGGGGGGGGGGATGATGGAAGGGAGGGCAAAGGGAGGAGGGAGTAATTGAAAGTCAACACTTGGGGAGGGACAGGATCAAAGGACAGAAGAGAAACAATGAGGGGCAGGTTAAGAGGGATGGCAATTCAGTTAGTCTTACACAACACGACTATCAGGAAGGTCACTTGCAAAGCTACACAGATATGGCCTATAATGAATTGCCTGCCGTACCAAAGGGAATGGATGGGGAGGGAGGGATGGGGAGAATTTGGAACTCAAAGTTTCAGGAACAATTGTTTAGTATTGTTGTTGCAACTAGGAAAGAAGACATACAGTTAATGAGGAATAGAAAGTCATCTGGCCCTACAGGAGAAAAGAGAAGATAGAGACAAGGGAAGGGAGGGATGACAGAAGAGAGGACAGATTGAAGATAGGGAAAATTAGATTGCTTGGGGTATTGGGGTGGGGGGAGGGGAGAAAAGGGGAGAAAATTTGGAATCCAAAAATTTGTGAAAATGAAAGTAAAAAGCTAAATAAATAAATTAAATAAATAAATAAATAAATAAAAGAAAAAAAAAATAAAAAGACTATTTCTTCATTGGTCCCTTTGGAATATACTGTAAGTCAACTCAGTAGCCAAACAAAAGGCCTTTTCTTTACAGGACGTACCTTCATTTTATATCATCATGAACTTCCAGAGGTGGGTTTCAGGCTCCCAATATCCACATCAGTCCCTTTTACATGCTCCCAGGATTTGCCTTCAGTGGCTAATCCCCTGTTATTCTAGCATTTCTAGAATTAGCCAATCAATTAATAAATCTTTTTTAAGTACTTGTCATGAGCCAGGCTGGGCAAAGCACTGGGGATACAAAAAGAGACAGCTCCTGTTCTGAATGAGCTTACAAACTAATGGGAGAGACGACCAGCACACAAATACATACAAAGCAAGCTATATACAGGATATTTAGGAAATAATTAGCAGAAGAAAAGCAGTAGAATTAAGAGGGATTGGGGAAGGTGATATTTTACTTGGCACTTAAAGGAAGCCAGGGAGGTCAGTAATTGAAGTGGAGAAGGGAGAGCATTCCAGATATAGGGGATGGCCAGAGAGAATGCCTGAACCCTAGAGATAGTGTCTTGTTCTTAGAATATCCAGAAGGCTAATATCCCAGGATCAAAGTGTACAGGTTGGAAGTAAAATGTAGGAAGACTGGAAAGGTAGGGGAGAAGTAGTTTGTGAGGAACCTTGAATGACAAACAGAACATTTTGTGGTTGTTTCTAGGGACAGTAGGAAGCCACTGAAGTTTATTGAGTTGGGGGGTAAATGTGGGTGTGACATAATCACATGGCTTTGGATTTTTTTATATTATTATGTTAATTGTTTCCCTAATATTGAACTATCTGTGCATCCCTGACAGAAAACCAACTTGATGATAATGAATTTTTCACATATGTTGCTGTATGATTTTATTTTTAAACTGTAATTGATTTTGATGGCATTTTGCTTTGTCCTTTGTTGGTGTAGATATTAGGACTAAATTTGTTTAATAAAAAAGAGAATTTAGTGGAAAATACTTTCTTCGTGTTTTTTTCTAGAATTATTTTCAAAGTATAGGTCTTAAAAGTTGTTTTCCTTAAAAGTTTATTAGAATTCACTTGTAAATCCATCAGGTTTACGACTTTTACTTATAGTTCCTTTATAGCTAGTTCAACTTCTTTTTCAAAATTGATAAGAGTTCAATTTTTGAATTATTCTTTCTCAGGCTTTTAAAGATGGAAGCCTCAGGGTTGTTGTTTTGAAGAGAAACTATTACTATTATCATTCACTGTAAGGTAGTAGGGTCCAAAAACAGCCATTGAGTGGAGGTTGGGGAGGGGCCCAATGTTGTTCAATCCATGGGCTTCAGAGTGCACTGGGTCTAGGGTTTTAGGGCAGGAAAGAAAGAAAGAAGGAAAGAAAGAAAGAAAGAAAGAAAGAAAGAAAGAAAGAAAGAAAGAAAGAAAGAAAGAAAAGAAAGAAAGAAAGAAAGAAAGAAAGAAAAGAAAGAAAGAAAGAAAGAAAGAAAGAAAGAAAGAAAGAAAGAAAGAAAGAAAGAAAGAAAGAAAGAAAGAAAGAAAGAAAGAAAGAAGGAAGGAAGGAAAGAAAGAAGGAAGGAAAGAAGGAAGGGAGAGAGAAAGAAAGAAAGAAAAAAAGAAGGAAGGAAGGAAGAGAAAAAAAGAAAGAAAAAAGAAGGAAAGAAAAGATAATTTAGCCAGTGTACCCCAAATTGACTGGACAGCTTCTGGCCATCAAAATTTACCTTCTTTTGGAGAGGAGAAGGAAGGGGGAGAAGGCTAGGCTGAGCGAGAGGATGAGCTATTTCTTTTTCTATTAAAGGGACCATCCCCCTGACCACTTTTTAAAGAGGCCTATTCACTGAATGGGCATTACTTCACTTTAAGTGAGCACCTGAAAAGGCCTTATCCTAAAAGGTCAAGGTCTCCCAGTGCATCCTGGGTCATCTCCAGTCATCCTGAGGAATATCTGGTCACTGGATTCAGGTGGCTCAGGAGGAGAAAGTGAGTCTGGTGACCTTGCACAGCCCTCCCTCACTGAAAACAAAGTCAAGTACAAGTCATATCATCATTTCTCTGATGGCATGGTCTTCTTCAAAAACGAAGGATGAACACAACAGCAACAACCCTTTTGCTCTGTCTATTCTTTCACAGCATGACTGATGTGGAAATATATTTAATATAATTGTATGTGTATAGGCTGTATTGAATTACATGCTATCTTGGGGATGGGGGAGGGGAGGAAATGGGGGAAATTAGAACTCAAAATCTTATAAGAGTGAATGTTGAAAACTAAAAATAAATAAATTTTAAAAAATAAAAATAAAAGTAGGAACTGTTTTTTTAAAAAATAGATAAACTGTTAACTTTGTTTCTTTTAAAAGAAGAAAGTCAAATTGCTTTATCAAAATGAAAAAGATGAATTTAAAACCAGTTATGAAGAAATAAAAAAAATTGTTAGAAGCTATTTCACCCAGTTATATGCCAGTAAAACTGATAATCCAAATGAAATAGATGAATATTTAGAACAACAAAAAATTATCCAGAGTAACAAAATAGAAAATGGAGGACTTAAATTATCCTATCTCACAAAAAGAAAAATAAAAAAAACCTGAGAAAGCAACAAATAAACCCCCAAAGAAAAAATCCAGGACCAGATGGATTTATTAGAAAATTCTGTCAAACACCTAAAGAACAATTAATTCCAATATTACATATAATGAAAAAATAGAAAAAAAAGGATATTAACAAATTCTTTTTATGACTCAAACATGATCTTGATACCTAAAAACAAAAACTATAAACTAATATACCTAAGGAATACTGATGGAAAATTTTTAAGTAAAATTCTAGTAAGGAGATAGCAACAACAAATCACAAGGATCATATATTATGACCAGGTACAATTTATGCCACAGATGCAGGGCTGGTTCAATGCTAGGAAAATTATAAGCATAATTAATTATATTAATAACAAGAACAATCAAAATATGTAATCATATTAATAGATGTTGAAAATTTTATTTGACCATATATGGCACCCATTCCTGCTAAAAACACTAGAAGGCATTAGAATAAAAGAAACTTTCCTTAAAGCAATATATAGTATTTACCAAAAACCAAGATCCAGAATCATCTCTAACAGGAATAAGCTAGAGACCTTTCCCATAAGATTATAGGTAAAGCAAGCATATCCCTTATCACCATTACTATTAAACACAGTATTAGAAATGCTATCTATAGCAATAAGACAAGAAAAAGAAATTGAAAGGATAAGTATTGGTGAAGAGGAAAGAAAACTTTTTTTTTGCAGTTAATATAATGGTTTACTTAGAGAATCCTAAAAAGTCAACTAAAATATTAATAGAAACAAAAACTTCAGCACAGTTATAGGATATAAAAGAAACCTATATAAATCATTAGCATTTTAGTATGTTATTAAAAATATTTGACAGAGAGAGAAAGAGAAATTCCATTTAAAATATCCACAGATAATTATCTACTTGGGAATCTGACTTCTACGTCACACGTGGGAACTATATGAACACAATTACAAAATGCTTTTTACACAAAGATATATTTGAAGAAATATTAATTGCTTGTTGGTCGGCCGAGTCAATATAATAAAAATGACAATATTACTTAAATTAGCTTATTTATTCAATGCCATACCAATCAAGTGACCAAAGGATTATTTCATAAAGCTGGAGAAAATAATAACAAAATTCATCTGGAAGAATAAAAGGTTAAAAATATCAAGAAAATTAAAAGGAGGTGGGGAGTAGAAAGGAAGTGGGCCTAGCAGTATCAGATCTCAAACTATACTACAAAATAATTTAGTACTAGCTGAGAAATGGAAAGGTTGATCTGTGGATAAGATTAAACAGCCTAATATTTGATAAACCCAAAGATCCCAGCTATTTGAGGCAAAAACTCACTATTCAACAAAAACTACTGGGAAAACTAGAAAATATCTGACAAAAAGTAGACATATACCAGTATCTAACACTTGTTTTTTAACCCAGACCAACTCCAAATGGATATATGATTTAGATATAAAAGGTAAGATTATAAATAAATTAGAAGAGCATAGGGGAAACTGTGTGTTCATCCTTTGTTGCTGAGGAAGACCATGCCATCAGAGAAATAATGACATGACTTGCCCTTGACTTTGTTTTGAGTGAGGGAAGGGCTGTCTGTGCAGGTCACCAACCTCACTTCTCCAGAGAGCCATTTGAATCCAGTGACAAGATATTCCTCAGGAGGTCTAGAGATGACCCAGGATGAAGCAATTGGGGTTAAGTGACTTGCCCAAGGTCATACAGCTAGTGAGTGTCAAGTGTCTGAGGTGAGATTTGAACTCAGGTCCTCCTGACTCCTGCATTGGTGCTCTATCCACTGCACCACCTAGCTGCCCATGGAGGAAATTACTTTTCAGATCTATGGATAGGAGGAGAATTCATGGCCAAACAAGCAATAGGGAGGTTCACAGGAAGTAAAATAGACAATTTTGATTATACAAAAATCAAAAAAGTTTGTGCACAAACAAAACCAATGCCCTTCACATTTAGAAGATATGGGGAAAGGCAAGGCCCAGATGACAGATTGATAGGAAGCAATATAACTGAGCTCCTCTCCACAAACTCCTCATGATAGAGCTACAAAATGTACCAGACTGAATCCTTATGAGAAAATACAGAAAAAAAATCACAATGAAAATTTTGTCCATCCCAACATGGAATAGGGAGATAGGGAGGTCTTTGAACATCAGAATCAGGAGTTGGGCCAAGAGTGTACTGCCCATGGAGCACTCCATCACCCAAGAAGGAGCTATATATAAGGTCAACAGGAGGTTTCAGACCCATATGGGACATCCCCAGAGACATACTGGGACACTACCCAGTCCCAGGTCACAGATCCAGGGCAGAGAGAGAAGGGAACTTTGTATAGGGCACTGGTGTTCCCAGGCAATGGGACTGGCACAATATGAAGAAAGGAGGAAGTGCAGAAGCTGGCAACAGGCAACAGTAGTGTGACTCAGACCTCAGGTACAAAGCAGGATCTCACTTCTGATGTTTAGCCCAGACAGCAGAGGAATTACAAAGGTGTGAATCCCAAGTCAAATGGGAACCTAAGTCCTGTGTTCTGAGCCTTCCAGCTGGCTGATAGGATCAGATTCCAGCAGCAGTCCCCTTACTCAGACCCAAAACCAGATAAGGAACTTGCAGAGCTCAGGAAGGGCCACAATCAGACTTTGCCCTAGATTAGATCACTTTGGGAATGATGAAAGTTTGCAGGTCCCCAGACTGTCCCAGGGATTCTGGAATAACACAACACTCCATACCCCAAGAAAGTGGTAACAGGACCAGCCTAAAATGTAAAAATGGGCAAACTAAAAAGAATCCCACTGTAATCATTTATTATGGTAACGGACACTCAAAACACAAACTTAAAAGAGAATAGCTCCAAATCTATAAGCTTTGCCAAAGAGAAAAACATAGGTTGGATACAAACTCAACTAGAAATCCTAGAAGAGATAAAGCAAAAGTGTTTTTTTTTTGTTTAAATTTTTTTTTTTTTTAACAAAAGGAATGAATGCTTAAGGACAAAATTGGAAAAGAAATGAGCTATGGAAGAAAGTATTGGAAAGGAAATTAACAGCTTGGTGCAAGAAGTAAAAAACCTTGCTTACCCAATAAGCTAACTAAAAATCAGAATAGATCAATTTGAAGCCAAAGACTCCATGAGGCAACAAGAGAAAATAGAAGGAAATGAAGATCTCTCATAGCAAAAAACAACTGTTTTAGAAAACACAGATTAGAAAGGAAAAAAAATAAGAATCATTGGATTATCTGAATGCTGTGACCACAATAAAAAAAAAACCCTAGAAAATGCATTTCAAGAAATATTAAAAGAAAATTGCCCAAATCTCTTAGAACCAGAGGGCAGAATGTAAATCTCAAAAGAAAACTCCCAGGAACATCATAGTCAAAATGCAAAGCTTCCAGGTCAAAGAGAAAATACTATAAGCAGTCAGAGAAAAAAGAATTTAAGTACTGAGGAGTCAATCAGGTTCACCCTGGATTTAACAGCTACTACTATAAAGGATCAGATAATATGGCATACAATGTTCCAGGAGGGAACAGCCAACAATAACTTATCCAGTGAAACTGAGAATAATACTATTGTATCACCCAGGCAATATTCACAGCACTGAGGGTGACTAAGAAAATGCCAGCGTAGTTCTGAATTGCAAAGTAAAACAGACTCTCCATATAGAAAGTAGAAGAAAACATTTACTCAGACACCAAAAAGCCAAATCCCAACACCAGAAAGCCAAATTTATCATAGTAACCAAGAAGTCAATACATATTAGCACTGCAAGGGACAAAGCCATTCCCAAGCCTTCACCTCACACACATACCCACACCCCCACCTCCCTGCCCAGGGTCTTCCCATAAGCAAGCACTCAGGAGCTTAGCAGTGCCTGCCTGCATCCTCCCTCCTCCACCCTAACCACTCTCACCAACTTCCTCCCAGTTCTCCTCTACTTTTCCTGTTCCATCCATTCAGCAAGCTCTTCCCACCACATGTGACTTAGGCTTCCTTGTAATTTAAGCAGGTCACATGGTCCTATTCATGAATGGGAAAGATCTTCCCATTTAAATTACCATTACAACTATATGACAAAAAGCATTCCAAGCATTACTGATGAAAAGACCAGAGCTGTGCAAAAACTTCAAACACAGGACTAAAGAGAAACATAAAAAGATAAACATGAATGAACTAAAACCACATTGACCGTGTCCTAGAAAATATTTGTCCCATTCTACATTCTGAGTCCCTCACTTCTTTATCAGGAGGTGGGTAACATGTTTCACGTTACTAAAAAAGGACTAAACAAGGATAAATTATGAATGAAGAGGAGTCATACTGTCCCCTCTGAATCTTATCATCATCAGAGTCCACAGAGAGTCCAACTAGACAAGAAATTGTTCTATTATGTCTTGATGATATTAGGAAAAGAATGGAGAAAGAAAAAGGAAAGTTAGGGAAAATTATTTCATATAATAAGGGTGTACAGGTAGACATCTATATAAACAAGGACAAGGGGGCAGAGGGAATCGTCTGACACTTGAACTTCACTCTCATCTGAACTTGTCAAATTAAGGAAGAATACACAGACAATTAGATCTCACTCAATAGTGAAATAGAAAGGAAAGCAAAGAAGAACAGGATAGGTAATTAAGGAAAGGTGTATTAAGAAAGGGACTGGTCTAAATAAAGCAAATTCTAAAGCTATGCAAAAATATTTATAGCTCTTTTTAAAATGGTAAAGAGTGGGAATCTGAGGAGGTCTCCATAAATTAGGGACTAGATGAACAAGTTATGGATTATTAGAATACTATTGTGCTGAACTTTTATCAGCATAATGACTATCTGTGATTCCAGAGGACTAATGATGAAACATTTTACCGACCTCCTGATAGAGAAGGGCTCAGAATGCAAAATGGGACAAATATTTTCTAGGACATGGTCAATGTGGTAATTTGTTTTGATTAACAATAAATGCATATGTCTGTCTTGGTGGGGAAGGGGGAAAGGAGGAGGAGGAGGAGGAAGAAAAAAAAGGAGAAAGAGGAGTAGAAGGAGAAGAAGAAGGAGAAGAAGAAGAAGAAGAAGAAGAAGAAGAAGAAGAAGAAGAAGAAGAAGAAGAAGAAGAAGAAGAAGAAGAAGGAGGAGGAGGAGGAGGAGGAGGAGGAGGAGGAGGAGGAGAAGAAGAAGAAGGAGAGGGAGAGGAGGAGGGAGAAGAGGAGAAAAAGAAGGAAAAGAAGAGGAAAGAGGAAGAGGAAGGAGAGGGTGGAATCAGAGGAGGAGTTAAAGGAGGAGGAGAAAAGACTTCCTAGCTATGACTGTGGGCAAGTCATTTAACCTCTCTGAACTTCATTTCTTCGTCTTAAACTTGGGTATCATGATAATACTCGGAAGTACTACTTACCTCATTATAAATGTGAGCTCGTTAATAGATCATGGTGACAATCACTTCTGTGATCAAAGTTGGAATGGAAATCAGATGCTCTCTAGTGCAACTGATACCTAAACAAGGTTATACGCCCTCAAGATCTAACCCTTCTATATCATGACCTTTTCTTGAAGATTTCCAGTGAGCTTATGACCTCCTAAGTGATCTCCTTTTCACTTTAAAATAGCTCTAATTATTAGGAAGCTTCTCTCTTCACAAGTGAGCTTTTACAAGAGAGTTTGATCGCCTCTCCTTGTAAAAGGGGTGGAACTGCCCGATTGTGCCTCGTTCTGGACCCAAGAGGGATTGGCTGGTAATAAAAACTGTCTGGCTATTATAAAAAAAACTTAAATCTGTTGATTGGCTGTATTAAAGAGGGGCTTGGTAGTAGTTGATCCTTTTCTCCTTTTTTCCCAGTTTGTCTTTCTTTTTCCTCTTTTCTGTTTTTAGAAGACAGGTATGAGAGAAGCTAAGAACTGACTAAGCCTCCCAGGGGTGGGGTTGGCTTAGGTTCCCCACCCCTGAGACCTTCTCCTCTTGGAACCACTAATGGCTGTCCTGGGACAGAAGCCCAGTGAGAGCTGGATAAACTCTTGTCTGCAAAGATTGGCAGAAAAATTTCTCAACCTAATTCCCTTAACTCAGAGTGCTTGGATTTGCCCTGAAGATAAAACAGCAGAAACACATACACCATGTGGCAACTGGGGAGAAGGGGACCAAGTGGATGGACTGGTGGGAGCCGCTGAGTCTCTCGGCTTTCTGGAATAGTGAGGAGAGTTTGTATATCAGTCTCCTAAATAAAAGAAAAAGGAGGAATTGGTAACAATACAACCGCAGAATCCTGACTTCTTGAGAGAGAAGGGGGATTGCCTGGGCAGTGCTGGCTCCAAGGTTGCCTTTCTGGAAACCTCAGGTTTGAGAGTACCAGCACCCAGCCTTCTAAAAAGCAGAGGGGAGTTTCTGGGCAACACTAACCTCTTGGAGAGAGAAAAACGTTGTATATGTGATCACTTGAGCTGCCTCCAAGGGATAAATCCTTAATAATAATAATGAAGAAGAAGAAGAACTTCTATTCATGTGACACCTACTATGCACCAGTGCTATGCTAAGCACTTTACAAATATTATCTCATCTGCTCCTCACAACAACCCTGCAAGATAGGTGCTGTAATATCTCTATTTTATAGTTGAGGAAACTGAGGCAGAGAGAGGTTAAGTCACAAAACCACTAAGTGTCTATGGCTGGATTTGTATGGAGGCTTTCCTAATTCTACTCCCAGCTTCTATCTACTTCCATAACTAGTTGCCTTAAAGACTTAGATTTTGTTTTCTGTCATTACTCGAAGGCATTTGACCTGTGTAGGTCCAATGAGGAGGAAATTGTCTCTTTGAAAATGCTAAATTAATTTCCTTTCTAAGGAGAGTTTAAATCCTAAGGGCAGAACTGTAAGGCTGAGTGCTCACAGGGGTCGCTTTGCAGTGATAAAACAAAACTCACTGAGGTGTTTCCCTTATGGCAAATCCAAGACTATTTCTTGTCATAGGGGAATTCATTCTTTTGGTTTTGTTTTGTGATTTCTTGGTTTCTCAGAGAGTCATTAGCCTCCATTTGTTCCATTCTAATTTTGAGAGAACTATTTTCTTCAGTGAGCTTTTGAACCTCTTTTTCCATTTGGCTAATTCTGCTTCTGAAAGCATTCTTCTCCTCATTGGCTTTTTTTTTTTAATGGAAAATAGCATTTTATTTTTTTTTAATATAAATTTATTTAACTTTTTACATTCATTTTCACAAAATTTTGGGTTCCAAATTTTCTCCCCATTTGTCCCCTCCCCCCACCCCAATACCCAAGCATTCTAATTTACCCTATCACCAATCTGCCCTCTCTTCTATCATCCCTCCCTTCTCTTGTCCCCATCTTCTCTTTTGTCCTGTAGGGCCAGATGACTTTCTATTCCCCATTAACTGTATTTCTTATTTCCTAGTAGCAACAACAATACTAAACAGTTGTTCCTAAAACTTTGAGTTCCAACTTCTCCCCATCCCTCCCTCCCCACCCATTCCCTTTGGGAAGGCAGGCAATTCAATATAGGCCATATCTGTGTAGTTTTGCAAATGACTTCCATAATAGTCATGTTGTGTAAGACTAACTATATTTCCCTCCATCCTATCCTGCCCCCAATTGCTTCTATTCTCTCTTTTGATCCTGTCCCTCCCCAAGAGTGTTGACTTCAAATTGCTCCCTCCTCCCATTGCCCTCCCTTCCATCATCCCCCCCACCCTGCTTATCTCCTTCTCCCCCACTTTCCTGTATTGTAAGATAGGTTTTCATACCAAAGTGAGTGTGTATTTTATTCCTTCCTTTAGTTGAATGTGATGAGAGTAAACTTCATGTTTTTTTCTCTGTCTCCTCTTTTTCCCTCCACTAAAAAGTCTCCTGCTTGCCTCTTGAATGAGAGATAATTTACCCCATTCCATTCACCATTTTCTCCTCCCACTACATTTCTCTCTCACCATTTACCTTAATTTCTTTTAAGATATAATCCCATCCTATTCAATTCACTCTGTGCTCTCTGTCTCAGTGTGTGCGTGAATGTGTGTATGTGTGTGCGTGTGTGTATGTGTGTGTGTAGTCCCACCAACTACTCAGATACTGAAAAGTTTTAAGAGTTACAAATATTGTCTTTCCATCTAGGAATGTAAACAGTTCACCTTTGGTAAGTCCCTTATGACTTCTCTTTGCTGTTTACTTTTTCATGCTTCTTCTCATTCTTGTGTTCGAAAGTCTAATTTTCTTTCCAGCTCTGGTCTTTTCATCAAGAATGCTTGAAAGTCCTCTATTTCATTGAAAGACCATTTTTTCCCCTGAAATATTATACTCAGCTTTGCTTGGTTTGAGTCCTAGTTCCTTTAACTTCTGGAATATCCTATTCCATGCCCTTCAATCCCTTAATGTAGAAGCTGCTAGATCTTGGGTTATCCTGATTTTATTTCCACAATTCTGGAATTGTTTCTTTCTAGCTGCTT
Organism: Bettongia penicillata ogilbyi; assembly: GCA_023548195.1. Classification (NCBI taxonomy): domain Eukaryota; kingdom Metazoa; phylum Chordata; class Mammalia; order Diprotodontia; family Potoroidae; genus Bettongia; species Bettongia penicillata. The sequence goes on from JAJHZJ010000442.1 coordinate 3,624,933, forward strand.
GCAGTATTTTCTCCTTGACCTGGGAGTTCAGGAATTTGGCCACAATGTGCCTAGGAGTTTCTCTTTTTGGATCTCTTTCAGATGGTGATCGATGGATTTCTTCAATACTTATTTTGCCCTCTGGTTCTAGAATATCAGGGCAGTTTTCCTTGATAATTTCATGAAAGATGATGTCTAGGTTCTTTTTTTGATCATGGCTTTCAGGTAGTCCCATAATTTTTAAATTGTTTCTCCTGGATCTATTTTCCAGGTCAGTTGTTTTTCCAATGAGATATTTCACATTCTCTTCCATATTTTCATTCTTTTGGTTTTGTTTTGTGATTTCTTGGTTTCTCAGAAAGTCATTAGCCTCCATCTGTTCCATTCTAATTTTGAGAGAACTATTTTCTTTAGTGAGCTTTTGAACCTCTTTTTCCATTTGGCTAATTCTGCTTTTGAAAGCATTCTTCTCCTCATTGGCCTTTTGAATCTCTTTTGCCAATTGAGTTAGCCTATTTTTCAAGGTGTTATTTTCTTCAGAATTTTTTTGGGTCTCCTTTACCAAGGTGTTGACCTGTTTTTCATGCTTTTCTTGCATCTCTCTCATTTCTCTTCCCAGTTTTTCCTCCACCTGTCTAACCTGATTTTCAAAATCCTTTTTGAGCTCTTTCATGGCCTGAGCCCATTGGATATCTATTTCGGGTGTTTGGGGTACAGAGGCCTTGAATTCTATGTCTTTCCCTGATGGTAGGCATGGTTCCTCCTCATCAGAAATGAAAGGAGGAAACATCTGTTCACCAAGAAAGTAGCCTTTTATGGTCTCATTTTTCTTCCCTTTTCTGGGCATTTTCCCAGCCAGTTACTTGACTTCTGAGATTCCTCTCCACCCCTTCCTAGATCCTCCCAGCTAGTGCTTGGGGTCTGAGATTCAGATGCTGCTCCCCAGCCTCAGGGCTTTCAGCAGTGGGCGGGGCTGCTATTCAATGTGAGCTTAAGTTCTGGTGCTCAGGGGGTGGGGCAGGGCTGCCTCCTAGGCTCAGTTCCCTCAGGGGGTTTATGTGGAGATCTTCAGTAATGGACCTGAGCTCCTGTCTGCTCTGGGAGCCCCTGGTCACCGCTGCCACTGCTGCTGCCTCCCAAGGGGGCCTGAGTTATGGAGGCACCCCGCTCCTCTCTCAGCCAGCCCAGAAGTCTCTCTCACTGACCTGTAGTGCCTGTGGGTTGAGGGACCTTTGTGGCTGCCAGAGATTCTGTCCCTGAAGCCTGCTCGGATCTGCTCCTCTGGGGTCGTGCTGCCAGGGCAGGGCAGGGCTGGGCTCTGCTGTCCGGTGTGTGATGGACCTTTGGTGCCGGTTTTGCAGGGCTCTCTAGAACGGAAATCTCCTCCGCTCCGTTGCTGTGCAGCTTACACTTCTCCAGAATTTGTGGGGAGTTCTTTTTACAGGAAATTTATGGGCTGTGGGTTCGGAGCTAGCATACGTGAGTCTTTCTACTCCACCATCTTCGTCATAGGGGAATTCAATCCACAGGTGTGGACTTTATGGAGACTTAGAGCACTAGATGGGGTGTACCATAGAGTAAGCAGAATTCTAGCAATTGTTCACGAGCTACTATTAATCTTTTTTATGCATTTTTGCATTTCCAATACAGTGGAATAAAGCACTGTTGCATAAGCAATATATATTGTTAAGTGCATGCACATTCTCCAAAAATTCTATTTTGGATCTGATTCTTACTAATAGGGAGGAACTAGTTAAGAGATAGAAATGATGTAATGCTTGAGGGGAGTGAACAATCCCTTGGATATTTTGTGATCAAGGAGAAGAGATACAGGCATAGTCTGACATGTACCCTACATGTGGAAAGAATGGATTTCAAAATGTTCAGAAGAAAGGTAGGATTCCATGGACAGGGGAAGTAGAGATGAGAAACTCTCAGGAATGAAAATTTTAATTCCCTAAAGGAAACAATTCTGTCAACTCTGGCTAACAGGGAATTGATTCCCAGGATAAGTAAGGTAATGGAAAAGAGAGCACCTTGCTGCCCTTGACAATGAAGCCAAGTCACCTGGTGTATCCTCAGTTACTTAAGGAGCTAGCTGATAGAAATGCCCAGCAACTGCCAGCAGTAGTTTGGTTTTTTGAAAGATCATGAGGAATAAAAAAAATACTCAGAATCAGTGAAAGGTAAATGTTGCCCTGATTTTCTAAAAGGGAAAAGACTCAAGTATGCAAACTATAGGTCAGAGAGTGTGCCTTTGATTCTTAGAAAATTCTAGAACAGATTGTTAAAAAGTTGATTAGTTAACATCTAGAAAAGAAAGTTATAACTATATGAACAGCTAACTTGACTTTGTTAAGGAGAGATCATGCCAGATTATCTTCCCCTTGATGCAAGAGTACTAAATTCAGGGAGATGCTATAGAAATATTTTATGTTGATTTTAGCAAAACGTTTGATACAGTATCTCATGCTATCATGGTGGAAAAGATGGAGAGATATGGACTAAATCAGAAGTTCTTAACCTTTTTTTGTATCATGGACCCCTTTGGCAGTCTGGGAAGTCTATGTATGGTGCCCTTAGCAGAATAATGTTTTTAAATGCATAAAATATGTTAGAGTTACAAAAGAAACTGATTATGTTGAAATATAGTTGTATGTGTGTGTGTATGCGCGTGTATGTGTGTGTGTGTGTGTGTGTGTATAAACACACACTTTATATTAGTCTTACAGACAATCAGCATTAAATGACTTGTGACTTGCCCACAGTCACACAACTAGTCAATATCTGAGGTCACATTTGAACTCGAGTCTTTCTGACTCCAAGTGCTCTATCCACTGAGTCACTTAGCTGCACCTTAGATATTTTTAAAATTTTTTTATTTTTTATTTTCTTTCTTTCTTTCTTTTTTATTTAGTTTTATTTAATTTTCATAGTTTTTATTTAATTTTATTTAATTTAAATTTTTTTAATTTTTAATTTTTTTTTAATTTTTAATTTAATTTTATTTAATTTAAATTTTTGAAAACAAGTTCGTGGACTCCAGGTTAAGAATTCCTGGGGTGAGGTGATAATACAGTTATTATCATCTACATCATCCCTTTAGGTGATTATATAGTTGGGTTCAAAACTGGCTGGATGACAATATTCAAAGAGTCTAAGTTCCCCTCACTTCTTGCAGTAACATGTTAATCATTCTCTCTGCATCTAAGTCTCTCCCCTTTATAATCTATCCTGCATGGATGGAGCAGAAGGCTTGGAGTCAGAAGTAACTGAGTTCAAATCCGTCCTCAGACACTCACTAGATGTGTGACCCTGGGGCAAGTCACTTAATCCTGATTGCCTCCAAAAAATAAAAAAGAAATAATCCATCCGGCACATAGTTGCCAAATTGATACTCCTAAAGCTAAGGTCTGCCCTTGTTACTTCTCTGAGGGAGGACCTTCAGTGTCTCCCTGTTGTCTGAAGGATAAAACGATGTATGTTCATCCTTCATTGCCAAAGAAGACTATTGCCATCAGAGAAATGATGACATGACTTGCCCTTGACTTTGTTTTGAGTGAGGGAGGGCTGTGCAAATCACCAGCCTCACTTCTCCTCCAGAGAGCCATCTGAATCCAGTGACCAGATATGGAGATGACCCAGGATGAGGCAATTGGGGTTAAGTGACTTGCCCAAGGTCACATAGCTAATGACTGTCAAGCGTCTGAGGTGAGATTTGAACTCAGGTCCCCTTCCACTGCACCACCAAGCTGCCCCTAGGATAAAATACAAATTTCTCTCTCATTCAAACTCCTTTGCAATCTGGATTCCACTTCATTCCTGACTGATTCTCAGGGTTTTGACCTGCCCATTAGTGGTGATTGGTTATGGCAAGGATGGTGCATCTCTTCTTTATAAAGGATGATGGCTTGGGAATTGGTCTGGAAGTTGGGGCATTGTTTGACTTGTGAAGCTCTTGAGATGTCTCCACCGAGTCCAAGGGGAGGTGATGATGGTGGTTGTAAGCTTGACTTCAATTCCTAGAAAAACTTTAGAATCAGTCATTAAATGGATGATTAGTAAGCCTCTAAGAAAAAAAATAACTCATATAGTACCGACTTTGGGGCAGCTAGATGGAGCAACGAATAGAGTGCTGGCCTGGAGTCAAGAAGACTCATTTTTTTCTGAGTTGAAATCTGGCCCCAGACACTTACAAGCTTTGTGACCCTGAGCAAGTTACTTCACCCTGTTTGCCTCAGTTTTCTCATCTGTAAAGGAGTTGGAGAAGGAAATGGCAAACTGCTACAGTATTTTTGCCAAGAAAACTCTAAATCATGTCACAAAGAGTATGAAATCACAAAGAACACCTTTATGAATCACCAATATGTCTGCCCTTCCAATGACCAGGTTCCCTTTAATTCCATCAAAGAAAAGTATTCCCATCTACAACAGTCCACCAGAGCATCAATACCCTATCTGCTCCTTCCTTTCTATAAGCATACCCATCAGCTGGGGGGATGGAATGGGCAAAAAATCTGTCAAAGACCTTCTATCTCTCCATGATAAGAAAGAGCCAGAATGAATTTATCAACAAGAAAAAGTCTAACCTCATTTCAGTTTTTGATGGGTTTGATGTTGCTTTTCAGTTGTTTCAGTCATGTCCAACTCTTTGTGACCCCACGTTAGGGTTTTCTTGACAAAGATCCTGGAGTGGTTTGCCATTTCCTTCTCCAGTCCATTTCACAGATGAGGAAACTGAGGCAAACAGGGTTGAGTGACTTACCCAGGATCACATGACTACGAAGTATCTGAGGTCAGATTTGAACTCACTAAGAAGATCAGGTCTGGCACTCTATCCACTATGCCACCTAGCTGCCCTTGATATACTAAACTGGTAAATCAGGGAAACGATGCAGATATTGCTCATGTGGACTTTAGTTAAAACAACAAAGTACCTCCTACTCTTCTTGTGAGAAAGATAGAGAAGAGGGCTAGGGGATAATCCATTTGGATGGATTTAAAACTTCCTAAATGGCACGACTCAAATAGAATTCATCAGTGGTTCATTATCAGGACTTGGCAGGAGTAGCCCAAGGATATGTGCTAGGTGCTATAAGCTTTAACATTTTTCATTTGTGACTTGTGTAAATACATCGGTGCCTGCTCATGAAATTGGAAGGTGACACCAACCTGGGGGAAATAGCTAAGTAGTCAGGCTCCAAAAAATCATAGACTAGAATATTGGGTTGAATCTACGAAGCTGAAATTGACTAGGAGTAAATGCAAAGTCAGATTTCTGTTAAAAAAAATTAATCAGTCAGTAAACATTTATTAAGTGCCTACCATGTGTCCAGGCACTGTGTTAATCACTGAGAATTCAGAAGGAGGTAAAAGACAGCCTCTGTCCTCAAGGAGGGGAAGAATCTAATGGGGAAAAGAACATGCAACATACATGTGTATATATGTATGTATGTGTGTTATATACACATATATATATACATATATATCTCCAAGTCTATCTATATACACACCCAAAACAAGCTATATACAGGATAAACAGAAAATAATTAGCCGAGATAAGGCACTAATTTCAAAAATACAAGGTGGGTAAGGGCTGATTAAACAACAGTTTTCTGGTAAAGATTTGGGATTTTCTGCAAGTTCAGGAAGGGTTAACAGTGCCAAAAACTGTTATGCTACAAGAAATGAAGCAGGAGATAGTTTCAGAGAAACCTGGAAAAACACATTTGAATTGATGGAGAGGGAAGTGAGCAGAACTCAGAACAATTTATTTAAATAACTGTAGAATTGTAAAGACAAACAACTTTGAAAAATTTAGGAATTCTGATCAACACAGAGGACTCAAGATGAAAAAATGGCTTCAGAATATAGAAACACACATGCACACAACATGGCCAATGCAGGAGTGTGTTTTGTTTAATTCTGTTGTCATTTATTTTTATGTTTTTATCAATTGGTTGGAGGTGCATCAAGGTGGGAGAGAAAAGAATGCAGATCTGAAAATAAAATAAAATTTAATTTTTAAAAATAGTTGCCAGTGCTAATGTAATCTTAGGGTCACTGAGAGGACAAGCAAGGCAATACACAGTCCCAGTGTTTTTTGCCCTATTAGCCCACATCTGTAGTTCATTTCTGGACATTACATTTTAGGAAGGATGTTACTAAAGTAGAGAGTTTCCAGGGAGGAAAGCTAGCATGATGAAAGGCCTCAAGTTCATGCTACAAGAAGACTGATTCAAAGAACTAAGTACATTTAGACTGACAAGACACAGAAGAGGCTTGATATCTGTTTTGAAGTATATGAAAGACTGTCAGGCATCTGGTGCTGCAGTGGATAGAACATTGGTCTTGGGATCAAGACCTGATTCCAAAAAAGGCTTCAGACACTTACTAGGTGTGTGACTGTGGGTAAGTCATTTCACTTCTGTTTGTCTCAGTTTCCTCAACTGTAAAAAGGGCATAATAACAGCATACATAACAACTGACAGAGTTGTTGAGAGATCAAGTGAGATTCTATCTGTATCAGGGCTTAACTTAGTGTCTGGCACTTAGTAGGGGACTATTTAAATGGTTATTCCCTTCCCTTCATATGGAAGAGGGGATTAGTCTTGCTCTGCTTGACCACAAAGGACAAAATTAGTAGAAACCTGTGAAGGCCTCTAAAAGGAGAACTTAGGCTTAGTGTCAGGAAAAACTTCCCAAGAATTAGAGCTCTCCAAAAGTAGAATTGATTGCCTGGGGAGCAAAGGCTGGATGAGAACAGGTCTGGGTTGTTCAGGTGTGGTTCAGACTAGATGATTCTTGAGGTCCTTCCGAAACCTCAGATTCGCTAATTCTGTCTCAGTAGTCATATGTAGCACTTCCTTTAGCACCCTAGAATGTAGTTTTCTGGGTTGGGTAACTCGGACACATGTAGGGCGGCTAGATTGTCGTAATTACCGGCTCACTAATCTTGGGTTTCCCACTGCAGCTAACTGATGTTCTCTTCTGTTCTTCTCAGCCCAAAGCTTGTTCTTCTTGGCAAGGAAAAGAGACACAAAATAAAAATTTCAGTAATTTAGTCTTCCCTCCATCAATGCTTGTCCTTGTGCTAACTACCCAAGCAGTATTCCTCGCCTTTCATTCTGGTCTTGTCTCAGAAGTTAAAGGAGATCGTTGGTCCATATCACCCTCACTTAGATTTTATTCTGGGATATAGTCTTTGAATATATCTCCTGTCTAGATATGTATAGACACTGGTAAAAAAAAAAAATACTGCAGATCCTGTCCAAGAAGGGAACCAAAAAATACTGGGTAAAGGAGAGTCTTTATTTCACCTACAGAAAATGAAGCTAATGCAAGGAATGCTTGGGAGTCCATAAACAAATTCAGAGAAAAATAACAATCTATCAAAAATTAGTACAATTCTCTTCCTCCTGGGAGCTCTATATTTCTTTTATTATTCCCAATGCTCCTTTTTTATTGTGAAATTAATGGTCATCAACATAAGCATTTCAAAATATGAAGAATAAAAAAGTATTGTTTGTTGATCTATATTGATCCATATTGTTTAGTATTCCATATATTTTGGTATTTTAAGGGTACATTTAATTTAACAAAGTGGAAACAAAATTGTTCCTTCTGTCACTTCTGTGTACTTTTAAAATGTCTTATAGATACTCTTATCTTTTATTTTTTTGTATTTCTATCACTACCCCCTAACTCACTCCACCCCTACCCCTGCTTCTATAATAGGCAGCTAGACAAACAAAAGAAATCAATACATTGGCCATGTTTGGAAATGGAAGCTTTATATCTATAGTCATATAAAAAAATGCTCTAAATAACTATTGATTAGAGAAATGCATATCAAAACAACTCTGAGATACCATGTTATACCTGTCAGATTGGCTAACATGACAAAACAAGAAAATTATAAATGTTGGAGAAGATGTGGAAAAATTGGAACACTAAAACATTGTTGGTGGAATTGTGAACTGATTCGACCATTTTGGAGAGCGATATGGAACAATGCCCAAAGGGATACAAAAATGTGACCCAGCATTTGAGCCAGCAGTACCACTTCCAGGGCTGTATCCCAAAGAGAACATACAAATGGGAAAAGCACCCACATGTACAAAAATATTTATAGCAGCTCTTTTTGTGGTGGCAAAGAATTGGAAATTGAGGGGACGTCCATCAATTGGGGAATGGCTGAACAAGCTGTGGTATATGAATGTAATGGAACACTACTATGCTATAAGAAATGATGAGCAAGCAGAATTCAGAAAAAACCTGGAAAGACTTACATGAACTGATGCAGAGCGAAGTGAGCAGAACAGAGAGAACACTGGATACAGTAACAGCAATATGGAATGATGATCAACTGATAGATTTAGTTCTTATCAGCAATACAATGATCCAAGGCAATTCCAAAAGACTCATGATGGAAAATGCTATAGAACTGATAGAGTTTGAATGCAAATTGAAACATACTATTTTCACCTTTTTGTTGGTTTTTTAATGGTTTTTTTCTTTTGTTCTGTTTCTTCTTTCACAACATGAATAAAATATATTTTTTTCACACACAATAAAATATATTTTATATGATTGCACATTGTATAATCTATATCAGACTACTTGCCATCTTGGGGAGGGGAAAAGAAGGGGAGAGAATAATTCAGAACCCAAAATCTTTCAAAAAATGAATGTTGAAAATTGTCTTTACCTATAATTGGAAAAAACATAATACTGTTCTTACAACCATAAAAACAGAAAATGTAATCTTCATAATGTGCCTTTAGTCTATCCATTCTGTCGAGAAACAGAGGCCATGTTCCGCCATCTTTTCTATCCTTGTATCTCCAGTGCCTAGCATAGTACCTGCAGGCACACAGTAAGTGCTTAGTAGGCCCTTGCTTGCTTCATCAGTCTATTAAAATCATGACTGATCACTTGTATTAATCAGATTGCTGACATCTTTCAAAATTTTCTTTCTTTCTTTACATTATTATAATCATCATGCCACCTGCTCTTTTCATTTTGCTAACTTCATTCTCTACTAGTTCATACAGGTTTCATCAAGCTCCTTTGAACTCTTCACATATTGTTTTTTATAGTTCAATGATATTCCATTACATACATCTACCATAATTTTTTATTCATCCCCCTTTTAGTTTTTAGGTCTTTGCTACAACAACAAAAAAGCTGATTTAAATATTTGTAGATATATGGGGCCTTTCTCTCTGTCTTTGATCTCTTAAGAGTACATGCCTATTAGTGGCCCTGTTAGATCAAAGTGTCTCCAAACCGTTTTTCCAGAATGTTTGGATACAACTCCAGCACTATTGCATTAGTGGCTTGTACTCCCACAGCACCTCCAACAATTCAGATCTCGTTTTCACTGTCATAAAATCCTTGGGAATCAGCACATCCCATGATTTAGACTCCTCTTGGAAAGGGACTTTACTTGAGGTTGCTAGTGGGGCAGCTTCCCCTAATTTTGGGACCTCGATTTTCCACAGGGCCGTATGTGGCCCCTACCCCCATCTCCACCTTGTTGTGCTGCTCTGTAGTCCAGAGTTCTTTGAGAAAGAAAACACTGGCTTGAATCCACCCCACAGAAACCTTTCTAGGACTTCCCTGGAAGGAAAATCCACTTAGGGCTCCTGGAGAGGTAACCTCCCCCTCCCTCTCCGTACCAAATCACGCATTGTAATAATTGACTGCCTAGTGCAGAAATCTTGCTCCTTTATGTCTTGGCTTTAGTCTATTACTGATCTTTCTCCTAGCTTCGGTGTTTGATATATAGTAAACACTAATTTTTTTTTCATTCCCTCACTAGGGCCACATGTTTGATTCTCTTTTCAAAGAAAAGCTTATCTTAGGAAATTCCTCTTCTCTGGATAGGAGCATCTTAACACAGTTCCCCTTCCCCCATTCCCAATCTTCCATCCAGTGACACTGGCCTCTTGTCGGTTCTCTGAACAAGACACTCCATCCCTCAGCTTAGACAATTTTAAAGGCTGTCCTCCATTCTTGGAATGCTCTACCTCATCTCTGCCTTCTGGCTTACTTCAGGTCCCAGCTAAAATCCCACCTTCTACACAAAGGCTTTAACAATCTCTCTTAATTCTAGTGCTTTTCCTTCAGCTAATTATTTCCCATTTATTCTACATATAGCTTGTTTTGTATTTTTGTATTTTGTATTTTTGTAAGTGTATATTTGTCTGCCTGCTGTCTCCTCCATTAGATTGTGAGTTCCTTTAGGGCAGGGCCTATCTTGACTAATCTACAAACTTCTCAAACTTAGATTTACTTGTATGGAAGTATTTTAAAGATCTGCTTTCTAGTAAAACTGAAAATACTAAGAAATAATATTTTCCTCCAAAGCCCTCTCCAAAATTCTTTGTAAAGTCCCTTGGGGGGTGGGGAAGACTTTCTAAAAAATATTTATTTATTTTTAGTTTACTACATTCAGTTCTACAAGCTTTTTGAGTTTCAAATTTTCTCCCCTGCCTCTCCTTGCCCTTCCCCAAGATGGCATGCAGTCTGGTACAGGCTCTACAGATACATTCATATTAAACATTTTCACATTAGTCGTGATGTAAAGAAGAATTACAAACAATATAATGAACCATGAGAAAGAAGAAACAAAACAAGAGAGAGAACAAGTATTCTTCATCTACATTCAGATGCCATAATTCTTTCTCTGTTTTGTGGATAGCATTTCCCATCATGAGCCTAAAAAAGTCTTTTCTTAAAGAAGTGGATTAAGGTTAGTACCAAACCTTTGAACAAAGAGTAACTCTTGACCTTGTTTACATCATTGCTGGTTATTAACTCAGCTCTGGGCTGTGCTCTCTTCACCTGCATGCCTGAAGTGATTGGTGGGCTAGCAGCCACCCTTCTCCATTGAGAAAGGATTAGGCTATCCAAGAAAGGGAAGAGGTCACTTTGTTTAATTCCAAGAATGAGGGAGTGTTCCAGTAGGAATGGGATAGTCAGTGACTTAGTTGCTCAATACTGAAATGTTAACCCAATGTATTTTAAGAACTCTTTACCTTGTTCACAATTTCTATCTGAAATCTTCTTAGAGCAAGGAATTATGTGGGAGAGTATGGAGGGCTGGGTGAGTAAAGATATGCCAGGTTGGCTGTCTCTCTCTCCAAGTTAGAAATGACTTGGATATAAGGTAATGTTAAATGAAATAAAATTGTTTCTGGAAAATTTGATTCTAAATCACACTATTAATATTTTTCTTTGATATCTGTTAGGAAGCCTCTCAGGCTAGTACTATCTAAGAAATCTCTCTCTGAGGAAGCCAGTGCTCAGGAAATGACACCCTTGATCAACATAGTTGAGTACATGTCTGCCTGGCTTCAAGGAAGTCAAAAGTGACTTCAGCTGGGGGTGAAGGGAAGCTGGGGAGAGTCAGTCAGTAAGCATTAAGCACCTCCTATGTGCCAGGCACTGTGCAGCACAATGGAAAGACAAAGACTCTTGAGGAGCTCATAGTCTAATGAGGGAGACAACATGTAAACAAGGATGGACAGACAAGATAAATAAAGAATGAATTGGAAATAATCCAAAGAGGGAAAGCATGAAGGGGTATAAGGAAATGCTTCTTGTAGAAGGTGGAATCTTAGCTTGGACTTGAAGGAAGCCAAGGTATCTAGGAGGTAGAGATGAGGAGGGAGACAATCCTAGGCATAGGGAATAGCCAGTGAAAATTCCCAGAGTGGGAAGGTGTAGTGTTTTTTGACAGGAGTAGCAAAAATGTCAGTGTGATTGGATTGCAGAGTATGTAAGAAGGTATAAGGAGATAAAAGGGAGGTCAGGTTATGAAGGGACTTAAATGCCAAATAAAAGATTTTATATTTGATCTTAGTAATGATAAGGAACCATTGGAGTTTGACATAGATCTGAGCTTTAGGAAAATCACTTTGACAGCTGAATGGACTGGAGTGGGGAGAGGACTTGGGTCAGGGGAACCAACCAACTGGCTGCTACAATAATCCAGGTATGAAGTGATAGAGGCCCACACCAGAGATGTGGACATAGATAAGGGAAATTAGGACAGGAGTATACGGACAGGTCTTAGCAATAGATTAGATACAGGGGATGAGAGAAATGAGAAGTTAGGGATGATACCAATGTTGAAAGTCTGAGTCCTTGGGAGCATGTAACAGGAAAGAGTAATAGGGAAGTTTGGGAGATGGGAGGGATTGGGAGGAAAGAAATAAATTCAGTCTTGGACATTTTGAGTTTAAAATGTCTACAGGATATCCAGTTCAAGATATCCCATAAGCAGTTGGAGATGTGAGACTGGAGGTCAGTTAAAAGATTAGGTCTGAATGTGTAAATTTGAGAATCTTTAACATAGAGATGATAATTGAATCCACTGGAGCTGATGAGATTATCAAGTGAAAGAGGGAGAAGATGGGCCAAGACATCTCCAGGGGTGGCCCCAAAGCATCCAATTTCTCTTGGGGTTGGTATCAGTCACTGAAGCTTAATCAGATGTCTCTCTCCCTCTCTGTAAGGTGCCAATGGATATTTCCACACTTTCTATAGGGAGGGTTTTCAAAAGTCTAGAACAAAGGTTCACCATCCTGTAAGTCATTTCCTTTGACTGGACAACTCCCCTGATCAATTCTTTAAATAAATATGCCTTAAATATCTAAGTTACTTGATATAGTTCCAGGGCATCCACATCAGTATCTTCAAGAAGTTCACCCTTTTCCTTTTGATCAGAATAATTTCTGCTTGTATCTTTAGAATTCATTCTTGAGAGCTTTTCATTCTTCTTGGGCCACCTTCCACTACAAAATATCATGCCATTTGGTATTAAAACCTTTGAAGTTTGCTCTCCCAAAATCTAGTGTGGTTGTCAGACATTGCTGGCTTTCCTCTCCATCACAAATTCTCAGATGAATTAGTCACTTACCTCCTAGGTTTCTGCAATATCTATTTCAACAACTAATTAAGAATAATAGCACCTTAATGATTGAAAAATGCTTTATATTATCTCATTTTATCCTCACAACTCTGTAAGGTGGGTACTATTATCATCCTCATTTTACAGAAGAGGAAACTGAGATTCAGAGGTTATATACTTTGCTCAGGGCCACAAAGCTAGTGTCTTAGAATATGAACTCAGATCTTCTCAACTCTAAGTCCAGCACTTAGAGAAAAGGTCCAGTTTGCCCTTGTTACTTCTTCCATTCTTTAAAAGATAAAATTATCATTTAGACAAGTCACAATTTTATGAGCTGTTCTTCTGTTGGCAGAGACAGAATGCCAGTGTATGTCTGGATAACTGATGTGCCACACTTTATTTTCATGCTTTTATACCAAGAGGGAGAGTCCCATCTTATCTAGTCTCAGTTATACCTATGAGGTCAAATTTACCTCCTTGAATTTAGATCAATTTATGACCCATATTTTGTAGATTTGTCTATACATATTTAAAACCAGGATTTTAATTGCAATCTCTCTTGTTGAATATTATCTACCGCCTGAATTATTGGTCTTTTCCTCAGATCCTCTTCCTAAGCTATACCTCTTCTATTCTTTATGGTCCTAGGATTGGCTGAGCTCTGTGGACAGTTTTTCCCTCTCTCTGTTTAGTTTACAGACCTTTTGATCATATCTGCAACACAGTAGATAAAGCTATTTTTTCCTAGCCCTCCTAAGGTGCACTCCATCCTGAGTAAAGGGCCTTTCAGTCCTGTATTTCAAACTGTGATTGATCCAGAAATCCAAATCTCATTCTCAGACAAATTCTTAGCATGTATTCACTTCCCCAAACTACTTTTTTCTCCCAGATCTCCTATTTTAAATGACAGCTGCATTAAGAATGCCACTGATACCCCCAAAGTCTTTATTTATTTTCATTATTTATTTCTTTATATTGTTATTTCTTTATTTAGCCTGGATCATAATCCTTAGGAGAACTTTTTAGGTCCTTTCTGGCAGTATCTTTTATCCCTGCAGGAACTACCAAAAGTGGATAGCTGTTTGACTGCATGTTTAATATATCTCAGGAAGTTCTGTATACATGCCCCAGTTGTATACAATTGACTTCTCTGTGGTTTCTATCAGGTCTTTAAGTAGTTGCATAGATAGCTTTAACAGGGAACCATTAACTAATTTTTTTCCTTTGACCATTCCTGGAAGAATTTTTACCTTCCTGCTAGTTCCTTCCTTCTTAGACTGTCTCCTATTTATCCTGAATATGTCTGGTTTGTCCATAGGTGTTTCCACATTGTCTCCCCCACTAGATTATGAGCTCCTCACACACAGGGATTGTTTTTTGTCTTTTTTTAAAATCCCCAATCTTTTGCACAATGCCTGGAACATAGCAGGCTCTTCACAAATGATCATTGACTGGATGATACCTGTAGATCCATTCATCATCATTCCTTGAAGCACAAGAAGCTGCTTTCACCCGGGACTGTCCAAATACCCCAGCCACAGGAAGAACTTTATACGTTTGACTTACCCCCAAATGTCTTACAGTTTTCCTTCTTCTTCATTTTCTTTTCTATCATCACACTCTTTCATCATCAAACTTTGACACAAGTTAGCATTATCCTAGATGATCTCACTTCTGGGACAGGTAGGTCACACAGTGGATAGAGTGCCAGGCTTGGAGTCAGAAGACTCATCTTCCTGAGTTCAAATCTGGCCTCAGACACTTACTACCTGTGTGACCCTGGACAAATCTCTTAACTGTTTGCTTCAATTTCTTCATCTGTAAAATGAGCTGGAGAAAGAAATGGCAAACCACTCTAGTATCTTTGCCAAAAAAAAAACAAAATCGAGTCATAGAGTCAGAGTTGACTAAACAATAACAGGATTGTCCTCTGTTTCTTCAAATCTTTTTTTTTCATTTTTTGGTGTCTTCCTTGAAGCCCCTCTTCTATTCTTTCAAAATAACGTGGTCTAGCCAGGCACAGTGTTGCACAGCTATAATCCTCACTATGGGAAAGGCTGAGGTTGACAGATCTCCTAAGGTCAGGAATTCTCAGTTTCAATGGGCAAGGTTGGTAGGGTGTCCCTACAAAATGTGGCATTCATATGGTGAACCCTGAGAATGAGAGGGACACCAGGTTACTTAGGAAGGGGCAAACTGGTTGGCTTTGGACATGGAGGTGAAAGCCCCCATGAACATCAATAGTCGGATTGGGCCTTGGAGCTCTCAGTCTGAGTAGGGCAAGCAAGCCTAGTCCTAAGAAACAAACAAATAATTAAGCGATGAACGAACGATTAAATAAATAAATAAATGGAGTATGGTATACTAGAAAGAGCACTGAACTTGGTGCAAGGAAAGATTTGGCCCAAATCCTGCCTCTGACATATGTGGCATACATGACTTTGAGGTGCTTTTTTTAAGGCAAGGGGGTTAAGTGACTTTCCCAGGGTCATACAGCTATTAAGTATCTGAGACCTGATTTTAACTCAGATCTTCCTGACTCTGGGTGCTGTATCCATTATGCCACCTAGCTTCCCAGATACATGACTTTGAGCAAATCATTTAGCATCTCTCACCTATTTTCCTCATCTATAAAACCCAGATACTAATGCATATACCACGTAATTCATAAGGTTGTGAAATTCAAATGAGATAATAAATGTAAAGTGCTGGGTGAATATTCAAATACCACATAGATATGAGTCATTTCTTTTGTTGTGCTTGTTTGATCTATTTTTTATAGCACCATCATTTGTTGAGATACATCCCTGCTCTTCCTTAGTGCACGGACAAAATGGTAACCTAGACATGCAGCAGAGAATGCAATATTCTGTCCTCATATTTCTCCATCTTTCTACCAAGACCAGGGTAGGGGGTTTCATTGTTTTCCTCCCTGGGGCCATAATTGTTCCTTGCAGTTAATCCGCATTTGGTTGCCCATTAGTGTGATTTAAGTTTATAGTCTTCTGCCTCAGACAGTTTACTAGCTGTGACCTTGGGCAAGTCATTTAACAGCATTAACTATATCAAGGATTTTTAACCTAGGATTGAAGAACTTTATCTGATAATTGTATTTCAATATAATTTATTTCCCTTGTAATCTTCTATATTTTATTTTATGTGTTTAAAAAACATGATTCTGAGGTGTCCATAAGCTTTATCAGGGTATCAAAGGGGACCATGACACAAAAAAGGTTTAGAACATCGTATCATCCTCTTGGTTGTGCCAGTTTCACCTCCCTACCTCATACAAGTCTTCCCATATTTCCCTGAATATTTTATTTCCATCAAGGATAGCTGAACCACAATGCTTGGACAGTACCATCACAGTCTTTCTGAGAAAGGAGGACCACGTAGGTTGTTACAAGGGTTTATGGGTAAAACTCCTTGCACTGAAATTTTAATGTGTTCTAAGGCTGTAGCTTGCTCAAGTCCCTAGTCAAATTGGGCATTTCTGTTTATTTAGTAGTTTGGGACTGGCAGATGACCTGAATCTCTTCTCCCAAGCCTAGGAAGCCATCACAAGCCCCAGTATTCTTTTCAAATGAGCATTAATGAGATTCATTAATTAAGCCTGAACTGTTTGAGTTTACTGCAGGCATGCTCAGCTCTCAACTCAGAGCAACTCAGGGCAGAACTTGCCCCAATCCAGGATCATCTTCTCTCCCACTTCTATGACACCATATTTCCTGACTTGGGCATCCAGCCCTCTCCCACTGTTGGGGCATCTCCCAAAACTGCCCTCAGCATTCCACAGGGTACCACACACAAGACACACAAGTAGGGTAAACAGGAGGCCTGGTTCCATCCTCTTTGTTTCCTTTCCTCTTTCTAAAAAAAGAGGTCATTTGGATCGCATCTTGTCAACAATATCAAATGAAATTGCTCCTCTCAGCCTCAGGTTTATAATTTGATTCTAAAGAATACTCAGACTAAAATAATACTAAATAGACCTTGACTAAGGTTATCAAAGAATATGGAGCATTAGTGGTCAAGGATAGAATGAATAATTAGATAGGATCACAATTGGATGGAGCCTCATTCCTCACCTAGGCGTGCCTTCAGTTCAGGTGCTAGCAGCAGCCTGGCCAAAGTGAGGTCTCACCAGGTCACCAAGTCAAAGGAACATGGGTTCCTTTCCTCAGTTTCCTTTTATCCCCTCAGAATGGTGGATTGTCCCATCAGATTGGAGATCACGGATGCATTTGCCAAAATTGAAACTTCATGACTGAATTTGAGTCTCCAGTTCCCCATTTTTAGAATCTAGTTTCTCAGACAGTTAATTTTCCACTGGGCTGCTGCCCTAGAGATACTTGCTTATCTAAATTCTTTGTGTACTATAGGGACTTAGTTGAGATTGTAGGATAGTCTAGGCCAAACCCACAACAATTAAACACTGGGTTAGTCACTATGTTCAATTGCTTCTGGATCTTGCTTCTTTAGCCTGAACTATTTTTAGAATTTGGTCACTAAGACCAAAGTGTCTTAATGATTACAGCTCTTTGGTTTGAGGCCTGGTAATTTTACGAGCTCTTCATGCCTTCTTTTTTTCATTATTTACCTTGAGATTCTAGAAATGCCAGCTATCTCAAGGAACATGTTATTCTCCTTAATAATGTGGAGGGTAAAGAGGAATTCCACTAGTCCTTTCACTTTCTCCTTTAGAATCAAGACCAACTTGCACTTTGTGCAAACAATGATTTTATTACTTGGCAAAGGCAGCAATTTACACAAAACAGTCTTTGCCAGTCAACACAAAATTCTCTTTTCCCTCTATGTTGCCAGTGGGATTCATAGTCATAGGATCTTAGGACCTTGGATTAAGACCCAGAAGAGATGCTAAAAGCCATCCAGTCCAACCCCCTAATTTTAAAGATGAGGAAACTGACATATAGATTAAGCAATTTGCCCAGGGTCACGCAGTTAGTCTCTGAGATAGGATTTGAACCCAGGTCTTTCCTAACTCCAAGGCCAGTGCTACGTTGCTTCTGTCTTCTTTTTGGCAGCTCTTCTGGCTAAACCCTATGAGTCAATAAGCAGGATCAAACAGTCTATTATTTGCCCTCACTTCTCATTTTATACCAAGGGTGGGGAAAGCCACATGTGGCAAGTGTGGCCCTTTGACTGAATCCAAACTTCCTAGAACAAATCCCCTTAATAAAAGGATTTGTCCTATAAAACTTGGACTTGCACCCAAAGGCCTAGAAGGCCACATGTGACCTCAAGGCCCCACATTCCCCACCTCTGTAAATCTATACCATTCTTACTTATGCTTTTCAATATCTCCTCTACAAAGGATCTATCTCCTCTGGTTTATAAAAAAGAAATTTACAAAACATTTTAAAAATATTTGCTAAAAAAATTGTTGATACCAAAGCCACACTTAGGTTATGGTTTTATACCTTGTTCTGATGACATGACTGTCCCACCGACCTGTCCTTGACGATGTCTTTTGGGGCCCTTCTTGTGTGAAAGTTGTATCTGTGTACATGTAGCACCCCTTTTAGCTACATCTAAGTCTGTCCCGCTGTCCACTGTGGCAATTTTTTTCTGTTTCTTACTTATTTTTCCACTCAATAGCATTTTATTTTTCCAATTACATGTAAAGATACTTTTCAACATCCACTTTTACATGATTTTGAGTTCCAAATTTTTCTTCTCTCTTCTTCCTTCCCTTCCCCCTTCCCCAAGATGGCAAGCAATCTGATGTAGGTTATACATGTACAATCATATTAAACATACTTCATGGCATTGTTCTTGTTCATCATCTATTCCACACGTCCAAGCCATCTCCAATTCTCTGTACGCCTCATGCCAAAAGATGCATGAATTCAGCATGAAAGGCATTCCATGAAAATGAATAGCAAAGCCAATATTAAAGAATTACGACACAATAAGTGTTTTCTGTGCCCACATAAAGTGACATCTACTTTCCAAGCCTCCAGGGGAGCCCTAGTCCCTCCTCAAATAATCTTTCTGTCTAATCCACTCAGTGGAAAAGGGCCACACTCAGATCATTCATGACACCAGGTTGATGATTAAAATCTAGAGCTGATTAATCAAGTCCCATTCCCTCTCAGCACTGCAGTCTAAGGAGCATTGGCTTCTCTCCTGGTGGCAGTCTTGAGTTTTCTTGTCCTAGAATTAGTAGATGAATAAGAAAACTTCATGCTCTAGCTCCCACAGGCATTAACAGGAGACAGACATAGTTGCCACTTATTTTTTCCCATTTCCTATCTCCATTGCTACTTGCATCTACCATTTGGTTACCCCAATGGGTTTCTCACTCACCAGGACAAACTTCTCCAGATGTTTTTTATACTGCTGAGGGTCCACACTCAGAGTTGTGAGTGACTCTACCACATTTTGGTTCCTATGTAACCTTTTAGGAAATATAGTCCAAAAACTTTCTTCCACAAAGTTAGGCTCTCTTAGTCCTAAATACTATTGTACAGGTAGGAAGGAAACAAGCATTTATTAAGTGCCTACTATGGGCCAGGTAACATGCTAAACACTACAAATATTGTCTCATTTATTCCTCACAACCATGGAAGATTATTATCCCCATTTTACAGTTGAGGAAATAGAGGTAAACAGAGGTGAAGTGATTTGCCCACGGTCATACAGCTAGTAAGTGTCTGGGGTTGGATTTGAACTCAATACTTCCTGACTCCTGGTCCACTGCTGGGTTTTTTTCTTCTGTTTTTCCTTCTCAAGTGTTTTTCCTTTGCCCTTCAGATCATCTATACATTTTTTCATTCTTTGTTGTCTTTGTATCTAATGAACTGCCTGGCTGGCCTCTCTCCATTATGTACCCCTCTCTACCACTGCTTTGAGAAACAATAATGTTTTTTGGCTATAGGAAGTGAGGAAGAGAGCAAGAAAGGAAAATTCCCACAGAAAGTGGCTCACTAGAGCCTCAGCAGCAGAACTGCAAGGTCAGGGTCAGGAAAAGGCACCAGGGTAGCGTGGTAACAGCAGGCTTCCTCACCGGAGCTGGTCATTGGCTCTGCCCACCCTGCTCTACAATGAACCGGTCTTTACAAGAAGCATTTAGTGTCTCCTTTCAATGACAGACTGAGAGAAGCCCCAGCTGAAGGAACTTCTGTCTTCCAGCCCACATTGGCTTCCAAGTTCCCTGCCCTATGCTGGCAGAGTCCTGGTGCCAGACTTCCTTCATCTTCGTTTAAAGACTGGCCCTCCTGGAAGCATGAGTTAAAGAACACCGAGTAGGAGCTGTGCTGTATTGTCTATACCTCCCCTGACCATGCACAGGATTGGTGTGGGGAAGACAATAAATCCAAATTTTTTTTCTTGTAGTGCCTTAATTCCAAGTGTTGTCCTGTCCTGGACAACCAAAATCTAGACCAGCAGGTGCAGTCGCTTGGTAGATGTTTTATCAAGTATTGTTTTATTGTTATGTAGTTCTATTTATTTGCTTATTAATTGTATGCCAAGATTTTTTTTAACTGTATACAATTAAGTATACGTCTGCTAATGTAGAGTTGTTCCCTTCTGCCAAAGTTACCTGATTAGGGCTGAGCCAAAAAGGAAGGGGAGAAGAGAAGAGAATAAGCACCTATACAGCGCTTATGTGATGAACACTCTGCTAAATACTTCACAAATATTATCTCATTTGATTTTCACAACATTTGGTAAGTTAGGTCCTATTATCATGAAACCCCATTCTGCAGTTGAGGAAACTGAGGCAGACAGAGGCTGAGTAACTTTCCCAGAGTCACATGGCTAGTACCTGAGGCCAGATTTGAACTCAAGTTTTCTTGACTTCAGTACAGCACTGTATCCACTGTGTTGCCTACGTGCCTCCACAGCAAGGGTACAGAAGAACTGGGGTTTGCCAGGAGTAGGGGCTTGGGAGCTGATTTCTGTTTGGCTAAATTCACAATGATCCATACCTAAACCTAGATAATAGCTGGTGGTGTCCCCAGAAAGAAGCAGAGCTAAGCAAATGAAGAAGAAAGCTCGCTCTCTGAGACTCAGTTTGGGACCTCCTGAACATTTTAATCTAGTGCAGTAGATGCATTTAGCCATCACCATGAACGTGGGAACATCCTGCTCTGGAGCCTTCCTATTGAACAGGATCAGGAGAGTGGCTAATCATGCTTCTGGTGGCTGCAGCTGGAAATGAATACTCTAGTCACAGACATACCAGCCTACTTACAACCTCCATGTGTTTCACCTTTTCTGAACATTTGTGTTTTTTTCTATTCTTTGTAAATCATGCTATGCATCTATATAGTATCGCTCAGAGAATATCACTGCTTATTAATATTATTTTCTATTTTATTTACTTATATTTGTGTCCTATATCATCATTACATTGCAATACCCAATGAGGAAGGGACAACATATAATCTGAAATTTGTATCTTACCCCATTCCTAGAAGTTATCTGCTCACAAGTGTTTGCTGGATCAAATTTAAAGAAGAAAGGATGCAATCCCTACCATGTCACACATTCCCAACTGAGAGGTAATGGATCCCCTACCCACACATCAGACATTTATACTCTAGTCATGTTGACTTCCCTTGATTGAAAATCATAGTCTAGGGATTTCATCTAGATTCTCAGAGGTTGTCAATAAGACCCCCAAGAATTTAACCATTCTACAAAGGTAAATTAACTCATACAGATGTTTATTTGCCTTCAAAATATTCATTCATAAGCTACCACAGTTAGGTTAAGAAGTCTTTAATACCCTTCTGCTTTGCCACATTTAGCAATAAAACATTACCTTTAGCCTGATGACCCATCTTAATTTCCATCTACATGGCATCAGAGAAAATAAATGCATATAGATCTTTTACTAAGTAAGGCATCATGGAAGAATTTTAAAATTTGGGGGCTATGAAAGTAACTCTACCTTTTATTATAACATTCTCTATCATAAGAGATCTCTATACTCTGGTTCCTGTCTAAACTTTATTACAATTCCATTTGTAAGGGCAACAGATGGTTTGATAAAGTGCTGAGTTTTGGGGGTTCCATTCACATTAACCAACTATTCAAACTCTTTGAGTTTGACATAATCTTAGGTTTTAATACAAAATTATTCTTTGAGGTTTTTAAAAATATCTAATCACAGACTTTAATAACAATAGCTCATATTTATATAGAAAGTTACAAGTGACAAAATAGTACAAGCACTATTATCCTCATTTTTAAAGATGAGGAAACTGAAGATCAGAGTTGGATGTTGCAATTAGTGAGTGGCAAAGTTTTGACTAAGTCTCCTGATTCCTAATCCGGAACATTTTTTTCATGCAATTTATAAAGCAGGAAAAAAACCTGTTACTTTGAACAGACTTGGGTCCAAATATTTTGTATCTTTAGCTATTTCTAGGAACAAAATTCCAATTTTTTTCTTACTAAATTATACCTAGTAGTGGGCAGCTAGGTGGTGCAACGGATAGAGTGCTAGATCTAGAGTGAGGAAGACTCATTTTCCTGAGTCCAAATCTGGCCTCAGACACTTAACTAGCTGTGTGACCCTGGACAAGTCACCTAACCCTGTTTGCCTTGGTTTCCTCATCTATAAAATGAGCTGGAGGAGGAAATGACAGACCACTCCAATATCTTTGTCAAGAAAACCCCAAATGGGATCATGAAGAGTCAGACATAACTGAAATGACTGAGCAACAGCTACACTTACAAGCCTTTGGAGAATAAGGGACAATGCATTGTTTGTGGTATCCAGGGAAGGAAATTCAGTTAGACAAATACTTATTAAGTAAACATAAGGAAAATGTAAGTGCCCTGAGGGCAGAGACTTTTCATTTTGTCTTTGCATCTTAATGCCTTGTACAGGACCCATCATACCCAATCTGGCAAGCCACTAATAAAGCTTTTATTAATCACCTACTAAGTGCAAGGAACTGGAAATGTATATTTACTGTATGTATGTACACACACATGCAAGGTTTTTCTAGTAGCAATGTATGGCTATGAGAGTTGGAAAAGGAAATATAGAAGGAAAGCCGAGCACTGCAGAATAGACCCCTTCACATTGTGGTCCTGGGGAAGACTTTTGAGAGGGACTGGGACAGCAAGGAGGTCAGGTCAAGTCAATACCAAAAGAGATTAATTAATTGGGGCTGTTTACAGGAAGGTCAAATACTGAAGCTTAAATACCTTGGGCAAGGGATGAAAAGACAGGACTCATTGGAAAAGACCCGGATGCTGGAAAAGACTGAAGGGAAAAGGGGATAGTAGAGGATGAGATGGATGGACAGTATCATGGGAACAAGGAACATGAACTTGGACAGACTTGGTGAGATAATGAGGCATGCCCTGGCCCACGGGGTCACAAAGAGTCGGACACAGCTGAATGACAATCGCATACACATACATGACACATGTATCTACACATATATGTGGATAGATATGTAATTTTACTTTTGTCCCAGTGCCTTATTGGTTTGGGGTAAAGCCAGTAAACTCTATGTCCCTTCTTCCCCCTGCCCAATGGGTAGAAAAACCTAAAAACCCTAGTACTTACCTGGTCTGTTTTGTTAAAGAGAGTTCTTTGCTTTCTGCTAAATGAGTCTAAATCCAGAGCATTAGGAAAGCAAACTTCTGATTCCTCTTGCTTACAGACCTGTTTAACTAGCAGTTATGAAAGGTAGATAAGATTCCTGGCTAAGTATTATACTTTACCAGAGTAGTTCCTGGCACTCCTTTTGTACATATACGTACTTTTCTATTTGCATTATTTTAGTCAGAAGAACCCTGCAGTAGTATAGGAGGATATGTGATATATATACACACACTATATATGTAGATTATATATATATATATATGGATAGTGTATACACATGTGTACATATTTCTTTATATTGTTTTTGTTGTACTTGGTAAGATGCTCCAGCAGCTCCTCGGTAATCATTGACCTTGAATTCTGGAGAGTGATTCGATCTTTGCCTACCCACCATTGCTTGACAAAAAGTTATGAGGCCCTAGATAGACCTATTTAAAAGATCCTCTCTCCTTTTCTGAACCTTTGCACGTAGGAGTGTCCTTTTAGAGATTCAGGCCAAAAGCCCAAGGAAGTGGAGGAAGATGGTAGAAACCTCATACATAGCCCAAGTAAGAAAGTGAGACTATTCTCAGTTTATAAGGAAAGGTCCAAACTCCCCCTTCAGGCAGTGAGGACTCACCTCCCAGAAGTTAGTACTTACACCACCAGGAATTAGCTCCTGGCCAGAAACCAGAGATTCCTTGCTGGGCTCGAGTAACTAGTTCCAGCTAGAAGTGCTCAGGGGCCCACTGTTCTGCAGCCATCTTCCTATTCACTTGAAACCCAGGATGATCTGGCTGGGTCTCACCTTTTTTCCACATACATTTTTTTTCAGTTATATAAGTGGCATGTGTGTAATGTTTTTCATTATTGTTGCATGGCCAACAACTTACAACAAGAGCCACCCATTTAGAAAACATTTAGATCTAAGTTTTGGGAAGGAGCAGGAAGCCTTCCCCCAGTGTTCCTTGTTGTCATCTTGCATTGTTTTGTGGTCAGTGTGAATGCAGATCTCTTTGGCTCCCAGAATGCGGTCCTTCTTCGTTCTCCCTTGGCCTAGATACTTGCTGACCCATTGAAGATGAGTTAATTGAGTCAGGGCATTAGGGAATGATCGATTAGGTCAAGTCTATCATAGGTGAATGAATGAAGAAAACATTTACTAAGTACTCTATATAAACTGAGGGGTTCCTAGGTGGTACAGTAGATAGAGCACTGGAATCAGGAAGATCTAAATCAGCTTCAGACACTTACCAGCTGTACGACCCTGAGGCCAGTCATTTATTTAACCACTATTTGCCTCAGTTTCTCATCCTCAAAATGGGGATACATTGGAGAAGGAAATAGTAAATCACTCTGGCGCCAAGAAAACTTGGTGGACTTTGTCCATGAAGTCACACTGAGTCAGACAGGAATGAGTAACAGCAATGTACAAAACACTGTGGTAAGGTTGTAAATACAAACAGAAAAGCAAGACAGCCCCTGCTCTCAAGCAGTTCCCACGCTACTGGGGGAGATGAGACAGGTGGAAGGTTTCAGTGGCAAGTCAGATGTTGCAGGGTGGAGCAGCAAAGCAGATGGCCATGCTTCTTTGACATCATTTCCATTGATAAAGTCATATTTGCTTCTGGTATTGAACCATTTGACACTGTGCTGCAAACATTGCTGTTCTAAAGGTTCTTGGGTCCACAGTCCTGGGCCATGGCCATCACAATCTGAGGGGAGATGATGGTCGGGGAAGTCTGGCTTGCCTGCCATGTGCTGGCTTTATCTCCTTCCATCAGGGCACTTTGCTACTTCAGCTAGGCTAGCTTGCCTTCCTAGATCTGAGCTATGTCCTTGTCATAGAAAGGGAGCTTAAAATTCTGAATAAATGAATGGATGAAAAAGCATTTATTAGGTGATAACTATGTGGAAAAAGTCCCTGCTCTCCAGGAATTGGGATTCTAATTGTAAGATGGAAAGGTTGTGTGATCCCAGCTGGAAGCAACTTGAGTCAGCTTGAGAAAGAATGTTAAATTTTCAGTGTGACCATTTTCAACTCTAAATTGACAAGTACTAGAGATCAGAGCTTGATTGATTGATTGTTTTGTTGATTGTCTGCACTTAAGAAGTATTACAGAAAATGTTATAATGCAGATTCAGCTTAAAAGGGGTCCCTTAGTGGTATAGTGGAGTTCAAATCTGGCTTCAGACTCTTACTGGCTATGTGACCTGAGCAAGTCACTTAACTCTGTTTGCCTGTGTCCTCCTCTCTAAAATAAGCTAGAGAAGGAAATGGCAAATCAGTCACAGCCCAGTATCTTTGCTAAGAAAACCCCAAATGAGGTCATAAAGAATTGGACACAACTGAAATGAATGAAGAAAGAGAGAGAGAGAGAGAGAGAGAGAGAGAGAGAGAGAACTAGTTATTCTAAGCATGAGCTATATTCTGATTAAGACAGGCAGCATCATGACACCATAAGTCAGTCAACAGGCATTTATTAAACACTTGTTATGTGCCAGGCTAAGGGCTAGAGATTCCAATAAAGGCCAAAGTCCCTAGCCTCAAGAAACTCCCATTTTAAAAGGGGAAACAACAATGTGTAAACTACTATATTCAAGATAAATGCAATGTTAATAGGAGGTAATCTCAGAGGGAAGGTGCCAGCAGCAGGAGGTGGCATGTAGGGAGGGTGGACCAGGAAAGGTATCTTGCAGAAGTAGGACTTGAAGAGTCTTGAAGGAAATAAGCAAAGCCAAGAGGTAGAAGTGAGGAGAAAGAGCATTCCCAGGCATGGGAGTCAGTCAGTGAAAAGGTAGCGAGCAGGGAGGGGGAGGTGTGAGGTGCAAGATCCACAAGAAAACCATCATCACTGAATTGTAGAGTACATGGAGATAAGTAAAGTGGGAAAAGGTGACAATGGTAGGAAAGGCTTTAAAAGTCAAATAGGGGGCAGCTAGGTGGCACAGTGGATGGAGCACCAGCCCTAGAGTCAGAAGGACCTGAGTTCAAATTTGACCTCAGACATTTATTAGCTGTGTGACCCTGGGCAAGTCACTTAATCCCCATTGCCTATTAGAAAAAAAACCACTCAAACAGAAAATGTTATACTTAATACCAGAGGTAAAAGGGAGCCAGTGAAGTTGTTAAATAGAGGATGACATGGTCAAATTTGACAGCTGAGTGGAGGACAGATAGGAGAGGGGAGAGACTTAAAGCAAGGAGAGATATTGGAATAGTCCAAACAAGGTAATGAGGGCTTGCCCTGGGCCAGTGTCTGCTGTGCTAGTGGATCTAAGGGGGCATATCCAAGAGATGTTACAAGACTTGGAAACAGATTGGATATGGCTAGCCAGGAGTAAGTGATGCCTTGAGAGTAATAGGAAAGTTGGGAAGAGGAGAGGATTTGGTGGTAGTCAGGGGAAGATGATGAACTGTTTGGGCATGGATTCAGCAAAGAAGAAATGGTCAGACAGGTAAGAAGAGAACCAGGAGACAGCAGTGTCACAAAAACTCAGTGAGACTTTTGAGACAGAGGGTATGGCTTCGGATCTTTGTTCTACCATTTTCTACCTGTGTTCTGTGACTTTGGGTGAATTTAACCTCTCCAGGTTTTAGTTCTTTACTTGTAAAGTGAAGGGGTTAGACTAAATGACCTACTAAGTGTCCTTCCAGGTCCAAGTGAATATTTCCATGATCCTAGTGTCCTGTGACATTCTCCTGAGAGACACAGTACAAAGATAGGTTTTGTAAGAACTGTCCCCAGACCCCACCCCACAAATCAAACTCAATCTGTGTCAGGCTTGGAGCCATAAAAGGATGTAGAGTTTTGGTATACTGATTCCCACCATTTTATTTTTCATTTATTCTTTTTTTATGAGCTTGTAGACTTGAAAATTAAAAAATACTAACATCAAATTGCTCAGTTTGCATACTTTTATAGTTCTAGGAGCATTCTAGGAAGCAATTTACAAAACAGGGAATAGTTTCCTCAAAATGATATTTTGGGTACTGGATTTTTACATCTGTCCATATTTCTAGGGAAAATTCTAATTTCTTTCTTCTTTATTGACCAGATTCTGGAAGGACTATAAGCCTTCTATCTCACTGGGAAATAGAACTGGGATCCATTCTTTGCTCCCTAGGGTCCCTTTTTTAAGAAAATAGCCTCTCTGTTGACAAGCTTGATAATAAGTGTGACAATATTTCTGTCATTTTTCTATTAATTATTCCTGAATTTAGTACTTTTCTTCCCATTTCGATAGGTCTTCTAAATCAGGGGTAGGGAACCTGCAGCCTCAAGGCTACATATGGCTCTCTGGTCCTCAAGTGTGGACCTTTAATTAAATCCAAACTTCATAGAGCAAATTTCTCTAATAAAAGGATTTGTTCTGAGGGAAGGGGTAATCAGAATGCATGCCATCTGGGGTGGGGTAGGGGAAAAATGGGGAAAAAATTTGGAACTCAAAGTCTTGTGGAAATGAATATTGAAAACTAAAAATATATTAATTAAAAATAAAAATAAAAGGATTTATACTGTAAAATTTGTACTTAGTCAAATGGCTGCACCTGAGGATGTAGAAGGCCACTGGTTCCTTTTCCCAGCTCTAAAAATCAACTTCCGGAACCTTCTTGTAATGCTGATGTTAGGAGATAAGGATAACACTTTCGTTATGGATTTTTTCCTGTTGTAGGAATTGTGCTGAAACATCAAAGTCACTGTGACCTGGAGTCTCCTTGTGTCCTTTTAATTTTTTTTTATTGCTATATTGGTATATCTAATTCCACCATCCACCCAAAGGCTCAAAGAGCCCAATCCTCTTCTGTCTAAAGGCTCAGTGAATACAACCACTGCCCTATTATTCTCTTTACCTCTCCGTGTCCTTAGTCAATCATCCACAGGATCACACACAGCCAACTTGTTTATAGTTTAACAAGCTGCGTTACCATGGCTTAAGGAATTGCTGGGTAAAAACTACATATAGTGTAGTTACAGATCCAGTCCCTTGTCAGCTGGGCAATTCTCTTGCCTGGATCCCTCGAAATCAAGTTTCAAATTGTAGTTCTACATTTAGTTTAATTATTCCTCAGCTACATTGATCCTTCAGGAAACAAGATCCTTCTTTGGCTGGTTTTCAGAATTAACTTCCACTCCAAGCAGCCCCTGTCGTTGGGAGCTGGCTGCTCTTTCCCCCTTAGGTCCCACGCTAATTTGTTCCTGAATTACTAATCAGACAGTATTGGTGTATTGGGAAATACTGGACCTGGAATCCAAGTTAAATTCCTGGTTTTGCCATCTGACCACAGACAAAACACTGAACCACCCTCAATTTCAATTTCCTCATAAGCAAAATAAAGATAATTTGTTTGTTCTCCCTCACAGGGGAGAGAGTTATGTGGAGAAAGTATTTTATAAACTCTGTAATGTTAAATAAATATCAACTATTATCACTATAATTAACTGACTGACAAGTCACTTAGCTTCAATGGGCCTCAGTTTCCTTATATGTAAAATGACGGACAAGATAATCTCTAAAGTCCCTCCCAACTCTAAAATTCTGTGAAGCTTATTTCTAGCATATCTTAACTTCCCTCCAGCTCCGTTCTTTTCTCATCTCTGACTCATCTCTGCCTTTTCTCTCTTGTGTTTCCTACACCCCTAAAATACTGAAATCCAAAACTGTCAGTCATCTATTGTTCTGTTTCCTGTCAAGTCAATCTCTACCCTAACAGGAATTAGCATTTACAAGCAGCCCCATTTACATTTTACATATTTAAAAAGATGACTTCTGCCTACATCAAAAGAGATACCTACTATACCCACAGAACTTGGGAAGGAGGTGAGTCATCTCTGGTTCCCCACCCCCACCCTACTCCCCACTCATCCCTAAAAGAATAAGGTAAATTATTTCATCCATAATATAACCCAATCCATGGAAGAGTAAGGGGTTTTATCAGCCAGTAAACCTATACACAAATATCTTTCGAGTGCCTGATGTCTTCAGGGCACTCCTCATAAAGTGCATAATCTAGTTGAGGATGCAAGGCAAAAATGAATGAAAAATTAAAATCACACCCTACATGGCACAAGGCAGTCTAGGATTTATTGGCAATGGTGGTTCTGACTATGAGGCTATGCCACCAAGGGAGGAGTGTTTCAGGGATTTAAACTAGGCTTTGAAAGATGGGTAAGATTGGATGTGTAGAGAGGAGGGGGAAGTATTCCAACCAGGAACTTTGTGAGCAATGGTTCAGGGATACTTCCTGTTGGAAAGACAGTGAACCAGGCCATTTCTCACAGTATATGAAATCAAGCACCTTTGATTTGTCACCTCCTTCACTCAAACCTGGATATAATTTATGGAAACAGTTAGTCACTTGCTTGCCTGAAGGCACACAGTTAGTAAGAGTGAGAGGCAGAATTTGAGACCATGTCTCACTGACTGACTCCAATTCTATACAATCTCTCTGTATGATCTTCTTCTAGAAAAGAAAATTTCCCAAAAAAACTGTATTCCAGGTCACATAGATGAAAATCAAGGATGCAATCTAAAGTAGAGGTTATTATTAAAGGACAAACATATTTTCTGGTTTGTTTTTTTTAGCACACTTAAGTAAGGATCTTGGCTTGCTACTAAATATTATGGTCATTGACACTATGCCCCTTTGTGTCACACGAGAAAGCTTCTGATGCTCACAGAAATTATGTGATCAGTCCTAAGATTTTCCCATCAGTTGGGGAGGGGGAAAGGGAACAAGCATATATTGAGTACCTACTGTGTGCCAAGCACAATGCTAAGTGCTTTGCAAATATTATCTTAACTGGTCCTCACAACACTCTTGTGAGGTAGGCCCTAATATTATCCCCATTTTATTGTACCTTAGGAGCAGGTAGGAATTCTGGTTTTGAAGTTGCTAGTTCAGTCCACTCTACACTGCCATTGCCTACCTTCTAAAGTGCAAAAATTCAGATGGTGTAACTAATTCAAGAGGATAGTGGAATGGCTGGATACAAAATCAGAGTTCTGGTATGGGGCTACTGTGGGGAATGAACGTAAGAAAGCAAAAGAGAAGAATGGGAGGGAAAGGTGATAGTAGTCTATTGACCCAACATTTATTAAATTTAAGGAGAGCAGGAGAGAAAAGAAATTCAGGATGTTCTTTCAGATAGGGAAATGAAAACAGTGCCTGCCTTTAAGAAGCTCATATTTTGCTGAGAGAAAACAACATTTCCAGACATAAGAAAGTATTCTAACAGTCTTAATACAGTTCAAAAGGATGCTTCACTATCTATAACCCATAACCCAGGCCCCTCCCTTTCACCAATGGATTCTGAGGATCCCTTGATCAACCCAGCCCTCATGTACACAAAGTCATTTGGGATGAGAAAAGTGCTACTATCTAGAAGAATCAGGAAGAAACCCCAGAAGGGGGTTGTCACTTGAATAAGTCCCGAATGCAGTATGGGATTCCAAGAGGTAGAAACTACATCATTGACAGCCTGTGCAAATAAAAGAACAGAGAAGGAAAATAGAAGGTTGTGTGTAGAGGTGGGAGTGGGGCTGGGGGAGGAGAGAAACAGTAAATAGGCCAGTTAGACTAGAACTTGGTTGGGGTGGGGTGGACTGTGGTAAGAGGAGTAATATGAAATAAATTTGAAAAGAGTGGTTGGAGGCAGATTGGGAAAAGTTTTAAGTATCAGATTTAAATGAAAAGATTATATGAATGGCAACTTGAATGAGTGACAGAGAGGATACATACAGTGTGCCAAGCACTAGAGATACAAATACAAAAATAAGACCATCCCTGCCCTCAAGTAGCTCACATTCTAATAGGGAGAAACCAAATACATAGGAGAATTTAGCTGTGTAATAGATACCTATGGCAATGTCAGCTAGTCCAGAGAGTGTAACAACAGGGTGCCTAGCATGGAGTCTAGAGCATCACTTCTTAAACTGTGGGGTTGCGTAACTGAACGTGGGGACCTTAAAAAATTTGGGAACAGCAAAAGGTTTCTGAACATGAACAACCAAAAATTAATTCAAAATCAACAGCATAATGAATGTGAGGTGTTTCTGGCTGCACTTGCCTGTGCTGCCTGATGAGACTTCCCTGCAGCCTTGGTTCTGAACACACAACATGCGCACTTTATACTGTGCATGCTGACCCGCTACACAAGGCCAACAAACTAGAAACACCTTGGCTCAGATTTTAAACTATTGCATGTAATGATTTGCAGTGTTTTTACTGAATATACACAGTTTTTTGCTCTTACAGAAACATAGTAGTTTAATTATGGAAAATAAAGGCTTTTAGTATTTTTCTACCATCATTCCTTAGCATGTAAGTATCAAATTACTATATCTTTGGATATATTGTGTTAGAATGTTTGATTTTTTAAATTACTATTATCTTCTTCTTTTACAGAAACATAAGTGTTTAATTACCACAAGACAAAAGTCCTTTAATAATATTTCTCCACCATGACTGCTGTATGTGTATGTAAGTGTGAACATCAATTTTTTAAATGAAGCACAAACAAATGTAATTTCATGACTGAAGCTAGTATTTATTTGAGAAATTATTAGCAATGTTTATTTATATTTTAGGACAAAAATTTTTTTGATTATGGATAAGTGGCTAATTTTAGACAGAAGAGTTTACTTGTGACAATGTGGCAAATACTTAATTACCAGGTTGTAGTACACCTAAATTAACAAAAAAAAGAAAATTTGTTGAATCATGTGGCTCTTAAGGGGCAAAGTTTAAACAGATTACTGAAATTGGAAAATTATAGTTCTGACTAAGCAGAAATCTGATTTTGTTGATTTTTTTCGTAATGACTTTCAAAACTGTTATTTGTCAGATATTTTCGAAAAACTCAATGATTTAAACATGTTGCTTCAAAGAAAAAATTGTAACATATTTATGTTAAAAGATAAAATTGAAACTTTTACTAAAAAAGTTAATATATGAAAGATTAGGGTAGGAAATGGTTCTTTAGAAATATTTACAGCTACAGAAGATTTTAGAATTTAAAATGACATTTCCAAAGATTGAATTGTAAGAGTTATAATTGATCATCTGAAGTACCTGGAGACACAGTTTCAGAAATATTTCCTTCAAATTTTTACTCTAAAAAACTAAGTTGGGTTCATAAACCATATTCAATTGAAATAAAAAG
Organism: Bettongia penicillata ogilbyi; assembly: GCA_023548195.1. NCBI lineage: Eukaryota > Metazoa > Chordata > Mammalia > Diprotodontia > Potoroidae > Bettongia > Bettongia penicillata. Next base: position 3,657,577 of record JAJHZJ010000442.1, read on the forward strand.
CAGCAACCATTTACCATTAACAGTTAAAGAAGAATTTGCCAAGTTATCAAATAACACAGGTCTAAAATTTGAATTTCTTAAAAATTGTTAAATGAATTCTAAAATGGCCCTAAATATACTTCTGCCATTTTGTACTATGTATTTATGCAAAAAGACATTCTCAGCATTGATGTTTATAAAATCAAAATATCAAAATGCTGAAGATGCTGTGTCCTGCAGTATCAAATATTCTGCCAAGATTTAATTCTTTATATAAAATTAAAAGTATAGCCATCTCATTAGTATGCAAATTTGCTTTCATCTTTAATAAATAGTAAAAGTATATAAGTACCAAAGAGTTGTTTTAAAATAATCTTTTATGATTTATTATAAGTAAATGTTTGATTTGTGTACCTTATACATCTATATACCCAGGTTTGTGTAAAAATTTGTCGGGCAAAAATGGACAGAAAACAGAAAAAATTTAAGAAGCTCTAGTCTAATGATTCAGAAATATTTCACCACCCCAGGGCTCTCCCCCAGTTGTCTGCTAGCTCTAAAATCCTCAACATCCTCTTTAGAAATCTAATGCAATTGTTTGCTGGTCCCACCTTTTAATCAACTAAGTATTAAGTGTCTCTACAATACTGTGGAAGATACTCAATAATATTTGTCAAATGAAGAAGAAATTTGCCTCCAGTACTTTCCCATCTGCCCTTTTGGAGCTCTTTCTCATCTAGTAGCAATTCTTTCCAACATCCCCAAAAAACCTAGTGCTCTCAAACATGCTATCTGTTGGCTTCTCATGATATCAAGTACAACATCCCACTAAGGCTGACCCAGCTGAAGACCTTTCTCTTCTTGCTCTCCTCTAGCAAAAATGGCCTCCCAGAGACTTTTTCTTTCTTTGCTTAGCTTTCAGTTACTTGTCTTCTAGGAAACTGAATAGATAACTAGTCTATACCACAGGAGAAAGGCTTCATGTGTTGCCCATATCAAAACCTTTTTAGTTGCTCGAAAAGTAAGTAAAAATTATTAAGGGACCTAGTGTTTCTTAGCAAGCAGGTATTTCTACAATTACACCATCACAATCACACTTTCTAGTATTGTTGATAGTAATGCAAATTGCTGTAATTTTCCTGGAGAGCAACCTGGCAACAATAAGGTAAAGCTATTAGAGGGAAATGCGGTGTGATGGATGGAGTGCTGGGCCTAGAGTCAGGAAGAGCTGTGTTTAAATATGACTTTAGATACTTCCTGGCTAGTTGATCCTCGGGCAAGTCACCTAACCTCATTCTGCCTCAGTTTCCTCAATTGTAAAATGGAGATGATAATATCCTCCCAGGGTTGTTATGAGTATCAAATGAGATAATATTTATAAAAATATTTATTTTAAAATTATATATATATACATATTATATACATACATATATATGTATATAAAAGCACTTACTACAGTTCCTGGCATATACTATGCTCTGTACAAATGCTTATTCCTTTCCTATAAAACTGGTTATGCCTTATTGGATAATCCCATCATTGTGAATATTTCTCAAGGAAATAATTAAAAACAAAATGAGGGGGTCAGAGTCAAGAACCAGGGACCAGATAGAGCTCTCCTCTCAAGCCCCTCAAAAAAACCTGTAAAAATGACTCTAAACAATTTCTAGAACAGCAGAAGCCACAAAATGACAAACTGAAGTAAATTGCTGGCTCAAGACAATCTGGAAGATTGACAGGCAGGGTCTCTCAAACTGGGCTGGGAATGGAGTGAAGTTCAGGTGTGGGTGACAGACAGAACAGGAGAAGGACTTAGGCGACTGAATCATGGGTGGCTGCTATGAATTCCAGACTTCTCAACCCACAAACCATAAACATAGCTTCAAAGGTCAGTGGGAAGGGTGAGAGGGGAGGGTGATCCCAGTCCCGGGACAGCTTGCAGCCACTGCTGAAGAGGAGGCTGCTTCTGGAGACCTCCACTTATCAAAATTCAGAAGTCAAATAATTGGCTGGGAAAATGAGCAAACAAGGGAAAAAAACAGACTATAGATTCTTACTTTCTTGGTAAAGAGGTATTTTCTTATGTCATTGGTGATGAGGAAGATCAAAACATACAGCCAGAAGAAGACAACAAAGCCAAAGCCTGCATCCAAAGCCTCTAATAAAAATATAAATTGGTCTCAGGCCATGGAAGAGCTCAAAAAGGATTTTGCAAATAAAATAAGAGAGGTAGAGGAAAAATTGGAAAGAGAAATGAGAATGATGCAAGAAAATCATAAAAAAATGAGTCAACAACTTGCAAAATGAAACCCCCCCAAAATGCTGAAGAAAATAACCCCTTAAAAATTAGACTAATCCAAATGGCAAAAAGAGATCCCAAAAGTCAACAAGGAGAAGAATGCCTTAAAAAGCAGAATTGGCCAGATGGAAAAGGATGTCCAAAAGTTCACTGAAGAAAATAATTCTTTAAAAATTATAGTGGAGCAAATGGAAACCAATGACTTTATGAGAAGCCAAGAAATTATAAAACGAAACTAAAACAATGAAAAAGATAGAAGACAATACAAAGTATAGCACTGGAAAAACCACTGACCTGGAAAATGGATACAGGACAAATAATTTAAAAATTATGGGACTACCTGAAAACCATGAACAAGAAAAAAGCCTAGACATCATCTCCCATGAAATTATCACGGAAAATTGCCCTGATATTCTAGAATCAGGGGAGAAAATAGAAATGGAAAGAATTTACCAATCACTTCCTGGAAGAGATTCCAAAAGGAAAACTCCTAGGAATATTGTAGCCAAATTCCAGAAGTCCCAGGTCAAGGAGAAAATATTACAAGCAGTCAGAAAGAAATAATTCAAGTACTATGGAAATACAATCAGGATAACACAGGATTTAGTAGTTTCTACACTAAGGGATCAGAGGGCTTGGAATATGATATTGCAGAAGTCAAAGGAGCTAGGATTAAAATCAAGAATTACCTACCCAGGAGGGAGGAGCCAAGATGGCAGAGTAGAAAGACTCACGTATACTAGCTCTGAACCCACAGCCCATAAATTTCCTGTAAAAAGAACTCCCCACAAATTCTGGAGTAGTGCAAGCCATGCAGCAATGGAGCAGAGGAGATTTCCATTCTAGAGAGCCCTGAAAAACCGGCACCAAAGGTCTGTCGTGCACCAGACAGTGGAGCTCAGCCCTACCCTGCCCTGGCAGCGCGACCCCAGAGGAGCAGATCCGAGCAGGCTTCAGGGACAGAACCTCTGGTGGCCGTGAAGGTCCCTCCACCCACAGGTGCTACAGGTCAGTGAGAGAGACTTCTGGGCTGGCTGAGAGTGGAGCGGGGTGTCTCCATAACTCAGGCCCCCTTGGGAGGCAGCAGCAGAGGCAGTGGCAGAGGCAACGGAGGCGGCCAGGGGCTCCTGGAGCATAAAAGACCTCAGATCCATTAGCGAAGGTTTCTGCATAAACCCCATGAGGGAACTGAGCCTGGGAGGCAGCCCTGCCCCCAACTGAGCACCAGAACTTAAGATCACATTGAATAGCAGCCCCTCCCCCTGATGAAAGCCCTGAGGCTGGTGAGCAGCATCTGAATCTCAGACCCCAAGCACTAGCTGGGAGGATCTAGGTGGGGGTGGAGAGGAATCTCAGAAGTTAAGTAACTGGCTGGGAAAATGCCCAGAAAAGGGAAGAAAAATAAGACCATAAAAGGCTACTTTCTTGGTGAACAGATGTTTCCGCCTTTCATTTCTGATGAGGAGGAACAATGCTTACCATCAGGGAAAGATATAGAAGTCAAGGCCTCTGTACCCCAAACATCCGAAATAGATATTCAATGGGCTCAGGACATGGAAGAGCTCAAAAAGGATTTTGAAAATCAGGTTAGACAGGTGGAGGAAAAACTGGGAAGAGAAATGAGAAAGATGCAAGAAAAGCATGAAAAATGGGTCAATACCTTGGTAAAGGAGACCCAAAAAAATGCTGAAGAAAATAACACTTTGAAAAATAGGCTAACTCAACTGGAAAAAGAGGATCAAAAAGCCAATGAGGAGAAGAATGCTTTCAAAAGCAGAATTAGCCAAATGGAAAAAGAGGTTCAAAAGCTCACTGAAGAAAATAGCTCTCTCAAAATTAGAATGGAACAGATGGAGGCTAATGACTTTCTGAGAAACCAAGAAATCATAAAACAAAACCAAAGAATGAAAAAATGGAAGAGAATGTGAAATATCTCATTGGAAAAACAAGTGACCTGGAAAATAGATCCAGGAGAGACAATTTAAAAATTATGGGACTACCTGAAAGTCATGATCAAAAAAAGAGCCTAGACATCATCTTTCATGAAATTATCGAGGAAAACTGCCCTGATATTCTACAACCAGAGGGCAAAATATGTATTCAAGGAATCCACCTATCACCGCCTGAAAGAGATCCAAAAAGAGAAACTCCTAGGAACATTGTGGCCAAATTCCAGAATTCCCAGGTCAAGGAGAAAATATTTCAAGCAGCTAGAAAGAAACAATTCCAGTATTGTGGAAATAAAACCAGGATAACACAAGATGTAGCAGCTTCTACATTAAGGGATGGAAGGGCATGGAATAGGATATTACAGAAGACAAAGGAACTAGGACTCAAACCAAGAATCACCTATCCAGCAAAGCTGAGTATAATACTTCAGGGGAAAATATGGTCTTTCAATGAAACAGAGGACTTTCAAGCATTCTTGATGAAAAGACCAGAGCTGAAAAGAAAATTTGACTTTCAAACACAAGAATGAGAAGAAGCATGAAAAAGTAAACAGCAAAGAGAAGTCAGAAGGGACTTACCAAAGGTGAACTGTTTACATTCCTACATGGAAAGACAATATTTGTAACTCTTAAAACTTTTCAATATTTGGGTAGTTGCTGGGACCACACACACACACACGCATACATGTACACATGTGCACGCACACACACATACACATATGCACGCACATACAGAGACAGAGAGCACAGAGTGAATTGAATAGGATGGGAACATATCTTAAAAGAAATTAAGGTAAACAGTGAGAGAGAAATGTAGTGGGAGGAGAGAGGGTGAAATGGAATGGGGTAAATTATCTCTCATTCAAGAGGCAAGCAGGAAACTTTTTAGTGGAGGGAAAAAGAGGAGAGCTGAGAAAAAAACATGAAGTTTACTCTCATGACATTCAACTAAAGGAAGGAATAAAATGCACACTCATTTTGGTATGAAAACCTATCTTACAATACAGGAAAGTGTGGGAGGAGATAAGCAGGGTGGGGGGAATGATGGAAGGGAGGGCAATGGGAGGAGGGAGCAATTTGAAGTCAAAACTCAGGGAGGGACAGGATCAAAAGAGAGAATAGAAGCAATTGGGGGCAGGATAGGATGGAGGGAAATACAGTTAGTCTTACACAACATGACTATTATGGAAGTCATTTGCAAAACTACACAGATAGGGCCTATATTGATTTGCCTGCCTTCCCAAAGGGAATGGGTGGGGAGGGAGGGATGGGGAGAATTTGGAACTCAAAGCTTTAGGACCAACTGTTTAGTATTGTTGTTGCTACTAGGAAATAAGACACAGTTAATGAGGAATAGAAAGTCATCTGGCCCTACAGGACAAAAGAGAAGATGGGGACAAGAGAAGGGAGGGATGATAGAAGAGAGGGCAGATTGGTGATAGGGTAAATTAGAATGCTTGGTGTATTGGGGTGGGGGAGGAGATAAATGGGGAGAAAATTTGGAACCCAAAATTTTGTGAAATTGAATGTAAAAAGTTAAATAAATAAATTTATATTAAAAAAAAAGAATTACCTACCCAGCTAAAATGAGTATAATACTTCAGGGGGAAAAATGGAACATCAATGAAATAGAGATCTTCCAAGCATTCTTGTTGAGAATACCAGAGCTGAACAGAAAATTTGACTTTCAAATACAAGAATAAAGAGAAGTATGAAAAGGTAAACAGGAAAGAGAAACCATAAGGAACTTATTAAAGTTGAACTGTTTACATTCCTATATAGAAAGATGATATTTGTAAAGCATGAGACATTTTGTAGTATGAGGATAGTTGGAGGGAATATATCTCTATCTGTATATCTATATCTATATGTGTGTGTGTATATGTGTATGCATATATGATATATATATGATATATATATAGATATATATCTATATATCTATATCTATATCTATATCTATATCTATATCTATATCTATATATATATATATATGATATATATATATATATATATGGAGAGGGGGGCCCAGGTGAGCTGAATATGAAGGGATGATATCTAAAAAAGAAAATTAAGGGTTGAGAGGAATGTACTAGGAGAAAGAGAAAAGGAGAGGTAGACTGTAATTAATCATCTTACAAAGAAGAGGCAAGAAATAGTTTTTGCAATAGAGGGGAAGAAGGGGAAGGTGAGAGGGAATAAGTGAGCCTTCCTTTCAATGGATTTGGCTTCAGGAGGGAATAATATACACACTCAGTTGTGTATGAAAGTTTATCTTACCCTACAGGAAAACAGGGGGGAAAGAGATAAGAGAGGGGGAATAATAGAAAGGACAGAAGATTAAGGGAAGGGACAATCAGAAGCAAACACTTTAGCAGAGGGACAGGTCAAAGGAGAGAACTGACTAAATGGAGGATGGGACAGGATGGAGGGAAATATAGTTAGTCTTTCACAACATGGCACTTATAGAGGTCTTTTGCATGACCATACATGTATCATCTATATCAAATTGCTTGCCTTGTCAGTGAGGGTGGGGGGAGGGGAGAAGGGAGAGAATATGGAACTCAAAGCTTTAAAAATGAATGTTAGAGGTTGTTTTTACATGCAACTAGGAAATAAGATATATAGGCAATGGGGTATAGAAAGCTTTCTTACCCTACAAGAAAACAGAAGGGAAGGGGATAAGGGCAGGGGGTGATAGAAGGAAAGGCAGATTGGAGGAAAGGGCAATCAGAATACATACTGTCCTGAGGTGGAGGCAGGAGGAAGATGGGGAGAATATTTGAAATTCAAAATTTTGTGAAAGTGAATGTTGAAAACTAAAAAGAAATAAATTTATTTTAAAAAATTTTTTAAATTGCTTTTAAAAAAAACAACCCACCAACTACTTTGTTCAAAATGTTTGCAGCTACTCTTTATATAACAAGGAAAAATAAAAAACTACCTAAGTAGTCAAAAATTGAGGATGTTTCAAAGTTCCAGTGAGTGGATCTCCTACAAGTCTTTGCAATCTAACCTCAACTGGTTTCCTTATGGCCTAACAGTTTCTTAGTCTTTTGACTCCCTATCACATGCCCCATAGAAAAGGTTAGTTTTACCTTCTCCTCCCACCTAAGGTCTATAACTCTACCTTGATCCTCTCTTTCTCAGCCAATGACTTTGCTTCCAGCTTTATGGAGAAGAGTGAGGCTCCCTACCTTAAATCTCTTCTATACTTTAAGCCTTTCTTTGAACGCACTCCAGAATTTCTTCTAGTTTCTCTATATTTCTACAATTTCAGAGGATGGGGCATCCATCACTTCTCTTTGTCCATTTGTACCTTTCATGATCTTCATTCTCAGTTCTTTTGGCACTTTGGAATAATTATTTTTTCCCCTTTTTGAAAATCATTTTATTTATTTTGTTATATATTTCCCAATTACATATAAAAAATTTTACACTCATTTAAAAAAGGTTTTGAGTTTCAAATTCTTTTCCTCCTTCCCACTCTTCACCTCTCTTTGAGAAGGCAAGCAATTTTACATTGATTATATGTTGTCATGCAAAACCTATTTCCTTATTAGCCATGTTGCAAAAGAAAACATAAGCAAAATAAAACAATAAAAATAAAGTGAAAACAATATGCTTCCCTCTCCATTAGGAGTTCATCAGTTCTCTCTCTGGAGGTGGAAAGTATCTTTCATCACAAATCCTTTGGAATTGTTTTGGACCATTGTCTTTGATCAGAGCACTTAAGTTTTTCATAGTTTATCATCCTTATGGTATTGCTGTTACTATGCACAGTGTTCTCTTAGGTCTGCTCATTTCATTTTGCATCAGTTCATGTTAAATCTTCTGGCATTTTTCTGAAATTTTCTTGCTAGTCATTTCTTACAGCACAATAGTATTCCATCCACAACTTATTTAGTCATTCCTCAGTTGATGGGCATCCCCTTGATTTCCAATTCTTTGCCACCACAAGAAGAGATTACATAAATATCTTTATACATATAGGACCTTTTCCATTTTCTTTGATCTCTTTGGGATAAAGTTCTAGCAGTGGTATTTTTGGGTCAAAGAGAATGCACAATTTGATAGCCCTTTGGGCATCGTTCCAAATTGTTCTCCAGAATGGTTGGAATAGTTCACAACTCCACTAGCTGTGAGTGGATTAGTGTACCAATTTTCCCACATTCCCTCCAACATTTATCATTTTCCCTTTCTATTATATTAACCAATCTGATAGGTATGAAATGGTATATTAGAGTTGTTTTAATGTGCATTTCTCTCATCAATAGTGATTTTGAACATTTTTTCATATGACTATTGATAGCTTTTATTTCTTTTTCTGAAAACTGACTTCATATCCTTTGGCCATTTACCAACTGGAGAATGGCTCTTATTTTTATGAAAGGTTGACTTAGTTCCCATGTGAGAAATGAGGACTTAATCAGAGAAACTTGCTATAAAATTTTACCCCAGGGGTCCTAATTTCCTTCTAATTTTAGCTGCAATAGTTTTATTTGTGCAAAAGCTTTTTAATTTCATGTAATCAAAATTATTCATTTTTCCTCCTATAATCTTCTCTATTTCTTGTTTGTTAATAAATTCTTGTCTTATTCATAGATACATAGGTATCTATGCTCCACTAATTTTCATGCTCCACTAATTTACTTATAATATCACCCTTTATGTTTAAATCTTTTATCCATTTTGATGTTATCTTGTTATACAGTATGAGATGTTAGTCTATGCCTAGATTCTGCCAAACTGCTTTCTAATTTTCCCAGCAATTTTTATAAAATTTTGAGTTCTGACCCCCAAGGCTTGGATTTTTAGGTTTATCAAAAACTAAATTACCACAGTCTTTTACTATTGTTTACTGTGTACTTAATTTATTCCACTGATTCACCATTCTATTTCTTGGACAGTTCAGATCGTTTTGATGATTATTATTTTATAATATAGTTTGAAATTTGGAATTGCTAAGTTGTCCTCCTTAACACCATTTTCCCCATTAATTTCTTTTACATTCTTGACCTTTTGTCTTTCCAAATGAATTTTGCTTTTTTCTAGTTCTATAAAATAATTCTCTTGTAGTTTGATTGGTATGGCACTGAGGAAGGAAATGAACTTAGGTATAATTGTCATTGTTATTCGACTAGCTCAGCCTATCCATGAGCAATTAATATTTCTCCAAATATTTAGATCTGTCTTTATTTGTGTGAAAAATTGCTCTGTAATTGTGTTGATATAATCCCTGGGTTTGTCCTGGTAGGTAGTTTTAAAAGGAATTTCTCTTTCTATCTCTTTCTGCTGGGTAGTATATAGACATGCTAATGATTTATGTGGATTTATTTTATATCCTGCAACTTTGCTAAAGTTGTTAATTGTTTCAACTAGTTTTTTACTAGATTCTCTAGAATTCTCAAACTGTACCATCATGCCATCTGTAAAGAGCGATAGTTTTGTCTCCTCATTACCTATTCTTCTTCCTCTGATTTCTTTTTCTGGTCTTATTGCCATGGTTAGCAGTTCTAGTACCATACTGAATAATAGTGGTAATAATAGACATCTTTATTTCCCTCCCAATCTTAATGGGAATGTTTCAAGCTTATCCCCATTATAGATAATGATTGCTCTTGGTTTTAGATAGACTCTACTTATCATTTTAAGAAAGACTCCATTGATTCCTATGCTTCCTTGTGTTTTTAATAGGAATGGGTTTTGTATTTTGTCAAAGGCTTTTTTCTGCATTTATTAATACAATCATAAGATCTGAGGGTTTTTTTTGTTATTAATATGGTCAACGATGCCAATAGTTATTGGCATCACTCTTAGTAAATCGTCCCTATTCCCTCTTTCATCTTCCATCTATCTCTTCTACAAAATCCTTTCCTTCAACCTCCTAATATGATCAAGTCACTCCTATTAAAAAAAAAAAATCTTCCACTGGTCCCATTACTCCTTTTAGGCTATTGTCCTATCTCTTTTCCCCTTCACTGACAAACTTTTAAAAAAGACTAACCTAAGCTGACCACTTCTCATGTATTGATTCCTTCTTTACTCTCTTGTAATCTGTCTTCCATTCCCACCATCCTACTGAAATTTACCTCTCCCAGGTCACTAATGGCCTTTTCATCCCATGGCCTTTTTTTTTTTTTTTTTTGGCCCTTATCTTCTTTGAGCTTCTTGCATTATTTGACACTGTTGTTTATCCCTTTCTCTCTAAATACTCCTCTCCCTGGTTTCTGCAGCACTGTGGAAAACAACCTTTTATTGATGCCTTTTTACATTATAGCTATTTCTGGATAAAGTTCTCCCTGCCCTCTAACCCTGCCACACACACACACCGAGTAAACATACTTGACCATGCATACACATATTTGCATATATACACACACACACAAACACACACATTGCGTAACTTGTAACAAAGAAAAACTGACCCAGTTACTCTGGCTGGAGAACATAGATGTATTTCATCTTCTGTTCTCCAGCCCCAAGATTGATTATTATAATTACTCAGGATTGTGCTGCCTTTTACTCTTCTCATAATCTAGATTATTGCAGTCATTATATGTAGTGGGGAAGTAAACCTGTGTCCTAAAATGTAAACTCCTAACAAGTGGAAATTGTTTCATTCTTTGTATTTGTATTTCTAGTACCTAGCTTAATAAATGCTTGTTGATTGGTTGATATACTTAGTCCCACTTACTTCACTCTTTGCATGTATGTTTCTCTGAATTCACTGATCATTTCCCATGGAACAATAATATTTCATTACATTCATATGACACGATTTAGTTAGCCATTCCCCTAATTTGTTTCCAGTTATTGACTAGAAAAAGTGTTAGTACCAATATTTTGGCATATTTGGAACTTTTTTTTCACCTGTCCCTTAGGTAATATGTCCACTATTGGGATTCTGGACCAAAGGTCATGAATAGTTTAATGAGTTTTCTTGAATAATTGCACATTATTTTCCAAAATACTTGGACCAATTCATTGTACCATGAACAGTGAACTGGTACGTCTGCCTTATTCTAGCCCTCCTAATTCAGTTATTTGGTCATTTATCATCTATTTAATGGGTGAGAAGGATATGACATTGATTTTTTTTTAAGGCTTTCTTTCAATTCCTCTCACTGTTCCTCCACCATTTCCTTTACTGGCTCTGTTTTCTCTTTTACTCTTACATGGGGATCCTTTAAGACTATTCTAGATCCCCTTCTCTTCTTCTTCTATACTCTTTCCCTTGGTGATCTCATCTTCTCTAGTGGCTTCTGAGATTATTTTTGTGAAGACAATTCCTCAAACATTAAAATGATTATAATAACAGACATTTTTATATGTTTGCAAAGCCTTTTATATAGATTTCATTTTTGTCTTACAACAATCCTTTGAGCTAAGTAAAAACAGTGACTATTATCCCCACTTTACAGATAAGGAAAATTAGGTTCAGAGGGGTTAATTCACTGGTTTATAGTTACACAACCAACAAGTATCAGTTTGGACTTGAACCTTTGTCTTTCCTGACTCGATTTAGCATTCTACCATAGAACACTGATTCTTAGTATATTATTTTCTGAGTTCATTCAATAATTATTTATTAAGCACCTACAATGCTAACAACTCTTTGCTAGGTGCTAGGGGAGATGGAAAGTTCAGATAAGATAGTCCCGGCTGCGTGGAATTTACAGTCTATTCATATCTCTCTCTAAACTCCCCTAGCAATTCCAGTGTCAAATTTCCTGTGGACTGATAGACATCTATCTGGATGCCCCACATCAAATAATTCATCCTTCCTTTCTCAACTCTGCCCCACAAATCTAATTATATCCATTCTCCTAACTATTCTATTTCTGTTTATGGAACCATTACTCTCCTGATCACAGAGTATCAAAATCTTGGAGTCCTCTTTCAATATTTTCTCCTCACACCTTCCTCAAATGGTGGTCAGTTACTTTATTTGCTACCACAAAAAAATATTGCTATGTATATTTAGACATATTTGGGACCTTTCCTCCTCTGTCTGATCTCCTTGGGGTATATGCTTAATGGCAGGTTCTCTGAGTCAAAGAGCATGGCCATTTTAGTCACTTGATTTGCATGATTCCAAATTACCTCCTAAAATGTTTGCCCTGACTCAGAGCTCCACCAACAATCTACTAGCGTGCCTATCTTCCCACAGCCCCTCCAACAGAGGCTATTCCCATCTTGTGCCACGTTTGACAGTTTGCTAGGTATAAAGTAAAACCTCAAAGTTTTCTCAATTATTTCTCTTATTAGTGATTCTGAGCCATCTTTCATATAGTTACTTACTGTTTGCAATTCTTCATTTGAGCATTCTTTGTTCCTTTGACTCCTCTATTAGGAATGACTTTCAGTCTTACATGTTTATGCTATTTCCCTATTTATCTTAGATATCAGATTCTTATCAGAATATCTTATCAGGTAAATATTGTTTTCCCATTCAAGTGTCTTAATTCTGGTCTTTTTGTTTCATATAAAAATTTTTCAGTTTCATGTAATCAAAATGATCTGTTTTTATCACTTGTGGTCTATTCTATCCTCGTATGGTTAAGGACTCCCTCCCTAGATGTGGTTAGAGAAACTCTCTTTAATCAATCTCTTTCATGTTTCTTTGGTATTTACAATTAACTTTCCTTATTCTAATATATTTATTCATATACAGTTCTTACAACCCTCCTACATAGTAAGCTCCTTGAGGGTAAGGACAACACCCAGTTCCTTTTTCTGATGGTAATGTTGTAGTATTGATCCTAACACTGCCCTAAAGTGGTCCTGGGACCTGCAATTTCCATTAGCTAGGTCTTCTATGATAATATTTGAATTTTCCAAGATCAGGGTAAAAGACAGGCCAGGTTTAGAACCTTCTCATTCCTTTCTGAAAGGGCCAGAAACATGGACTGGACTTGCAAGGTTAGATCCAGTATTCATGATCACAAGGCAAAAGGCAAAGGGTCATGTCTCCAATGGAAGCTAGAAGTCATTACCAAAAACCCAAAAAGACTTTATAGATTTAGTGAAGCAATGTGGTCCAGAAGTCCAACTGAAGGGTTCACTAAATCATGGGATAATGAGATGAATCTGTGTTCTGACCAACGTGGTGCTAGACAGTGAGGATTCAAAGCACTCTATCTACTATGTCACCTGCTTATAAATGTCAGCTAGCATCATCATCCTTATCAGTATCATTAGATCTTTTTTTTACATTCATTTTCACCAATTTTTGGGTTCCAAATTTTCTCCCCTTTTATCCCCTCCCCCCACCCCAATACCCCAAGCAATCTAATTTTCCCTATCTCCAATCTGCCCTCTCTTCTGTCATCTCTCCCTTCTCTTGTCTCCATCTTCTCTTTTCTCCTGTAGGGCCAGATGACTTTCTATTCCTCATTAACTGTATGTCTTCTTTCCTAGTTGCAACAACAATACTAAACAGTTGTTCCTAAAACTTTGCGTTCCAAATTCTCCTCATCCCTCCCTCCCCACCCATTCCCTTTGGGACAGCAGGCAATTCAATATAGGCCATATCTGTGTAGTTTTGCCAATGACCTCCCTGATAGTCGTGTTGTGTAAGACTAACTGGATTACCATCACTCCTAACCTGCCCCTCATTGTTTCTCTTCTGTCTTTTGATCCTGTCCCTCCCCAAGTGTTGACTTCAAATTGCTCCCTCCTCCCTTTGCCCTCCCTTCCATCATCCCCCCCCTTGCAATATCTCTTTCTCCCCCACTTTCTTATACTGTAAGATAGGTTTTCATACCAAAATGAGTGTGCATTTCACTCCTTCGTTTAGTCAAATGTGATGAGGGTAAACTTCTTGTTTTTTTTTTTTTTTCTCAGCTCTCCTCTTTTTCCCTCCACTAAGAAAAACTCCTACCTGCCTCTTAAATGACATATAGTTACCCCCTTCCCTTTCCCTCTCTTTCCTCCCCCTACATTTCTCTCTCACCATTTACCCTAGTTTCTTTTAAGGTATGGTCCCATCCTATTCAGTTCAATCTGTGCTCTCTATCTCTGTATGTGTGTGCATGTGTGTATGTGTGTGCATGCGTGTACATGTGTATGTGTGGTCCCACCAACTACCCAGATACTGAAAAGTTTTAAGAGTTACAAATATTGTCTTTCCATGTAGGAATGTAAACAGTTCACTCATGGTAAGTCCCTTAAGACTTCTCTTTGCTGTTTACTTTTTCATGCTTCTTCTCATTCTTGTGTTTGAAAGTCAAATTTTCTTTTCAGCTCTGGTCTTTTCATCAAGAATGCTTGAAAGTCCTCTGTTTCATTGAAAGACCATATTTTCCCCTGAAGTATTATACTCAGTTTTGCTGGGTAGGTGATTCTTGGTTTGAGTCCTAGTTCCTTTGACTTCTGGAATATCCTATTCCACGCCCTTCGATCCCTTAATGTAGAAGCTGCTAGATCTTGAGTTATCCTGATTGTATTTCCACAATACTGGAATTGTTTCTAGCTGCTTGCAAGATTTTCTCCTTGACCTGGGAATTCTGGAATTTGGCCACAATGTTCCTAGGAGTTTCTCTTTTTGGATCTCTTTCAGGTGGTGATCGATGGATTCTTTCAATACTTATTTTGCCCTCTGGTTCTAGAATGTCAGGGCAGTTTTCCTTGATAATTTCATGGAAGATGATGTCTAGGCTCTTTTTTTGATCATGACTTTCAGGTAGTCCCATAATTTTTAAATTGTCTCTCCTGGATCTATTTTCCAGGTCAGTTGTTTTTCCCATGAGATATTTCACATTCTCTTCCATTTTTTCATTCTTTTGGTTTTGTTTTGTGATTTCTTGGTTTCTCAGAAAGTCATTAGCCTCCATCTGTTCCATTCTAATTTTGAGAGAGCTATTTTCTTCAGTGAGCTTTTGAACCTCTTTTTCCATTTGGCTAATTCTGCTTTTGAAATCATTCTTCCCCTCATTGGCTTTTTGAACCTCTTTTGCCAATTGAGTTAGCCTATTTTTCAAGGTGTTATTTTCTTCAGCATTTTTTGGGGTCTCCTTTACCAAGGTATTGACCCTTTTTTCATACTTTTCTTGCATCTCTCTCATTTCTCTTCCCAGTTTTTCCTCCACCTGTCTAACTTGCTTTTCAAAATCCTTTTTGAGCTCTTCCAAGGCCTGAGCCCACCCGACCTCCCCCTGGGATGTCTGGGGTACCGAGGCCCCGCCCTCCACATCTTTCCCTGATGGCAAGAATATTTCCTCATCATCAGAGCTGAATGGCAGGAACATTTGCACCCGCTCAAAGAAGCTCTCTATAGTCTTATTTTTCTTCCCTTTTCTGGGCATTTTCCCAGCCAGTTACTTGACTTCTGAGATTCCCATCCACCTCTGCCTAGATCTGCCCAGCTAGTGCTTGGGGTCTGAGATTCAAATGGGCTTTCCATGGCGGGAGCAGCTGCTATTCAATGTGAGCTTAAGTTCTGGTGCTGGGGTGGGGGCAGGGCCGCCTCCCAGGCTCAGCTCCTTCAGGGGCTTTATGCAGAGACCTTCAGTGATGGAGCGGGTGGGGACAGGGCCGCCTCCCACACTCAGCTCCCTCAGGGGATTTATGCAGAGACCTGAAGTTCTGCCTGCTGCTCGGGGAGTCCAGGGCCGCAGCCGCAGCCGCTGCCTCTGCCGCTGCCCCTACCACTTTCTGTCCCTGCCTCTGCCTCTGCCGCTTCCTCCTGAGGGGGCCCGAGCCACGGAGACGCCCCACTTCCCCTCTCCTTCAGCCCGGCTTTCTTTCTCACTGACCTGGAGCGTCTGTGGGCGGAGGGACCTTCCCGGCCGTTGGAGATTCTGTCCCTGAAGCCTGCTTGGATCTGCTCCTCTGGGGCTGCGGCCAGGGCAGCGCTGGGGTGGACTACGCTTTCCGGGGCATGACAGACCCTGGGGACTGCTCTCCAGGGCTCTCTGGAACGGAAATCTCTTCCACTGTGTTTCTGCACACCCTGCAGTGATCCAGAACTTGTGGGGAGCTCTTCTTACATTAAATCCATGGGCTGTGGGTTCTGAGCTAGCATACGTGAGTCTTTCTACTCCGCCATCTTGACTCCACCCCTAAGTTAAACTAATTAACAAAGATTCTATGCCTAACAGAATGTATGATATTTTGTACTCATAATTCCCTACTTCCCTCCCCAAAGGAGAAAATCATATTTCTTTTGCTTTCTTGGAACAAAATTGGTAACTGCAATTATACTGAACCCAGGAATCTTTTAGTGTAGTTATCATTCACTTACCCACTATTTACCTCAGTTTCTTCAACTGTAAAATGAGCACTTAGCATAGCACCTGGCACATAGTAGTCAGTATAAAAATACCTTTTCCTTTTCTTCCCCCTACAAGAAACGTAAGTTTATTTGACCAGTTGGAAAGAGCTATGCGATGATGATGTGCTAAGATTCCAACAGGAAAAGAAAGAAATATCCTTACAGAACCTTAAAGTCTTTAAAGGGTATAGAGAGTGTTAAATAAGAACAACAGGAAACTTGGGAGTAGATGAATTCTGTTGTGAGGGTGTTAAGAAGGGGATGACAGGGAAGGTAAAAGGAATATACTACTGTAGAAAAGCAAAAGAAAAGGGTGAAACTTGCTATTTCTCCTAATTTGATTGAAGGAAGAAAAGTATACAGAAATGGAGGAAGGAATGCGGAGAGTAGACTTCAGGTGGACCTCACTCCTACCTGAACCAGAAAAAGGAAAATTGAACATTCCTACACATATACATATTTACTACACACATATGAAAGAATTAGTTGTAGGAATACATAAAACTCAACAGGGAAACGTGTTTGTGTGTGAACATTCCTACATATACACATATTGTGAAAGAATGTAGGAATACATAAAACTCAACAGGGAAAAACATGTGTGTGTGTGTGTGTGTGTGTGTATGTAAAGAGTGGAAGTTAAGAGGGAAGGTAATGCCAGAGAGCTAATGGCTTCAAAGGCATAGAAAGAGACATATATTTTGGGACATGGTCATAGTTTGGATTTTTAAAAATTGATCATGCTTATTTGTTATGAGGGCCTTTTTTCTTCTGTTTTTATCTGGAGGAGTATGGAGAAGGAAATAGTAATGTTAAAAAAAGAAAGTACACAAGAACAGAAAAAGTTCAGAAGAAGGGAAAGATTAGCAGGACAGTTTTAAAAGTAACATGCTTTTTAATATATGTGCATTAAAACTAAGTGGTGTGGAGATTCAGTTTCATGCATAATCATCTTTTGTGTTTTACTTTGTGTTTTTTAAAAAAACAACTTTTTATTTGTTAAATTCAGAAGTTAAATTAAAAAACAAACAAAAGGGGGAATGGGTTCTGTTGGGGTTACACTAAGGGTGCATTCCCTCTCAGTGTAAAAGCCAAACTTCCTGATCCTATAGGCAGAATTACAAGTTAAAAAGAGAAGAAAAGAAAAGGTTAGATGACTGTTTGTTGGAGGAGGTGTAGTAGAGATTCATTTTCAAGTATGGGTTCAGCTAGATAGCTCTCTTCTGGCCACTGTAGTCTGGAAATTTTGTGATTTTGTTCGATAATTTGCAACATCAGAAGAATACAGGTATTCAAACAATTGATCTTGGAGTAGCAAGGTGGCACAGTGAATAAAACACCCATCCTGGAGTCAGGAGGACATGAGTTCAAATCCGGCCTCAGACATTTGACATTTACTAGCTGTGTGACTTTGGGCAAATCACCTAATCCCCAACTGACTGCCCGCCCCCCCAAAAAAGATGAATCTGTATCAAGGAAAAGTCTGGGATCATGAAAAGAATTTTGCCATTTTCCAAAAACAATTCAATTTGCTCTCTTCTTGTTTAATTCTGAAGCCAACTAATTGCCCATTTGTCTAAGATATATATTATATTCACATATTATTAAATAATATGCACAAAAGGTGGCATGGCATATTGAATAGAGAGCTGACTTTGGAACCGAGAAAGCCTGCTTTCAAGTCCCATCTCTGACTGAGGAACCCTGGGCACGTCACTTTGCCCATGAGTGTTCCAGGTACTTCTCTAATATTATAGGTTTCAGAGAAGGTTTGATCAAGATAAGTGGAGAGGGAGAAATGGTGGATATGTTGTCCATCCAATTGAATACCATAGCACGAACAATAGGCACTTTTCATTCCCTCAGTTTTTCCTGTGTCAGCTAAATCTCTTTTGTGTGATTATGGATCTCATTTAGGAGGCTCTGCACTATTCTGAAGCCTGATGAAATCAGTACAGTGTCATCTGCAAACAGGAGCATGTGGAAAATCTTACTATCTAGAACAAAGATCAGACATTAATTTTTTTGAAAGAGCTTATTATGGCTTTTTAGGGTTTTCTTTTTTGGGAGGAAGGGGACCCAGTCTTCTGGGTTTATTTGTGTGAGGAACTCCAGGTATAAAAACTTCAACAATGCAGATCAACAAAGCATCTGTAAATTATAGTCTAAGAGAGTTTATTGTCTGGAGGCACTGAGATATTAAGTGACTTGGTCAAGTTCCCACTGGTAATAAGTATTAGAGAAACAGATTCTAACTCTGGTCTTTCTCCCTCCAAGGCTAACCATTTATTCACTGTAATAAAAACAATAAATAATAAGAATAACATTTGTAGCTTTGCAAAATGCTGTACACAGTGTTTCATTAGATCCTCGCAAAAATCTTGTGAAATCAATGCTATAAATCCCATTGTACAGATTAAAAAACTAAAATTAAGAGGTTAAGTGACTGACCAAGAGT
Source organism: Bettongia penicillata ogilbyi (assembly GCA_023548195.1). Classification (NCBI taxonomy): domain Eukaryota; kingdom Metazoa; phylum Chordata; class Mammalia; order Diprotodontia; family Potoroidae; genus Bettongia; species Bettongia penicillata. The sequence goes on from JAJHZJ010000442.1 coordinate 3,676,536, forward strand.
CATGTGGCTATAAGTGTCTGGGGCAATTTGAACTCAAGTCTTTCCAACTCCAAGTCTAGCCCTCTATTATTCCATGTTGCTCCTCTGTCAGTGCTTATCACATATAAACCAGTTTAATAAGCACAGTATTAAGAATTTGAAGGGACTTTAGAGGTCATCTAATCCAACTCCCCTCATTTGATAGATAGGGATAATGAGGCCTAGAGAAATTAAGTTCCTTATCCAAGGTCACACAGGAAGCTCTGAGACCTTGGATTTGAATACAGATCCTCTGACTCAAACCCCCTGAGCTCTTTCCACTTTGACATGTTTCATATTAGTAAACTGTAAAATCATTCAAACAGCAACTATGGTTTTTTAAATATAAATTTATACAGCTTCTCAATTGATATAAATATTTAGTAAGTGTTATAAGGTGATGAAATTAAAATGATTATTTTGCCTGGATAACCATCTTACTGTAACAATTAAAAATATTTTGTTGACATCTCTTGTTCTTCCAATACTTATTTTCAAATATATTCCTCCACCTTTTCCCACCCAGAAAGCTATCCCTTGTAACAAAGAATAAAAAAGTCAAAAGTTATTTAATGTCAATGGGGCCCTCACTACAGCAAGGCAATCCTTTATCTACTCCCCAATTAATTCCATGCAGAATTGCCCACAACAGTTCAAAACTCTCTCTTCTTTTCATTTACTGTCTTAAAAAGGGACTTCAACTATTATTTTACTGAAAAAATTGAGTTCATTCACTTTCAGCTACCATTTTCCCCTTCTCTACAGCTCACAACCCTTTACAATGATCCTCTGAAGCGGCCCTTCTTGATCAAGACAATGCCTTTACACATACTCTTAATCCTATCCCTTCCTATCTCCTCCGGCAGACTCCACCTCCTCTTATCATCCCCTTTATCTTTCCAATTTTTGATTTTTTCCCTTTCTACTGACTCCTTTGCTGCCTAAAATTATACTCTGGTCTCCCCCTCCCTTCACTACCAACTCCTCAAACTATTATACTACATCTGTCCTCCCTTTCACAGCCAAACTCCTTGAAAAAAAAAAAGAATTACTCTCATTTCCTTTTCTCTCATTCATCTCTTAACACTTTGCAGTCTGACTTCAAACCTCATCCTTAAATTGAAATTGCTCTCTCTAAAGTTATCAGTGATCTTGACGCTGCCGGATCTGGCAGTCTCTTCTTTGACTTCATCACTCTTGACCCCTCTGCAACACTGGATGCTGTTGACTATTCCTGTCCTCCTGGATACTGTCCAGGAGTATGGTGTTTTCACAACAGTACTCTTGATTCTCCTCCTATCCATTTGGCTGTTCCTTCTTATGCTGTGCTAGATTAGCATCCATCTCCTAATGGAGCCATAAATCTTAATGATCTATCTGGAGCTCCCTTCTCTTGGTATATAAGGTGTTCTTAATCTGACTTAATGGAATTTTAAAAATTGTTTATAACTATTCCAATAATAGATTTCCTTTGTGATCATGTTTATTTCATGTATTAATATATAATTCTATAATAAGAGATGCATAAGTTTCATCAAATTGCCAAGGGTGTTTATGATAAAAAAAATATTAAGAACATTCAGTACTCTAATAATGGTTGGCATTTATATAACACCTACTATGTGCCAGGTATTATGCTAAGTGCTTTACAGATGCTTTTATCATCCTCATTTTACACATAAGGATACCAAAGGTGAGAGACCTTAAGTGAATTGCCCAAGGTCACCCAGCTAATAAGAGTCAGGGGCTCAATTGGAAACCAAGTCTTCTTGACTCCAGGTCCTATATTCTACCCGCTGTACCACCTAGATGTTGCTTCTTTGCTGCCCTCATCAGTTCCCATAATTTAATTACCATTTCTATTTAGACGACTCCCAAAGATATCCTGTACTATTCCCTCCTGAGCTCCAATCCTATAGTACCAAATGCCCATTGAACATTCTGAACTGAATGTACTATAGGAATCTCAAATTCACTATGTCCAAAACAGACCTCACTCTTTTTTCCCCAAAACCAGTCCTTCTTCCTAACTTATAAATATTTCTGATGAGGGCACCACTAATCTTAGTTATTGAGATTAGGAAACTAGAAGCAATCCTTGACTTCTTCTCTCTGTCACTCAATATATCCAATCCAATTATAAGCCAAGCCTTGTAGATTCTATTGTGTCTGTCCTTCTCTCCACTAACACACCACCTGTGTTCAAGCTCTAATCACCTCTCCCCTGGCCTCACGTAGTAAGTAGTCTATTAATTGGTCTTCCAACTTCAAATCCCTTGCCTTGGCCATCCATTCTCCTCCACACTGCTACTCAACGGGTGGATACTCCGCCAGCACAAATCGGCCCTGCGGCTCCACTACTTCAACTCTGCCTCCTGTCCTCTTTTTTCATTTTTGAGATTAGTGCTTTGGTTTTCTTCCTTCTTTTCTTAAATTAAAATAGCCTGTGGCTTGTGTTTTATTGTTGCTGTTTTTTTAATTTTTTCCTTAAAAAAATCAGCTCCTAATTTCACTTATTAACTCATTGCCTTTATTTTTTTGCTTTTCATTGTGTTATTACCTCCTTTGATTTTCAGGATTTGAGTGTTTTGGGGGGGTTTCCAATTGGTTGGTTTTCTATTTTTTTAGTTTCTTCTCTTCCAAATAACAAATTATTTTATATATTTATATATGTACATATTATCTCCCCTGAGAGACAGCAATTCTCTGAGGGCAATAAGTGTATTTCATGTTTGGCTTGGCATCACCAGAACTTAGTACAGTGCCTGGTATGCAGTAGGTGCTTAATAAATACCAGTTGGTTTGTTGATGATGAGGGGATATAAGAAATGTAATGACTGACATGTAGAAAATCTATAGAATATTTTAATGTTCTGTCCCTGTAGGATAAAAATATCCTTCAACAATTCCTGATTGGAAGACACAATTGTCCTCCATGATGACAACCACAAAATGTTAGAGATTCTTAATGTTCCTTATTAATTCTCTATGGATCAATTATCCATGAATTCAATTGAAAACATTTCTATTTTGTATATGTATATATACATACTTAACAACTTACTTAACCCTTCCAGAACTCAGATTTTTCATCTGCAAAATGATGGAGGGGAGGTTAGTAGAAGTTAAATAAGTATTTATTGCTTAAATCTATAATACATTATCAAGTAATATCTTCCATAAATTGTACTATTTATTGAGTAAAGTAGCCTATTCTTGCATTATTCTTTAAATATTTTCCTTCCAGCTTCACAGGGAGTCCTCTAGTTCTAGTATTCTGGGGTTTGCTGCTACCAGAGAGCCATAATAAGAGCACAATGACCAAGACTTTGTTCCTAACCTGGGCACCTAAATTTAGGGAGCATGGAAAACAGTTGAAGTCCTTCAGCTGTATATGGAATTAACTGATTTTAGCACTTAATTAACATGAATATTTAAAATATGAATTTCTAATCTTTTTCCTCTCCATCTCCTCAAAAATACTCTGGTCCCAGGCAAAAAAAATTTCTTTGGCTTTGGTTGATCCATTCACTATTACATAGATGTGCTTATCTTGTCTCACAAATAAGAATTGTGGGTTACTTGCACAAATATAGCCAATGCAACCAAGATTAGGAGGGAAGCAGAAAACTGGGAAAGAATTTTTATAACTAGGGTCTGTGATAAAGGTCTCATTTCTAAAATATGTAGAGAACTGAGTGAATTACACAAGAAAACAAGTCAAATTGATAAATGGTCAAAAGATATGAACAGGCAGTCTTCACAGCAATAAATTAAAGCTATCTATAGTCACATGAAAAAATGCTCTAAATCACTATTGATTTGAGAGATGCAAATCAAAACAGCTCTGAGGCATCACATCACACCTATTGGATTGGCTATCATGACAAAACAGGAAGATGATAGATATTGGAGAAGATGTGGGAGAGCTGGAACACTAATTCATTGCTGGTGGATCTGTGAGCTGATCCAACCATTCTGGAGAGCAGTTTAGAACTATGCCCAAAGGGCTATAAAAATGTGCATACCCTTTGACTCAGCAATATCACTTCCAGGGCTGCATCCCAAAGAGATCATAAAAATGCGAAAAAAGTCCCATGTGTACAAAAATATTTATAGCAGCTCTTTTTGTGGTGGCCAAGAACTGGAAACTGAGGGAATTCCCATCAATTGGGGAATGGCTGAACAAGTTGTGGTATATGAAGGGAATGGAATACTGTTGTGCTATAAGAAATGATGAACAGGAGGACTTCAGAAAAACCTGGACAGACGTATACGAACTGATGCTGAGCAGTACCAGAACTTTATACACAGTAACAGCCACAGTGTGAGAGGACTATTTCTGATAGACTCAGTCCTTCACAGCAATGCAAGAACCCAAAACATTCCCAAAGGATTTGATACAAAATGCCATCTACATCCAGAGAAAGAACTATGGAATCAGAACGCAAAATGAAGCAGACTATTTTCTCTTGTGTTATGTTTTGTTTTCATTCTATGCAACATGATTAATGTGAAAATGTGTTTAATAAGAATGTATGTGTAGAACCCATATAAGATTGCATGCCATCCTGGGGAGGGAGAGGGAGAAAATTTAAAACTTTTGGAAGTGATTGTTGAAAACTGAAAACAAATAAATTAAATAAAAAAAGAATTGTGGGTTACTAGGAGGAAAGACTTAAGAGCTGAAGATAAAGGGAGGGAGAGAAGGATAGAATTTGGAACTCAAAACTTAAAAAAAAAACCCTCAAATGCTTAAAATTGTTTTTACATGTAATTGGGGAAGAAAACCAAAATATTATTTTTTAAAAAGAGTGGGAGATAGATGTCCATAAGCCCTATTCATTTAAGTTAAAATTAATGAATCTAAAAACAACTGAAATTAAATGTTGTGAAAGAATGTTTGGTTCCTGAGATATGAGAAGATACCTCCCCTTGTTTCTTTGAAAAAGTTGGGAGTCCACACTATATGTACCACCTTGTTTTTTACCTTGTGTTGATAGGTTTCATTAAATGTTTTTCTAATCTTTCTCTTTTTACACAAATTCTTTGTTATAATGGGTAGGTGGGAGGGGAGAGGAAGGGATACAGGGGAAAATCCAGGGAAAATAAAGACAAAAGATATCACTACAAATCTCTTAAAATTAAATGAATCACCTGCAAATCCTATGCAAAGCAATATGCAAATTGCTTTTTTTCTGAGTCAATAGCTCACATCCTTTTGACTACTTGGCAACACTATATTATTCACTGGTTTTAAGTATAAAATTAATCTGTCTTTGTCAGTTGAAGCCTTGCTGACAGATTCTCTTTTCCTAATCTGTGACTTGTTTAGAGAGAAGAAAGTGATAAGCAGATTTAGAAATCATGAAGTTAACAAAACCAAAATATATAGAAGATTTAGGTTAGTCAGGTAGTAAACTGTGCTTGTTTCTCCCTGGTCCTCCGCTTGCTTGTCCAGCCTTCTCAGGGTGACTTAAACGAACAGCAAAATATCCCTAAAGTTTGAATCATAAGACCAGAAAACCAAATGATCAAGAACTATACCACATTCACCACGTCACATTCAAATCAATACTTGGCTAGATGGCGAGGATAGAAAGATAGGAGTTGATGTAGGGACTATACTCAAGCAGTTTTTAATCCAAGTGACAAGGGGTTGAGGGTGGCAAATACGGAGACAACAATGATACATGGAAGAAGGAGGTAAGTACAAAGAAGGACATGCAAAGAGGGAGAAAAATCCTTTTTGGTTGAGTTCACTGGAGGTGGTAAGAGGAGAAGGATGTTAGGGATGGCTTCATAGATGGGACAGCTTTATATGATACCTGTCCATGCCAGTCTTGAGGACCAACATGAGCAAATACATAGGAATGTATTTGGAATGGGAATGGGAAGGAAAGTAGTCTATCTGACCAGGGATATAAAGAATGTCAAGAGAAGCAACCTGAAATAAGGCTGAGAATCCATGCCACATCTGGTTGGAAGCAGATTATAGAGGGCTTGTATGCCAGGATAATGACTTTCTACATTCTTTGATAGCTATGGGGAACAATTAGAAATTTTGGAATAGAGAAAAGGTATAAAATTAACTTTGCGTTAGGAAAATTTCTCAGGCAGTGGCATGAAGGCTGGATTGCAAAAGGGGAAACACTAGAGGCAGACAGACCAGTTAGGAGGTTATTGACATAATTTAGGTGAGAAGTGATGAGGGCTTCCACCAGGATAGTTGTATCAGGAGTAGAAATGAGAGCATACATATTTGAGAGATGTGGAAGTAGGACCAAAAGGACTTGCTATTTGTTTGGATGTGTGAAGTAAATGGAGAGAGAAAAGCCAAAAGTAATTCTAAGGTTGTAATTCCGAGATTCAGGAATGGTTCCATCGAAAGAAATAGGGAATTTAGGGGAAGGAGACGGTTTTGAGCATAAGATGAGGAGTTTACTTTTGGACATAAATGTGAGATGAGGTTGCATCCAGGTGGAGATACCTTGCAGGTAATTCCACATTCTTTAGTAGGCACAAGTTGAGTGGCTACACAGTATTTATTATGTGATCAGAAAGGTTGCCCGATCTTGGTGATGGAGATAACTGGAGGCAAAATCAACCTGTGAAAAAAACTGCTGTTCCTCAAATATTGTTGGTTGACAAAGGAATTATTAGAGTGAGAAACCAGAGATATGCAGTACTTTGCACTGATAGGAACTCCAATATTGCTTGGTCAAACCTAATAAATGTTTGTTGAATGAATGAATGTTGTTTTTCCAGACTTCTAATTTAGCTGCAGAAGTTGTAGTTTTGGCTTTGCACTGTTTGACTGAGAGACCTAATCTCTCCATGCCTAGGGTTTTCTCATTTGTAAAGAGTGAACAGTATTACCCTCTTCTCTGCCTGCTTCACAGAGATATGATGAGAATGGATTACCTTTTTTAAAAAAATCTATATCATGCTTTGAACTCCTCAGAATTAGATGTTTTATAAATGAGGTGTTATTATGTTTAATGAAACAGATAGTACCATCACATAATGGATAGGACCAGCCTGATGCATATTAGATACTCAGAATAGTCATAACATATCATCAATCATAAATTCAATACCCTTGGATCAGTATTTAAGCCATATTTTCTGTAATGACCAATCTTGGTTCAAGAAAACAGAGGATGAAATGCACTTTCCTTCTTTTGACAGAGGTGGGGGATTATAGGTCTGGAATGCTGCATACACTATGAGACACAGACCCTGTTTTGGTTGGTTTTATTAAACTTTTTTGTTATATGGTCAGGCTATCTGGTAGTGAATGATTTAAAAACAAGAGGTAATAAAATTTATCTTTCAAAAAGACTTCTCTATTTACATGACATTAGAAAAGAAAGGTATTGTGGAACTTTTCATGCAATTATCATTTTATCAAGCTCTTCATGTTAACCCAGCTCCCAAAACTAAAGACAAATCAATATGAGGGATATAAAGGACTTCAAGCCTGTGATAAAAGGCCTTAGTGAAAGTTCCAAAAGGCTTAAAGAAAAAGTTCAGCAACGGAACGGAACGCATGATTGTTTTCTAGTCCAATGGTCCCCAAATCGAGGGCCAGGGTCTCCTGGGGAGTTGGGGGAAGGGGAAGAGGGAATGGCACATCTAGACCCTAGTGTTACCAAAGAATCAGAGGGCCTTCTCATCTCACCCTTGCTGAATAGCAAATCAATAGCTAATCCTGGGGCCTGTCTCCTACACAATCATATCTACCTTTATCTCCACCATTTTTATAGTTCCCTCCCAGTTCTCTGCAAACCCCCAACCCTCCCCCCTGCTATAGACTAAATGCCTATAGGGCCTAAGCCAACCTCTCTCCATAGCAGCTGTGGAGATGCCATTTGGAAAATCCCACCTCTACACTCAAGGGATAGTGACCAGGGAGCCTTGCCCATTTTAGTTTTAGGTGAGACAGATCCAGTCTTAAAAGATCAGGAGGTAGAAATGGAGTGTGACTTATATCATAGATATTTCATTCTCTTTCCCCCCTCCACCATCTTCCTAATCACTGTCAAAGGCACCTAGGTTTCTAGTCACCCACGTTTTTACAATGTTGGTGTCATTCTTGATTCTTCCCTTTCCCTCATCCTCCTACCCTTTGAGTAAACTGCCAAGTCTTATATATTCTCTTTCTATATCTTTCATATCCAACTGCTCTGCATTCACGCAAATAGACCCTAGTCAGTTCTCCAATGAACCACTGTAAAGGCCTCAATTAACTCAGTCTAAAGCCTCTCTCCATTCCCATCAATCATCCTCCAACACAGTTGCCAGTTATTCTCCTCAGTCCAGTTTTCTTTTTTTCATGTTCTTTTCATTTTTATTTTTTATTTTATGAGGTACACTTATAATTAGAAGGGCAGTAGTACCTATATGTGATTTATAAATAACAGCTTAAAAACTTCACTAAGACTCTGGGGATACTATATACCAAATTAGAGTGTGTGCTCAAAAAAAGTGTTGATAGAAGTGCATAATCCAAAAAGTTTGTTTCAGTCTATGAATTTTCTGGGAATATGCTCCGCTAAGCCTCATGTCACAGTCACAGATTTCTCAAATTGTTCTCTTCATGTCTTATAAGAATATCTTGATGCCTCTGGGTTCATTTACTGAAGTGGCAAGTGCTAACCATCTGGCCGAAAAATAAAGCAAAACCCCCCATAAAGGACTACGGCTACAGCACTTGTGTACGCTCAAGCCAGCTCTTACCTCCCTCTGTCTGCTGACTGTTAAGTGTATCACACCCCAGAAACCAGCAAAAATCAAGGCTTGATTCATTAGTTTGTTACCTTCTCATTAGTCTTAAGAAAGTGCTGGAAAAAATGTTAAAAATAACGCAGGTTAAACTTAAAAGTGCGCGCACTTTAGAACAGGCTGTTAAACGTTTACTAGCACATCATCGTTAGCAATTATTAGGTGCAATAAGCTGCAAATATCGTGTTAAAGAATATGAGGACTTGGCACACAACAAACATTTAATAAATGTTTTGGCTTGACTGATTTGCTCCACCATAAAACCATGAGGTTGGATTACATATTCTCAGAGTTCACAGCCAGCTCTCTCTCCTATTAATCTACTGGATAATTCTGATTCTACTTTTATACAATTTCATCCAGCCAAGCTGATAGTTTTGGGGATATTTCCCTGTTCATTGCAAGTGGGGCACGGTGGGGGAAGGGATTGCCTTGGAAAGATCAGCTGTAATAGAGGTATTGTGAGATAGTAGAAAGAATGCCTCCTCCTATCAGTAGGCAGGCCTGCATTCTAAGTTGCAGCTCTACTTACTTACTATGTGAAAGATCCAGGTAGGATAAGTAACTTCTGAGCCTCAGTTTTGTCCTCTGTAACACAAAGATAATAACACACAGGTTGTTGCTAGGTACATGCTCTGCAAATCTCAAAGTTCTATATAAATATGTCCAGTAGAGGAAGAAAGCCAACGTTTCATCTCTTTGCCTTGAATATTATACATCTTTCAGGTGGCTTGTTTGAGATCAAAGTCCTTTTGTTTGTCAGCAGAATTTCGTGGGTCACATCTGGGATCCAAACAATACCTCAGTTGTCATAGCTGAGCCACAGGTGAAAAAAAGGACATAAACGAGCAGGGTGAACCCTTATTTTCTTTGCTTTCTTAGGCCAGGAATCCTGCCTGCACGTAAACTCCTGGAGGAAAGGGACTCCTACACAGTGACTTGTATATTGAGGGCTCAAAGTACACAACTAAAGACTCACCCTAGGACAAAGCAAAGAAATCCGTTAACGGGCTTGCCATTTCTAAAGGTCCACTTCAAGGCGGAAGACGAGAGGGAGAGAAAAAAAACCGCTGTGTTTATTTCCCCGTTGTGTTTGCAAGGGCCCGAAGCCTCTCGGGTTACGGAAAACACAGACAGGTGAGATTTTTAGATCTAGGAGCTGGAGAATCCAGCCTTCCTTTCCCGCGGCGCACGGCGGGCACCTCCAGCCACCCTGCTCGGGAGGACACAGACATCTAAAAGATCGCTCCCTGCAACGCAGACGGCAAAGTGCCTGGAGCTTCGGAGCTCGGGTTCCAACCCCAGCCACGCTGCTACTGTATAAGTTTGGAATGTACTGTATGTTCCCACAAAGCCAGCCCTGATCTTACATGTGTGCAGATGGGTTCAGAAGCCTGGCCATCTCCCCACTCCCTCCCTCCTCTGCCTCAGTTCCCTCTTTCAAGGGGCAGACCTGTGATCCCAAACTGCGTCAATTTCTCTTGAATGTTTCACTGAATATAAAAATAACGCTTCGGGATTATTTCCCCACTCTCCATTCCCCCCCACCCCATTACCTGTGCTCTACCAACCCAGCAAGAAAGGAAGCAGAACCTCATTAGCATCACGGGGGGTGAGGTGCAGGGAAAGGGGACATAAGTATATATCCCCGTTCCTAAGCTCCAAGAGAGGGCATTTCTCAGCCTCTTCTTTCCAGGTATTGCCACCCCCTCCCCATAAAGCTACTGCATCTGCAATCCCATGAAATTCCGCCTCCCTTCTCCTCCCGCCACGACTTAAGCCCAGGGAATCATCTTCAAGCACCCGAAAGAACGGACCCCTTCGATTGCAAAGCGATCTGAGACAAACCCACTCATCTCCCCGGCCATTTCGAATGAGGGGTGGGTGGGTGCGGAAGAGAGCACGATGCCCGGTTTAAAAAAAAATAACCTGAGTTGGGATTTCCCTCTCGGATTTGCATCGACTATGCATGTAATGGGGGAAGGAGCGTGTGTGCGCGTTGGGGGTGGGGGGTGGGGGAGAGGAATCATGAAAAAATGTTCTTCCCTTTTAAAAAAAAAATTTTTTCAGACGTTAAATTCTTTTGCAAACATTCATGCCTAAGGAAGGGTTGGAACAAACCCGAGCCGCCTGAACCGGTCAGACAGGTAAGGAGGCTTGTTGACACCGTTATGTTTGCAGGGCGCATGCTCACTCCCAAGTTTCCTGGTGCATTTTCTATTCCACCTTATGAAACTTTTTTTTTTCTCCGTGTGGTCTCACCCACGATTTAAGAAATAAGCGAGGAGCTGGCGGAGAGATCGAGGCCGGGGTGGGGGCCCAGACAGGACAGCGGAGGGCTCGGGGCCCGGGGGTGGGGGGAGTGCAGGGGAAAGGCGAGGCGAGGCGAGGCGGGAAGGTGGGGTGGGGAGCCCCGGAATCCCCAAGCAGGAGAAGCAGCCGCCTCTTGCGGAGTTCTGAGAGCGACAAGGAGAAGAGGGGCAGAAGAGGGCAGCTACCCGCGCGGAAAAGTTCAGGGACGTGAGCTCGCCACTCCGAGGGGGGAGCTGGAACCAGGTGAAGGTAAAGGTTGCTCGAAGGGCTCCTCACTATCCTTCCAAACCCCACCATGCCCAAAGTCTTCCTGGTGAAGAGAAGAAACCCCGTAGCTGCGATCCGCAGTTGGGATGAGCTTCCAGACGAGGAAAGAGCCGACACCTACATCCCAGGTGAGCGGGGAAACGGAACGGGGCTGGGATCTCACCGCGTGGGCCCCCAGTCCCCAAATAGGAAGGAAGAGGGGGCGCTGATGGGTCGGGGCATGGCTTCCCATCCCCGCTGAGGGGCTTGGGGGGTGGAAGGACTGGAAAGACCAAGGAGGGGTGGAGGAGGCGGGGCGGGGACATTGGACAAAGTGCCCCCAGTGGGCGCTGTTACCCAGGCACGACGGGACCCCCTGCTGTAGATGTGGGGGAAGCCTATACGGAATGAAGTGGAGGTGGGTTCTACGGGAGATACCTATTTCCCTGATTTGATTTCCACTTCCCGAGCACTCCTGCCCAGAGACCTTCCCCTCACTCGTTTCCGCTAGAAGCGGGAGATGCAATTCAGCCCGCCCGCTGCCTCTCCTAGAAGGCTTGCTCCCAGACCCTGGCGCACGGTGTCCACCCGTGTGCCCACGCGACACTGCCCTGCCCAGGTTCGGTGGCGACCCCCAGAGCCGCCCACGGGAGCTGCTGTTGGGATAAAATAGGGAGTGGGAGGGCCGCGCTCCGGCTCCCCCCACCCCCTTCTCGTCTCCTGTGGACAAAGCGAGAGAACCCACTTTGTCATCTCCCCGGGGCTCCCAGCCTCCCCACCCAAACGCCTTTCCCATTTGGGAATACTTGGCACCGTCCCCAGGTCCCGGGCCGGGGCCGAGGCGGCGGCTGCTGCTACCGAGGCACCGCCCGGAGGTCAAACAGCTTGCTCAGTCCCCCCGCTCGGGTCCCCCCCTGCCCCAGGCTCCCAGGACGGACCCCCGCGGGGACTGACTCGCCCCTGTTCGGTGTTGTGCTTTCCCCTCCCCCCCAGTGAGCCTGGATTGCATGCTCCGCTACAGCACGGAGGACTACCGCAGCGAGAGCAGCGGCAGCAGCAGCGAGAGCAGCGGCGGCGGGGACCCCGGGGGCGCCGACCTCTGCTGCCTGGAGAGCGGCAGTGGCGGCTCCGGGCACGAGCCGGAGCCCAGCGACCCTCCGGCTTCCCAGCCGGGAGCCCCGGAGCCCAGGACCCACGAGGAGCCAGCGCTGCACCTGGCAGGAAAGCGCCCCGCCGCCAGGTCTAAAATCAAGGTAGGCGCTAGACTGTGCCCCCACCCCGCCCCCGCCGCGCCGCCACCACCACCACGCCCTGGCGTCTCCCCCTCTGCCGCTCCTCGCCCCTCCCCGCCCCCGAGCCCCCTCCGCGCCGCGCCCGGGAACCTGTGCACGCAACCGTCGCCGGCTCGGTGCACCTGACTCTGGGCCCGGGCCAGCTGCGCCTTCCTGCGGGCAGGGCGGCCGCCGCAGCCGCTGCCCCCGGGGCTGGGGCACCGCGCGATCCCTGATGGATCGTTTGCTCATCACCGGTGGATGTGTGCACAAAGGGGAGCGTGGCCACGTACGCTCGAGGAGTAGGTGTTTTTGTTACACCTTCTGTAGCTTTTTGCTTGTTACAAAATGGCCCTCGCGCGTCATTGGTGAAGGCGTCGGGTGCAATTTTTGTTGCAGTTCAGTAACTGCTGTTTGTAGCGGAGCTGGACCCCACGCGATCTGCACATCTAAAGTTGCCGGGAATCCATATTGGAAATGTTTGGGTTTTTGTGCGGACCACCGTAGGGGTGGCTTTGTAATCCGAAGTAGTTTGCATTTCCATTGATCTCTGTCGTTTCTCGGTGTTTAGTAGAGTCGGAGGTGGAGGGAATTCCCACCCTTCCGCTGAGGGCAGACCGACATTCTCCTTTAAAGGGAATGGAAGGACAAAGGGGCCTACCAAAGGTCGAGGAAATCAGTTAATTGGAAAATGGGGTAGTAGCTTTCCTACAGAACTTTTCAGTGCTCCGTTCTCCAGCCTTCATCAAGCCTCCCGCTTTATGTGCTTCCATGTGAACTGGTGAGGCCGAGTTATTTTCCGAAGGGAAGAACTTATTTCCGAGGAAACTGACTAGTCTTTAATTCTGTGTGCTTTCTGTTGGGAGGGGTTGCTGGGGGCTGTTTGGGACTAAGGCTTTTCACCATTTGTTAGGACTGTGAGAAGTGGAGGGGGGGCAAGTAGCGCCAAACATTGGAGTCAATAAGAGATGTTTCTGTGGTAATCTTCTTTGCGGGAGGTGGCTTGTCTTGAATCACTATGTATATCTTTGATTACATTAATTTGGTCTTATTCAGTGATTACTAAATACTTTACTTGAGCTGGAAGAGAGGAAGGAATTTATTCCCCATACTTCCAATTTCCCTCCACACTATTCCCACTTGATGAAAGTGAAAGGCGTCGAGGGAGGTGTGGGAATACCGGAGAGCATCCCAATCACTTTATCCATAAACTTGCCAGAATTAGTAGATCTTTTTCTAATTGGGGCAATTAACCGTTGTGTTCACCCTCCTCCCCACAGCTTTGTGTTAAAGGGGGAATAAATTGCTGGGGAATAAGGTTAGGGATTAAAGCTTTCTTCCTGATTTGGCTTTAGTGCAGATTTAGCTTTGGTGGCACCTTGTGCCTTTATAGAATAATTTCCATTTTTCTCAAGTCCATAATGAACAGAATAGGAATTGTCTCCCTCTCTCTTTGCATTTCTAGTTTTTCAACATAATTATATCCCTTCTCATCTGATTTCCTAGCCCTCCCTAGCCAAAAAAAAAAAAAAAAAATTCTTGCTTTTCTGTTATGCAGCCACAGTACTAGGTAGTTCAAAATGTGAGGAATATCTCAGAATGGCCTGTGGGATTGTGGTATATGTAGGATTAACATTAACCCACGTGACTGGTGAATTTCCAGAAATTTAGAATTCTTTTCGGTGTACATTATTAACTCTAAAACAAAGGGAGTAATCACTTGAAGCTTGTCTAGGGAATGCTACCTTAAGGGGAAGAATTATGTGTCTAGTTTAAGTATTCTTGGTCAGCCAGCTAGTATGATAAAAAGACTCTGGAAAGTGGAAGCAATTTTCACCCAACATTTTATGAAGTGCCAATAGTTATGCCAATAGTTATGCCAATAGTTTGCAGGGGGAAGATAGGAAGTTTAATTTGTACATTCAGTGAAGAAAAGGATGTAAAGTTTCAACAGGTGAAATCAGGGGAAAAGATTTCCAGGCATAGTGAACAGCAAAGGTTTGAGGGATGGAGAGTGTGTCTCAAGAATGGTGAGTAGTTCAGTTTGGTTAAAGCATACAAGTAGAGGGGAACAGGATGGTATACTGCCAGAAAAGTAGGGAGGGACCAGGTTGAGGAGGACCTTTAATGCCAGGAAAGGGAGTTGGAACTTTATTTGGTAGGTCATAGAGCAACAGAAAGGTAATGAGAAAAGATGATTGATTTGACCAGGTTATAAGAAAGATAAATCTAGCCAGGATTGTTTGTTTGGAAGCTATTCTAGTACAAGCAGATGGTAGAGAGTACGCCTCTACTGAGGTGATGGCAGAGGGAAAAGAGAGGAGACAAATTTGAGAAATATCACGGAGCATTTGGTACCTAATTGGATAGGAAAAGTGAGAGAGAGAAAAAAAGAATTCATTTCTATATGGGAGACTCTGAGAATGATGTCAGAAATGAGGTCAGAAGGAGGAGCTGGATTAGGGGAAAGACAAAAAGCTTGATTTGAGATGGCTTGGGTCTGAGTTGCCAGCAGTAGGCTGTCCATGTAAGGGGATCTTCTCTAGGCATTTGGAGAGTGATCCGGGTTGGAAATTTAGGATTTGGAAATCATCTAGTTTCAGGCTTCAAGAAAGAAGTAGCATATATATGGGGGAAAGTATTTTTATTTATTTAAATATATTAACCTATATATAGTTTAAATAATATATATAACAGCATTATATATATTAAATATATGTATATTTAAATAATATACTTAAAATATATGTATATATTTTTAATACAGAAAAATAACTATCCCAAGAGTGTCAGGCCTCTTAACATTTTTTTCAACAAAATTGTTGCCAGCAAGCAGGACTCCTTTGTTGTGGTCCCCGCCACCCCACCTAAAAAAAAGCCATTGCTACTGAAGCCATCTGATTGGTTCTGACTTCCCAAGCCTATGCACTGGGATATTAAAATCATCTCAGAGTCCATGTTACATGGGCAATTGATGCTCCAAGTCCAAGATAAACCACTGATACAGAATTCTTCATAGGGAGTAATTTTTTTTTTCAGTGCAGTTTCCTTGCTCTACTTTTCCTTTAGTAACTAAAGACGAAAATATCAGAAACCTGTTTGGCCAAGTCTTTAAAAAATTCCTTTTCAGGTGTTTGTACTTGGAGTGCTAATTTATGGTGGGAGTGTACTTGGAGTGCTAATTTATGGTGGGAGTGGGAATTTTATTAATAGCAGGAGGGGAGTTCTTTTCTTTGGTTAATGGATGACCTAGGTCTGTGAGTGCTCTGCTTACCTTTTCAAGTATGAAGGATTCTTTCTCTCTGTCAGAAAATGTTGTACAACTGAAAATGATAGTTTTATTATCTTTTGAGTGAGAAAAATACATGATACCAAAAAGCTACCATGCATCCCAGAAAGTTGGAAGTGAATTTGCATTTTATTAGTCACAATATTTACACGCATTTGAAAATAGTATATGTGGGAGGCATTATTTATTCACTGTGCTGGAGGTGTGTTTGCTTATTTATCACACTGAGTCAAGTTGCATATTTTGTTTGCTGTAGTGGAATAGAATAGATAGATCCGGCTTCTCTGTCTGGAAGACCTGGGTTCTAGGGGGCTAGGCTCCCAATCTTACGCTAGCTTTACAATCCTTGGCATGTAATGTAATCTTTTAGTCCCTGAGGCCCTTCTAAGTCTCTAAATTATAGAGGTATTGCTAATTTTCATCAGAACCCAAAGAAAACTCTAGAAGGGTTGATGAGAATACTATTCACTGATTCTTAGCAACAACTTCTTTCTCTCCCCATCCCTTTCTCTCCTCATCCCACCCCCACACCCCCAAGTCAAATTTGGTTTAGAATTAAGGTATTTTTTGAGCTAGATGGAATCTTACAGAGTTCATTCAATTCTCTGTGACCAGAAGAGCAACAACCAAAACCAGTTTTTGCTTGGTAAGAGCTTACATAATACTACACAGATCCCTTCCTTAAAACAGCAACAGCAACAAATCAACCCCCCTCCCCAGCCTACCATCCCTATGAGACATCCCTTTCTCGTTGAAAATTCTTGAAAAAGTTTTCTTCACTCATCTTTTCCTCTCATTCTTGTGTTCTATAATGTGGCTTCTAAATTTCTCACTCAAGTCAACTCTTCATAGTTCCCAGTGATTTCTTAACTGCTCGAGCCAGTGACCTTTCCTAGGCCTCATCTTCTTGACTTCTCTGCAGCATATGAAGTTACTGATTATCCCTCCCAATATTGTTCTCCTCTGAGTATTTGTGATGCTGCAGCTTCTACTATTCCCACCATTTGTTTTGAGTCTCCATTGTTGCTTCATTGTCTATGCCAACTTCTTTAACTTCTGGATGTAGCCCAAGGCTGTCCTTGGATCGTCTCATCAAATCTCATGTGTCGACTCCCCCCTCTGGATGGGTGACTCCCAGTATATATCTGTCCCTGGTATTCCCTCCTGAGCTCCAATCCTTTGTACTACTAAATACGTTTTAGGCTGTATGTCCTGTTGGCAACTCAACGATCATGTTCAAAACAATTTTTCTGCAAAACCTTCCGTGCTTAAAGTTCACGGTTAGCTCTCTGGAGCATCGCTGCCCTTCCCTTTTCACAACCCAGTAATATTCTTGACTCCTCACTGCCCTTCAGCCAGGCAGAGCAGCAGATGCAAAGTGGAGAGGAGACCTCCAAGGGGATGTTCCATCCAGCTGTAGATCACAACCCACCGGCCCATGCCAATCCGTCCCATGTGGCACTTGTCCTTGTCATCCCATAAACTTCGGGGTCTGTCCATTGTGTTGGCGGTCATCCCCATTTTCTCTTGATACTTTGAAGATATCAGTGGAACATATAGTCAAAGAGTTAACATTCACTTTTAGCACATGAACAGGGGCTTAGCATAGTGCCTGGCACATAGTTGGTGCTTGTTGATTGTATTAAAAAAAATAATACAAGATATATGTGTGTGTTTATGTATGTGTATATATTATATACATATATATTACGCATATATATACATATATAAATGCTTATTGACGTTATTTGATGATCAGTCTTTTTTCATCATTTATTCCTATACTTCCTTGGAGTTCATTAGTTTTGTGTTGTAGACTGCTAATACCCATTCAGTGGATTCCTTCAATTTTGATTCTGCAGAGACTGTCCGTAAGAAAGAACTCTATCCTGTAATTCCCAAGATACCTTTTGAGGTTTCAGTGATCAAAATTTACATTTCTCAGGTTGGTCAACTGTACTGTCAGGCCAAGCCCTGCTTTGTGCCCTGAGTGGCTCAGAATGAATGTAAATAGAAGTTGTTTTTGTTGTGGCCAGAAACGCTGAGGGTCTTCTCCTCCCAGAGTAATTTTTGTTTTTTGCTAGATAAAAAAGACTGTTTTCTTCTCATATCTTATTTAGTCTTACTGAATGGACCTGTTAAAGGCCTTGACTTAAAAAGGCCAAGGTCTCACACTGCATCGTGGGCCATCTCCAGCCATCCTAATCTGTATCTTGCCAGTGGACACAGATGGCTCTGGAGGAACAAGTAAGGCTGGTGACTTTGCACAGCCCCCCTCCCTTAAATTCAATTCACTTGCCCAGCATGGTGTCACCTCCTTGGTCGGCTTCCAGAGCGAAGGAGAAGCAACAGAACACTGCCACTCTCCTTCACCCAATGTATCCAATCCTTTGCTAGGTCTTCTTTTTATCCCCACATCTCTTTTATCTGTCTCCTCTCCTCTTACTCAGGACCATCAACCTAGCCTAGGCCCTCACCACCTCCAGCATGCTACAAATAACCTCTGAATTAATGGTTCTCCCAACATTTCCCTACTCTTAAGTCATTCTCCTAATTTTTTTTCAGTGTATTTAATTTTGACCTTCAACCCAAGACAGCAGGCATTTATTAAGGACCAGGCACTGTGCTAAGTGATGGAGATTCAAACAAAAGGTATAAAATAGTCCCCTGCCTTCAAGAAGGTCACAGTTTAATGCCGGAGACAACATGGCAAACAAGATTTTGGTTCGATAAATTAGAGATAATCTTAGAAAGGAAGGCTTCTTGCAGAAGGTGGGACTTGAAGAAATCCAGAGAAGTAGGGAGTCAGAGATGAAGGGGAAAGAGTTCTAGGCATAGGAGTTAAATCCCTGGATAAGAGAGAATTGTGTTCAGGAAAGGCAAGGAGGCCAGTGTGACTGGATCTCAGTAATAAAAGAAGAAAGAAGACTTATCAGACTCCCAATCCACTCTGTACCTAGCTACCAAAATGATTTTCTTAAAATGCGGATATGACCATTGCCAATTTTCCCTTCCCCTCACTCACCACGTCAGTAGATTCCACCGACTCCCTACTAATTCTAGGAGCAAATATAAGTTATTTTTTGGCATTTAAGTCTCCTGGACTCAACCTGCCTTTCCAACTTTATTTCTGTCCTTAGTGGATTCTCACCCTGGATTCTACTTTTGACTGGCTTCTGATAGGTCAGTCAATCCTCTGTGTCACTTTCTGTGGAAAACCAGACAATGCTACGAGCCTATTGCCTCACTAACTATATTGTCTTCTCACCTCAGCAAGGTAAACTACTTGAGAGAGGGTGAATTGTCTTGATTTCTTATATTTGTGTCCCTATTGACAGCCTGCCTCACACATAGTGTTAATAAATGCTGTCTATCTAGCTATCCATCCTTCTGTCTATATCCTATTTATCCTTCTGTCTGTCCATATCTATCATTCTGTCTGTCTTTCTATCCTTCCATCTGCCTCTACATTCCAGCTATTGTGGTCTAATTCACTTTTACATGACATCTTTCAAAACTTAGCTTAAGCACCATCTTCAGCATGAAACCTTTCTTGGATTGCCCAGCTTTCCCCTCCAAGGATAACCTATATTTGTTTTATATGTGGTTTGGCATTGTGTTCAGTCATTCCAACTCTTCGTGACCCTATGTGAGGTTTTCCTGGGAAAGATACTAGAGTGGTTTGCCATTTCCTCCTCCTGCTCATTTTATAGATGAAAAAACTGATGCAAATGGGGGATTAAGTGACTTGCCTAGAGTCACACAGTTTGTCTTTCTGAGGCCAGATTTGAATTTAGGAAGATGGGTCTTCCTGACTCCAGGCCTGGTATGTTTTCATGTGTGTGTGTGTGGGGGGTCTACTCTATTATACTGTAAGCTCCTTGAGGACAGGAACTTTTATCTTTATATTTGTGTTTTATGTTTTATCTTTTTTTTAATTCTCAGCACTTAAGTCTGTGACTTTTCTGCTAGTGAGAAAAAGAGGTGAGGCTGGAAGCCAGGCCTTCTTGCTACTATTCCTGTGCTTTCCCCCCTTACAACTTGCTATCCCTTCCTCTATTTAGTTCAGGGATTCTTTTTTCTTTTTTGGGGGAGAATGGGGGGAAGGCTAGGCATGTGGAGTTAAGTGACTTGCCTAAAGTCTCATAGTTAGTGTCAAATGTCTGAGGTCTGATTTGAACTCAAGTCCCCCTGACTCCTTGCCCAGTGCTCTATTCACTTTGCCACTTAGCTTCCCCAAATTCAGGGATTCTTAACTTGTTTTGAGTCATGGACTTCTTTGGCATTTTGGAGAAACTTAGAGACTCTCGTTGTTCTGAATGTTTTTAAACACACAGAATGAAATGCATAGGATCACAATGGAAACCAATTATTTTGGTTAACAAAGTTATCAAATAACAGTCATCAAAGTATTTTTAAAATTATTTCACTGACCCCAGGTTAAAAGCCCTTTCTCTAGCTGTATTTACAGGATCTGCTGTGCAGGAATGACCATAGCTGAGTATGAAGAGCTGGCCAACAGTAGGATAGACAATGATGATCTCTATAAGATTTGACTCAACTCAAAGATTCTTAGCCTTTTCTGTGAAATAGAGCCCTTTGGCCCTCTGGTAAAGTATATGGATCCCTTCTCAGAGTGTTTTTAAAATGCACAAAATATGTTGGGTTACAAAGGAAATTAGTTATATTGAAGTCCAGTCTGTAAACAGGAAGCCTGAAATCATGCTCATTCTAGGGGCAGGTCAAATAACTTTGAAGTACTAATGAGCAGAAAAGATATTTTTAGATAAAAACTGTAATGTGACAGGAAAATATCTGATTTCTATAGGTGAGAGAGTCCCAGTTAACTTGATACTGTGGTTTGTTGCACACATTTATCGTTGGAGGAAATGATAAATTTTATTTAGAAGTTACTGGAAATAAGGATGCAATTTTTCTTTGTATTCAAATTCATGGACCCCCAGAAATCTGTTTATAACCCTGTGGTCATTCTTGAATCCCATATTTAAAATTCATTCTAGGGGGGAAAACCCAGATCTTGATGAATTCTTTGGTCACAGCACCTCATAAAACCATTGAGTATAAAATATCAATGGCTGTTCCACCCTTCCCCTAGTGGTAATAATGATAGTGTACTGCCTTGGAAGAGGGATACAGAATCCAAGTATTAGTCTATGGAAATTTTCTATGATGAAAAGATGCAGTTGTGGTATAAAGGATTGAAGATTAGCCTTGGAGCCAAGAAGACTTAACTTGAGATCCTAATTTTCATACTTAACTGGCTGTGACCCATACTGGCTTTGGGATCTCTCAGTGTCCCAGGCAATTCATGAGACTTTACTGGGACACATGGGTGGGGATGGGGATGGGGATGGGGATGGGGTAGGGGTAACTTCCTGACCAAATCTAAGTAAATGATTTGGGAATAGCTACAGCCGAACTTAGCCAAATCCTTTATGGCAGGGCTCTTCAAAATGTGTAAGGTCTTGGTACTTATATATCTTATTAACTAGGTTAGGTGGAGGGAGGGCAATTAAATGTTAAAAGGCTTTGCCAGATTGATTAGAAGTCAAGATAAAAATCCCTCTGATGAAATGAAATCAATCGTCTGGGATTAACAAGTGTAATGCCTAATGTGGGGCACTGGGTTATAGAGGATAATATAATTTAAAAGAGTGGCAAAGGAAGGATTTCTGGGGGACTTGGGGGACTTAATTTAGCAGTCTGGGGAAACCTGTGGACCCCTTCTTAGAAAAAAATGGGTTTTACATTCATAAATATATGATTACAAAAGAAATCAATTTTTGAAATAACAGTTATCAAAATATTTGAAAAGGAAATAAGTTCATTGACCCAGGTGAAGAACTGGCCTTCTTGTGGTATCACAAGGCTTTCTAGCTTTAACACTACCAGGACCCCCATCCCTACCCCCCCAAGCTATGTGCTCTGTGCTCAGTTTTTCTTACCCCAGACACCAAACTCTATAGGCTGTGCCACCTAGCTGTCCCCACCAATCCTTTTAGACCTCTTTAAATGTCAGTTTCTTGCAGCTGGATGTTCTGTTCCACCCAGGATTGGTAAAGAATCATAAAATGTTAACATAGACATAACTCTCTGTGATTCTGAGGGGAAGGGAGGAAACATTTTAGCGTGCTTTGAACAGCCTGCCTTATTGCAAAAAAGCAAAAAGAAGGCCCAGGACTACATCCCAGGGTGGTTGAGGCAATCTGAAAGATATATAAAATATATACCCTCTGGAAATAGGCCTGTTAATTTAATTATCTTAATCTGGTGGAAGGATCATTGATTAAAAAAAAGGTGGTGAGGTTTTTTTGTTATTTGTTTATCGGTCAAATTCTTAGGAAAGCTTTGAAGTAAAATGCCCTTCGGTGTGTTCCCAGTGCTTTCTGGCTGTCATTGTCACTGCAGTCCAGGTGAGACAATAGGACATTTGTTTGTGCCACAGAGATTTTGTTTGTGAGAAGGACAAGCAAGAAACTTAGCATGTTTTTAAAATGAAAACTGAGATTCTGTAACAGACTGGACAGTCTGCAAGAAAACTTTTAAGCTTCTGGGGCTTTTTGCCAGTAACTGCTCATCTTTTATGTTTTCTCTCCCTGTATCTAGAGAGAGTTAGTCCCCTTGGACTGGCTCTGTTTTTTACCCTCAGGACAGTATGTCCTTTTCACTTAATCAGTCTTTCAGACAGCCCTGTAGTTGGGATCAGAAGCACTGAGTTTGAAACCTGGCCCCTGCTGCATTCTCTCTGTGATGACCTTGGCCTAGGACTGTAATCGTAGCTCATAGTGTCCTAGGGTTTCAGAAGGAGGACCTTCTCTCACAGTTCTTATCTCAGGACCAGTGAAAGTATCATTATCCCAATTTTGCAGATGAGGAAATTGTCTTGGCTCTAAGGACTAAAAACTGTACTGAAATCCAGGTTCCCTGACCTCACCCAAACTTTACTACATTAGCTGCCCTTCAAGTAACTGAAAAACTCTGGGATCCTCATTTTCCTTCTCTGTAATAATAAGGATGTAGATGCCTTCTATGGACATCTTTGCTCTATGATAAACGTTTATAAGAGCCATGTCTTAAGTAACTGAGAGTGTATTCCAGCGAAATCTGGTCCTGAAGCTGAGATTACTGTGATGTGCTTGCCCTGAAAAAGTCTACAATTCACAGAAACTTGACACCATGGTTGGATGGTCTGTGTTGAACTTTGAGAGAGTAAGTGTGTATGAACCTAAACAGATAAAAAAAAATGTGAACCTGTATACTAAAGGAAGTGTGGTAGACACTAGGAAGTGAGGGACCAACTGTCCCTATTTTGGGGGAAAAAACCACACACAATTCAATTGGAACAACATTTGTTAAATAAGCCAGTTACTTTGGTAAGGCATGGAGTCGGGGGTAACAAAGACAAAATGACAACCAATACTTAAGAAACAGTGTATCTGGAAAAAATTTCAAGAGCAACTTAGATTTAGTTCCCTTTGGGGTTTGAAAAAAATGAAACTGTCACAGGAAGGTTGGTGAGATTGTTTCCAACATATTTTGTTAATATTACTGGACTTTTTAATAAAAAGTAGTTCTGAGTCTTTGGTCTGAGAGGGATGGCCAAATGACCATCCTTTTATAGATAACCTGCTGGGCTTATTAATAAAATGATTAAATTACCTAGAAACTGACTCAAATCTTTTTAAATGTCACAACTGCTTGAAGGAATAAGGATGAAGAATAGAAAATATAATGATGGGGAGTGAACCAATGAAGGTTTTAGATTGACACGGAGAGACCTGTGTGTTAAGATTATTTTGAAGTGACCGTATGTTGGGTAGAAGGAAGGAGGAAAAGTCAAAGGTTATTGAGTATTCAGAAGACTGGCGAGATGGTGAAGTCATCAACCAATTAACAATCCATTAAGCATTTACCATGTACCAGCCACAGTACCAAGTGCTGGTCCTTGCCCTCCATGAAATTGCATTACAACAGAGACAAATCTAGTCAGTTGACTTTAAGTGCCTACTATGTGCCAAGCCAAGAAAACCCCAAATGGCATCACAGAGAGTGCGGCACAACTGAAACAACTCAATTACAACAACAAAATGTGCCAGGCACTGTGCTAATAGAAAGAAAGGCAACAAACCAACCCACTAATCCCTGCTCTCCAGGAGCTTGGAGTCCAGTGGGGAGATAACATGTTAACAAATATGCACCAACAAGACACAGACGAGATAAACTGGAGACTCTCAGAGGGAAGGCGCTGAGAACAAGGAGGACTTAGACAAGGCATTAGTGGACCTTGAAAGTATGTTTTTCATAGTGATTAGGTTCCCACATGAGCTCACAAAATTCTATCAAAACCACAAAGTTACGGAATCAAAATAAAGGTAAATGATTAGTGATTGGGCCCTTGCCTTTGCTCAGGCTACGTGGATCCAGAAAGCTCTCCTGCCTCACGCTGGTCTCTTGCAGCAGCTAGGTGGTTCAGTGGATGAAGCACCAGCCTTAGAATCAGGATCAGAGTTTGACCTCGGGTACTTATTGGCTAAGTGACCTTAGGTAAGTCACTTAACCCTGACTGCCTCAAAAAAAAACAAAAACAAAAACCCAAACCCCAAACAACAAAACTGCTAGCTCTCTTCAGAAAAACTGAATTTTCACTTCTTTTCAGAGGCATTTCCTTATTCTCTCAGTTATGTCCCACCCTGACTCCCATCACTTAATGTTTAGTTTATATATATATATATCTTAGGTTTACTTAAATATAGTATCATATTTACTTAACTGACCATGTAACTCCCTGTAGTTGTTTAGTGTCCCACCCTTCCTGACCCCTTGGCAAAGATACTGAAGTGGTTTGCCATTTCCTTCTCCAGCTCATTTTACAAATAGGGAAACTGAGACCAGCAGGTTTAAGTGACTTGCCCAGGGTCACACAGCTAATAAGTGTCTGAGACTGGATTGAAACTTTGGTCTCATTGACTCCAGGCCTGGCAATCAATCTACTTTACCACTAGTGGTAAAGTAGATGTGAGCTGATTATCTCATTTTTTATTTGATTCCCCATCATCAAGCAGGGTACCTGACAAATAGTAGTCACTTAATAAATGCTTCTAGATTCACTAGTAAAAAAAAAAAGTAGTCATAATAAATAGATTAATAGGATTTTTATTCTATTTATTAAGCATTTATTAAAGAGTTACTATGTGCCAGGAGCCATGCTAGACACTAGAGATACAGCGCTAATAATGAAGATGATTATATTATAATAGATATATTTGTTGATGGGTTTAGGGTCACCTAATCCGAACTGAAAGATAAGGGGGTGGGTCAACTAGGAAAAATGAAACTTGGGGGTACCCGTCTATTTCCACAAACCACCTATAAAACTAGTGCTGAATTATAACAAAGCTATTTATAGCTTAGTGGTTTGCTGTCGCTCCTAGGACCTTTTTCTCCTTTTTGAAATGGAGATAATTCTGTTTGCCCACTTTGAGCGGCCTCAGAAAACTGTGGAACCTGCAGGTCTTTGCAGAGGGATAAATGCGGAGGTGCAGTCTTTATCCTAGAAAGGAGAGGAAAGGCCACACTTTGTGGATGGGAATACGTACTCATTGTTCTCCTGTTGGAGGCTGTTATCTTTCCTGATGATGATTATATATGGCATTCTTAGGGGCCTTTGCTCTCTTGACTGATTTCTACTACTGAGGGAATCTCATTTCTTTAGGCTTTTTGGATCTAAGTGTTTTTTTTGATCTGAACAAGTGTGATTGTAAAGAGAAAGAACCTATGTTTCTTGTTTGTTTTTAAATGGGGATTTATAAAAATACAAGCAACATGAATGATTCTGTACTTACACTATTGGGTGAAACTATCACAGACTTTGAATGGAGAGAAATGAGGCTTTGGGCTATCAGGATTCTGTCTTCACTGTGAAGAAAGACTTACTAAATTAGTTTGTTGTAGTGTCTACCTTGTCAATTGACCACTCTTTTTTACTGAATTGTCTGGATGAGTCTGGTATTGAGACTTCTCCCATTTCAGATCACAACTGGTCTCCTCTTCATCCTATATATTTTTATCTAAGTCCAGAAATCATAAAATCTAGGGATTGTAAGGCACCTCAGAGGCCTACGTACAGCTCAACCTGTTTTTATACCTACATAAGACTCTCCCCTGCAAAGTACCTGACAAAGTCTATCCAGTCTTCTCTTGAAGACTTCCATTGAGGTCCTTCTCCAGACATTCTCCAGTTTATCGAATGTTGTATCCAAAATTCAGATCAGACCTGAACACCACATTCCAGACTCTGACCAGGCCAGAGTACCGAAGAGCTCTCACCTTCCTTGGCCTGGACACTATGCCCCTCTAAATGTAGTTTAGAAATCCAGTTGCCATGTTGCATTGTGGACTTCTAATGAACGGGCAAGTTATTAAAAGCCCCCAGGACTAGTTTATTATCTGGCTGTGTCCTGTTTCCTTTCCCACCCCAACTTATCTACTTAGGAGGTTCCATATTAGAGAACTCAACGTAATGGAAATTTGGAGATTTTTCTCTGGTTTTGGTGTTGCTGCTTTTATTTTAGTTCCAGTGAAGCACTCAGGTTGTCTGGCTATAGCAGCTGTCTATACAACTTTATTTTATTTTAATTTTTTCAAATTTATAATCATTAAGCTTAAAAAAAATTTGAGAGATTTCTTTCACATTTTATATGAATTGGTATCTACTATTTTAGAAATCAGTACTTTATTTCAACACATCAATCAACCAGTATTTGACAAAGCTTCTGACTTATGTGCTTGGTGCTGTGACCAGTGCTGGAGCTACAAATGAAGTTGCCTCTGTCCTCTTCGGAGCACACCTCAGTTACTTAAGAATTAAATATCATTTGAAAAAAAAAAAAAACAACAGACCAAATTGTTGAGCAAAACTATGCCATACAAAAATTGTGTCTGACAGTCTGCATTTTACCATTTGTTCACAGATTGATAGGAAGGATACATGTTTGAATTTCAGTAATTTGGAGCAAATAGTGTCCATTGTGTTTGACCTCAATTTTGTTGCCTCCTGGTGTCTTCATTTGCATTATTGTTAGGAGCTGAGCATTTCCTCTGCTTTCTTTGCTCAATGCAGCTAGGTTTTATTAGATTACTTGTCAGTTCTGTTTTCCATTACACTCTGTAGACTAGAGGAATGAATGAATGAATGAATGAATGAATGAATGAATGAATGAATGAAAAAGAATTTATTGAAGCTTGTTATTTGCCAAGCACTTTTGTTCTGAGCCCTGGGGTTACAAATGTCAGAGCATTTTTTAAAAATCAGCCTTCCCTCAAGAAGCTTATATTCTAATAAAGGAAGATAAAACAAACAGGGATGTGGTACCCAAAGGTACCATGCTTTGGTCTAGGAAGTTCCAAGGATGATGAAGAAGCCAAAAGAGGTTGGTTGGGTTGTACATTTCCTTAAAATACAAGTCCTTTGACAGTGTGGCAAAATGGGTAGAGAGCTGGACTTAAAATTAACGAGAGCTGGGTTCAGATGCTGCCTCTGATACTGTAGGATTATAAGCCAGTTTTTTAAACCTTTCTGAGCCTCAGGCAACCCTCTTAGATTATAAATTAGTCATTAAGTGGTAATCAATCCTTTCACATCCTTGTGAAAGAGAAGTTCATTTGGATAGGGAAAGCATTAAACAGTCAGAACATATGATTTGCACAGGGTCACTTTCACAAGTGACTTGATAGCTATTCATTTGACTAATCAAAAACTGGCATTTATTAAGTGCCCATTATGTGCCAAGTATTGCACTAAGAACACATTTGTTAAGTACCTTTTATGTGTAGTTCACCATAGTGAACTATACTGAGGAAAGAAAAACAAGACACTGTCTCTGTCCTCCCTGTCCATTTAGTACAAGTATATATGCAAATATATATACAAGTAAGAAAAGATAAATGCAAAAGGGAAGTACAAAATGAGAGGGGCAGTTAGGTTGGTACAGTGTACAGAGCACTGGCTCTGGAGGCAGAAGGACCTGAGTTCAAAATCAGACCTCAGACACTTGACACAAACTAGCTGTGTGATCCTGGGTGAGTCACTTAACCCCAGTAACTCCTCCCCCAATAATATGAGATTAGATTTTAACTTGGCCTTGAATGATGGTTCAGATGGCAGTCAACAGATGGAATGAGTTCACCTAGGCCTGAGGAACAGTGGGATGGGAGAAGGGGAGGCTGAAATGGGGGAGAAAAACTTGAGATATTTATTAATCTATTTTGGCCAAACAGAGTGTTGTAGTACAAGAAGTGTATTGTAAGATAAGCCTGGAAATATTGGAGTTTGGCCTTATTCATTAAACAGTGGAGAACTGTGGAAGGTTTTTGATGTGAGGTGTTTGGAGGGATGCATTTTTATGAGAATTAAATTGGCAGTAGTGTATAGGTTGGATTAGAGGCATACCTGTATTAGAACCATCAAGATAACTCTGAATTAGGGTAGTATTAGTACGATAGATGGTAGGTATAATGTGGAGTTTAGATCAGCAATACTTGAAGACCAGTAAATGAGATGGAGGCAAGGGAAGAGTCAGAGGTGAGGCTTAGGTTTCCGATTCAGTCTTGGAAGGACAGGAATGGAGTTTTTGGGGAAAGATATTGAATTTAACGCACTAATTAAAAAGCAAGTATTTACTGAAAGTCTATTCAACGTCAGGTCTGGATTAAGTAAGTGCTATTATGGATACAGAGAAATACAAGATAAGGTTCTGTCTTCAAAGTTTATAATCTAGTTGCAGAAACTGGACAGTTGGGAAGCCCTTAGACTGCAGTAATACACACCAGATAATCTAAGTGCTAATTTGGGTGTCACAGATAGGAAGTGTTTCTGGCCAAGAAGAGGCCAAGGTCTGGTTTGAAAAGCTACCCTGTGGAAGAGACTTGTCCTGCTTAGCCCTATAGGGCAGAACAAGTGGTGGAAGTTGTTGAGTCATTGTTTCATTGCTATTCTTTGTGACCCCATTGAGGGTTTTCTTGATGAAGATACTGGTTTGCCTTTTCTTTCTCCAGCTCATTTTACAGATAAGGAAACTGAGGCCAACAGGTTTATGTGACTTGCCCAGGGTCACACAGCTAGTAAATGTATGAGGCTGGATTTGAACTAAGGAAGATGAGTCTTCCTGACCTCAGACCTGGTGCTCTATCCATTCTACCATCTGGCTGCTCTTAGACCTGTTCAAAAGTGGGATGGGCTGGAAATCTTCAAGAAAAAGTTATTTTAAATCACATAATATGTCCTCAATTTTAACCCCTATGACTTTTTAAGAAGGACAAGAGTATGAAGCTTTCTTATTGTTGACCTTGGTCAAGTTGCTTGATATCTGGGCCTTTGTTGCTTCATCTGTAGTTAGCCTCAAAAGACCCTTCCAGTGCAAAATCTAGTATTCCATGATTTGTTCCTGCCCCAGCTCTGGTTTTCAGACTCACTTTTTAGATGAGGAAAAACAGAATACAAATAATTTACGCCTTCCTTTTTCCCATTTGGATTCTGATGCAACATGAACCATTTGCCTGGTATTTTTAGATAGTGGAAACCACATGCAGCCAAAGCTAGAAGCTTATTTTAG
The DNA here is from genome assembly GCA_023548195.1 of Bettongia penicillata ogilbyi. Lineage (NCBI taxonomy): Eukaryota > Metazoa > Chordata > Mammalia > Diprotodontia > Potoroidae > Bettongia > Bettongia penicillata. The sequence goes on from JAJHZJ010000442.1 coordinate 3,706,091, forward strand.
GCAAAACATGCTTCAAAGTGAGCCCCTGCCTACACTTCCTTCATTTGATTATTGACTTCTTTTTATAAGGCCCTTTGGGAGAACTTGAGAAGCCAGAAGAGTCTAAGTTCCTTGAGGGTAGGGATTTTTATTTTTCCCTTTTTTTTTGGTCTGTATATCTCCAGCTCCTAGCACAGTGCACATAGTGTGAGCTTATTGAATTAGAACCCAGATACCCCCTCCCTCCATTCCCCCATCCACTCTTTTCTAATCAGTTTCTCATTTTCTCCTGACATGGCTTTTTTTTTTCTGCCTCCCAGTTCACAACAGGGACCTGCAACGAAGCCACGGTGTATAGCTGCGAGCTGTGTGGCAAAGGCTTCCGTCTCCAGCGGATGCTCAACAGACATCTCAAGTGCCACAACCAGGTGAAGAGGCACCTGTGCACCTTCTGTGGCAAAGGCTTCAATGATACTTTTGACCTGAAAAGGCATGTCCGGACTCACACAGGTAAGGAAGAGTTTGGTGGTGGTAGTGGTGTTTTTAAAGTTGCCTCTTCTGCTCAAGTGATCTCATGTCTCTTCCTGGTACAAAACTGACTCTGGAGTCTCAGGGCTACTCTAAGGGTCACAGAAACTCTGACTGGGTCTACCAAGTAAGAAAAATTTTGTTCTGGGCCTGGTGCTACACTTGATAGGAGTCTGTCCTCAGAGAACCAGTCTGGCCAAGTGTGGACGCTCGTCTCCAGATGGTTCATGTTTTGGCCACAGCAACTCTTAAAATACTTCCTTCTCTTAAAGTGCTGAAATGTGATGGGTCTTCTTTGGTGGAAGAAGTGCCCATGCTGATGAAAAATCATTAGATCGTTAAAGAAACAAGCATAGGTGACGTGGTGATCTTTTATAGAAGGGATGTGTTTGAAGAAAGAAGCATAAATGATTCACTGGACTTTTATGGAAGGGACCCGTTCCTTCTGTTTGAACGTTTTATTAATGACCTTGTTTTATGCTGCAGTCCCTTCCTGATATGCTTCTTTTTAGCCCGTTCAACCTGCTTAATTCTAAGGAAAAAAACTCCCCTAACAGTGAAACAAAACAGTCAAGGTGGAGACGAGGTCCAGATGCATTTGCTGTGCTCTGCATTCAGTTCCTAGGCCCTTATTTTTGACTAAGAGTTGGGGAATTGGGTTTCATCACTGGTTCTCTGGGGTCAAGATTGTTCCCCGAATTTAGGCTGCCTTTCTTTGTTGTTTTCTTTTATCTTTTTTTCAGCTTTCTAAAAATTTAGTTTGTTTACAAACACTTCCATAAGTTTTAAATTTTCTCCCCTTCCCTCCCCAAGATGGCATGCAATCTTGTATGGGTTCTACAGAAACATTCTTATTAAACACATTTCACATTAGTCATCTTGTGTAGAAGAATTAAAACGCATGGGAGAAACCATGAGAAAAAACAAAACATTAACACAAGAGAAAATAGTCTGCTTCCTTCTGCGTTCTGATTCCATAGTTCTTTCTCTGGACGTGGATGGCATTTTGCCTCAAGGGTCCTTTGGGAAAGTTTTATGTCCTTGCATTGTTGTGAAGAGCTAAGTCTGTCAGAAATAGTCCTTGAACCCTGTGGTTGTTACTGTGTATGATGTTCTCCTGGTTCTGCTCCTTTCACTCAGCATCAGTTCATATAAGTCCTTCCAGGTTTTTCTGAAATCTCCCTGTTCATAATTTCTTATCGCGCAATAGTATTCCATTCCATTCATATACCACAAACTGCTCAGCCATTCCCCAGTTGATTGACATACCCTCAATTTCCAGTTCTTGGCCACCACAAAAAGAGCTGCTATAAATATTTTTTTCTCTTTTTATTTTCAATTCTAGATTCTCTCCCCTCTCTTTGTTTACCTTCTTCCCCACCCATTGAGAAAGGAAGAAATATGATAGCAATTATCTTGACATATTGTTATTTTTAGGCCTTGTATATGTTGTTTGCCTGGTGCCTTTTTTTCCACTTTGAACTATTTCATGCAGATTTCCCCATTCTTTATACTTCTCAGTCATCAATTCTTACAGTTTTGCTCTTTTTCCAATTGTGTAGTGGTTTGAGAGTGTCAGGCCTAGAATCAGAAAATCTGAGTTCAAATCCAGCAGACACTTACTAGCTATGTGACTCTGGTCAGGCTACTTCACCTCTGCCTGCCTCAGTTTCCTGAATTGTAAAATGGGGATAATAATCACACTGGCCTCACAGGGTTAGGAGGAGCAAATGAGATGTTTGCATAGGGCTTAGCGCAGTGCCTGGCACAGAGTAGGTACTTAATGGTTGTTGCCCTTCCTTTCCCACCCACTCAATGTGGAATAAAGAGCACTGCATTTGAAATTAGGAGATTTTGGTTTTTATTGCAAGCTCTGCAACTCAGCAGCTACAGGGTTTAGGGCAATCATATGATCTGAGCCTTGGCTTCCTCATCTGTAAGCTGGGGATAATGAAACCCGTTCTCTCCGCCTCGCAGTTACTGTGGGGACAAAGCAGGATGGTACAGGTGAAAACATTGGGAAAAGTGTGAAGAACTGGACAAATCCAAGTTACTGTTAATTATTCTGTGTTCCCCTGTCTTCTTTGACTACTAAGATGTAGTTCGCAATGGCACTGTTCCCACTGATATTTTATACAACTTTCCTGGGAAATGAGCCTAGTTCTAAATGGCACTCTGTTCCTGTTGAAAGGACAAAAACAGAAGAAGGGAGATCTTAATTCTGTTTGAGATTCTGCCCCAGCCTCCCACTCTGACCTGGCATACTCTGCTTTTAACTCCTTGTCCCTTAGTGTCCCTATTTAGAAAAGGCATAACATTTTCCTTGTCTTCTAACCCAGTGGTGGTGGTGTTTTGTCATTAGTCATATCTGACTCTTCCTGACCCCATTTGGAGTTTTCTTGGCAGAGATACTGGAGTGGTTTGTCATTTCTTTCTCCAGCTCATTTTACAGACAGGGAAACAGAGGCCAACAGGTTTAAGTGACTTGCCTAGGGTCACACAGCTAGTAAGTGTCTGAGGCCCAATTTGAGTCCTCTTGACTCTGGGGCTGGTGCTCTATCCACAGCACCAAACTACTTGCCCCGTCCCAATCATCAGACTCAAATAGAAGGGGGGGCCACCAATCATACAGACATAAGGATTCCCTGAAGGTCAAATACTGACTTAGTTTTAAAATGTAAAAGTATTGTTGTATTTTTATTTATTTTTTTAAATATTTCTCAATTACATTTTAATCTGGTTCCAGCTGCACTTGCCAGTATTGGACACTAATAATGAAAAAATGACTTGAGCACTAAAGTGAGGGGAAGGGTTCTTTGAGGAGTCCCTACAGCATACAAGGAGACTGGAGACTAGCCAAATAGTCATTGAATTTGGACTGCATAGACAGCTGATTCAGGAAAAAAGAATTAACTAAAATAGCTAGAATCCAGGTAGTATTGTGAAGGTTCTGCTCAGTACAGATAGCATCTGAAGGCCTCAAATCTTGGCTCTTCTCCATTTGGTGGACTTCTGGGGTAATTCTCTTCTCATTCAGCGGGTGTAGTGAAAGCATTTTTTCAATAGTTGTCTCATCGGAGTGGATAGAGGAGACTTGACAGTAGTGGATAGTGAACTTGGACAGCCTGGGTTTGATCCTGCCTCAAATACTAGGTGTCTGATGATTGGCAAAGCAAGTCACTTTACTGATCTCAGCCTTATTTTCCTCATCTGTGAAATGGTAGTGTTAAAAATATCTATAGTACTTTTACTTTGTATAAGGGGTTGTTGTGAGGATCACTTTGGATATTATATAAAACATTTGACAGAACTACATAAATGTCAGTGATCATAATGATAATGAAGAAAAATCTGTGTGTGTTTTTAGGATGTATGACATTATTTTATATGATTTCTTTGGTATGGGGCTTTGTCAGTGAGGAAACACCCTCTGCTGATACAAACCCAACAACTGTTCTAATTCATTGTCTTAGAGAATTGACTGGGGTACATTGAGATGGAGGTTCCCAGAGCCAGTATGTATTGGGCTTGTATTGTCTGTTACACTACTGTCCAGTATGCCAAGCTGCCTTCTATGTGATATTAATTATACAGTTAATTACATTTTACTTCAATTACAGCGGATGGAGTAGTGGAGCAAGTCACCCTTTGATCAAGAAAGACTTCAAGTCACTTCCACCATAATAGGCTAAAATCTGTCGTGCCTAAATTGAAATCTCAGGGCATAGGAATTTGAAAAGTTTTTCGTTTCATTACAGATCTAGAGCTCCATTAATGGCATTTAATGATGTTTGTGTATGTGTGTGTGTGATCTCATGTGTCTCTATCTGCATCCTCCTTCAACAGAATATGAGGCAGCCAAAATTTAGCCAGCCTCTCAAGTTTGGTGAATTGACATTTATTGAGTGTTCATTGTATTTAAAGTCCTTTGGATTAAAAACTGTGCTGAGTGGCTAAGCTGGAATTTATAGTGTAACAAGTGAAAAGGAAAATGGGACACTAAATATTTACTCTTTGTATATGCTATCTCCCCTGTAGACTAAGCTGTCTCTGTAGTTTCAGCTTAATATGGTGATTTTCACATATTAGTTTGCTAAATTGAAATGTAAACTTAATTCAGGAGCCTCAAAATATGTGTATGGGAGAGTCAACGAGGAGGGCTAGATTTTTAATCACAGTACCTTGGTTTGCATCTTGGCTTTTGCTGCTATTATCTGACTTTAGACAAATCATTTTTAATATTTGCTCTTCTGTTTTCTCATCTGTAAAATGGGGGGAGAGGTTTAGACTAGATGACCTCTAAAGTTCCTTCCAGTTCTAAATCTATAATCCTAAGAATTGGGGTTAAATAGGGTTAGCCAGCTGGTATTATAGAAGTCTTTGTAAAGGAGGTTAAAGGTGAGTTGGTCTTGAGGGAGGGAAAAGGTCATAGTTGAATAGTAGAGGAACAGAGATGGCATTTCAAATGGGGAAATAACCTGGAATTAAATTAATTTTATTTTAGTTCAAACAATTCAACAAATATTCATTAAGTGGCTATTCTGCTAGGTTGATAACACATTGGATAGGATCCTTGTCCTCATAGAGCTTACAGGCTAGAAGTGATAGTAAAAACCTGTAGGTTAACAAATAGCTATTAACTATGATCCGTAAGTCAGTATTAAGTGTCTATTATAATTGGGAGGGCAAGTTACAGATACAAAGATTGAAACAAATAAAATAAATGTCCAAGAATTGCAAAATAAGTATATATGTATGTGTGTGTGTGTGTATATGTATGTATGTATGTATTCATGTATTCCAGTCAAGCCTGGAATGAGGAAATAAATTGGCCTTTTGAGAAGATTAGCAGGCAAGATATTTTTTTTTGTTTTTGCCTGAAAAAACATCAATCCTGGGAGATAGATCACCCAGGCTAGAATTTCTAGCCCTGGAAGCTAAGCCCATTGGATCTAGGACTTAATGATGTGCCAGTTAATGCAGGACTTGAGTTCAGTTTCCTCTACTTTATTTCTGTAGTTTCAGTTGAAGGTTCAAGGGTTTAAAAAAAACCAAACCCAATGAACACCTGTTAGATTAACCCTGACACTCCGAGTGAGGTGGAGTAGTACAGTTTATCCCCCCTTCTTGCTCTTTGGCCATGGCTGGCTGACAGAGAGAAAGGTGTGGTCTGAATACACAGTGATAGCCTGTTCCTCTGAGTCCCACTTGGAGCTGAAAGATACAGATAAATTGTATTTTACAGATCTTGGCATAGTGGGATTTTGCTTCTGCATGTTTCACTTAAGGATAATACTAATGTTTCTTTTTTAGAGAATATGTTAACATGTATAGTATTAAATTAAAAAAAAATACACTGTCTTTACATGGAGTCCTACCTTTTTTGAAAAGAACGTTTTTTGTATGCACAATCTTATTGGAAGAGAGAAGATAATTCCCATTTTGAAGATAGAAGTCTAGAGCAGAGATATTCAACTATTGACCCTAGAGTGAAGAAGATAGAAATGTTTAATGAAAATACAATATATTATAGATAATATTAACTTGGCAGTTTTCTAAGTCAATATATAGCCTATAGGAATCTTTTATGTTGGGTTAAGTGGCTGGTTTCTAAGACTTTGATACCACTAGGTTAGAAAATCTGCAAAACATGGATAATAGAAATTAAATCTAATTTACAGCTTCAGACATTTCACTATTAATCAATTGTAACTTTAACTTTGATAAATTGTAACTTAAATAGGTAGACTGACTTTTCCCTCTTCTTTCTTCCTCAGTTTTTTGGTTGAGGTGCTATTAGGTATTAAAATGGTAGGTTTAAAAAAAAAAGAGCAGAGGGGCACAAGTGATCCCCAAGCTTCCGTTGAGGAACATTGGCCCCTTATTGTTCTTTGAACAAGATATGCCATCCCTTGGCTCCTGGAATTTTTTGTAGCCAACCCTAAGGCCTGGAATAGTCTCCTTTCTCATCAATACCTCCTGGATTCCCTGGCTTCCTTCAAGTCCAGCTAAAATCCTACCTTCTACAGAAAGCCTTTCCCAGTTCCTTTTATTTGTAGTGCCTTCCCTCTATTAATTACTTCTTATTTATTCTGTCTAATAGCTTGTTTGTACATAGTTCTCATGTAGTCTCCCCCATTCAACTATGAGCTTCTTGAGGGTAGGGATTATTTTGTCTTTCTTTGTATCCCCAGTACTTTCTTTGCCTGGTATGTTATTAGGCACTTGGTACATTTTGTTGTCTGCCTGGATAATCGGCCCAGGAACAACTAAAAATTGTGCTCCAGGTATAAAAATCCTCCCTTGTGATTCCTTACTAGCAGTAAGAGAAGACCCTTTCTGGGCCTCTCCACTACTTTTCCTCCTAGGTTGTTCTTGAGTCATTTCAGTCATGTCTGATACTTCATGACCCCATTTGGGATTTTCTTGGCAAAGATTCTGGAATGGTTTGCCATGCCCTTCTCCAGCTCATTTTACAGTTGAGGAGACTAAAGCCAACAGAGTTAAGTGCCTTACCCGGGGTTATATAGCTAGCACATGTCTGAGACCATATTTGAACTTAGGTCTTCCTGACTCTAGGCCTGGTTCTCTATCCACAGTGCCACCTACCCTCTTAGTTTTACTCAGTCCTACTCTCATATAAAATAGTACCAATAGATCCCAGGCAGAAATTTGAGGCTCTGCATGTTTTCTGGTCAGTGTCTAACTTGACTATCACAAAAGACCCCAGTATGGGTCAACCAGAAGGTAGGTTATTATAGTGATGAGAACACTGTGTCTCTCATCAGAGTACCTGGATTCCTGACTCTGCCGTATCAGCAGCCTAAAGGTACCTCATCAGAATTGCTAGAAAAGTAATACTGTCGTTAGACGACGCAGTGGGATTTGTTCTTATTTAATATTTTCTTTGTTTCATGATTTGCCACTTTGCCACTATAGTTGTAGTTGTGATGTGTTGATTAAAAAAAAAACAAATTGACTTGATAGAGCAAATGTAGGCTTACAGTCTTTCCACAAGGTATTTTCCTTGCATAGATGAAAAAAACAGATAACTTCATTAAAGCTCTGGTCTCAGCTGAGGTTATAAAATAAGGAAACTTATGGTTGCTAAAAGTGTTTTGCCAGCGTAATGGGTAAATACAGTGTCCAGGAGTGTCTTACACCTCCTATGTGGGCGTTGCTCTAAGTTAACTTGGTCATTCCCTCATGCTGACTGTTCTAGGCTCACAGAGAAGTCCTATCACCACACAGTATTCTCAGAGTATTAGAATAATTGGTTGTGGGGGATTATAATTTCATTGCTCACCACTGTAGCCCCTGCCAGTGTGTTTCCACTTGCAAAAAGATGTTCATAACCATGACACTTTTAGATTTGAAACCTAGTATAAACACCACAGGTACTGATACTACAATGTAGGAATAATCCTGGGTTGCATTTTTTCATCAATGTAGCCAATAGCTGTTGAGGAGAGTGGGCATGCACAGAGAAATACCCCCAAAATGAGGGAAACTTATATGCTTGAGGAATTCTACAACTCTGGAATTATAAATTTCAGTCAGTGTCCTTTTTTCTGTCTCAAGAATGGTCTAAAAAAGTTTCTTGATGAACATAACCTGTATGTTGAACCAGTATTTCTACTGCTAAGCTGATTTGGTCCGTGCTGCACTTTGCTAATATCTTATCTTACTAAGCTCAGCCAAACCAGTTGATCTACCCAGTGAATTCTCTGATTCTCTGCTTTCAAATTATTTTTCTGCTTAGCTGAACTTAACTCCTAAACAGCAACTGTAATATCCATTACTTCTGGTTTCAAATTCAGCCAATCCAGTACTAAAAACTCCCTTTTCATCTTTTTCTCTCTTATTTTGTTGGGTCAGACTATGAACTACCCTACTTTTAGCTTATGATTAATAACAGATTCTTCTCTTCTATGTTTAGTGAGATAAATTTGTCCCATAATAATAGAACAGTTCTGGTGACCATATCTTGTAAAATTCAGAATGATCAACTGCTTATCTTAGAAGATCTTGAGTTTAACCATCTCGTTCTACAGAGAGAGCAAACTAAATCAGAGAGAGGTTAATTGATTTGACCAGTGAGTGATTGACCTGACAGCTAGTCCACTGTCTGAGACAGAATTTGAACTTGGATCTTCTTGATTCCAGGTCCTGTGATCTACCCATTTAGCTGCCTCTTAGAGGTATAGCATAGGTAAAAAGTAATGCAGCCTGAGTGTAGAAACTGATATTGACAGAGTGTTAAAAGACCTAAACTAGGGGGCAGCCTCTATTCCTCAGGATAGATCCTTGCAGATGATTTGTGAATAGACATGGATAACTGTGTGTCTTAATTGTGAACTAACATAGACAATGTGTTACATTACCCATAGGTTGTGATATATGAATCATTGGAGGATGAGTGGTTGAGATCATATCCATGAAATGTTAATTTATTTATTAATACTATCTATAGTATTTATTATATACTACTATATTATATTTATCTTGTACTATATTATGTATCATATAGTATTTGCATGTATATATTATGTATTATATACTATTATATATATTATATTAAATATAATAGTATTTATTAATACTGTTCAGAATCAGCATCAGGAACAAAGATATAAGTATTTGTTACATAAGAAATAAGAATGCCTCTGTCAGAAGGCAGGCTTTGGGGAGTCAGAAAGACCTGAGCTTCTAAGTTGCTACTGATATTAGCTGTGTGGTCCTGGACTTCATCTACTTATCTTGTGTTGGCATAATATTCATCCTACCCATCCCTTTGTGTTGTTGTGAATAAAGAGCTTTGTAACCCTTAAAGAGCTCTATAAATGTAAACTGTTATTAGCTCGTTTTGTTTTGTTTTTTTAGAATTATCTTATTCAACCTTTTGAAAAGAAGTTTTTATCTTTTGAAATGAAAGCTACACTTCCACGTCAACAGCAAACATCCTTGGCTTAATTATTTTCTGTGGAAACTGGCTCTTCTTGGTAGACTGTGCTTTCACATTCAACCCACCCCTCTCTGTCTTACCCTCTCCTTTGTCTTGGCTATCCTCCCTGTCCCCCACACCCTACTTCCATCCCCCTAGTTTGGAATTCACCTCACAGTCCTGTACATATTCTCTAACATTAATGTCTCCTCAAAACCCATCCTGTCACCTCCTTCCGTTGCCTTATTATAGTGTCCTGCTTACCCCATGTGGGGATATAACTGGAGGTGGAGCATGTGTCCACAGATCCAGAGGCATCACGTGGTCATGGTTGGGCATTTAACACGGTAGATGCGCAGCCTCTCTTCTGAACAACTGCATTTCTGTTCGTGCTTCCATCCTCCCAGTCATTTCAGGTTTGCAGCCTCAGAGCCATTCTCCCCAGTCCCACACATCCGGTGAATTTGACAACTCCTCCCACATCCAACCCCTTCTTTCCACCCATACAGCCAGACATGCCTGGATGATCACAATATTCCCCCTAATGGTTGTCTCCTCAGCTCACTCTGTTTTTCTCCAAAAGCATGGATCCGATCAGGTCCCTCTCCGACTCAGCAAACTCCACTGTCTCCCTGTTACCTTTATGATCAGATATAATTAATTTCTCTGTTTGGCACAGAATCTCATCTCAAGCACTACCTTCTTTATGAGGCCTTTCCTCTCCTTAACCCAGTGCCTTTCCCCTCAGATTATCTTATTTGCATATATCTCACTACGTTCATATTGTCTTGCTTTTTCACCTTTGTATCTCTAGAGCCTTGCACGCTTCTTCACACACAGTAGTAACTTAATGCTTGTCGATTTTTTAAAAATAAAATTTTATTGATATATTTGGTTTTTACATTGCACCTAAATTTCCTTCTCCTCTCAGAGAGTCATCCTCTATTACAGATGATATTTTTACAGTGAAAAAGACAAAAAACTAATGAGCAAAACTGATCAATACATTGAAAAAATCTGGAAATATATTCAGTGTTCTACCCACAGTACACTCACATGTTCCTCTGCCAAGGAAGGGTGATGGTGGAGGGGGGTGGGTGTTGGGGTTGGAAGTTTTCTCTTATCTCTACTTTTGCTTGTTTTTGCATTTTTGCAACATTCACTTATAATTGCTTCACAATTGTTGTCCAGCTCATTTTTGCCTAGGGAAATGGGGTGTTGGTAGGAGTCATAAAATCGTGCTATCTTCCCTGATTTAAGCCTACACCTTGGTTGATTGTCCAGAGTACCTGATGTTATACCTAGCATAGAACCACCAGAAACATTCAGGCACAGCCTACAAGGCCTAATGGAGCCTGTGTCAAGAATGCTGGAGTACTGCGCAATGAATCCATCCTGTAAGGTATTGGGAATAGAATATAGGATGCCTCGGAAATAGCACCCCACCTCACTTTTGGTGTGAAGGTCCTGTTGGCTCAGAGCCATTTGAGGCAGCTAGCTGGAACAGCTCTTTAGGAGATAGTTGGTGGCTCAGCGGATAGAGTGCTGAGCCTGGAGTCAGGAAAACCTGAGTTCAAATCCAGCCTCAGACACTTACTAGCTGTGTGACCTTGGGCAAGTCATGTCAGCCCTTTTCCTTTTAATCTACTGGAGAAAGAAATAGCAAACCACTCCAGTATCTGCCAAGAAAACCCCATGGACCGTATGGTCCATATGGTCCATATGGTCCATATGGATGTATGGTCACGAAGAGTCAGACATGACTGAACAATGACTCATTGAGCCTGGGATGGCACTGCTGACATGTCAGACCCAGAAATTGCTGTAAAATTGACAGAACTTTAAGTCTACTGCCTAGCCATCCTTGCTGGTAAGTGGAGAACCTGTGTTTTAATTTCCTGGGTAAGGTAATTACATGCTGATTGCCACAAACTTCTAGCTTCATGTTACTCCTTTTCACACATTCTCCAGTCCAGTGTTCAGTGGAGGAAAACAAATGGACCTCTTTGCTGTTTTTCATCCATGGCATTCCATTTCCCACCTGTGGGGCTTTGCAGTCTATTCCTCAAGTATAGAATGTATATTAACTAATTTCCATCTCTTATGATGCCTCAGGTCCTCATCTGTAAAATGAGATGGAGAAGGAAATGGCAAACCCCTCCAGTATCTTTGCCAAGATAACCCAAATGGGATCACAGAGTCAGACACGGCTGAAATGACTTAACAACAGATATGATCCCTTTGCCATAGGTACCGCTTCCTAAATGAGGCCTTCTTTGATCCTCCTGCTCCCCCTCCACTGCCTCATCATACTCTTAATTCAGGAAACTCTCTCTGCCTCTAATTTAGTTTGTATACGCTTTGGTTTACTCCTCTGTGTACAGGATGTATCGTTTCAGTAGGATATCAGTTCTCAAGGACAAATGCTGTTTTGCTTTATGTCTTTGTATTTTTTCCAGTTTGTAGCATAGTGTCTGAAATATAGTAGGTGCTTAATAAATTTTTGTTGTTTGAAAAAACTGGAACAATTAAAGAGTAATGCCCATCACTGATTTACTGCTCATTGAGGTGGTAGGCAGCCTCGGTGTGTGCAAGGGTATGTGCTAGTTCCATAAGATCTTAAGGTTGCCTGGGCTATGAAGTTTATTTTCTCCTCCAAAATGTAGTTTTGACTGAGGTTCTTTCTCCCTTTCTTGCTCTTCTCCCTTCCCACCCATTCACCAGTCCACATCCCCTAAAGTGTAACGTTTCTTTTTAGTAGTTAATTTTCAGGAAAAATAGTTGTAGTATCAGAGAGATCCAAGGACTCATTGGCCAGCCTGAGGATGGTCCATATCACAACTTTGTAGGGGTTATTCTGCACCATGAAAAGCTTCTCATAAATTAAGGGGGGGGTGTGTATATCTGTGAGTGTGTGTGTGTGTGTGTGTTGTTGGTGGGGAGGAGACATAAAACTACGTTCAAATTCAAAAAAGTGGCCTTAGCCCATGAAAATTCTATTTGGTTCTTTAGTAGATCAGTGAGGGACTCTATTCACAGAAAAAATTGGTGAATGAAATGGTAATATTCATAAAACCAAAAGTCATTTTTATGTGGAAGACAAGAACACAACCAGGAACAGGGGAATATGCAACGTCCATGGTATTTGATGTTTCTCCTCTCCATCTCCAAGAGTTACTGGATCTGCTGCTGCTACTGAAGCTACGAGCTAATTGGAGAAGCTGCCCATTTATTCAAAAACAAGACTCTACCTCTTAGCTCCTGGCATTTTCTCTGGCTGTCTGCCATGCCTAGAATACTTTCTGTCCTTCACTCCAAATACTGACTTCCCACGACTTCCTGTAAGTCCCCAGTAAAATCTCATCTTCTATAGGAAGCCTTACCTATCTCTTAATTCTGATATTTCCTTCTGCTAATTATTTCCTACTTATCCTGTATATAACTTGCTCTGTATATATCTGTATGCATTTTGTATCCCTCCCCCACCATGTCACGTTATAAACTCCTTGAGAGCAAGGATTGTCCTTTGCCTCTTTGTATCCCTAGCACTAAGAGTCTGACACATAGTAGGTGCTCAATAAACATTACTGAATTCAGTCCACTTCACCTACATGAAAAGAATCCTCAGGATGACAGGAGACAAGTGGTCATTCAGCCTCTGCCTAAAGACCTCCAAGGTTGGGGGCTATCTCTTAAGGGAGCTGTTCAGCTTTTTGATAGCTCTTATGGTTAATGGCTTCCTAGGTCTTAAGGGGTACATTTTCCTCTTTGCAGCTGTACCTATGACTCCTAGTTTTATTCTCAGGTCAGACAAAAAAAGCCTAATATCTCTTCCACATGACAGTTTTTAAATATTTGAAGATGCCTTGATCATAACCTCATCGGAGTCTTCTTTCTGTCAGGGTAAACAGGCCTATTTCCTTTAACTGATCTTTCCATGTTATGGATTCCAAAGGTCTTCACTCTCCACTGTCCTGGTTGCCTTGCTCTGGACACTCCAGTGGATTCTTAGGGACACTGATGCCATTACTATGGAGAGGAGGAGAAAACTCTCTACCAGTATAGATCAGCACCTTCTCTGTAACCTGGAGTGCTGAGGGTTAAGAGACTTGCCCAGGGTCACATAGCTTGTAAATGAAAATGAGGCCAGATTTAAACTCAGGCAACTGAGTTCTCTGGCCTGAAGGCCATTGTCTTGGCAGTTGGCGGTCTTGTATGTGCTGATTTCCTGAAGTTGCTTCTGTCTTCAGAACAAGCTGTTCTTGGATGTGGACCTTCTCCCCCTTGTCTTTTCTTTTGTCTCCCCGGCACTTACCGCAGTTCCTAGCACGTAGTAAGTGCTTAATAAACTGTTGTTGAGTGATTGCAGGAGGTCATCAAAAGTCTGGAACTGTTGGATGCAATCCTCCACAGATCTCAAAAGGGCACTGTTCTCAGATAGGGCATGAGCCAATGAGCAGCCCGCTCTAGTAACTGTGGTGTAACATAGGCTACCTTTGTCGAGTTGAAATAGGATTCCTTGGGTTAGGTCATAAGGGGCACACATGGGCCCATGAGCTTGGGGTCCTGGGAGCTTGGATTGGCTGAAGGATTGCCCTGGGAACTCATTGCACCAACAAGGATTGATTGGTGTCCACTGTCTTTTACTACTCTCCTCCTCCAAGCCTCTCCTGGAGTATGTTGCTCTTGCCATGTGAAGAATGTTATTATGGCAGCTTTGAACCTACAACTTTTGCTTTGCCTGGCCACAGCCAGAGCCTTACCTATGGTGTAGATGAGTAAAGGCAGCTGATCAAAAATCATGTTTGTGTTTGTTCTAGAGCAAGGATTCTAAACCTTTTTTGTGTTATGGACCCCTTTGGCAGTCTTGTGACACTTATGTACCCCTTCTCAGAATAATGTTTTTAAATGCATAAAATATAATACCTAATATCACAGTGGAAGCCAATTATATTGAGATACAGTTAAGAAAATTTAAGAAAAGACCAACTGTACAGACTCCAGGTTACGAACCACTATTCTGGAGGGCAGATCCAAAGCTGGAACCAAGAAACCATACCAGATGCAAAAACCCGTGATGATCCAAGGTAATTTCTTTCACTAGTGTTCTCTCCTCAGATTTTTTTTTTTATACTATATGAAGAGGATTGTCCTGTTTTACCTTTAGCAAGCAGGAGTTGCACTTGCCTCCAGAGGCTCGGCTGAAGTGCCACAGTCCCAGCCATTCCTTAGCTTGAGCTTTTCCTGCTGCCTCTGTGTTCTTTTCCTTCTCTCATTAATAGGTATATACGTCCCCATTTTTACAGTGAACTCCCCCATCCCCAAGATAGAATAGCTCTAATTGTAGCTGTTGTTGCTGTCCCCTGGATAGACATGCTTGCTTGGTTTACCCAGTTCCCTTTTTGCTCCAGGTCATCCATTTGTGTGAGGTTGAGCTGTAGCCATAAGGGCAGTTTGCAAGCCTTAAAAAAAAGCCAGCTCTCCCTTATGACATGTGAGGAGCCCGGAGGGCAGGAGGAGCTAACCTTCAAACCCTAACCTAGATTATATAAACCTAGCCCTCCCTTCTTCACTTCAGAGTTTGAGGTGGGAGAGTGGAGAGAGTGTAGCTGCAGAGGCTATCTATGGGAAATCAGGTGGGGCTGGGGAATTCAGAGATGTTGACTCTTCTGCTCTGAAGAAGCTGGTGCTCCAAGCTTGCCTTATCTTGCTTGGGTTTGGGCGTCAGGAAACCATGAGATTGATAACAAGGTAAATAGTCATGGAAAAGCTGAAGTCTGTAAATAGTGTTTGCCCAGAGACTACTACCTCCCTAGAACTGTAGGGAGGAGATGCTGGGCATTGAGCCTGCAAAAAGAAAGGGTTGGGATGAGAGGATTAGCTCCAGGCTGCCAATCGAGAAGAAGAATTTGAAAATTTCAATTAATAATAATTATTTATAATATGTTATATATTATATCATATACAGAATATAACTAATGATAAAATTAAGTAAACTTTAATCTTTGCTAACTGTCCTCCCACTTAATAGCTTCTAATGACAATTCTTTTAAAAATTCTTTAAAATCTTATTTTAATGAAGCCTTTTGTTTTTAATAACTTTCCCTTCTGAATCTATTTTTCCCTTTTCTTTATCTGTAAGCCATCCCTTGTAATAAGGATTTTAAGAAGGTGAGAGGGGAAAAAAAGCAGATGAGAAAAACAGAACAGTTAAGAAGATGATCACCTGTATTTACCACCTGGCCCACCACAAGGGAGGAACAAAAGCTCCATTTGAAAATGGAAAAAAGAAATATTCAAAGTGAGGGGAGACAGCTACATGTTAAATTTGGAGACTGACCCTAGGTTTGAGGCCTGGTTCTGCCTATTTATTTACTGTTGCTCAGTAGGGCTCCATTCTTCATAATCCTATTTGGGGTTTTCTTGGCCAAAATACCACTACCTTATTTGACAGATGAGAAAACTGAGGTAAACAAGGTTAAGTGACTTGTCCAGAGTCTCACAGCTAGTAAGTGTCTGAGGTCATATTGGAACTCAGGTCTTTCTGACTAAACTTGGCCAGCAGCATCCACCGTACCTACCTCCTGGCTGCCCACTTATTACCAGTGGAATTTTGACAAATCACTTAATTTGTCTAATTTTCTTACCTATAACAAAGGAAAAGAAAGATACAACAGGAAATTTTTAAGCAACAGATATTTCCCCCCTGAGTTTGGGTAACTGATATGTAACTCAGATAACATCTAGATTTGATTACAGCTGGAGCAAAAATAATTAAGACTTTCCTTTTGTAACCCATTTTTAAAAACTTCATTTTGGGTGGGGAGAAGTGCACTGTGATACAATCAAAAGAATGAAGGTTTTGGAATGAAAGAATCTGTTACTTGCCTACCTGTGTGACCTTGGGCAAATCACATAACCTCGTTTTTACTGGTCTGTAAAATGAGAGGGCTGGATTAATCAGCTACTGAGTTTCCTTCTAGTTCTTAAACTGGGCTATAGTTTATATCACTGATACTACTCAGACATAATGTAGACTTGAAAGCCTTTTATAAAAAAGGAGTATGTGGAAAGTATTATTCATTTAACCCTCACAATAACCTTGAGCTAGGTTAGGATAGTTTTTATTCTCCATTTTGCAACTGAAGAAACTGAGTCAGAGAGGTAGACGAAGTCCTCTGCCTCTTGGTTGATTGTTACAATATACCCTATGCTGCCTATATTTTTATAATCATCATAACTCATATTTTTATTGTACACTATAAGCTCTGCTCCCAATAACTTTCTCAGTAACTTAACTAAACCTGTTAATACTGGCATGTTTTCAGTTCCATTTTTACCCTTCAGTGCTAGCCTAGCTTCAAGTGATGTTTATTCAGTAATACTGAGCTGTGTTACATAAAAGGAGAGAGAATGACTATTATCTGTAATAGACCTATGCAGAGGATTCTCTGGACATCTAGATGGTGCAGTGGTTAGAGCGCTGGGCCTGGAATCAGGAAGATCTGAGTTCAGACTTGGCCTCATATGCTTAACTAGCTGTGTGACCCTGGGCAAGTCACTTAACCCTGTTTGTCTCAGTTTCCTGATCTGTAAATGAGCGGGAGAAGGAAGTGTCAAAACCTCTTCAGTGTCTGCCGAGAAAATCCCAAATGAGGTCGCGAAGAACTGGATCTCTGAAAAATGACTAAACAACCACAGAGGAGTCTCAAAATTTGTCTGACCTTTGAACTTCCCTTGTGATTTATTCTTCCCTGAAGCACTCCCCCTCCCAAAAGAAGCCTAGAATAATAGCAATATCTTTTTATCCTGAGACATGAAATTTGTCCCCGAGGTTAGAATAGAAAGGGGCAGGTGATCAATACCTGTTGTTTACAGTGCTGACGGAAGTGAGTAGGGAAGTTATGGAAACCCTGGAAATGAGGAAGAAGGTACACTAGGTATCATCCCTAAAAGAAAAAAAGGGAGACAGTCATAATGTGAACGTATTTCTGAGTAGGCCTATGCTTCTCATTCATGGAGTAGATGGGATTTGACCTGAGCCTTGCGGGGTAAGTCAGATTGACCACTGAGGCCTTATGCTCTATCTACTGTGTTAACAAGATAGAGGGCTAGCCATTTTCTCAGATTCTCATGATCTCTCTTACTTCTCCAAAATAAGAATTATGTGTAAGAGATAAAGCAATTTTAGCTTTCTCGGTGGTCTAGGACAGTGATGTCAAATTCAACTAGATACGAATCCCTTAGAAAATTACAAATTAGCAGTATCTTTATTTTGTTAAACATTTCCCAATTATATTTTAGTCTAATTTGGGAGTTTTGCAGACCACAAGTTAGACATTTCTGGTCCATGTCACCAAGAACTGTAATGAAGTAATGGTCTATTCTACTAATATCAGAGAATGCTAATCCCTAACATAATTATTACTCAGTATCTTGCAGGGCTGTACAAACCAACCCTCAGCTTCAAACAAAATTGAACTCTCTCCTTTCCCTCTTTCCATTGCTATAGAAATCCAAAAGGCAGATGCTTATCCTAGCTGGGACAAGAGTATATCAGTAGTCTACTGCAGCAGAGCTCAGCAAGGGAACTGAGAAACAAAGGGAACTATCGGTGGACATGTGTAGCATTCCAGTAAGTCTGAGGAAAATGCCCAGAATCCAGCTGGGGCCAGTTCTGTGCACTCTGATGTCACCTGGGGTAGAGACTGAGGCTGGTAAAATGTGAATTGCCCAGCAGCCAAGATGACTTTGAGGCTTAGCCCCAAGGGAATCACCATCAAAGGAGAGAGAGTCACAAAGTGAGTAATAGGGGAATATAGAAAGGAAAACAATCTGAAAATATCTCAGGAAGAAGGAAGCTCAGTTAAAAAATATGAGCATAAGCCAACAAAAACAACAAGAAGGATATTAATAGCAGAAAGGAAAATAATCTTCAGATCAGGGAAAAGATTTATTCAGGAATCAGTAAATGTTGCAAGAGAAAGGAAAAGGCACCAATGCCTGATGTGGCAGAGGACACTATGGATTTCCAAGAGAACATAAAAACACAGTATAATATTCCTGAATGGTTTAAACAAGATGTTAACCATTTAACCTTATGGAATCCCTTATGATTTTTTGCTTATAGTTTGTTTTTTTAATCTTCCCTGTCACCATGTTAGCTTTTTATGGGGCAGGTTCTTTTTAAGTTGTTGCCTGTTTCTTGACTTATATTAAAGTTGGACCCTGTCCCTGGCAGCGGGGAGGGACTGTCCTAAGCTTCACAGTTTTTCCTCCTGTTGCCAGAGCTACTTTGGGGGGTGGGAGTTTTCAGTGCTTCTAAGATGGTATGATCTGGAGAAAGGTGTGGTAATTGCTATTCTAAGCTGTGCTTTGAGCCTTATTCGGGAAGGGCCCCATATCTCTTGGGATTGCAATTAATGCTGCTCTTTCAAGCCTCTGCTCCCTTGAGATCACAAGCAAATCTGCTGCTCAGGGCCCCAGCTCCTTGACCAAGAGTGCCCCTCTTTGCCCTTGAATTTTGACGCAGAAGTGAGGATAGGCAATGGAGCTCTAGTCATACAACCAAGTGCTGACACAAGGAGACCCCTGTAATCTCTTTCTGATGAGTTGTTGGTCCCCTTTCTCTGGCTTGAGAGCACCTGAAGCTTCTGTCACCACCACCCAGCCCCACCACTGCGGTTGCCTGTATGTGTTCTGCAGGCCAGCTTCCACTCCTGTGTCACAGGTCTTTCCTCTTAGCCTTCTGACTTTTCTTGGTCTGGAACCATGTCTCACCCTGTCTTTTTGTTGGCTCTGCCACTCCAGAATTCAGTTGGAGGCATTACTCTAGGGTTGTTTGGAGGGGAATGGTGGGAGAGTTCACCTGAAGGCTTCCTCTATTCGCCATCTTGGCTCCACCCTCAGAAGTCTGATTTAAAAGACAAATCAGAATTGTGAAGACAGAAGTTAAGGATTGCACAGTTGAAATAATTTGCAGAATAGAAAAATGTGAATCCATAGTAGCAAGTCTCAAAGAGAGAATAATTTATTGAGAATTCAAATACACGGAAGTGAAGGACAATCTGGAATAAACAAAAAGCAATGATATTAAAAGAAAACCTAAACAATTTAAGAATGTGTATTATTATATGCATTAAATAAACTTGTAAGAAATAATACAAGAAAATTGCTCAGACCTTTCGAGCACAGAAAGCAAAGTTCCAATTGAAAGAAACCACAGATCACCTTTAGGAAAATAACTTTGTGCTACAAACTCTGAGACCTAGAGCTGTTAAATTTAATGTTAAATGTTAAGTTTAACATTTCCAGTGCCTCATAACAAATTGTGCCTATCTGGAGAAAGACCTTCAAATATAATAGAAAGTTAATTTGAATAGCATAAAACTATCCTTTACCCATGCTACAGGGGATGGAGTAATTTTTTGGGAAGAGCAAAATTCAATACGCCAACCAGAATGACCTACCCTGCAAACCTGAACCTAACCTTTAATGAAAAAAGTGAGATGTTCAATTAAAAAAAGAGCCCTTTGAAGCATCTCTAGAACAATGAGACCTGAACAAATTATTTGCTTTGCAGATACCCTAGATAACTGAAATGCAGAAAGGTAAACAAACAGAGCAGCCAAGGACAACAACAAACAATGAGAGAGATCCGTTAAGAGATTTCTTTTTAAAAGGACAGCAGGAGGCAAGGATGAAAAAAGAAGGCAAATAGAAATGATGATGGAGAAGCAGGTCTGAAACATCATAGACTAACCTTACCATGATTCACATATAGGGAAATCAGTATTTTTTGTAGGAAAGAATTAATTACCTAATGAGAGAAGGGAATACATACTATTCAAATAATTCAATTCTAAAATTCTAATTCAAATCTAAAATAACTCAAATGTTCAAATAATCAAATCTAAGGTTAACAACGATGGGGAAATAACTCCTTTAGTCTCTCAAGAGGAAGAGCGTGCCTAGAGAAAAGTGGGATAAAGATACAAAGGGAAGGATTGAAATGATGAAAGATAAGGGAAAAAAATCTGATTTTATTGTTGGGAGGGGGTACCACTGATTAATGCTCACATGAAGGGGAAAAGATATAAAAGGGACTGGGGACCTTACAGTGCATATAATCTTCAGAGATTTAGTACCTAGAGAAAACACTGGTCCTGTCTCATAAGAGCAGTCCAAGCTTCCTGGGTTCAGTAGACATCCAGAAAGGTTGGAAGGCATGAACCCAAGGAGGATATTTCATGATAAATGGCAGAAAAATAACCATGGGGAGGGCAAGGGTTAATAATGAACTGCCCAATCAGGGATTTAGGAGAATTACTATCATGGGGACAACATCCTTTCTATCACCTTTAGGAATCATTATTTTTAAGGCAAAATAGAAAAGGAGAGGCCAAGGAGCAAAATTATAAAAGATGAGTTGTACTGAGTGTTGGAGGAGTAGTAGCAACGTAGTCATACTAATGCATTGTTGGTGGGGCTACAAAATCACCAGTCATTTTGGACAGCACTTTGGGATTATGTAAATAACCCCTGACCCACAGATTCCGTTACTAGACATAACCTAAAGAGGTCATTGATGAAGGAAGGAGAAAGTCCCCATATACTCCAAAATATTTACTTTTTTGTATAAGCAAAGAATTGGAAACAAAGTAGATGCCCTTCAGTTAGGGAAGGGCTAAATGAATTATGGTAAATGAATGTATTGGAATATTATTGTGTCCTAAGAAATGAGAAATGTGATTGAATATAGAGAAGCATTCCAACATCTGCATGAACTGATAATGTGTGGAGAATAGCCAAGAAAACTATATATGGTGACCACAACAATCTAAACAAAAAGAACCACCACCAAAAAAATCAAAAGTGAGATTTCTTGAAAAATATATAAAGAATAACCGTGGTAAGAAAGAAGAGAAGACACTCCCACCCCACATCTTCGCTGATATGGAAGGGCCATAAGTGTTACACATTGCACCTATTTTCAGACTTTTTTAATGTATTGTTAAGTTAATTTTTTCTTTTTCTTTTCCAAAATACTATTTTTGCTATATAATCATAATAGCTAGCATTTATAAAGTGTTTCAGGGTTTGTAAAGCTCTTCACAAATAATCTCATTTTATCCTCCCAACAAAAGCTAGGTGCTGTTGTTATCCTCATTTTACCTGTGAAGAAACTGAGGCAGACAGAGTTAATGTTAAGTGACTTGCCCAAGGTCATACAATTACCAAGTTGTCTCAGGCAGGATTTGAACTCAGGTCTTCCTGACTCCACGAAAGGGCTCTGGGTGGGGAAGGTGATGTAAAGAAGCAAAAAACATAGTTGTTTGTTTGTTTTTTAAGAACACCTGTAGAGATTTGGAATCTGAGAACCTTAGTTCAGATCATGGTTGTGCTACTGACTACTTTTATGGCCATAGGCAGGTACTTTAACCTCTCTGTCCTCAGATTCTTTATCTGTAAAATGATAAGCTAGTCGAATCTAGAATCAGTCCATTAGATCACCTCTAAGGCTATTTTCCACTCTTAAGTCTACTATCGTGAGCCTCATAAACAAAAAGCATTTATTAAGTACATGATTGTTTTAAACCCTTCACAATGAAAATTACAGTTTCTGCTTTCTAAACTAATCTTAAGACAGACCCGTGAAACCAGGTAAAATTTTTA
Source organism: Bettongia penicillata ogilbyi (assembly GCA_023548195.1). Taxonomy (NCBI): domain Eukaryota; kingdom Metazoa; phylum Chordata; class Mammalia; order Diprotodontia; family Potoroidae; genus Bettongia; species Bettongia penicillata. The sequence goes on from JAJHZJ010000442.1 coordinate 3,728,217, forward strand.
TGTCTTATAAAGATCAGATAAGTATTTAAATTTATTTTTGGATTTCATGGAAAATGTGTAATTTAGAGTGATGATGAGAAAGTCCCCTCATCTATAAAAAGAGAGAATGGGACTAAATGACCTTGCAGTTCCAAATGAATTTATGGGAATAGTACTATGTTTAAGTTTTTTTGTCCAAACTATGTGAAGGATATTGAGTCATATTTTGAGTCTGTATGACGTTTTGTGACTCAGTTTAGGGTTTTCTTGGTAAAACTACCAAAGTGGTTTGCCCTTTCCTTCTCCAGCCCATTTTGCAGTTGAGGAAACTGAGGCGGACATGGTTCAGTGACTTGTCCATTTTCCCATCTAGGAATATAAACAGTTTAATCTTATTGAATCCCTTATAATTCTCTTTTCTGTTTCCCTTTTCTGTTTTCCTGACTGTGGCTCCATGATATTTGAATTGTGTCTTTTTGACCTCTTGCAGCTTTGGAGGTCTAGAATTTGACTACAATATTCCTGGGGGTTTTCATTCTGAGATTTTTTTTTATTATAAATTTTTTTATTTAACTTTTTACATTCATTTTCACAAAATTTGGGGTTCCAAATTTTCTCCCCATTTATCCCCTCCCCCCACCCCAATACACCCAGCATTCTAATTTTTCCTATCACCAATCTGCCTTCTCTTCTATCATCCCTCCCTTCCCTTGTCCCCATCTTCTCTTTTTTCCTGTAGGGCCAGATAACTTTCTATTCCCCATTACCTGTATTTCTTATTTCCTAGTAGTAAGAACGATACTTGACAGTTGTTCCTAAAGCTTTGAGTTCCAAATTCTCCCCATCCCTCCCTCCCCACCCATTCCCTTTGGGAAGGCAGGCAATTCAATATAGGCCATATCTGTGTAGTTTTGCAAATGACTTCGATAACAGTTGTGTTGTGTAAGACTAACTGTATTTCCCTCCATCCTATTCTGCCCCCCATTGTTTCTATTCTGGCTTTTGATCCTGTCGCTCCCTGAGTGTTGACTTCAAATTGCTCCCTCCTCCCATTGCTCTCCCTTCCATCATCCCTCCCTCCCTGCTTATCTCCTTCTCCCCCACTTTCCTGTATTGTAAGATAGGTTTTCATACCAAAATGAGTGTACATTTTATTCCTTCCTTTAGTCGAATGTGATGAGGGTAAACCATGTTTTTTTCTCAGCCCTCCTCTTTTTCCCTCCACTAAAAAGTCTTCTGCTTGCCTCTTGAATGACATATAATTTACCCCATTCGATTTCACCCTCTCCTCCCACTACATTTCTCTCTCACCATTTACCTTAATTTCTTTTAAGATATGGTCCCATCCTATTCAATTCACTCTGTGCTCTCTGTCTCTGTGTGTGCGTGCATGTGTGTATGTGTGAGATTTCTTTAAGGAGGTGATTGGTGGATTCTTCCAATTTCTATTTTACTCTCTGGTTCTAGAATCTCACAGCAGTTTTCCTTGATAATTTCTTGAAAAATTATGTCTGGGCTCTTTTTTTGATTGTGACTTTCAGGTAGTCCAGTAATTCTTAAATTATCTCTCCTGGGAGTTTTTTCTGGTAGACTTGGAACTTTGTAATAACACAAGAACTTACTGAGAAAAAAAAAATCCTAATGTCAGTCTTCTAAGGCAAAATGCCTTCCACACTCAGAGAAAGAAATATGGAAGTCATTTGCAGAATGTAGCAGATCATGTTTGTATGTGGGTGGGTTTCAGTGTATTATGTTTTGATTTGTTATATGATTTCTTCCATTTATTTTAGTTCGACTACATAGCATGACTATAGTGAAAATGTGCTCAATAGGAAAGTATATGTAGAACCTAAACAGAATTGTATGCTGTCATGGGGAGGGAGGGGGGTATTGGGGGAAGGGTGGGGGGCATAAAATCTTAACTTTAAGGAAATGATTGTAAAACATTAAAAAAAATTAAAATTAAAATAAAAAAAATAAAAATAAAAAAACAACCAACAGAATGAAATGGGAAAAAAAAATTATCTCTCCTGGGTCTGTTTTCTAGGTTTTGTTTGATTGATTCTTGATGTCTCATAAAGTCATTAGCTTCCACTTGCCCAATTCTAACTTTTAAGGAATTATTTTCATCAGTGAGCTTTTGTGCCTCCTTTTCCATTTGGCCAATTCTGCCTTTCAAGGTGTTCTTCTCTTCATTGGGTCTTTTACCAAGCTGTTGACCCTTCATGATTTTCTTGCATCACTCTCATTTCTCTTCCTCATATTTCTTCTTTCTCTCTTTTTTGATTTTTACAATCCCTTTTGAGCTCTTTCATAACCTGAAACGAATTCATATTTTTCTTTGAGGCTTTGGATGAAGGAATTTAGACTTTGTTGTCTTCTTTTTAGTGTGTATTTTGATATTTCTTGTCACCATAGTAGCTTTCTTTCATCAGAATCTTTTTCTGTTGTTTGCTCATTTTTTAGCCTATTTCTTGACTCTGCTAAAGTGGGACTCTGTTCCAAGCTTTATGTTTTTTTTGTGCAGCTGTTTTCAGAGATAATTCTGGGGACCTGTAAGTTTTCACCTCTTCCAAGGTGGTGTGATCTAGGGAGAGGTGTGTTTTCTACTCTACTGTACTATGCACTGCTTTGTGAGCGGCCACAAGCATTCTTTTCATTTCTGGAACTTTGACCAGTATCCCTACTCCTCTGCCAGTGTAAACTCTAGTGTGTCAGTGCTCCGGGACTAAGCCCCTGGTGCCAGCAGAGTGACCCCTGTAAATCTCCTTATGACCCATTGTCCAATCCCCTCACTGTTTGTGGGCTGAGAGGTCTGGAAACTGCTATTGCTACGATTGATTTAGTTTCCCCAAGGCCTACTCCTGATTCATTGGGGCCTTAATCTTCACTGGTGTGGCCTGCACTGGACTGTACTCCTCTCTCATCCTGGTGCAACAGACATTTCCTGCTGATCTTCTAAGTTGTCTTGGGCTGAGAAATTGTTTCACTTTTTTTTTTTTGTGGGTTCTGCTGCTCTAGAATTTGCCTAGAGTCATTATTTAAAGGCATGTGGAGGGGTTTGGGGATGTCTGGGGAAGAGCTCAGGTGAATCTTTGCCTTTACTGCACCAGCTGCCCAATACCATTTTCCAATGATCATTTTCTCTTTAGTCCTCTGGACCCCTCTCTGTACCCCAAGAACTCTGGACTGGTTTTGTTTTCTTGTGTTCTTGGAGTTGAACTTTCTAAGATAATTTAATATGCATAGATGTAGAGTCTTGGGTTCAAAAAATCAACTTCACTCATACAAGATGGGCAAGATGTGGTCAAATGACCTTCACTTGAACAAGATGCAAGGAAATGAGTGCACTGCATGCTCACTTCAAATCACCATGGATGTGGTGGTTCCATAATATGGAAGCCTCAAAAACTAAATTTACAGAGACATAGGTTTCAGGAATTACCAGGTGGTAATCATAGCATCATAAATGAAGAACCAGAAGGGACCCCAAAGGCCAAATTACAAAGCCTTCATTATAAAGATGAGGAAACTGAAGTCCCTTGTAAAGAGACCTGCCTAAGATTACACAGGTAGTAAGTGGAAGAGATGGTGGAAGAGGAATTCTCCTGATTCCAGATTAAAATCTCCTTCTACTAGATTGTTCCTTCTTCCTTCTTTCCTAGTCAGAAACATCTGGAGTACCATATTCAGTGCTACAGTTTAGGCAAAATAGGGATAAACTGGGGATTATATAAAAGGCAATGATGAGGAATGTGAAGGACTTCAAAATGATGCAATCTAATGACTGGTTAATGGAACTGGGTTTCAATTAAGTCTAACTCTTTATGACCTCATTTGAGGTTTTCTCGGCAAGGATGCTAGAATGGTTTTGTCATGTCCTTCTCCAGCTCATTTTACAGATGAGGAAACTGAGGCAAACATGATTCACTAACTTGCCCGGGTCACACAGCTAGTAAGTGTCTGAGGCCAAATTTGAACTCAAGGCTACTCGACCCCAGGTCTGGCACTTTATCTATTGCAGGAGATTCTTGTACAGGTTGGATTAGATGGAGATGACCTCTGAGAAGTTCCCTCACTGGGATTTTTTTTACTGATTGTCCCTTAATAACACAGGAACTGACACCTTATGCTGCCATTCAGTTCAATTCAGTAGACTTCAATTAAGGTACCTGTCCCATGAAGATACAGTGCTGGGAGCCTGAGCTTAAACTAAAATTAAAAATACACATGAAACAAAATTAATGCAGCCAAAATTAGAAGAAAACCAGGAAACTGAAGAAAAAAAATTCATAGCAAGTTTCTCTGATAAAAACCTCATTTGTCAAATATATGTGGAGAACTGGGCCAATTTTTAAAAATAAGAGCCATTTCCCAATTGATAAATGGTAAAAGGATAGGAACAGGCAATTTTCAGAAGAAGAAATCAGTTATTGATAATCACATGAAGAAGCTTTCTGAGTCACTACAGATTAGTGCAGTGCAAATTAAATCAATTCCAAGATACCACTTTACACCTATCAGATTGGTCAATATTACAGAAAAAGGAAAATGACAAATGCTGGGGGGAATGCGGAAAAATAGGGACACTAATACACTGTTGGTGGAATTGTGAACTGGTCCATCCATTCTGGAGAACAATTTGGAATTATGCCCGAAGAGCCATAAAATTGTATATACCCTTTAATCACACCACATCTGTATCCTGAAGAGATCAAAGAAAAGGGGAAAGGACCTATTTTTACAAAAATATTTATAACAACTCTTTTTGTAGTAGCAAAGAATTGGAAATTAAGGGGATGTCCTCAGTTGGGGAACGACTAAACAAGTTGTGATATATGATTGTGATGGAATACTGTTGTCTTATAAGAAATGACTAGCAGGATGGCTTCAGAGAAACCTGGGAAGGTTTTATATGAACTGATACAAAGTGAAGTAAGCAGAACTAGGAGAACATTGTACACAGTAACAGCAATATTTTTCAATGATCAACTATGAGTGATTTAGCTACCCTGATCAAGTCAGTATCTAAGACAATTCCAAAGGAATCATGATAAAAAATGCTATTCACTTCTAGAGAGAGAAGAAAACTGATGAACTTCGAGTGTAAATTGAAGCATTATTTTTTTCACTTTTTAATTTTTCTTGGTGTGTTTTCTTTTGCTACATGACTAATATGGAAATGTGTTTTGCGTGATTTCACATGTGCATTCTCAAGGGATGGGAGAGTGGCAGGAGGGAATTTGGAACTCAATTTTAGAAAATGAATGTTACAATTTTTTAAAAATTTTAATTAGGAAATATATAATGAAATGATAAAAATGCATGTAATATGGGAAATCTTATCCCCTACCCCCCAAAGGAAGTATATATGTATATGCAGGAGCTCAGCTACTCAACCTGGCTTGGTTTCTTCAAAGTTGAACATGAGTTGAGCATTGGCTCCATTTCCTGGTCAGTGGCTGATGGGTTTCCATACTCTTTCTGATTTCTGTTATTGTAGGTATCCGCCCCTACAAATGTGAGATCTGCAACAAGGCCTTCACACAGCGTTGCTCCTTGGAGTCTCATCTAAAGAAGATCCACGGGGTGCAGCAGCAGTATGCCTACAAACAACGTCGGGACAAGCTGTATGTCTGTGAGGACTGCGGCTACACGGGCCCTACACAGGAGGACTTGTACATGCATGTGAACAATGCCCACCCAGGAAGCTCTTTCCTCAAAAAGACGTCGAAAAAACTGGCTGCCATATTACAGACAAAGCTGACTTCTGTTCTCCAGAGGAATGCTAAACTAAATGAGGAGGACAAATAAGGGGAAAGAAGGAGAAAAAGAGAGGGACAGATGTTATGAAGTTTACATGTTTGATAAGTTTGTATGCTAGTTTTGTTCCCCTCTCTTTTTAGATTTTTTTAAATTAAGAAAAGTTCAGAGAGCTCTCTGTCCCTTCTGAGGGTGGCCTCATTCACTTTTGATCCATTATGACACTACCACTTGTAATGTTGGTGTCTTGTCTTGAGACTGAGAGAAATTGAAGCAAGACTTGCAAAAAAAAGTAGATTTTTTTTTGTTTCTTTTAAAGAGGGGTCACTGTGTTTTGTACAATCATTATTAGGACTCTGTAAAATGGGTAATGGTCTTCTTGAAGACATTATTTTTATTCTTTGAGATCCTGGGTTCCTAATACCTTGAAGGAAGGTATCCTCACTCACATGTTGATAAAATGAGAATGGGATTCTTTCCTTTCTGACCAAGTTTACAGAAATTATTTTAATAAATGAAATGGCCCTATGAACCTTTTTTTTCTAAGAAGAGACCAACTATATTTTCATGTCAGGCTTTATGGTGTGGACTTTGACTTCAGATTATGTTTTTTGATCGTTTTTGTGATTGGTTGGGAAGGGAGTTTTTTGTTTTTTTGAATTGAGGCAGTTGAAAGCTGGGGCAAAAAAAAAAAATCAGAGCTAAATATGAAGCATCCAAAATGCAGATCTTCAAGATCCCCCACCTTCCCTTGGCAGTCGTGCCAGCACATTGGCAAGGTGCTGCTGCAACTGTAAAAAATAAACTAAAATAAAATAAAGGAAGGTAAATTCACAAACCCTTCATTTTGTTTTATTTTCATGGAGGTAGCTCCACAAGATACATAAGACATTGTTGAGACTTGACAATCTCTCTCTCTCTGCACTATCTATCCCATAGGTAGGCAGGATGGATCCTAATTCTGTGTCTGTTATGGAGGCCAGGATATCTCCAAGTGCCTACATTTAGAGTTGAATTGGACCTTAGAGGCCATCTAGTCCAACTCTCTCACTTTACAGATAAGAAAACTGAGGCCCAGAGAGGCAAATGGGCTGCCCAGCGTAGCCAGGATTATAATCTCAAATTCAGAGCTCTTCCCATTCTCCTATGTTGCTAGAGTTCCCTACTTCCAATCCCAGATGACTAAGGTCTGATACTTCCTATGTGACTTGGATAACTGACCTATTCTTACTAGGGAGAATGTCTTCATCCAGAAAGGAAGGAATAAAAAAGCATTTAAGCTCTTACTGTGTGCTAAATTCCAGGGTTACAGAAAGGAAAATTGAGACAGTCCCTGTTCTCTTAGAATTTGTATTCTTATTGGGGGAGACATTCTTGGGAGGTCTGGAGGCTACAACAACAGGGCAGATGGTAAGGCTTGGTGGTCCTCCATTTTGCCTGCAGGATGGTAGATAGGAATATCTTGTTAAACACATGAGTGACCTTCTCTGGCCAGCAAGGTAGGGGGATGCTGAGGGGCCCAACCCACCACTACTGGGAGGTTAGGAGTGCATCTGAACTTTGGGATGGAAAGAAGACTTAGGGTTCCCTCTCCATGGGATAGGAAGGAGAGCATTGGCAGGAAGGTTTGGGAAAAGGGCAGGGCTTGGGCCCTCTAAAAAAGTTCTGTTTTAAAGCCTGTATCTATGACTAAACAAACGGGGGTGGGGGGGACAGAATCCACACAAGGTTAGGTGTCTTATCGCTAGCATGTGTGATAATTGACCTTTGTCTGCTTCTTTTTCTGTACCTGGAATGAGGCTAACCCACTTTGTGAGGAAAAACAAATTAAACATTCCTTAACCAAGACAAAGTGAGAGGTGCTAATGGCCCCAGGCTGTGTTGTCTAGATCTCCATCAATACTAGTTGGGCAATAACAGTGAACCAGGATGCAAGTCTTTGGAAATCTCTGGAATTCACAATCTAAGAAATTGGTAGAAGAGACCATCAGATTTAGAGCTAAAAGAAGCCTTTGGCATTATCTAGTGCAGGCATGGGGAACCTTTGACCTCAAGGCCACACATGGCCCTTTAGGTCCTCAAGGGTGGCCCTTTGAATCCAAACTTCACAGAACAAATCCTTTTATTAAGGGGACTTAGTGCAACCCCATTGTTGTATAGAGAAAGAAGTTAAGACCCAGAGAAGTTAGATGACTTGCCCAAGGTCACATCATCAGTAAAGTAGCTGAATAATAATGATTAATTGGCATTTATATAGTTTTAAAGTGTAAAAAGTACTTTACAAGTAATAACTCATTTTATATAAGGAAGGGGGGGAAGGTATTTATTAAGCACCTACTATGCGCTAGTCACTGTGCTGAGCACTGCACAAATATTGTCTCATTTGATCCTCACAACAGCCCCGAGAAGTAGGTAGTGTTGTGATTCCTGTTTTACAACCGAGGCAAACGAGTTGTGTGACTTTACCCAGGTTGCACAGTCTTGTACCTTACTGTCTTTGAGATCTTCTTTTATCCAGTGACGTTGGCCTCCTTGGTCCACAAACAAGACACTCCATTTCTAGAATCTGGGTATTTTCTCTGACTCTTCCCTGCTATTCTCTTTCCCCTTCTCTGTGCCTTCTCTGGCTTCCTTTAAGACCCAACTAAAACCCCATAGGAAGCCCTTCTCAACCCCTCTTAAATCTAATGCCTTCCCTCTCCTTATTTCCTTTTTCTTTCTGTATATGGCTTGTTTGTTTGCTTGTCACCAACGTTAGACCATACGCTCCTTGAGGGAGACGACTGCCTTTTGCCTCTTTTTGTATCTCTAGAGTTTAGCACAGAACTTGGCATACAGTAGGTGCTTACTGGTGGTGGTAGTCTTTCATTGTCAAAGAGGACCAAAATGACATCGATGTGATGTATATGACTGGCTGATCAGACCAATACGACCTCAGAATGCTCTACCACAGGTTGGGCACAGATAGTCCGTGTGAACATTTGGGGTGGTGACTCCAAATTTGTGCATCCTATATTTCCTTTGTGCTGTTTCAATTCTGCTTTGCTCATAGAGCACAGCACCTTTTCTAATGTGGGCACACCATGCTGAGTGGTCCTGTGCCAGTGTCTCCCATGTCCCACAATCAAATCCAGAGTTCTTGAGAGAGACCTTGACAGTGTCCTTGTATCACTTCTGACCACCATGTGATTGTCTGCCCCATGGAGTTCTCCATAAAATAGTTTTTTTGGCAAGTGTACATTTTGCTTTTGAACAGTGTGGCCAGCCCATCCGAGTTGCACTCTCTGAAGCATAGTTTGAATGTTTGGCAGTTTAGTTCAAGCAAGGACCTCAGTGCCTGGTACCTTATCCTACCAGGTGATCCTTAGAATCTTCCTAAGACAGTTCAAATGGAAGCGAATCAGTTTCGCAGCATGGCGCTGGTAGACTGTCCATGTTTCTTAGGCATACAAGATTGAGGTCAGCACAATGGCTCTGTAGACCTTCAGTTTGGTAGTCAGTCTAATACCTCTTCTCTCCCAAACTTTTCTTTGGAGCCTCTCAAACACTGAGCTAGCTCTGGCAATGCATGCATCAACCTCATTGTCAGTGTGTACATCCCTGCAAAGCACACTACCAAGGTAAGTGAACTTATCCACGGCATGATTGTCTGACAGCTAGTAAGTATCTGAGTCTGGATTTAAGCTCACATCTTCTGCATCCAGACCCTGCACTCTCTCCACGGTACCACCAGCTGCCTCTAGATTAGTGACTTGAGTCTAGGGCCAGGCCTCAGCACTCTAAAATCACTGCTCTTTCTACTCTAATCTTGCTATCTTGTTTATCAATGTTTATCTAGAGTTACTATTGAATTTTAGCATCAGTGACATCATTTCCCCCCCCTTTAGCCTTAGGGAGATTTTTCTAGAGGCATTGTAATCCTGTCTCTATGTCACTGCCTCTTAGGCAATGCCCTCATTTGGGAAGCTGCTGAGGCCCCTAAGGTTACTTTCAAAGTTTCCCTCTTACTTGGGAACTTTGGAGCAAAGGTCCTCAACCCACTATCATCTTCTTAGTCCCAAGACCCCTTTACACTTTTCGAGGACTCCCGTGGCTCCCTAAAAGAATCTCCTCTTTGGCTTTGAAAGCTCTCCATGACCTGGTGGCCCCTTCCTACCTGCCTGTATTCTTTCTTCTGACTCCCCTCCATGTACTTGGAGACACAGTGACACTGGTTACTTTGCACTTCCTCACACAAGACAATCTATATCCTGACTGTACATTTTCACAGGTATTCTCCCCTGCCTGGAATTCTCTCCCTCCTTATCTCCACTTCCTATTTTCCCTGACTTCTCTCAGATCTCCACTAAAATCCCACCTTCTGAAAAGAAGACTTTTCTGATCCTCCTTAATGTTATTGGAGACTACCTCCAATTTCTTCTAGGTGGACTTTGTTTGTAAATAGTTGCTTGTATGTCATCTGTCCCGTTAGATTGCGAGTTTCTTGAGAGTAAGGAATTTTTTCCCTCTCTCATTCTTTGTTTCCTCAGCATTTAGTATAGGGCTTGGCACATGGTAGGCACTTAATGAATGTTTGTTGACTTGAATGAAGGGGAGAATGCCAAGGAGTCTTCCCATCCTCCCTCTAGCCCTTCTGTATTGTTAATGCCAGTCCATGAGCCGGAGTGAATCCGTGGGTTAAATTCAGGTCCTTTCACATCTACCCATCTTCACCTGAGCCCAGAGAAGTTTCTAGGAACCTCAGCCATCAGTCTAAGGCTGTGAGCTGGAGCTTATTGCAGCCTAAATGTACCTCCTTGGGCAGCCAAGGTTCTAGCCAACTGTGGGATGACTGGGAGCCATAGCTTATCACCCCAGATGACTGATCATCTCTTTCTGAGCACATTGCTTGGTTGTCTCTCTTTGAAGTCAAGAATACTGTTGGTCAGAACAATATAAAATAGTGCAAGATATTGGTAAGATGATGGATAATTTAAGGCAAACTTTGTTTTATTTGCAATTGGGTCAATTCCAGTAAAAGCAGTGGATTTTTTTTGGTTGGTTGACTGACTTGTATTTTGCCTCCCTTTCCCCAGCATCCAAATGAATAAGATCAGGTAGAGGCATTTACCTTCCTAAATTAATTTTACGTTATAAATCACAGAATTTAAGAGCTGGAAAGGAACCTTAGTGCAGCTCCTTCATTTTTTAGCTAAGGAAACAGGCCCAGAGAGGTCAAGATGCTAATACAAAGTAACACAGCTAGTTAAATGGAGGAGGTGGAACTGAAGGAATTTATTCAATATATTAACCACCTACTGTGTGCCAGAGAACGTTAGGTGCAGTGGGTTAAAAGACAAAAGAGAAATAATCCTAGACCACAAAGAGTTTACATTCTACCAGAAGAGACAGTATGTGAGGATGGTCTACACCAGTTGTGTGGTTGTAGGAGGAGAGAAAAGCGGATGTGATTTGAAAGCAGAGATGAGAACACATGACAACAGGTTGGATATGGGGGGTAATATGAATGTGACTGGGAAAATGGTGGTGCCCTCCACAGAATAGGAAAATTGGGAAGAGGAAAGATGTAGGGGAATAGGTAACAGTAAGTAACCCAAAATTGTGAGACAGTAACTTCGGGAAAGGGGAGTGTCTATACAAGGCAAAGTATTCAGTATGTTTTGAGGGGTATCTCCTTTTTTTACAGCAGTCTCCCTCCGATCTCCTTCCTCCTAACTTCTTAGGGATCAATTAAGTTGGTTCAGACTTAAGCTTCTTGGGGGTGTGTTTTGGGATTTTGGTTTTTTTAATATATATTTTAATCAAGACCAGACCTCAAATCACTCAGAACTCAAAACTAGGAGTCTGTCTTTGTAAATATGGAAAGGGGGAAAAAGAGAAGGTGACGTTTGAAGGAGATGTTTGGGCTGCTATTGGATACTGCACTAGATTGGAAACCAGAAAAAATGGTTTCAGCAACATTCCAAAGAATACCCCATTTTGGATGAAAGGATAGAGACCAAACCTGTGATTTGATTTCATCACAGAGGGAACGCATCATGAGGAACACTCATGTACCTTTTCCTTTTTTTTTTTTTTAATAATTCATTTATTTTTCAGTTCTCTACATTCACTTCCACAAGAAATTGAATTCAAAATTTTCTCCCCAACCCCCACCCGAGGACAGCATGCAGCCCATCCATCCCTTCCTCCAGTCTGTCCTCCATTCTATTACCTACCCTTCTTCCATCCCCCTTCTGCTGTTTTCCTATAGGGCAAAATAGGTTTCTATACACCATTGTCTGTATAGCTTAATTTCCAGTTGCATGCTAAAACAATTTTTAACATTCATTATTAAAGCTTTGAGTTCCATATTGTCTCTCTCCCTCCCCACCCACCTTCACTGAGAAAACAAGCAATTCAATATAGGTCATACATGTGTAACAATGCCAAGCACTTCCATAATAGTTATGTTGTAAAAGACTAACCACATTTCCCTCTGTCCTATCCTGCCCTCAGTTTATTCCATTCTCTCCCTTGACCTGTCCTCCCACAATAGTGTTTGCTTCTGATTATTCCTTTCCCCAATTTGCTGCCCCTTCTATTATCTCCCCTCTCCTATACCCTTCTCCCTTGTCTTTCTGCAGGGTAAAATAGATTTCCATATCCAATTTGAGTGTGTGTTATTCCTCCTTAAGCCAAATCCCATGAAAGTAAAGCTCAATTATTTCCTTTCATCTCCCCTCTCTTCCCCTCCATTGTAAAAGCTCTTTCTTCCCTCTTTTATGTGAGATGATTTGCTCCATTCTATGTCTCCCTTTCTCTTACTCCTAGTACATTCCATTCAACAGTAAATTTTATTTTTTTAGGTATTCTCCCTTCATATTCAGCTCACCCTGTGACCTCTATGTGTGTGTGTGTGTCTGTGTGTATACACACATACGTACATATACACATACATACATATATACACATATATTTATCTACACATATATACACACACATACACCCATGTATGAATATATACCTACACATATAATATATACATACATACATATCCATACACAGCTACATACATATTCCCTCTATCTACCCTAATACTGAAAAAGGTCTCATGAGTTACAAATAACATCTTTCCATGTAGGAATGTAAAAAATTTTCAGCTTTAATTAGAGTTCCTTAAGGCTTCTTTTTCCTGTTTCTCTTGATTCTTATATTTGAAAGTCAAATTTTCTATTCAGCTTTGGTCTTTTCAACAAGAATGCTTGGAAGTCCTCTATTTCACTGAAATTCCATTTTTTCCCCTGAAGTATAATACTCAGTTTTGTTGGGTAGGTGATTCTTGGTTTTAACCCTATCTCCTTTGTCTTCTGGAATATCATATTCCCAGTCCTTTGATTCCTTAATGTAGAAGTTGCTAAATCCTGTGTTATCCTGATTGTATTTCCACAATACTTGAACTGTTTCTTAATGGCTGCTTGTAATATTTTCTCCTTGACCTGGGAACTCTGGAATCTGACTACAATATTCCTAGGAGTTTTCCTTTTGGGATTTCTTTCAGGAGGTGATCGATGAATTCTTTCCATTTCTATTTTCCCCTCTGGCTCTAGACTATCAGGGTAGTTTTCCTTGATAATTTCTTGGAAGATGATATATAGGCTCTTTTTTCAATCATGGCTTTCAGGTAGACCAATAATTTTTAAATGATCTCTCCTGCATCTATTCTCCAGGTCAGTCATTTTTCCAATGAGATATTTCACATTGTCTTCTACTTTTTCATTCTTTTGGTTTTGTTTTATAATTTCTTGGTTTCTCATAAAGTCATTAGCTTCCATCTGCTCTATTCTAATTTTTAAAAAACTATTTTCTTCAGTGAGCTTTTGAACCTCCTTTTCCATTTGGCTAATTCTGCTGTTTAAAGCATTTTTCTCATTGACTTTTTGGACCTCTTTTGCCATTTGAGTTAGACTATTTTTAAAGGTGTAATTTTCTTCAGCATTTCTTTGGGTCTCCTTTATCAAGGTGTTGACTTGATTTTCATGATTTTCTCACATCATTCTCATTTCTCTTCCCAATTTTTCCTCCACCTCTCTTGATTTTCAAAGTCCTTTTTGAGCTCTTCCATGGCCTGAGACCATTGCATATTTTTTTTGGAGATTTTGAATGTTAGAAGCTTTTACTTTGATGTCTTCCTCTGATGGTATGCTGTGTTCTTCCTCATCCGAAAGGATGGAAGAAAATACCTTTTCACCAAGAAAGTAACCTTCTATAGTCTTATTTCCCCTCCTTTTTTGGCATTTTCCCAGCCAGTTACTTGACTTTTGAGTCCTTTGTCAAGTGAAGGGTGTACTTTAGGTACCATAAGTTCTGAGTTCCTCCAGGTTGGCACAATCAAGGGAGAGGAGTTTACACCTCTCCTGGCCTGCACTCTGGTCTGTGAGCAACCATAAGCACTCTTTTCTGCCCTGGAACTGTGAGTAGGGTTCCCTCTCCACAGCTACCACCAGTTCCACCACCCTATCGCCAGTGCTCCTCCTCACCCCAGGACCACCACTAAGGGCTGAGATCCAGATCAGCCACTTGATTCCCACAGGGTCTTTAGGCCAAGGGTTCCAAAAATGGCTGCTGCTGCCCTGGGGCCAGGCATGGGACTGGATTGGGCTCCCCGTCTCACCCAGGTGAAAGAGCTTTCTTACTGATCTTTGAAGCTATCTTTAGCATTTGTGGGTTGAGAAATCTGGGAACCACAGCTGCTACCTGTGATTCCGCACCCTGAAGCCTACTCTAGTCCTATCCATGCAGCATGGCCCAGGGTGGGCTGTGCTCTACTCTGAGCACCAATGTGATAGACCTTTCCTGTTGGCCTTCCAGGCTGTCTTGGGCTGGAAATCTGTTTCACTCTGTCATTTTGTGGCTTCTGTTGCCCTAGAGTTTGTTTAGAGTCAGTTTTTACAAATATTTTGTGCGTTATGGAGGGAGAACTAGAGTAGATTTGTCCTTCTACTCTGCCGTCTTGGCTCCACCCCCGCTCATGCACCTTTTCAAAGGATAATCTCCAAAGAGTTTCTCAGAGACAACTTTAGTGTGTCAGAGATAGGGCTGCCAACTCTGGGAGTCAGACTAAAATCTAATTGGGAAATATTTGACAAAATAAATGAAAATTCGATAAAATATAGCTAATATATTTTAAAACTAAGTCTGTATGTGACTCAAAGGAATCCTGTACAAATTAGTGGCTCCCTTCCCCCTATTTCTATTTGAGTTTGACTTCACTGGCCTTGGACACTGAAAGGTTGTGATTTGTTTTGTCTCAGAGGTAAGTGAGACTTGAACCTACGTCTTCCTGGCTCCAAGGCAAGCATTTATTAAGCACTTACGTGCCAGGCAGTGTGCTTCTACAAATACAAACAGAAAGACAACCCTTATCCTCAGAGACCTTACAATTTAATGGAGATGGCAACAAATAAAAGGGAGTTTTGAGGGTAGGGCAGAAAAGGAGAAGTTTTCTAGGGCTGGTGGCAAAGGTCAGTGAATGAAGGAAGGCTAATCTGGAAGGAGGAAGAAGGCAGCAGAAACATGTCAAAGTCCAGAGAGTGAGTGAGTGTGACTGGTCTGGGCCCTTCCTGGCTCGCTCCACCTGCTCCACCCTGCTTCTCCTCCTGGAAATGGAAATCATTCTAAAATATGGCAGCCTCTCCCTTGCCTTCTGACACAGTGTACTGAACAGAATCTGACCTTTTCTTTGAAAGAAAATGATTGTTAAACAACCATCAACAAAAATGAAGTTACACTCCAAACAATTTATAGTTATAATTTAACCTCTCTATGGCCTTTTGTAAATCTTAAAGCACTATGGAAATGTGAACTAAAATGATGATGATTAAGTACTAGTTCTGGACTCAGAAAACCTGTGTTCAAATCCTGCCTTATTATGGCTTAGGACCTTAATTGTGGATATCAGGATTTTTATATAACGATAGCAGACTTGCAGAGCATTTCACATAGGTAATCTCCTGTTAGGTCAGTACCATATTTATCCCCCTTGCACAGATGTGGAAACAGATTAAAAGAGGTTATGTTGTGACTTACCCATGGACACATAGTTTTATGAGGCTATATTAGAATCCAGGGCTCCAAGGTCAGGAGGCCCTGTAGCTTGCCCCTCTGCTTCTTGAGGTGTTGTATTTCTTACTGCTTTCTTGTCTCTTACCTCATTTGCTGTTGGTCGGTCATCTGTTATTTTCATAACTGCTGTCAATATGCTTAACTCTTGTCATCCCCCTACTTTGTACCTGGTTACTGCTAAACCTCAGTGAACTCAGATCATCGAAGAACGAAGACTATTGGACTTATGTGTCAGGGAAGAGGACAGAGGCTCTGGATAAAGGGGCCACAGGTGCTCCTGATTCATGGGCATGCATGAATGTGAGTCCAGGAACCTGAGTGCCTGCTATAGGAGGTTGGGAGGTGGTGGGGGGAAGATCACCTGATGAGTTAGGGAAGGCCTCATGGAGGAAATAGCCTTTGATCCCTTGTGAGATAAGTTGTTCTCCCCTCACATACAATATCCATCCCTTCTTTGGTTTTACATGCATTTCCTTCTACTCCTGTCTTGTTGCAGTAACCCCAGCTAGATCAAGTCTTTCTGTTCCCTGTTCTTTCCTACTTTCTACCCCTTAAAAACCAAAAAATTATAAAACTCCTGGGGAGCTAGAGAGGCAGTAAGGTGATACTTGAAGCACTGAACCTGGAGTCAGCAAGACCTAAGTTCAAATCCAGCCTCAGATACATTAGCTGTGTAACCTTGGGCAAGTCACCAGATTTCTGTCTGGCTCAGTTTCCTCATATAATAAAAATGTGGATAACAACTGCACCTACCTTGCAGAGTTGTGAGGATTAAATGAGAGAATATTTGTAAAATACTTAGCATGGTGCTCAGTACATAGTAGGCACTTAATATATGCTTATTTCCCTTCCTTCTTTCCTAGAGAGGCGTTAGGACTGAGGCAATCACTGTAGTTAGTTTGGGGATGAGAGGGCTGTCCTGTTAGTTTTTGGAACCTTCGCCAGTTGTTGCGGTTTCATTCAGCCCATGCCACCCTTTCCCATTTGGGGCCCCTGACCCTGGGGGAATGGATACATTGGGGGTTGCCTCAGCCATAGTAACATGTGAGGAGTAAGGAGAGCATAGTATAACTTGGAGGCAAAAGGTTCAATGATAATCATAGCTCTTGGGAGAGAATGGTTGCCCCAGGTATATCACAGGGTAAAGTGAGAAGAAAGGTCTCCAAAGGACACACACATCATCCTGACTGATGGGACTTTGTCCTATGGAGCCAAGACCCCTTGAGTGGAATATGGAAACTGAGGCGGGCATTGTAAGAGTCAGAGGACTGGATTCAAACCGTGTGACATTGGACAAATCACTTAACCTTCCTGGGACCCAATTAATAATTGAGTAATCAGTTAATAATTCTCTCATCTGAAAAATGAGGAGGTTGTTCTAGGGGCTCTCTAAGCCCTGTTACAAGTTCTAAAGTTGTGTTTTGGGGCAGATGAAGGAGTAACTTATGGTATTTAAATGACTTCATACCCAAAGCATCTTGAACACCTGCCAAGGGACAAAACATTTATCCTCATTTTACTGAGGCAGTCATTCTGAAGCCCCATCATAGTGTGGAGGGGAACCTGGCTTTCCAAAGGCTGCTGGTGTATCGATAGAACATAAGCTGTAGAAGAAACATCCTACGGTGAGCCAGAAGGACTTAGTCCTCCAACAGGAAATGGAGATGATGGAGTGTCCATCAGCTGTCTGGCTAAGTTCAGGAGAAGCTCAGTGTTAGGTAAGCTTCAGGGGGATACATATTTCAGCCATGGCAACTTTCAAAACCACCTCCCAGGTTAGGGGTTTGTAAACTGCATCAGTAGAGAGAGCGTCTGCTTTAAACTTTAGAGCATTTATTTGCAAGAGGAAGAACTTCCAGATCCTTGTCTACTAAAAAAAGTCATCCTGCAGTTACTCTCAGGAAGCCAAATAAAAAATATGCATGAGGCACATAAAATAAGAGTTGACCATTCATTCAAGCATCTCCTATGCTGGGTGCTGGAGATGCAAAGACAGGTTGAACAATCCCTGCCTTAGAGAATCTTAAGCTCAGTTGAGTGGAAACTACATGTAGGCAGGTAAATTCAATACAAAATGATTTTTTTCAGACCTAAGGTTTCTTTTTCAAAAATTTCATTTATTTTCAATGAACAGAAAAATCAGTGTTCAATATCTCTCACCTCTACCCATTAAAAAAAAACTTTTGTGATAAATATGCATAATTAAGTAAAATCAATTCCTGTATAAGTCAAATCCAAAAAAAATATGCCTCAATCTGCTTCCTAAGTCCATCATGTCTTCTAGGAAGATGGATAGGATACTTCATTTGGAGTCCTTTGAAAATGTAGTTTCAGACCACTGATTTCACTGGTGTAAGTTATGGTGGTTCTCAATATTTTTGTTCTATGAACCCTTTACAATAACTATAACAAAAATGTGTTGTGGACCACCTCTACCCCCAAAGTAACTTAATATACTACTCATAATATTCTGCAATTATTCACTCCTTAAGGCACCATTAAAGAATTTTTAGTGCTAATCCTTGGTCTATCATTGCTGACCCCTTATCAGTTGTATAGGAGGTTCCCAAAGGGGAAATTCTCCCTACCATTACAGATCACCAACTATTTTCAACTTACAAAGTTGAGTACATCTAATTGTGTACTCAGAGACAAGATTTAATCCTAGGTCTTCCTAACCTAGAACCAGCTCTCTGACCATTCAACCATGCTGCCTTACTAAATATGATATGTTTGCAACATAATATGGGCTGAGGTGGTAGGTATGAGCAATGGCTTCTTGTAGGAGTTGATACTTGAGCTGAGTCTTGAAGGAAGTTTAGGGTTACAAGAGGTGATGGTGAGGAGAGAATCCTTTACAGTCCTGAGCAGAAGTAGAGGCAGAGAGTAGAATGCCCTGGACAATTAACTGCAGGTTTGACTAGAAAGTATCATGGGTTGAAATTGATCTGGAAAGATAGGTTGGAGTCATAGTGAAGTCAACAGGGAATCACTGATGCTTTTTCAAAAGAGAAGTGACATGATCAAACATGCTTTAGAACTTTTAGATATTTGGTTCACAAATATTTTCCATCATCACAGCCACTCTGTGAAGTATACCCATATTTCAGTTGGAGAAAGTAAGGTTTAAAGATTAAGTGACTTTACCCAAGGTTTCATAATTAACAAGTAGAGAATGTAGGAGTTAAATTTGACTCCAGGTCCAGCATGAAAATGCTGAAAACCTCTACCAAGTTGCCTTTCTATGATTTGGGAAGTCAAGGGATCCAAATCTTTGTAGAAAAACCACTGTTTATGTTCTTGTGTCCCAGGGTTCAGGGTTGTTGAACTGTAGCCTGATTTAAAGCCAATTAGAGGTAGGAGCAACAGATATACAAACACCACGGGCTCTATATGAGAGAGAGGAAATGGGAAATGGGATTCTCTGACTAGACTCCTAATACTAAGGGCTGGATAATGGTTCAATAAACTGAGGCTCCATGACTTTCCCATGAACGGACAGATCTGTAGCCCCACACTTCTGCCCAATTGCTATTTTGATCTTCCTCATTGTATACATCTTGTTAGTTGGCTGGCCTGACATTTACCAGGCAGATTCTGGGTACTGCTTACTTACCATTTTAGTTGACGTGGGTGAGCATTTCATGGGGGCAGCAGATGGATAGGATGACAAATAGCAGGATGGTGGTTAGAGCTGAGAATTGCTTTTTCCTGTACCATTGGGAGACTTATGTGGTAGCCATACATCCACGTGTTCTAAACACAGTTTCAGGCATGTTCTGTGAAATTAGTAGCATGTGCTTAGCTGGGTGTTAGTCATAGCATGTGGGAGACAGAAGTGATTTGAAATATAACACATCCAGTCTCATCACTTTGAAGATCAGGAACCCTGATCATACAGTGAGCTAAGAGGACCAGATTCTATCTATATTATACAATCTCACACAGCTCCTGTTTTTTCATTTATACCAGAAAAATAAAAAATCCTAAACAGTGACAGCCTAAGACATGATTCCCAGCACATTGCAACAGAACTGATCAAGAAGCTCCCTGCTTCCCCTATTTTGCTGTTTTACTGCACTTCCACCCAACTGAAACCTCATTCTTTTTGCTTCTGTGATTTTTCCCACTTTTGAATTCTAATCCAAATAGGCTCTATGATACAGAGAAAGGTTCAAATTCCAGTTCTTTCATTTACTATCTGTGTGACCTTGAGTAAATCATTTAAGAACTAGTTTTAAGTCTAGTTTCTCTAGGCCTGAATTTTTCCATTTGTAAAATGAGGGTTTTGGATTAAGCTCTAATCTGTAATTATACTAAAGAATTTTTGATAAACTTGATAAGCATGCCTTGTTATTACTACCCAGATCATGAATAAAAATTTAGCAAGTCTTGATTATCAATGGCATTGGGGTTAATGAAAATTGATTATTAAAATCTTGGATAATTCATTCAACAAATGCCATATTTATTGAGTGCTCCTATGTGCTAGAAGGGTTGAGAGGGATACAAAGAACTAAGATATCATCCCAGTATTTATAATACATTTGGAGAACTATCACATATCACCTATAAAATGTAAGTAATGGTGTGTTCCAACAGGAAAAAATCATGGTGCCCAAAGATCTCTATTTGAACCCTGGCTCTTCCAGTTACTACCTGTACGACTTCAAGCAAGTCCTCTAACTTCTCTGGGCTTCAGTTTCTTCCTTTGTAAAAGGAAGGTGTTAGACCAGATGAACACTAATGTGCCTTCTAGCTCGGAATCTTATGAGCCTCTGAAATATGTGATTAATTGCCAAGAAGAATGGTGTAGACAAAAGTATCCAGAGATAAAGATCTGGACTGGGCTTGGGCTGAATCTTGAAGAATGGGTAGGTTGGAATAGTAGGCACAGGGAAGAAGGGAGGGTATGAGCAAAGCTTTGGATTAAAGAGTGAATCTGGTGTTTTAGACACTGATGTGCCAAGCTTATCTGTCCTATTCAACTGTAGGATCAGAGATCTAGAGCTAATCAAAGGCCATTGATGGATGAATGAATGGATGGATGACTAGGAAGTAGGATGAATAGGAAGCCTCAGAGTCAGAAATTGAACTCAAGTCCCCTGACTTCACAGGCATCAGTTAATTCTAGTAACGTGACTCAAATTAATATCACTATCAATATCACTATCCTATCTTTGTAGGCAGATTATTTTTTAAAAATATATTAGGCATGGTATATTATTTTTAAACATAGCTTTTATTGCTACCTCTTATTTTCATACCTTCATTTCCCAATATTTAAATAAATATATGAATGTTTAAATATATGTAAATAATGTAATATATAAACATACAAATATGATATAAATAATATATTTATATCATATTACTATATTATATAACATGCAAATATTACTAATATATGCTATATTAATAATAGTATATTATCTGCCCTTTGATCCACTCAGAGAAACATTTCTTATAATAAAGAATTTAAAAGGGTAGGTTATTTTAACAGTTTAATTCTTGTTAAAGGTATATAACTGAAGGTCTTAGACTAATGCATATCTCAAAGCTTTTCCCATTGGAATATTAGTACTGCTAAAGAAAATCTCCTTCAGATTTCTAACTAGGATTATATTAAGTGAAAAGGAACCTTAGTCCTTGGTTGTTTCCTCTCCTCCCACTAATTTCTCAACCTGTTCCAGTATGGAAGCTCATCACTCAACTGAAACTGCTCTTTACAATTTTAAAAATCTGTGTAGCATCTGAGAGCCTTCACCCCGCTCCTCTTCCCATGAATTTTCCTGTCAATGCTCTTTCCTAGCTCTCCTCCTACCTATCAGATTGCTTCTTATTAGTCTCCTTTACTAAATCCTTAGAAATGTCCCCACTCCAAAGTTCTTTCCAAGACTCTATTTTTTTTGTACACCTTCCTCTCTTAGTAATCTCATTAGTTCCCATAGATTCAGTTATTATCCTTTCATACAAAGTTCCCATGTTTAATAATATCCAACCCTAGTTTCTCTCTTACACTTCAGTTTCACTTCACCAAAGGCTTTATGGGCATCTTCAGATGGATGTTCCATAGGTCTCCTAAATTGGCATCTAAAATGGAACTCATTATTTTCTCCCTAAACCCACTCCTTTAAGCTTCCCTCTTTCTGTTGAAACCACCAGGATCTTTCATATTACCCAGGTTTGTAACCTTGATGCTTTCTCCCTTATTTCCTATATCTAAGCAGTTGACAATTCTTAGTGATTCTACTTGTACAATGGAGCCAGAGAAGATCACAAAGCCATGCTTATTTGGTCTACTATACATTATGTTATATAATATCAACTGGGTTCTCTTGACTGTAGCAAGGCAATCCTTTTATGTCTCTGTAATTGATTCACTATCCCATTCAATATACTAACCATTCCAAACCTTTCTGTCCCTTCTAAAGTTTCCCATGCCACTCTTCCCTTCACCTAGTGAGTCAGTCAGCTTGAATTTGTTAAACTCCTACTATGTGTCATGCACTGAGGGAAGCACTGAGGATACAAAGAAAAGCAAAAAAGAAAAGATTTACTCTCAACGAACTCATTGTCTAATGGAGGACAACATGCACACAACGCGTACAACCAAGTTATGTGCAGGATCAATTGTGGGATGTCGCAGAGGAAAGGATTTCAGATGAAGGAGGAGCCGGAAAGACTTCTTGCAGAAAGAAGAATTGGAGCTGAGAACCAAAGGAAGCCAGGGGGTGGAGGAGAGGGAGTGTTCTAGACATGAGGGAAGGCCAGTGAAAACAGGAGAGAGAATTGTGTGCCAAAAGACTGCAAATACGGGAAGAGGACAATTTATGAAAGGCTTTAGAAGAATATTTTACATTTGATCCACTGTCTCAGCTGAAAACTTTGCCTCGTACTTCGCAGAAAAAAATTGAGGCCAGAAGCTCCCTCTTTTTTCCTCCTCATCTTATGCCACTCAGATGCTTTCCTCCATTATCTCCTCCTTCATCCTTGTCTCACATAAAGAGGTATCCTTTCACCTTGCCAAGGCAAACCCCTCTTCATGAACCCTTGATCCCATTACATCTCATCTTGTCCAGCAGATTGCCCCCTTGTCATTACTACTTTCTCACTAATCTTCAGTTTCTATTGGCTGGTTCCTTACTGTCTACAAACATACTTGTATCTCCCCCCACCTCAAAAATTCTCACTTCATCCATCTCTGTCAGCTATCATTCTGCACCCTTCCTTTTCATCGATAAACTCCATAAGAAAGCCATCTACATTTGCTGTCTCCACTTCCTCTCCTACTCAGTCTCTTCTAAGCTCCCTGTAATCTGGCTTCAGACCAAATCATTCACCTGAAATTGTTCTCTCTAAAGTTAACAATGATGTCTTAATCGTCACATCTAATGGGCTTGCTCAGACTTCCTCCTTATCGATCTCTCTGTAATCTTTGAGTATCAATCACCCTCTTCTAGATACCCCCTCCTCTCTTTTTCTGTGACATTGAACTCTCCTGGTTTTCCTCCTTTCTCTCTGACTATTCTTTCTTAGTCTCCTTTGCTAGATTTTCTTCCAGGTCACCACCACGTAGTGTCTTTGTGCCCATCTTTGTCACTTTTTTCTTCTCCCTCTACATTATTTCATTTGGTGATCTCATTAGCACCCATGAATTCAGTTATCCTCTTTATGTAGGTGATCCTCAGATTTATTTATCTAGGCTTAAACTCTCTCCGGACTTCCAGTTTTGCATCTTCAGCTCTCTTGGATTCTGATTTCATATAAACCAATCTCCTGCTATATATAATCCAGTCCTACAGCTATAAGACAGTCACATAAATTAATTAGCACTTCATTCTGACCCCTAGAATCTTGGAGAGGTCACCACTGACATAATTACAAAGTCTAATTGGCCCTGATGCTACAATTTGTAGCTGTGTACTGCTGCTTTTGATACACAGAGCTCTACCAGCACAGCCTGATGGCTTTAGTCTAGACTAGAGTGGGGAACCTGCAGTCTTGAGGTCAAATGTGGCCTTCTAGGTCTTTTGGTTCAGTCTTTTTTGAGTCCAAGTTTTACAGAACAAATTCTTTTATTAAGGGAATTTGTTCTGTGAAGTTTGGATTCAAAGGGCTGCCCTTGAGGACCTGGAGGGCCACAGGTTGCCCACCCCTGATCTAGACTGAGCTTGATCATTCATTATTTCACGGGCACCTAATTGCATGGGGTGCTTTTTAATGCTTTGCCTGCATATTTAAAAATAGTCTTGTGTGTTTTTCCCACACAAAACCACACATTTACAACCATCCTAACTCAGTTTAAAGCTATACGTGCATGTGTTTTGCAACTATCTTCACCACTGTCATCCACGAAGTTTCAGGAAGTAAGATGGTTGGTAAAAATAGTTTTAGGTAGCAGAGAAACAGAATCAGGTTAGGTGTATATGATGATCCTAAACCAGTAACTGGGCAATTGGAAGAAATACACCATAGTTATTTTAAGTTTAACCTTGGCAATTTAAACAGGTGTCATATTTGCAAGGATGATGTGACTTGGAGATGTAACCCAAAATGCACAACTATAATCCCAAAATGCCCCATGACCATCACACTGGAATACGGTCTGCAGTTTGCAAAAGACACTTTTATGGGCTATTAATACACAAGGCTTCTCCTGCTCCCAACACAGCAACAGCATTTGGAATGCTCAGTATTTCCACTGTCTATCAGATACTCTGCAAGGGGAGTTATACCATTTAGACACATAGTAACCCATAGGTTACTGGTTTTGCCTTTGAGTATCAATTTTTCTTTTTCTACCAGAAGCCAGCCTTAGAAGAGTACCATCACTTTTGGTTCTGCACTGCACACCTATCTGCCAGTGACAAAACAGGCATTTACAGGGCCCTTTTTGGTTAAAATTTTGAAAGGGAGGCAGGGTAGATTTAATAATCAGCTTTCATTTAGCTTCTCGATAGAAGCATGTTATTCTTCTAAATTCTCTTAGTATATTCAGTTACTGGAATTTATTTTAAAATAATGGAATAATTTGACAATTGGCTACATTGGTTTTTCAACATTAGAGCTTTTCAATTTTTTGTTCCTTGATTTTGGCTTCAAAGTAGGTGACTTTAGCCCAAAGAAACTCTTCAAAGTATTTTTGTCCAATTTGTTGCTTCCATAATCAAAAGGAACTGGTATGGCATATTAAGTATTTTAAAGTAAAAAAAAAAAGTTACCTCAGGTAACTCTAAGACTATAAATTACAGAATTCTTACAGATCTACTTTGGGAGAGGGAGTGTTGTCATGTCTGGAATCCTCCATCTCACCCCTACTGTAAGGTAAATGGGATTTAAGATCTTCCCTGCCCATTAATAGGCCTCACATGGAACCCTGGCACAGAGCCAATTAGGCTCTGGGCCACAGGGATTCCCACACCTTCCCAATTAAGTGCTGATATCCAAGCTTCTGTAAGCCAATTAAGTGCCCAGTCTTTGATTGGAAACAGCATATATTATATTGCTGGAAGGAAAAAGTGTGGGCAGAGAGAGAAGCAGAGAGAGACAGACAGAGAGAAGAGATAGATAGTCAGACAGAGGGAAAGAGAGAGAGAGAGACAGAGAGAGAGACAGAGAGACAGAGACAGAGACAGAGAGACAGAGACAGAGAGACAGAGGTTAATAGGCTGAGAGAAGAACTTGCCTAGGGGAACTTGCTCTTGGGGAGGCTTGATGGAGAGAAATGTCAGCACTCCCTGCATTGATGATGAGTAATTTACTAAACCTTGCCTTCTGGCATCCTAATAGCAATGTTCCAAATAAATATTCTGATTTTGTCTTGGAGGAGGAGAGTTTGTTATATTTTGCAAACCAACCACGGAGATATGCATGTACATTCATAGCATCTGCTATGGGCATCATATTAGTTTTATGCCTACTCCCCATCAAGTAGAGTATAGGCCTTATGAGAGACCATTTGGGGAAAAGTCATGATATATAGTAAGAAGTGAAAAGTCATTAACTTAAACTCTGTGAAAGGTGGAAGCCCAGATATGGTGACTTGTTAAAAATCATAACTTAGATACTGAATCATAATTTTGACACTGAGTCATAGCTTAGATACTATGACTGATGAAAGCTATGACAAGAATATCATGACCTATAAGTGACCACTATGTGATCAATACACAAAACCTGTGTTTGGATATAATATTGATTGAATGTCAATTTCTAAGTAGAAAAACCCAAAATATCCACCAATCTGCAGTGAAGTACTCTATAGATCCTCCTCCCTTTGTCTGATTTCTATAATTATCCCTGGACTTTCCTAAGGTCTTTGGTGGGGATCCACTGAATTGTCTGGTTGCCATTTCAGATTGTCCCTGTTTGTAAATATTGATAATGATTGATTAAACTCCTATAATCAATAAGGAGCCTCTTAGCCTCTTCGTTTGGTATCAGACTCACCCCACAGTTATGGGGGAGGCACGTTGCTCCCCAGCAACGGTAATTTCAGATTCTACAGCCCTTTGAGGGTACTATTTACATATTACTGCTGCTTCTCCTACATTCTACTAGTCACCTCCCTCCATAAATCTGAGAAATCACAAGAATTGTCCACTGCTTAATCCTAGATCATTTATTGAGCACCTTGTATGGACTATTTCTGTGCTATGGATGTCAAAAAAGAAGACATGGCTCCTTCTGACACTCTATTTGGAGAAACAATATAAACAAGCAAGAAACACTGAGAAAAAAATGTATCTAATCAAGTTTATTATAATTCCTGTTATTTAAGGGCAAAATTGTTTATTCTAATTAATGAATGCTATAAGATTTGGGGGAACAGGAGGCAGAACCAAGATGGCAGATTAAAGGCATCAATGTACCTGAACTCTTGTAACATTCCCCTCCAAACAACTTTAAAATAATACCTCAAATGAAATTTTGGAGCAGTAGAACCAGCAAAAGATCAAGATGAGATATTTTTCCAGCCTGAGAAAACTTAGGATATCAGCAGGGGAGGTCTATGACACTAGGGTGGAAGATAAAGACATAAACTCAGAAGAAGACAACAATGTAAAAACAACTACAAGCAAAGCCTTAAAGAAAAATGATAACTGGATACAAACCCAGCATGAATTCCTGGAAGAGTTAAAGAAAGCAATAAGGGTGGAGAATAGAAATTGGGAAAACAAATGAGAATGATGCAATAAAATTATGAAAAGAGACTGAACAACTTGGTAAGAGAATTACAAAAAAATATTGGAGAAAATAATACCTTAAAAAATGAATTGGCCAAATAAAAAAGGTACAAAAGCTCATTGAGGAAAATAATTTCTTTAAAATTAGAATTGGGCAAGCAGAAACTAACGACTCCATAAGATATTGATAAAGAATATAACAAAGTCAAAAGAATGGAAAAACAGAAGAAAACATGAAATACTTCATTGGAAAATCAACTAACCTTAAAAATAGATCCAGAAGAAATAATTTAAGAATTATTGGACTATCTGAAAGCCATAATCAAAGAAAGAGACCTGAAATCATGTTTCAAGAAATTATTAAGAAAACTACCCAAATATCGTAGATTCAGAGGATAAAATAGAAACTGAAAGAATCTACCAATCATCTCCTGAAAGAGAGCCCAAAATGAAAACTCTCAGGAATAGTATAGCCAAATTCCATAGAGCTCCCAAATCAAGGAGAAAGTATTTCAAGCAACCAGAAGGAAACCATTCAAATATTGTGGAGCCAGGTCAAGATCACACAGAATTTAGCAGTTTCCTCATTAAAGGAATGGAAGTATTAGAATATGTAGTATATGAGAGAAATGATTATTAAATAACCAATTGTTAATAATGGGGAGATTTTTTTCCCTTCCTATTTCTTTTGGAGATTAGGTCAAACTTAGTTCTTTGAAGGTTAGGACTAATGATGAGATGAAATCTTGGGTGAGACTTACTCAACTGAGAAAGCTTAGTTCTGATCAACAGATAAAGAGATTCTAGTCTAGGTGAATTCTGGCCCATTGTATTCTAGTCTGAGAGATCTGAATGGAGGCAGAACACCCCCTTGTCTAGATTGCCCTAGGTGGGGGTGGTCTGGGTAAAACAGGTACATTAGTGCACTGTTGGTACACTGTTCTGGAACTATGTCCAAAGGACTTCATACCCTTTGACTAAGCATCATGAATGACTCATTACTAGGTCTGTACTTCAAAGGAATAAAAAAAAAAAACCAAAAAGGAAAAGGACCTATGTGTACCAAAATATTTATAACAGCTTGTTTTATGTTCTCAAAGAATTTGAACTGAGGGAAAACCCTTCAGCTGAAGAATGGCTGAATAAGTTGTGGCATATGATTGTGATGGAGTACTATTGTGCTATAAGAAATGACAAGGGGGAGGTGGTTTCAGAAAAACATGACAAGAATTATATGAACTGATATAAAGTGAAAGTGAGGACTGGGAGTTCATTGTACATAGTAACAGCAATGTTGTAATGATGATCAACCGTGAAAGACTTGGTAACTCTGATCAACACAATGATCCAAGACAGTTTCAAAGGACTTTTGATGAAAAATGGTGCCTATCTCCAGAGAGAGAACTGATGAACTCTGAGTGCAAATTGAAGTATAATTTTCTCACTTTCTTAATTTTTTTTACTTTGTTTTGTGATATAGCTAATGTGGAAATATGTTTTGCATGATTTCACGTGTATAATTGATATCATATTGCTTGCCTTCTCATTGATTGGTGGAAGAGGAGAGAATTTGGAACTCAAAATTTAAAAAGAATGATCAAAACAAATGAATAAATAATAAATGTAAAAAAGACTTGGGGGAATAGAGAGATCAGTGAGATGGTCAGGGAAGCCTTAGACAACCTCTACATTTTCTCTGGCTGTCCCCCATGCCCGGAATGCTTTCTACCCACCTTCCCTGGTTTCCTTCAAGATTCAACTGAAATTCCATTTTCTTAGAGAGGACCTTCCCAATCCCCACCACTTCTACTGCCTTCTTTCTCTCATTTATCTTGTATATATCTTGTATTTACATACAAGCATTTATATGCATATTGTTTCTCCCATTAGAATATGAGTTCCTTGTGACAAGGGATTGTGTTTTTTGTAGCATTTACCACTGTGCCAGGCACATCACAGGCAAGATAGTTAGGAAAGAAGGTGGGCTTTGGCTGACTCCTTGAGGGCAGTGACCTCTGCCTTTGTATCTCCAGGGGCTAGCAGGGTACTCACTAAGTGCTTAATATTTGTTAACTATCAGTTGCTGCCTATTACTTCTAGGATGAAAAAAAATGTTTGGAATTTAGTCTTTGACAATTGCTTCCAGTCTACTTTATAGGATTATTGCAGATTATTTCCCTTCATGCAACCTGAAATCTGGCCAAACTGCCTTAATTTGCTGTTGTCAATATTCAACATTCCATCTTTGGCCTTTATGCCTTTGAACAGCTTGTCCTCCATCCCTGAAAGGGCCAGGGCCTCCCATTGCATCCTGGGCCATCTCCAGTCATCCTGATAAATATCAGGCCACTGGACCCAGATGGCTCAGGAGAAGAAAGTGAGGTTGGTGACCTTGCACAGCTCTCCCTCACTCAAGTCAAAGTCAACTGCAAGTCATGTCCTTGTTAATGCCCTTAACTGTTAGTGTCTCAATGTCCCTCAAATGATCAGTACATAATTCCCTATTTATAGGTAGCAGTGCTGATTCAGCGAAGGGCAGGGTGGAGAGAGAGAGAGAGACAGAGAGAGCTGGAGTTGGAATTAGGAAGAGGGATTGAAACCCCAACTCTGGCAAGTCCTAGCTATGTGACCCTGCTCTTTACTACAAGCAACTTTCAAAGATTGTAAACTGAAGAATTCTTGTGGATGTGCTTGGGAAAGTTCCCTTCCATCTGGACTCTACCACCCCCTCCCACCCCCACTGAGGGCTGATTTTCACTTTCTTTTTGTATCCATTGCCTAATAAAGAGTAGGTGCTTCATAAGAGTTTGTTGGTCTGGATTGGTTTTAACTCCTAATTTACCTTCCCTATCAGTTTTTTAAATTTTATGTTTAATTTGGAATAAAACAATGATTTCCACAACACAGTACAATAAAAGATGATTATACATAAAACTGCAAATTTACTATGCCCAACTTGAAATGATCAGGGTTCTAAGGGCAGTTTTCCTTGCAGGAGACTTTCCTTTCAGTGTAGTGTATTGTAGAACAGTGATGTCACACTTAAATAGAAACAGAGGATCCCTGGGAGTTCAATGTTGACTTAGAAAATTATTAACATTAATAATTAAAATAAATAAAAATTAAAATAATTAACATTATTTGTGTTTTATTGCATTTTTAAATTTTGTTACATATTTCCCAATTAAATCTTAATCTGGTTTGGGCTGCACTTCAAAGTTGGAGTTTCCATGCAGGCAGGGTGTTTGACACCTCTGGACTGAGTCAAGAGCCTGGTTCTATTCTGTTAAATCAGAAGTGTATCCAAAAAAGCCAAACAGGAGAGATGTATGTAGCATGGATTCACAACTTCATGCTCAGACTTCTTAGTCTGTTTTTCTTTGCAGAGAAAGATGTTCATGTTTGTTGATATTTATTTAGTTCATGATAATAAAAAGAAAAACAGTTAAAAAAGCTAGGTTCTTGTCCTTATAGTCACTTACTAGTTCATAGGATTACATATTTCTAAATATATAAAGTACCTGCTAAAAGCACCTGCGAGTTCATTCGCTTCCTACTACCCCGCTTCTGTTTTCCAGATGAGGAAATTTAGGAAATTTAGACCCAGAGGATTAAGTGATTTGCCTAAGGTCATCCAGATAACAAAAGATGGAGCCAAATTCTCGAATTCCAAATCCAGCGCTCTTCCCACTATACCTTTCATTTTCTGTACTTCAGTTTCCTTATTTATTTTTAAAAAGCGTGTATACCAAATGACTTCCAAGGTTGCTTATAGTTCTAACACTCACTGACCTGTTCCTTTAAAAAGTTAGCCAGGCATATTATCATATAAGTATAGAACAAACCTGGAAACTACTGATTGAAGATGGGAAATAGATAATATAGGTCCTTACAACTAATTCAATTCAGTTCAGAAAATCTGTATCTTAATTAAAAATTACTACCGCAACTTAAATGTTTGAGTGACCTACAACCTACTGATGATTTTTCGTAATAACCATCCTTTAAACTACACTGTGCCTATTTTACCACTAGATGGCACAGACGAGTCTTTGAAGTTTTTAATAAAGGATTATTTGTTATAGAAAATGGGTATTTATAGATTTGAGAAGTTTATCACTTTCGCAAGAGCAATGGACTCAAATTCGGCACTCTTCAATCCAGCGAAACTGACCTTTTGGCTGTTCCTCAAACAAGACATACTGTCTCTTGCATCCTGGCATTTCCTTTGGCTGCCCCCTCCTCCACCCAATGGGTATAATGTTACCCCTTCTCATCTCTGTCTTCCTTTGAGTCCCAACTAAAACCCCATCTTCCACAGGAAGCCTTTCCCAATCCCTCTTAATTGTAGTGCCTTCCCTCTGTTATTTCCTATTTATCCTGTATATAGATTGTACAACCTTGTTCTTCGTTGCTTGTCTCCCCCGTTACACTTTGAGCTCCTCAGGGTAAAGACTGTCTTTTATCTCTTTTTCCTTTTTCCAGTGCTAAACACAGTGCCTGGCACCTCGTAGGCTCTTAATATTTATTGACTGACTGACTTTAAACATATTTTTCATGATTGCGCTGCTAGAGAAACATCTTCATTTGGCTACTATTAGAGTGCCCATACTGAGAAGGCAAAGGGGCATATTAGAAAGGTGAGGGACCTGGAACCAGAAGACCCAGGTTCAGATCTCATCCCTCTGACGCTGCCTAATTGTGTGAGACCTTGGGTAAGTCACTTAGCCCACCTCAAAACATAGCTTTAGAGACAGGAGGCTGGCAGATCTATTACCACCTCATCCCACCCCCTTTTTTTTCTGGAAGAGGAAAGCTGGGACCTAGTTATTTAGGTAACAAGAAATAGGAGGATTTAAGCCAGCCTTCTGAGCTCTTTTGAGCCTTCTGCTGTTGGGTACAAGGCCTTACTGAACTGAGTCTCTGACATTCCCTCATTTATTTACAGTTATTGGCTCCTGCAGGTAAGCTTTCTGATTGTGCCTCGTGCTCCAAGTTTCATGGTTTAGCCCTAAGCAGGACGCTAAGAATTACATTTTAGATTTAATTTAGCTAATTGGTCTTTTCTCTTACAACTCCTGCTGTTACCATCCAATTTGCATAAGGCAGCGGTAGTTTTCATTTTTATCTTCTCAGACTCCCATCTTGAAGCAATTGTAGAACATGGCTATTCCCTTGACTTCCCCTTGTCCTCATGGGGCTCCTGTCTAATCATGAGGGACTCAAAGTAGGTGTGGCCTCTAGAGAACTGGACGGCCAGGGCCTGCCTAGGCAAAATGCAGCTGTTACTCTCTTGTTTGGGCGTTCATTCAATGCAGTTGTGTCTGACTCTTTGTGACCCTATCTGGGGTTTTCTTGGCAGAGAGAATGGAGTGATTTGCCATTCCCTTCTGTTAGCTCATTTTACAGATGAGGAAACTGAGGCAAATGGTTCAGTAGCTTGTCCAGGGTCACACTTACAGGAAGATGAACCTTTCTGACTTCAGGCCTATCTACTACAACATCAAGCTGTTCCATAAACTGCTGCTGCTCTGATACAAAATAATGCAGGAATTTGTCAATATCTGCCACTTTTGGATCTGACAGGCAAATCAGTTACTTGGGAAGACAAAAACAGCATAATTTTTCTCTGCATAATAATATACTTATAGAGACAAATATCTTCAGATTTGTTTACAGAAACAAATATATTCACCTAATACATGAATGAAATATTGAATGAAATGATGAAATGAATGAATACGAATGAATGAAATAAATGAAAAATTATTGAAGTCTTGACTATATGTCAAGCACTGTGCTAAGCTTTAGGAATATTAATGAGATGCTAATGAGACACTTTCTGCCTTCAAGGACCTGTTATTCTAATTAAAGAAAATATTCTCTCTAGGGGAATTGGGCAACTAAAAATAGATTGGGAAGGAACACCACTAGTGAGTTGATCCACAGGAAAATCAATAAGGAGCAACGATAGTAAAGTAGAACTGATTTGAAGAAGAGGGGAGGAGATGATTACAGGGTAGGGTGGACAGCAAGCATGCACTGATAGATGGGATGTGAAGGCAGTCTGGTCTAGACTGGCTAGATAAAAGTAGGCTATCTGGATATGTACTCGCTCTGTCATGTAACAATCTAGCTCAGCCTGGCATGAGAATCGCAAAGATAAGTGGGTAACTCCCTCAGGGATGTTTGGTCTAGATGTGCTGTTCTAAGTGGGGGAAGTGGGATACCAGCAGGATAGATGACTGGATGGGATATGAAGCATTATTTAGATGAAGCCATGCAAGAACAGTGACCTGGCCAATGGGCTTATACAAAAGTCTGTGTTTAAAAATGGAAAATAAAGGTTCTAGTGCCACAAATTACCAATTCATAAGCTTTTGTAAAATTCACTTTCTATGCTTAATAGAAGTGGCTATGTACCAAATCAATGGCATAAATATGCCAGCTCAAAAAAAGATGTGAATTATCTATACAGAAATTCCATTTACATAATTATAGATAGAATTTTATAGGGAAGGGTTTTCCAAGAGCTTTATTTTTTTTGTTTTTTTCTAATTAAATTTTCCAACAGCTTTAGAAATAGAAATTTATTTTTTCTTAGCAATTTCTGGCAAGGAGATTATTATTCTATGAAGTTGTCAAGTTTAAAAAAAAACCCACTTTGCCATCATTAAGCTTTAGAGAGTTGTCAGGATTATAGTTTACAGGAATGTATACCGGTATTAAATGATGCTATCTAAAGGTGAGTTTGTGGTAAAACCCACGGAACAATTTATTTCCTTCTGTGTGTAGCTGTAGAGCTCTAAGAAGCAAGGTTCTAATAGGATCATGGAACAATTTCCTCATATTTCTTTGGTAACCTCCATTTAATCAGCAAATCATTTTCAGTCATTGAAGCCATTCAGGTTAGGGAGTGTCTGTGTGATTTCTGGTTTTGTACCTATTAAAACTAACTTATAAATCAAACCGCTAGAATCTAGAGCTGTGGAACCTATAAAATGATGGAATGAAATAAATCTCCAGCCCCAGAGAGCCTGGAGGGTCAATGGGAGGTGTCTATCATACCAGGCTGGGAGCGTAGTCGCTGTGGGCTACGCTGGCAGCAGACTGCATTGCAGCAGGTCTGAGAGCATTGAAGTGCTGGCAGTTGTGGCAGTTTCCGGACTTCTCAACTCATAAATGCCAAAGACAGCATAGAAAGTCAGTGGGAAACCCAGTCCTGGGGCAGAGGAGAAAGGGGTGCTGGTGGTGCCAGCTGCTTTCGGAATTCTGTGGTGGGGGATTGAATGGCTGGTACAAAACCTCTAAAGCCTGGGACAAAATGCCCACCCCCACCCCCACCCCCCTGGAAGCAGGCAAAGAGTTATTAGAAAGTCAAGTATTTGGCTGGGATCATGTGCAAATGGTGTAAAAAAAAAAAATTCAGACTATAAAATCTTACTTTGGTGACAAAGAAGATCAAAATATGTAAGCAGAGGAAAACAAAGTCAAAGCTCCTACATCAAAAGTCTCCAAGAAAAATATGAATTGGTTGCAGGCCATGGAAGAACTCAAAAAAGATTTTGAAAATCAAGTAAGAGAAGTAGAGGAAAAATTGGGAAGAGAAATGGAGTGATAAAAGAAAATCATAAAAATGAGTCAACAGCTGGATAAAAGGAGACACAAAAAAATACTGAAGAAAGTAACACTTTAAAAAATAGACTAACTCAAATGGCAAAAGAGGTCCAAAAAGCGAATGAGGAGAAGAGTATCTTAAAAAGCAGGGTTGGCCAAATGGAAAACGAGGCCCAAAAGCACACTGAAGAAAATAATTCCTTCAAAATTAGAAGGGAGCAAATGGAAGCTATTGACTTTATGAAAAGTCAAGAAATTATAAAACAGAACCAAAAGACTGAAAAAATAGAAGACAATGTGAAATATCTCATTGGAAAAAACCACTGACCTGGAAAATAGATTCAGGAGAATTTAAAAATTTGATAAAAGGAGCCTAGATATCATCTTTCAGGAGATTATCAAGGAAAACTGCCCTGGTATTCTAGAACTAGAGGGCAAAATAGAAATGCAAAGAATCCATGGATCACCTCCTGAAAGAGATCCCAAAAGGAAAACTCCTAGGAATATTGTAGCCAAGGGGTGCAAGGAGAAAATACTGTAAACAGCCAGAAACAAACAATTTGAGTATTGTGGAAATACAATCAGGATAACACAAGATCTAGCAGCTTTTACATTAAGAGACTGAAGGTCTTGGAATATGATATTCCAGAAGTCAGAGGAGCTACGATTAAAACCAAGAATCACCTACCCAGCAAAACTGAGTACAATACTTCAGGAGAAAAATGGAATTTCAATGAAATAGAGGACTTTCAAGCATTCTTGCTGAAAAAGGCCAGAGCTGAATAGAAAATCTGACATCCAAATACAAGAATCAAGAGAAGCACAAAAAAGTAAACAGGATAGAGAGAAATCATAAGGGATTTATTAATGTTGGAAAAATGATATTTGTAACTCATGAGACCCTGCTTAGTATTAGGGTAGTTGAAAGACATAGAGGGTACAGAGTGAGTTGAATATGAAGGGATGATATTTAAAAAAATAAAGGGATGAGAGAGGAACATATTGGGAGGAGAAAGGGAAAAACAGAATGGGGTAGATTATCTCACATAAAAAAGGGAAGAAAAAGGTTTCACAATGGAGGGGAAGAGAGGAGAGGTGAGAAGGAATGAGTGAACCTTACTCTCATCGAATTTGGCTTAAGGAGGTAATTGGGTATTTTACCATATAGGAAAGTAAGGAGGAAGGGTATAAGAGGTGGGGGGATGATAGAAGGGAGGACAGACTGGGGAAGGGGGTAATCAGAAGCAAACATTTTTCAAAAGAGACAGGGTCAAAGTTGAAAACAGAGTAAGTGGGGGGTGGGATAGGATTGAGGGAAATACAGTTAGTTTCTCACAACTATATGTCTATTAAGGAAGTGTTTTGCATAACTACATATGTATAACCTATGTTCAATTGCTTGCCTTCTCAATGAGGGTGGCTGGGGAGGGAAGAAGGGAGAGAATTTGGAACTCAAAATTTCAAAAACAAATGTTAAAAACTGTTTTCACATGTAACTGAGAAATAA
Organism: Bettongia penicillata ogilbyi; assembly: GCA_023548195.1. Lineage (NCBI taxonomy): Eukaryota > Metazoa > Chordata > Mammalia > Diprotodontia > Potoroidae > Bettongia > Bettongia penicillata. The sequence goes on from JAJHZJ010000442.1 coordinate 3,764,376, forward strand.
GATACAGGCAATGGTGTACAGAAACCTATCTTGCCCTACAAGAAAGAAGGAAGGGGATAAAACAGGGAGCAAGGTGATAAAAGAGAAGGCAGACTGGGGGTATAATCAGAATGCATGCATTATGGAGTGAAGAGAGAGATGGGGAGAAAATCCAGAATTCAAAACCTTGTGGAAATGAATGGTGAAAATTAAAAATAAATTTTAAAAAACACAAAAAAGGTGAATACATATTACTTTTTTAAATGAGTAGCCTTTTTTGATAATTTTTCCAGGATGTATCATTTAAGAAAAAGTTAAAAAAAAAATCTAGAGAAAGTCCTTCAGTGCACTGCCTGGAATGTTCTCAACTCCACCGTTCCTGGCTTCCTTCAAGTGCCAACATAAAATTCCATCTTTTACGGGAAATCTTTCCCAACCCTTCTTATTTTCTCTGTTAATTATTTCCTATTTGTCCTGTACTTAGCTTGCTTTATATGTATTTGTTTGCATGATTTCTCCCCCATTTGATTGTAAGCTCCTTAAGACCAGGGACTATCTTTTGCCTCCCAAGCACTTGGCATAGTGCTTGGCGTATGGCAGGTACTGGATAAATGTCTATGAATTGACTGGTGGACAAGAATTATGTAGGATGAAAAGGTATGAATGGGTTGGGCTCTGCCCCAGTGATTTACTAGTGAATACAATGAAATATATATATAATATGTACATTTATACATACACATATATTCACATATCATATTTATATACATTTTTACATGCACATGTAATCGATCACACAGACCACAATTTACAAGTTTTATTAGTGGTCATTTGTAGTTGGGAAAAACAGAAATGCTACTTAGGTACAGGCTTTGCTCACTAAATTCTATCAACAAAGATTTCTTGAGCTCCAAAATTTTGGGCACACTAGGATACAGTCCTTTAATGATTAGAATGAAAATGACATAAAAAGTTTTACAACATAGTCTCAGATTTACTAGAGTCTTTGTTCAATCTATTTTCTTTTTTTTTTCTAGGAAAATGATGACTGCCACATTAACACAAGACAAAGTGATGCAGCTGGTTTTTCTTGTATTGATGAACAGTTCTTCAACTGAAAAGTCTTCTAGATTTTCATTCATTTCAGATTCAGTGAACTGACTAGAATGCCATGTTTCCACAACTAAAAATCAACAATACCTTTGCTGGTGATAATTTGGTAGCTATTATCAACATTAAAAAACATTCAACATTTAAGCATTACCACTTTTAGATTTCATTAGATAGGAAAGGGGTGAATAAGTTGGAAGGAGTACTCCCATCAACGACATCATGGAAGCATCCTTTTCCCCAAACTGTGAGAAAGGGTAAACTGGCCTTGAACAGTATTCTGGATCCTAGTCTGGATTCGGAGTAGCTTGGTTTTTTTCTTTTTCTGTATATTTTTCCAGTCGAAGTAGCCATTTGGACCAGTACTGGGAACAGAGCACTGAGTCCATGAAATGCGTGTGAGCAGGGGATCCATCCTTATAGGCCACCACAATTAAACCACATTGAACCTGAGGAAAAACACATAATATTTTCAGCAAGTTCTAAAATAAGCCTAGAGCTCTGGTATATTTTATTCATCATCCAGGTAAACAAAACAAAACGAAACACCTCAGCTCATAATAAAGCAACCTACAAGTTGTTTTAATGTTGACCAAGGCGCATTTGGCACAAGACTCGGGACTAAGCCACACATCCATCATAAAAGACAACAGGATGGCTTTGGACTGTCATAGGCTGAAATCAATAAATGGTTGATGAACTGGAATGGAAGATGATGATGAGTAGAGAAGTCCAGAGAGGAAGACGAATGAAAGAAAATCCTTTTCTCAGATTGAATGAGGCATAAAGGACCACAAAAATGGAATAAAGCACAAATGAGGTAAGGCCCTTAAACAAATGCTAAGCAAAGTTTACAATTCAGGTCAAAAGACTGACCTCAAAGTTATAGTTGGCATCGTGGTTAATGGCTCCAACATATGCTACCACCTGTAAGGGATTATCAAATGTGTTCCGGATAAATGGTTTGGGTTTCTCTGATGTCTTCCAATCGATCACACACAGCTTACCCCTACAATGAAAACAAGACAAAAGCCTGACTTTCAGGTTCGGCTGCTAAGAACAGTACTGAACGCCCTGACTACACGCCCTTTGCTATATATTCTCATGACATTTTAGCGTCTGTCTCAATTCTTCACAGTAAGGTGCATTTCATTATAAAAGCCTATCCTCCTTGGGTTTTAATCCTTTTAGGGGAAGAAAGACACCACAGCTAATAACTTTGTTAGCTCCTTTTTCCCAGTGAGAAAGTCTTTAACCTTTCCTTGACACGCTAATTCCAAGTGATTATTAGCTGCTGCCTTTCAGGGCATACAATGTAATTTGCTTCCTGTGGTGCTATGGCGAGTACCTCAGGCAGGGGGGCACATGTGAGTACTAGCTACAGTAACAGCATCTGCTCACTTAAGTCCTCGTTCTCTTAATTCTGGCTTCTCCACTCTTTCCTTCACACTTCTTTTGTGTGACCTCATTTTCACACAAAAGGGTGAGAGAAAAAGGACAGCATGAATCCAATTTGACATATTACTTGTGTACTTAAGAGCCATATGACTGATGGGTGTCATATTCTAGTCTTTAGCTTTCTCATCTGTAAAATGGGTATAATAATACCTGGAGCACCTCAAAGGGCTGTTGTGAAGATTGAATGAGATAAGGTATATAAAGTACTTGATAAACATGAAAGTACCAACTGTAAGTCAGTTATTATATTCTACTTTAGGTGTCTATTAGAATGAATAATTAAAAACCAAAACTTCTATTATTACAAACTAAAAATGATGACAAAGAAGTACTTCTTATCTGAAACCAAAAAGAGAAAAAGTTCATCATTATCAATGAAATTACTGACATAACGGGGGTGCAATGGATGGAGTGCTGGGCCTGGAGTCAGGAAGACCTGTGTTCAAATCCTTACTGGGACACTTCTTACCTGAGTGACCCTGGGCAAGTCACTTGACCTCTCTGTGCCTCAGTTTCCTCGTCTGAAAAATGAGAATAACAATAATACCTAATTCTCAGGGTTGTTTTGAGGATAAAATGAGATTTTTTTTTCAAATTTATTAATTTTATTTGTTTTCAGTTTTCAACATTCACTTCCATAAGTTTTAAATATTTTCACTCTCCCTCCCCAAGATGCCATGCAATCTTATAAAGTCTCTACACATACATTCCTATTAAATACATTTACATACCAGTCATATTGCCCAGAAGAATTATAATGAATGGGAGAAACCATGAGAAAAACAAAACACAATGAAACATAACAAAAAAGAAAACAGTCTGCTTCATTCTGTGTTCCGACTCCATAATTCTTTCTCTGGACGGCATAAAATGAGATTTTTGTAAAGCACTTTGCAAACTTTCTATCTATATAAATGCTGGCTGTAATTACGGAGCACCATGTGCAGAGCGAATTCCCTGAAGTGAAAAAACATTACCATTGTGAGCCTTTGTCATACTGGGCAATGCATATTTGTTATGAGAGTTTTATTTTTCATTTTCTTATTATTTTTCCAAATGAGGGGAAGCAGGGGGAGAGAGATGAATTTTCTTTTCAAACTCAAAAGAATAAAAATGAAAAAGGGAAAAAAAGGCAATTCTGCAAAAGTAACATTCTTAATTCTCTTCCTCTGGGTCAAGCTTGGTCATTCTAATTACGTAGTTTTTAATTCTGACTTGTCTTTTGTTCTATTTATGTTGCTATAATCATTGTGTACAGAAAAGCAACTGTCTAGAAAAAGAATAGAAAGAAAATGGAGTCACTGAAGTATTTAAAAAATGCACAGAAAAGAAGTCAGAAAACAATCCTGACAAATGGGACACCTTTGGAAGTTTATTATCAAATATTTCTAATTATATAGTATATGTAATAATATAATTATATATTATATGAATTTATTATATATTTAAAAAGAAAAGCAAGCTGTACATAATCAAGATTTGCAGTTTCTAGTAGTCTTTGTTTTCTGTTCAATTACATATATGGAAATGCCTATTTTATTTGGTATTTGTTAAGTTAAAAAAATAAATTTGAAAAAATGTACTTATAGTGCACTAGGATCCTTTAAAAAAACTTTTACTGACATCTTTTCTTTTTACATCACCTTCATTTCCAAACATATTCCTCCCCTACTCCCTCAAATGGATAGATAGCCCTTTTAACAAAGAACTGAGAAACAAAGAGAGGGAAAAAGCAGTGCATCCAAACTAACATGTCAGATGAGTCTGACAACATATGCATTGTCCTATTCCCATCTTCTCCAAGCTCTGCAAAGGAAAGAAGGCATTACATTTTCTCCTCTCCCTTTTCTAGGTCAAGCGTGGTCATTTTAATTTAGTTGATTTAGCATTTAGGTTTTTTTCCTCCTGCTCTTTCCATTTATATTGTTGTAGGTCTTGTGTATATTGTTTTCCTAGTTCTGTTTCATTTGCCCTTCATTAATTACTTAAGGGGCAGTAATACTTCATTATATTTGTGTACCACAATGTTAGCCATTCCCCAATCAATGGGTGTCTCCTTTGTTTCCAGTTCTTATGAACTAAAGTTTTTAAAAACTCCGTCGCTCCATTTTCTCCAAGACTTCTGGTAGTTCTTATTCCAATTTCCTTTCCTTCACATTTGAAGGCCTTTCTCCTGGTAACCTGAAGAATTTTTGCTTGTTATTGGAATTGTTAAGTTTAATCACTGTGAATTAGAGTTTGCTGCACAGGTTTCTTGTGAAGGCAACCTGTGGATTCTTTCAACTGGCACTTTGTTTTCTGTGTGCAGAATTTCTGGACAGCATTCTTGTATTATTTCTTGCATTACAGTGTTCAGACTTTTTGACTTGTGCTCCATCTGGGAGACCCATAATCCCTATTAGGCTTATAAACTGATATATTTTATTTGTATAGAGATCATGTTTTCCTTTAACTTTCTGCTTTTTTTGCTTCTCTTCTTCCAGCTTGTCCTTTACTTCCATGTACTTGTATTCCCAATCGGTTATCCTCTGTTTCTTTGGTGAGACTGTCTGTTTTCTGTTCTGCTAACTATTTCTCCTGTGTATATGCCCTAAACTCTGCTTTCATGATTCTTGTTTCTCTTTCAAGCCATTCAGGAATATCCTGCTGTGGTCCCATGCTCTCTTGTTGATCTGTAGGTTTCTTTGCTTTATCAGGTATTGATTCATTTCCCTTTGGCCTGTGCTCTTTCCCCTGGTCTGGAGGACATTTTACTTTCTGTTATTAATGTCCCCCCTGTTGGTTTATCTGCTTATGTTCAAAGTGTTTGAGTTTTCTTCCTCTTGAAATCTTTGGCAATTTCAGTGTTTCTATTTTTAATTTTCCCCTCTTGCCTACTTTTTGGCTCCTTCTCCTTTGATGGTAGTTTCCCTAGAAGCTGAATCTCAAAGCCATCTCAGCCTCCTCCGGCATTGGGCAATTCTCATTTCACCTGCCTCAGTCTGTGTCCTAAACGACTTCTGCGGGGGTTGAACTAGCCCCAGCCGGATACTGGGCTCTTTCCATTGGGCTTGGTAGAGTGCCTGATATTCTTGTTGTTCCTCAGTTCTATGCTTGGGCTGCCAAGCTGCTGTTTCAGCAAGCTCCTGCCTTTTGGTTTTCCACAGCACTAAGAGGAGGGTAGAGTTGTGTGCTCCTGAAAGCCTGTAAGCTTGTGTAGCTTTGTCTGATCAAGGTGGGCAGTGGGGGAAGAAGTGATGAGTGAATGCATTAGGAGTTATGGATTAGCCTTCTATGTTGTTAGTTCATCAGGTTTTTACCTTGCTAAGGTCTTTGGTGTCCTGTACGATGGAGAGAGCTGAAATCACATTAACCCTAGCCCTCATGTTCTATTTTAAAGAGGTTTAAAAGGTCATGAAGATAAGAGAAAATGTCTAGTTTTCATCTTCTCTATTTCTGATTTTTAGCCAAGGTTTTAAAAGTTAAGACATTCTATTTCTAAGGATATTTGTATTTTTAAAGGGACTGCTTGGAGAGAGAAAAGCATTTAAAATACAAAAAAAAGAAAAATTTTAATGGGAGCATGAGAGGGGTTGGGCTTATTTTGAGGCATTTTACTTCCTTCCCTAAGGATGGTCCTGGGCACAGAGGCCAGAATTTTTGAATAAAATACAGGTATATACATTGAGGCAGCATGCTATCTGGAACATTAGATTTGGAATCAGAGGAATGAGCTGAAACAGTAGCTCTGCCACTTATGAACTGTGATCTTGAGCAAATCATTTAACTTCTCTGAGTCTCAATTTCATCATCTACAGATTGTATATAATACATGTACACTTACCTCATAGGTTTGTGAAGAAAGCTCATTGTAAACTTTAAAGAGTTACTGATATGAGAGTTATTTTTGGGTTGAAGTACCTCACTGCACTCTTCTTTCCCTCCAACAATGTAATCATGCAGTTTAGGGGAGTTTTCTCTTGGGGGGATTCTCAAAGTTCCCATCTCATACTGCATTAGTTTCTCAAGATGGGTGGGGGAAGTATGGATAAAAATAGAGCGTGCCACCTTTAAAAGATTGTTGACTGCTGTAAGGGGATTTTTGTTGTCAATACTAGTAGATGTTGTAACAGTAGAGCTTTATAAAGCATTTTTCAGAAAATAACTTTGTCATGACATTAAAATATACTATTTTATCCCATAACAATTGCTCTACTTCCCTATTCACAATGATCACGACAAAGTAAAAAAAATTTAAAATACACACACAGTACATGCACTTATTAACACTTAATAAGATTTTGGCCTTGGGTGTGTGATAATTTGCATAGCTTTTTTGCTAACTTTTCTTAATTAATCTTCTTAATATCCCACTGAAATAATTAACAATGTATAGAGAGTTAGGTGGTTAAACAGATAGAGTACTAGCTCTGGAGTCAGGAAAACTCATCTTCTTGAGTTCAAATCTGGCTTCAAACACCCAGCTGTGTGACCCTGGGCAAGTCCCTTAACCCTGTTTGCCTCAGTTCCTCATCTGTAAAATGACTGGAGAAGGAAATAACAAACTACAATATCTTTGTCCAGAAAACCTCAAATGAGGTCATAAAGCATCAGACATGACTGAAATGAATGAACAACATTGGTTTTCCAGATGAAGCAATTGGAGCACATACCTGTTAAGTGGTTGAAACTAGCAATCTAGAGAGTAGGACCTAATATCTTCCTTCTTTCAGTCTTTAAGCTGCTAAATAGCTCAACTCATCATCTCATCTCAAATCTTTTATAAAAGGCACTAAACTGTATTTTAAGATTCATTATCATCAGGTTATATACCAACATGTACTACTTTGTCTCCTGTCCACTGTTTTTTATTAATACCTGTTGCTAGAAAAAAGAGTGACTACAGTTTTGTCAGGTCACAGAAGAAGATCTTTGATTGAGTTATCTCTAGAATTTGGACATGGTGAAAAATTTGGCAGAGGAAATTTTTTGTAGTGCCCAGAGTTTTTCCCTAGGTCATAAAATGAGGAAGAACAGGTGACTTTTAAGGTCAGTAAATTAGAGTATTATCCTTAGGAAAATGGGAAAGCCATGCAGAACCATCCATTTGTACTTTAAAGTCTCAAAACAAAAACTTTAATCAGTTGATGATAAGAGTAATAAATGACATGAATATACTGTTTTAAAGTTTGTGAAGCACTTTACCCACAATATCTCATTTGATTCTAACAACCTGCATTAGGGGCTGTTGTTAATCCCATTTGACAGATAAGGAAACTGAGGCTTAGAAAGATTATGTGACTTTCTCAGTCACACAGTGTGTGTGTATGTGGGTATCTGTGTGTGCATGTGTCACAAAATTACTTCTTTCTAAGTCTAGGGCTCTACTGGGAACAGTAGACTATCTCAGATAAGGTATTATGTTTGATAGATGGGAGTAAAGAGCTAAGGAATGGGTTATGCCCTGAGCTACTGAGATATGACCTTGATTAAAAACACTTTGGCTTTGAACAAAGGGAGGTCAACTTAGACAAACATCCTGCTATGGATCACACTCAATTCCTATCTCAAATAAGCACTTTTTAGGCATGGTAGAGAGAAGTCTGGAAAAGAGGAGTAGGGCCTTGGGAATAATGAACAAAGCAAAGGTACTATTTGGTGGAGATGATGCTATCCATGTTACTTAATTTTTCTCCAGCTGTTATGGATATCTACAATGTAGCACTTACCGATACTCAGCTACACAATCCATTAGGCCCAGATACTTAAGGGTCTCATGATGAACTGCACTTTCTAGAGCTCTTACTCCACTTATATCTTTTAAGACATGCTGGACACTTGCTACGTAGCCAGAGCTAATAGTTTTTTCACCTAATTCCTTTAATTGCTCTTGGGATGAAAGCATGGCTTCCAACTCTTCATGGAAGTGTTTTCCTTGCAAAAAGATGTCTAAGAGACAAAAGAGAAAAAAATAAAACCTCAAAATGGACAGTAAGAAAAATCCCTTATTAAAACAAACATACCTTATTGAAACAACTTAAAAACCATAATTATTACAGAAATACTTTCTTTAAAAGTTTCTAACCAGAGAGGATTAAGAATATTTTCAAAATTGTAATCATTTCGGATTTTTTCAACATAACGAAAAGAATTTAAATGTGTTCCATGAGAACACTCTAATGTGAACTAACAGCCTCTGCTAGTGGCAAACAACTTTTTCAAAGGAACTGAGGAATCAGATTCTAACTGTTAGAGTGTTTGATCCATTTCTTTTTTCCGGACTGAGGAGAATTGTATTTTTGTGCCACTTTTGGTCCTGATTCTTGCTCTTGGATCTTACATTTACTCACAGGTCCATAAACTAAATCATCTTTTATAACAGTGATTCTGGTGATGAGAACTAATTGTGGTTGACACAACAGAATGAATTAAGTTACAGCGTTTGTTTGGAGCGACTTCTTGATAAGGAGACCTGAGCCTCCCCTTGTGAGGACTAGCTAATCAGAAGGTGAGACCTTAGGGGTAAAGAGTACTTCCAGTGTGAGAAGTAGTCTAAAGATGGAGTGAGCTTTCAGGGTAAATAACTTGTGGCAGGAGAAAAAGTTCCAAGGCCACATTTGAGCCAGTAGTGTCACCTGGAGAAGGACAAAGACCGCTTAAAAGGTTATTCCTGCTCTGGTTGAAAGCTAGCAGGGTAGAGTGTAAAAAAATAACACTGGATTCAGAGTCATAGGACTTATATGCAAATTCCGCCCCTACTCACTCATGTGACCTCAGGCAAGATACTTAAGCTCTCTGTTAATTTCCAAAACTGTTAAATGAGAAGGTTAGATTTCTGACTCTCTAAGGTTCCCTCCACTTTTAAATCTGGATGACTTCAATGATTCTTGGTTCCTTTTACAGCTACCCCACTAGTGGTTTGATAACCAGTTTTCTCTCTGCTTCCATTGTTACTATTTGCTGTGGAGCATCCTTATCCAAACAGAATTTCTGTTGCCCAGAGATACTTCTGCCTTCAAAATCCTGCTAAGAATGATACTTAGCATTCAAAGTATGCCCTAGGAGTTGAAACAGTAATATTGTAAGTCAGTTTACCTATTTTCAATAAAATGTTAGATTTAACAGGTTAGCACAGTTTCACTAAGATCTGAATTCAGACTGTGTTACAGTTTATTGACAGTGTTTTCAATGATATTAGTCAATTTAATTAGAATTAAAAATATCTTGAATATTGTACAATGTGAACAGTTGAAGAAAAATTGCTTTTAATCATAGCACAGCATAATCATGGCACAGCGGGTAGAAAGCTGGCCTCATAGCCAGGAAGCACTGGGTTCTGCTTCTGACAGTGGCAGATCTTGGGGGTGTCAATTAACCTCTGAGAGCTAGAAACAACTTTCTAAGACAGTAGTGTCAGACTCAAATAGAAATAGGGCCACATAAGGAACCCTGCGAGCTACATATTGACTTAGAAAACTACATATATTCATTTTTTATTAATACGTCAACACATTAAAATCAGATAGAGATTACATTTTACCCTGGTTTAAGGAGTACTTGGGAGTGTTGTGGGCTGGGTGTTTGATACCTTTGCTTTAAGATCACATGTGGAAAGGAAGGTGCCAAAATGCATTAATAGCAGTTTCCTTAACAGGTAGGTTTCATGTAAAAGTGAAATCACATATCCAGTTTCTATCCTTGATCATGGAAAACAAGTAATTCTAATATGGAAATTTGGAGTGGATTTTAAGCAACATTTAAGAAATGGTTCCCTTGTCATCACAGAATTAAAAATTCTTATATTCAATATGTAATAGCACTCTATATTCTAGAAAATATAACTACTACATAAATAGAGTGAATTTACCTGAAGTGTATTCTGCAAAGCCTTCCTCTCCCAGCTCTAGAATCATTCGCTGTTTCCACCTCTCTAGATATAAGATTTGTTTTGCTGTCATGGTTTGCTGAAGGATTCGAGTAACACTAGGAATTTTGTTCTTTTGCAAAGGTATTTTCAAAGGAACTGATGAATCAGTTAGAGTGTGTGGTCCATTTCTTTTTTCTGGATTGAGCAGAAGAATTGTATTTGGTGTAATTATTGGTCCTGATTCTTGCTCTTGAGACTTACGTTTACTCACAGGTCCATATAACAAATCATCTTCTTCAAACAACGATTCTGGGGTCTGAGGACTAATTCTGGTTGACAAAATAGAACGTATTAAATTAGAGTATCTGTTTTGGTCGACTTCTTGATAAGGGTTTTTTTTCCTCTTCTGGCTACAAAAGTAACATGAAGTAGAGAAACCCACAGAAGGAGCTAGTTCTAAGAACCTACTTGATCTTCCAAGCTTCTTGCATATGCTTGATAGTGACTGCATTTTTTAGGCTCTAAATTTACATGGAGTATAATTTGGTCCAAAGTGCTCCCTCTTTTACTTCACATGTCAATGGGTTTTTTTGGGGTGTCCTATGAAAGAGAAATGGTAATGTTTGAGATCAGTATTTTGACCAATAGAAATAGGAGTTGAAGAAAGTAAGATTCAACCAAGCAGTTTAATATCTTTTTTCCAGTAACCTTCCCTGTCAGCACTCCTACTTAGCAAAACTTGCACTTGACTTTTCAGGGCACCAAACCATCTATGTTGATCATCTGGTTGATCTTGCTTCTCTCTGCAAATCATGCAAAAAGACATACCTGGAGTGTGCTGTGACCACCGGGAAAATTTCAGAATTAGTAGACAGCTATTGAATGGTTCTTAGGGTTCCCAACACTCACAGAATTGTAAAATTTCAAAGCTGGAAAAACTGGATCCTAAATTATGTGATCCATCTTCTTCATTTTACGTATGGGTAAACAAACAAAAACATTTGAGTAGAGTTTAAGACAAACTGGAAAATTGAGGAAGCTGGTTTAAGATAAAAGCTCTAAACTGTCTTCCAACTCTAATCCTTTGATCTGGTGCCCTAGCAAGGTATCTATCAATTAGTCATCAAACATTTATTAAGTGCCTACTCTCTTGAGACACTGTACTGACTGGGAGCTACAAAGCCCACCCTCCATCTCTATTCAAACAAAACTGATAAAAGATACTTTTTTGTTTTTGGTGGGGTAAAGGGAGGGCATGAGGAGCTGGTGGAATAAGGAAAGATTTCATGTATAAGGTGGGGGCTGAGTGGAGTTCTGGTGAAAACAAGTGGCATAGGTGAGGAAGGAATGCATTCCAGGCATGGGAAACAGCCAGTGCAAAAGTATGGTCAAAGGAGATGCAGTGTCATTTATGAGTAACAGAAAGAAACCCAGTTTGTACATAGCAAGTACTTGGCATTTTGTTAAGAGGAAACAAGCTGTGAGTTAACAAGAAAATTTGTCTGGAATAATAATAATCCAAATGACAAGAGCTAACAATTATATAGTGCTTGCCATGTGCTAAGCACCCTGGCCTTAGAATCGGGTTTAAATTCTACTTCTGACACTAGCGCTGTGACGTGACCATCTCTCTGAGCCTCAGTTTATTTATAAACTGAGGATGACCATGTCCATAGTAGCTAACTCACAGGATTATTGGGGAGGCCTCAAATCACCTCATCTCCTGCAGAAAGCACTTTTAAACTGTTAAAGCACTTTATTTACGTCAGTTACATAAGTTAGGAGGCAGATGGATGAATCAGCCATCTGGACCTGGGACACTGACATACCTGAGTTCAAATTAATTAAAATCCAGCCTCAGACACTTACTAGCTATTGAAAATCTCCCACCCTCAGTTTTGGGATAAGAATAGTACCTATTTCCCACGGCTGTTGAAAGGATAAAATGAGATATTTACATCGCGTTTTGTAAACCTTAAAAGTGTCATGTAAAAGGTATTCATCATAAAAATCGATTATTAATAAGACTGGGCAAAACAATGAGAAGAAACAAAAAAGCAGCCTGTTCTCAAAGGGCTACATTCTACTCAGAGAATACAGTATACACACAATTAAGTGAATACAAAGTTTCTACAATGTAATTTCAAGAGGGAGATCGTGCTAAGAGCCGAGGTGAAAGGGGGGAGGGCAGTGTCAGAAAAGGTCTCCCGCAGCAGACGGCACCTGATCGTTCCCTGCAGGGCGCTCTACTCCGAAGGCCATTCTAGGGGGCACGGAGGCCCCCTGGAACGTCTGCGTTGTTAGTGTTAAACACGCCAGGGTCGGGGTTCATGGTCGCTACGGTGACAGCTACAAACAGAGGCTCCAAACCTGGGACAGGACAGAGCGGCCGCGGACAGCTCGCGGGCGACCTTCTTAAGACAAGGATAAACAGGTAGCATTTGCGGATCTCGCACCGCGGCGCGGCGGGAAGGACGGGACTTGGCGCCCCGCGGACGAGCACGCGCCTCCGCCGGGGAACGCGCGCGCCCGCGGGAGGACGCAGACGCTTGAGGCAGGGAAAGGGGCCCGAGCGGAGGCGGGCTGGGGAGGAAATGGGGTCACGGTCAGTTTAACGGCCGGTGGAGGGCTGGGCTGCAGGCAGGGCCCCGTCTGTACCTTCCGCGGGCTGCAGTCGGACAGCTCCCGGCAGCGCCAAGATGCGGCAGCGGCAGCTCCCGGGAGACTTCTCGCGTTCCGTAGTTTCACCGCGTCCCACGGATCAGCCCTAGCCCAAGGTTGGCGGGACGGAGACGGTTCCGTCATGCTCTGCGGCTGCCATTCCCCGCTCCGCCTCTCACTCCATCTCGTTGCTATGGACAGCGGCCCCTTAAAACTGAGTCTCCGAGCGAGCCGCGAGAGAGTGGTCACGTGGCCAACCTCGGCTCTCGATTCCTTTTCCTTTTAAGCGTAACCTCCACGCCGCCATCTTGAGTTAGGGCTCGGCCATGAACAATGAAGTCTGCGCAGCGGCTCGTCCTGCAGGAAGAGCAGACTTCTCCTGGGGGTGGGGTGGATAGCATCCTCTCTTTCCTCTTTCCTTCTTTTTTACCCAAACTTGGGACCGGCGCCTAGGCCAGGGTGCGCAGGGAAGGGGATTAGATTTAGAACGAGTTCCCCTGCCCGGCTCCAAAATGGTGGGCGGGCGGTGGGCCCAGAATCGGGCCTGGCCTGGTAAGCTGCCACGTGCGGTTCGCTAGGGCGTTGCTGGGATGGTGGAGGAGTCCGGCGGCGTGGAGAGGCAGGGGCGGAGCCACGGTCCGACGGAGAGTAGGTACTTTAGCGGGGGCGGGGGCGAGAGGAGCCGCAGTCGCAGCTTCTCCCTTCCATTCGCAATATCTTGCACCATGGCCTCGGTTCCCGAGTTGCTGAAGCAGGAAGACGACCGCAGCAAGGTGAGCACAGGTGGAGCGGAGCCCTCAGTTCCACATAGATTGCCTGCTTTCTCCAGCCACCCTGTCTTCCTCGGTTTCTGTCGAGAGCCCCTTAGAAGCCCTTATATTCCTTTGTCTCTTGCTCTGTGCCGCCACGTTTCTTGTAGCTCAGATTTCCCCATCCTCTCTGGCCTGCCCCTCGTCCCTGCGCCTTCCCCTTCGTTGCTCTGGACTTTCTCTCCCTCACATTCCCTTCTCCCTTCTTGCCTGTCCCTTGAAATTGACACGATGTATTTCTGCCTCTTGAAATTGACACGCTTTCTTGACACGTCTTCTTCCCCGGGCCTGATACCTGCACCTTGTAATCGACACGCCGGCCTAGGGGTTGAAAATAGCACGTTACACTTTTCCCTAACACTTCCCCTGCTCTCATTGACTCTGCGTTCCTTTTGAACGCTGCATTTCAGAGCTTCCCTCTGAATTCTTTGGACAGAGGGGTGACAGGAAATCGTACCATCTCCTGCCCCCTAGGCAGCTGGTGGAGCGTGTGTTTGTATATTCTCAGTCGGGATGATAATAAAAAAAAAAAAAATTTTTTTTTAGCATTGTTGTGTGTGTATTCTCAGTGGAATGATAATAAAGAACAACTTAGCGCTTATTTTAGGTGTACTGAACGCAATGGTAAGGTCAACTCATTTGGTGTTTTCAGGTAATCCTGTAAAGGTAGGCGATTTTTATTTTTACAGATGAAAAAATAGGCCCAGAGAGGCCAAATGACTAACTAGAGGTCCTGCTGGTATTGTGTTTTTAGGTAGGATTTCAACGCGTGTAGTCTATCATAGAGGTCCTGCTGGTATTGTGTTTTTAGGTAGGATTTCAACGCGGCTAGTCTATCACTGGACTCTTCGTACAAAGTTGCTGTATCTTCCCAATGGATTGTAAATTGCATTAGAGCACTTTTGTCTCAGAGTTCCTTGCACGGAGTAGGTGCATGATAAATATTTGCTGAGCATAATGGTGTGGTGGACTGTATAATAAACGTGGCTTTCTACCGAATAAGTATTGTGATGTGTGTACATGTTGTACCGAACCGTTCCTCTAATGGTTTCCCCAGGGTCTAGTTAATAGTTCCCGAGAGTATAGGAAAGATGAGAGGCTATGACTATTTTATTGACAGTACAATAAAGGGACCATGAAAGATACTCAGTATTGTCTTTTGAAATTTTTGCCTTTGGCTTTTTTTGTGCTAGCTTTTTTTTTTTTATTGCTATGTAATGAATGTTGAGAATTTGTCACTTTTTTAAAAACAAGAATTGCTCTTATATTTTTCTCTTTATTTTGTCCTCGAGTTTATTTCCTCCTGGGAAGAACTTTCTTTGGCTCTTATATTGGGAGAATTCCAATGAATTTAATAAAAATTACATACTATATGCACTAATATAGATTTTACACAACAGGTGCTCAGATATTTGAGTTGAGCATGGAGCCTACACCTTCTATTCTTAAGGATTGTATAAACCAACTCTCTTTTTCTATATACAAATATTGAAAAATTATGAAAAAACCTAATCTGGGTAATACTTGCTAAATTTTAAATGCATTGAAAGACTAGGAATATGGACTATATCTTCTTCGTTTACAACTCCTTTTACTCCCAGACTAGACAAAAGTGTGACAGTTGTATGTGCGTGCAGTATGCAAAATCTTTTATATTTTGGATCAAAGATTTTTTTTGTCAATATGTGTAATCATTCCAGTAGCACATGATTTTTTTAGTCAGAACTTTTTAAAATTTAATTTTTATTTCCAAATTTTCTTTCTTTCTCCAGTTCCTCCCCAGCCCATTGAGAAGGCAAAAACTATTCATTTTATATACATATGCACATATATATATATATATATATAAAGTCCATTAGCATATGATTGAAACTCCCCCTCCTCCCTTAATTTGTGATTCTTTACCTTCCCTTAAATTTATATGAAGTATCAATCCTCTGCTGTGAAGGCTATATCCAAAATACTAATGTGGAACTTGGGTTGAATGTCTTCCCTCTCTTATCTCCTTTTCCAGTCATGTGTCCTTGATGATGACTTTTATGTTACTGTTTGCTGAAGTCCTGCCTCTTTTCCATTCATTACCTTTTGCTTTATCTGCGATTTTGATTCTTAGTAGAAATTTAAGAGAAAATATTTGGTTGTAATCTCCCATAAGCTCTTTTTATTAAAATTGTTTACTACATAAGCAAGTATTTGAAAGTGAAGTGGAATTGATAAATTCCATTAAGTGGAGATTTTCTTTTAAAAAGTTGTAGCCATGTTTTCCATTAATAGCAAGTTTTTGTTCTATGGATTATTGAGCAAATTTGATTTTATTGGTCAGGTTCCTGCATTTTAACATGACTTTTGGCTCAAATGAAAAGTAGCTTGATTATTTCAACAAGAAGGTCATTGTTTCCTGTATGAGTTATTGAAATGCTACTTTGTGTAGCAGGGATCTTGGTTTGGTGTGCATTTTGTACGTGTGTGGGCGTGTAATAAACTGGTGTTTTGTGTGGGGGTGTGAGAGATAGGGTTAATAGATTGTTCTTTGGTTCCGCGTGAAAGCTGGCCACATATTGAAGGATAGATATTTTGGAACCAACTTGTTTTTTTCTGTATCTCTTTTTCTCTTCCCACTCCTCTTTATTTTTTTCACTATTCTCTTGAGACCAGCATTTGGAAATCTTAACAGTTCTAACAAGGAGATGCATTTCTAATTGCTTTATTAATTGATCTTAAGGATGACCAATAAGTTAACAAAACCAACTTTTCCTTCTTTGTCTTATTTTTTGCCAAAGAGTAGGAGGGGAGGGTTCAGCTGACATAGCAACATTCCTTGGTTTTCTATTTCCTGTTTACCCTGTGTGCCCCCCTGCCACCTCTGTTCTCTTTGTTCCCCCTCCCCCCTCATTTTGTAGGGAGGATAACTGACTTTTATGAAGTGAAACACTCTTTGCCTTGCAAATGGTCCTAAGGTATGGATGGAAAGGTAATTCAAGCAACTTCTGTTGCTGTTTGTATTTACTGTAAATTTGTTACTGAATGGATTGCTTGGGGATCATTGGGCTTTCTATTTGAATCTTCTTTAAACTGACATCTTCATTTTTTGCTTTCCTATTATACTTGCTTCAGCCATTATTAGAAATATTACTAAAATGACAGTATCTTCATTACAGCAAAGAATAAGAAACAGTTGCCCTTTGGGATCTTACATCAATAATTTGCTGTATGAGAATGGACCAAATCTATACTGATCATTGGGTGTACCTTGCAGGTTGCATTTTGAATGAAACTGATATAAATCTGTATAACGTGATTTGCCTCTTCCTTAAAAAAAATCCCAGGATTAAGTGCTGTCCTTTTAACCTTTTTTCTACTTGGGTGAACAAAAAGTTAAAGAGTGCTGGAATCACCATCAGGAGAAATCTGCTTCTGACACTTCCTAGCTGTCTTGCATGAACAAGTCACTTAACCTTAGCCTCAGTTTCCTTATTTTTAAAATATGGAATAAGGCCCATATTGATCCATATTGTGCATATTTTTTCATAGGGTTGCTGTGAAGGTGAAATGAGATTACGGTGTTTTGGAAACTTAACTAATGTAAATATCAGCTATTAACAATTTATATATTAGAAGCGGTTATGTTCCTGTAGAACTGCATATTTAAAACTAAAATCTGTGGTTCTCATACTCAATTTTAACTATAATAGGAAAAAATATTAAATTTTAACTAAATTAACATTAAATTAAATTGTAGTTTGTACTAAAAGTCTTTGCTAATTTCAAGAAAACAAAATGACCGACAGTCCCACAAAAATACTACAAAGACAGTACTACCTCACTGAAAAAATAATAAGATGTGCTGCTGGAGTCATAAAGTTGTGTAATACATTTATTTGGTTCCCCTGCCTTGCCCCAGAGTTGTCTTGGTTTTGCTTATTATTAGCCTTCTTTCTACATATCTGTTTTTTCCAGGAAATAAGGGATTTGAAGTAGTTGGGAGCAGGTTTGGAGCAGGTTTTTTTATGTTGTGGGGCTGTCTCTTCTGGATTTTGTTTTGAGGAATTCCTCAGGCTCTTGGGATCACCTTTGTAGCTCTGTACTTAAGCGAATTGGAAATGTCCAGATGTGCTTTGATCTTCCTGTTCTGGTATCTTCTGCCTTTCTCCCACAAAAGAAAAGCCAAACAAGCTAGGAGAGGGAAGAGTAGGAAGAAGAAAAAGAGTCTTTAGGGCCATGAAACCACATTCAAAATCTAACCTCATGAAAGGCTATTATTGCCCTTTCTGTTAAAGAGATTTCTTGGGAGGGCACTTGGATGACTTGATAACATTTTCCGAACAGATAGGGTTGTAGAGGGGAGAAGAAAAATGATACTGAAGAAGTAAGAACAATTTTTTTCTCTAAAAATATTATATGCAGCATTTTTCAATTTTATTTTGCTTCCAAATTTCTTTTATCTTTTCTTTATACTTATGGTATTTTATTCCTTCAGATCCTCCTAGACAGGTTGATGGTTTCCAACATATATTTAAAGGAATTAAAGGTGCATATCTAGAATGAGTGGGAAACTGCTACTTGTATGAATAGGTGGTTGAGAATAGGAGGGAAGGGGTCAGAACAAATGGAGATATAGCCAAGCTGCTTCATAGGTCACCCTTATGCCTTTTCCTCCATCATTGCATCAAAACAACCACAGCAGATCAACTCTAATACTCCCTTCATTAAAGTCTGGACAGACAGTGACTGCCATCCTTTAGATTGGTTTGCTTTTGATTGACTCGCTGATATTTCCTGTCTCTGAAAAGACTGGCTCTTTGACTTCCCAATCAGTATCTTAGGTCAGCTTGTTGAATGCTTAAACTTGTACCTGTTTTCACATTTTTCTATCAAAGGATTATCAGATATAGGCAATAAGACAAAATCTTGGACATTTTGTTGACTCGATTCTTCTCTGATCTTCTTTAAGGATACATCAGCATCATGATTATATGAAGTACATGTTATCAAAGCTTCTTTATATCAGCTTTCCTAAATTGTATTTTGTCTGTTTGAATGGAGGTTCTGTGAGAGTTTTGGTTAACAGTTTTCTCCTTACTAAAGTAATAAATGTAGAGCATTTTTTCCACTTTCTCTGTATTGTACCCAATATCCTTGTTATTCCATGCTTTCAATTCCCCCTTCCCCAGACCAGCATTTTTGTATGGTAGAATTTAAGCCCTACATTCATGACCACGTTGGCTTGGCAAATTCTACAAAAGAATTAGAAGACTAGCTCCAGAGGGTAAAATAGAAATTGAAAAAAATCCACCAATCATCTCCTGAAAGAGAACCCAAATTCCAGAGTTTGTAAGAACTGTAGGCTTTGAAAGGAAAACTTTAAACTTTCCACTACTACAGACAAAAATACCAGGCTGAGAAGGGGTCCCTCTTTTAACTCATGTTCATTCTTTATGATGTTAAGTCAGCCTTGTAGCCAAATTCCAGAGTCCCCAGCTCAAGGAGAAAATATTGCAAGCAGCCAGAAAGGAAGAATTAAAGTACTGTGGAAACAATTAGGATAACTACAAGATCTAGCAGCTTCTACCTTAAGGGATCAGAGAGCTTGGAATATTATATTTCAGAAGTCAAAGGAGCTAGGATTAAAACCAAGAATCACCTGCCCAGCAAAACTGAGTATGATATATCAGGGGAAAAAAAATGGTCATTCAATGAAATAGAAGACTTTCAAGCATTCTTGATGAAAAGACCAGAGCTGAATAGAAAATCTGACTTTCAAACACAAGAATCAAGAGAAACATGAAAAGGTAAACAGGAAAGAATAATCATAAAGGACTTATTAAAGTTGAACTGTTTACATTCCTGCATGAAGAGATGATATTTGTAACACATGAAACCTTTCTCAATATTAGGGTAGTTGGAGGGAATAGATACAAAGAGGGCACAGCGTGAGTTGAATATGAAAGAATGATATCTAAAAAAGAAAATTAATGGGGAGAGGAATATATTGGGAGGAGAAAGGGAGAGATAGAAGGGGGTAAATT
Organism: Bettongia penicillata ogilbyi; assembly: GCA_023548195.1. Classification (NCBI taxonomy): domain Eukaryota; kingdom Metazoa; phylum Chordata; class Mammalia; order Diprotodontia; family Potoroidae; genus Bettongia; species Bettongia penicillata. The sequence continues at coordinate 3,784,265 of JAJHZJ010000442.1, forward strand.
ATCTCTCATAAAAGAGGCAAGAAAAAGCTTTTCACTATTGAGGGGAAGACAGGAGATGAGAAAGATGAGTGAAATTTACAATCATGGGGTTTGGCTTAAGGAGGGAATAACATGCACACTCATTTGGGTATCTTATCCCATAGGAAAGTAGGGGGAAGGGGTTAAGAGTGGGGAGGATGATATAAGGAAAGACAGACTGGAGAAGGTTGAAAGTAAACGCTTTTGATAAGGGACTGGGTCAAAGAGAATAATGGGGGGCAGGATAGGATGGAGGGGAATGTAAGTGTTTATTGACTATTATGGAAGTGTTTTGCGTAACTATGTATGTATAACCTATTTTGAATTGCTTGCCTTCTCTGTGAGGGCGGGTGGGGAGGGAAGAAGGGAGAGAATAACTTAGAAATAAGATGTGTAGGCAGTGGGGTATAGAAATCTATCTTGCCCTACCATAAAATGAGGGGGAGAGGGATGGGGGAGGTGATAGAGGGGAGGGCATACTGGAGAGAATTAGGATGGAAGCCATCTTGGGGTGGGGGGGAGGGGAGGGATGGGGAGAAAATGTAGAACTCAAAATCTTGTGGAAATGAATGTTGAGTAAAATAAATTAATACAAATGATAAGAAAAAAAGAATTGGAAGGCTGACTTAACATCATGAAGAATGAACATGAGTTAAAACCCTTTTCAGCCTGGTATTTTTGTCTGTGGTAGTGGAAAGCTGCAAGTTTTCCTTTTAAAGCCTACAGTTCCTAAACTGCACAGTTTAGAGTGAGATGACCTAGTTGCAGAGTGGTCAAACAGTGGCTACCTGCAAAGAAAGCTGAGGAGTGCAGCACGAGGGTGGCAGAACCAGATTAAAATGTAATTGGAAAATGTTAAACAATGTAAATAAAACTATAGTATGACTAATGATATTAATTTTGGTTTTCTAAGTCATTAATGGGCTACATTTCTATTTGACTTTGATACCACTGGTCTATTGCAGTCTCTTTCTTGAACCATGCCTGTTCTTTTAGCCACTCTCCTTGATTCTCCCTTCCTCTTTCTAATCTATTGTTCACATGACTGCCAAAAGGATCTTCCTAAAGCAAAGGTAGGTCTGATTATATCACTATCCTGTCCTAGGACCTTCGGCAATCCCCTATTGCCTTTGGGATAAAATGAAAATTCCTAGGCTTAGTATTTGAATCTTTTTGTAATCTGACTTCACTCTACTTTTTCCAGGATTGTTTCATATTTTGTGTGTTACGTTCTAGCCAAACTATTTTCTGTTCTTCAGACTTGACATTCTGTCTCCCATGTCTTCCCTTCCTTGAATGTTCTCTCTCTATTTCTGCCTCTCCAAAATCTCTAGTTCCTTACCAAACTTAGTTTGATTGATCTGTGTACATGTTTTTAGCTTCCCAGAAGAGTATAAATTTCTTGAGGATGAGGGTTGTTTTAGTTTTTCTTTGTATACCCAGTGCTTTTATCAATCAAGAGTTTAAGCATCTCCTGTGTAGGTATCTTACAAAGTAGATGCTTACTAAATTGTATTGAACCTCTTCATTTTACAGATGAGGAAACTGAGGTATAAAAATGTTAAATGATTTACCTAAGGTCACTTTCAGGTAATAGCAAACCTGAGATTAAAACCATGTCCTCAGACTCCAGATATTGTTTTTAGACTAGCTTGCTACATCTTATACCATCGCCTTTTGTGTATATTTGCTTTTATTTCTGGACTTTCTGTATTACCTTTTTTTAAAGAATCTATAGATTTGTCCTATGAGATCACATATGTAAAAGTTACATATTAAATGATAAGTCAAATATGCATTTTAAAAGTTCAGTTTATCTGTGGAGCTACAGGCAGATGTCAAAAGGACATTTTTTTCTTTGCCTAGATTTCTAGAATTTTCTAGTATAAGACTCTTTAAAAAAAAAGTCATATTAGCACAGAATTTTAACTTGGGGTCTGACTTTTAACAAATTTTTATTAACAGTATTTTAATGTAATTGGTTTCCTTTATGCCTTTTAAAACATGTTTCTGTGGATTCCATAGATTTGGCCACACTGCCTAGGGAGAGCCTATTCCAACAATTAAAAGGTCAAACCTCTGGACAGGCAGTAGTAGTTGCTTGTCCAGCAAGTTCTCAAAAGTTGATGAGAGTATTGTAATACTTCATCTGTGAGGGTTTTTTCTTTTAATTATGTGCTAGGAAGTTAAGTATAATGGAATCCTGTGAGACTAGACGTTTGAAAGAATGGGAATGAGCACAGCATCTCGCAAGTTCATGGGGGCTTTAAAGTTTTGTTTGAATCATTAAGCTGCAGAGTTTAAGTCTAGCCTATAATTTGTTTGAGAAAAGTGCAGCTTTTCTATGTAACAAAATAATTTTTATGTTATTTTTCTATATTAAGATTGTTGATACAGAGCCAGATGAGCAACATGATATTAAATGGAAAGTTGAGGATGAAAATAAAGGAAGATCACTCAGATCTTACTGTAGGTTTGGATCTAAAATACTTCAGGACAATTCTGATTCTCCCTGTTGCTTTCTGAGTAAAATACAAGAATTCTTTTCATAGTTGGATATTTAACCAAAAACAAACAAAAGCCCATTGCATGCAACAAGAAGAAAAGCAGTTCAACAAAATCTTAGGTTTGAGACCAGTTGAATCCTTTTGGATATAAGGGCTACTTGACTACTGTTAGATGCACTAACTTTATAATTATCTAGGATTCTTATTACATGCCATTAGAAATCAGATTCATAAGCAAGAATAGCCATGTTTCTCTAAGCACTTGCTTTTTTCGGAATGAATTTCTGAAGAAACTGTAAATCCTTTTATGTAATGTGATTTGTCTCAGTTAAATGGGGAAAAAATAAGTATACCATGAACAATAAAGAACTAGAGAAGGCTTGAGGGATGGATAGGCTCTTAAACTTGAGGGATGGATAACTTTCTTTAAACATTTAGAGAGGTTTTCGTTTGGGAAGTGAATTAGATTTTGTAGGGCTCCAGAGCCAAAACTAGAATCTAAGATAAGATGAAATTAATTGACGTTTGCGTATTGTAAAAAATTAGCAGCAATTTGAATTTGCTGTTGGATTGAACTCCTCTAAGAAAATTCCTCTGTTAACTCAGGGTGAGTGGACCTTTCATCAGGCGTCTTAAGGGAAATTTAGTCTTTAAATGATAATCAGCAATTATTTATTAAGTACTTATTATGTGCCAGACTTTGAGCCACAAATACACAGTAAATGAAACAATTTCTCTCCTAAGGAGCTTATATTCTAATTGTGAAACAAGAATATTTACATATATGAGAGAGAATAAAATACAAAGTACTTTGAGAGGGAGGGCACCAGCAATTGAAGGGGAAAGGTGGTGCGTGAACTGTTTGTTAAAGGAAGGAAGGCATTGGTGTGTTGGAGGTCCATTCCAGGAATGGAGGTAGTCTGTGAGGAACAGAAACAGGTCTAGTTCAGCTGGATTGAAGGATGTGGCAGGCAGCCAAACTTCTAATGAGCAGGGAGGGATAGGTTTGGGCCAGGTTCTGAAGGGGTTTAAAAGCTAAACAAAACAACACAGTTATGTTTGATCCAACTGAAAATAGAAAGCCTCTGGACATTTATTGAATTAGGTAAATAACTTTTAAGGTCTTTAAGGAAAACCCTTTTAGCTATGTGGACAATAGAATCAGTCCCTCTAAGACCCTTCCAGTTTAGATTCTCTGATTATTCGTGATTCTTCCTTGATTTCTTCATCTCTTTGGTTGGTAATTTGTAACCCATGCAAAGTTAAGGTTTATGCTGGAGCAGTAAGATCTTAAAATTCTTCTTCTTGAAAGAAAGCTGATGAAATGTTTCTCATAGGGTTAGAGCTGGAAGGAACCTTAGAGGTCATCTGCTGTTCTAGGCCCATCCCCTCGAAAATCGAGGCCCAGAGGGGTTAAATGACTTGCTGAGGGTCACACAGGTAGGACAGCCAGGATTTTGAGCCTAGATACTGTGGAGTTCCAGGACAGCATAATGTCTTTTTCTTAGTAATCTCATAAAAGTTTGTAAGTTCTGAGGGGTCTTGTGCATGGTGCTTGAGGGTTTTATATTTGCTTCAGAGCTCTTTTTTTTCCTGTCTACTCATTTCTGCTTTGGATTTCTAAAGGAAGCCTTTACCAATATATCTTAATGCTAGTGTACTCCTTTTGTTGTTTTTTTTCCAGTTTACCCTGTATTTATCTTGATTTTTGGGTAGTTATTTGCATGTTGTCTCACCATTAGAGTGAGAACTCTTTGAAAGCTGGGACTGTTCTTTGTTTTCCTTTGCATCCCCTCAGTCCTCTTCACAGTGTCTGGCATATACATATAAATAGCTAGCTTTGACCATCCAGAATAGGAAATTTAATGCTGGCCATCAATCCATCAATCATGTGACTTTGAAAATACACATTTTCTTTTGCTCTGTATACATGTTGCAAACCTGTAAATAAACAATCCCTGCTTAAAACTTAATGGTGACTTTGATCTGAAATGAGAGGGACAGGGAGAGAAAGAGATCAATACTGTCTGAACTCTTTGTAAAGGGCTACTTTTGTTTACTAATGTGCCAGCTGAAGTATTGAATCCAGGAAAATTTGTTTAGAAAAATATCTTAGTTTTTTGTGGTTGATATTGTTGAAATTGTGGGTGCTGATAACAAAAATGTACTGTAACTTGTCATAATATTTAGCTATTGAATTCTTAGTCCAAAGAACTTATTCCCAACTTAAGTTTTCTAGAATGTTTTTCACCCAAAAGAAACTTCTTGCAGGACCTAAAAAATTCCCAGTGGACTTGAGGCAAAATGCCTTCCACATCCAAAGAACTATGGAATTGGATTGCAGAATGAAGCAGAGTATTTTCTTTTGTATTATGTTTTGTTTTATGGTTTCTTCCATTCATTTTAATTTTTTCTACACAACATGACTAAGGTGAAAATGTATTTAATAGGAATGTATGTGTCAAACCTAAATAAGTTTGTACACCGTCTCAGGAAGTCAGGAGGGAGCGAGGTTGGGGGGAGGGAGGGGCAAAAATTCCAAGATAATGTGGAAGTGATTGTAGAACACTGAAAACAAAATAATTTAATAAAAAAAAAAGAAACTTCTTACATCAACATACTTTGTATGTGTTAGTACTTTCCAGTTTTAAGAGGGAATATACATTCTTACCTTCAAAAACGCATCACTTTGGTTTATCAGATTCTGCTATTTGGTCTAGGAAGATAAGTATAAGGAAATGATTTGCTTTGCTTAGCCTTTTAAAAAATAACTTCAGTGTTGAATCTCTTAAATAATTCACAGCCTCATTTTTTAATGAGTTGGTGAATTCAGAGTTATAAAAAGGAGACCTTTAGCAGACTAGTCCTGAAGAAATAAAGCCCCATAGAGTTTGTGAACTTAAGTAAACCACTTGGGCAGCTTGTTAGAGCCATGAAGAGACCCCTCCCTTCCCTGGGGTTTGACCTCCCTGTCTCTGTGGTCTCCTTATGCGTCCCGTAGCTGCCTCAGACCAGTAATTGAGTTACTGCTTTCTGGTGAGACTCCCCTCACAGGGAGACAGTGAAGCTACTGCTGACTTAAACAAAAGGAAGAGGAAGAAGGAACTAACGAACGTGGAGTGTCACCAGTGAGGCTGCATTGTTTCACTTGAACACTTAATTGGTTTTGATGAACCCTGCCAGTCAGGTTTTTATTGCATAATATGATTTTGGTGTCCTTGTATTCACATTTAAGTACGTATTGATTCCAAATGAAGTCTTGGTGGGAGCGATCTAATTTTGAAGGAAGTGTTTCCTGTTCCTGATTGCTCCTTTTACTCATGCTTTGCTGCTGATATGATAGTCATTGAATTATTGAGCTCAAAGGGGAATTGGAGATCAAGAAACTTTCCCAGAGTCACAAGGTGTCCACTGGTGGTTGGATGCCCAGCTCCTCTGAGCTTTACAGAGCGCTCACCTCCCGAGGCTTGAGACTCTACGTTTTATCTTTTATCTGCCCCCTGACACAGTATCTTCTGTAAATTATATACCTCACTTTGGTTTGGACTGGACACGACCTGGAGGAGTAGTTATTTTACATGTTTTAAATTTGAAGGAGCAGCTCAAACCTCAGAATAAGGTATTATCTGTTGATCCAGAATTAGGGGTGGTAATAACAATATTTAGCATTTATAGGACTTCTAAGGTTGGCAGAATGCTTTACATACATTATCTCATTTGATTCTCACCATCTCCCTATAAGATGGGTGCTGTTATTCTATTTTACAGATGAGGAAACTGAGGCTGAGAGTTTAAATGACTTGCCCAGAGTCACATGGCTAGTAAGTGTCTGAGGCAGGGTTTGTGTTGCTGATTCCAAGACCAGCACTATCTAGTGGTTAGTAATGAATGATACAGAGGAACTACTTCAGCAGAGGTGGTGTTACAGCAGTTTTTAAAACTTTTCTTTTATTATGAACTTAATAAACATCAACGTGACAGACAGAACATGGATGTAGGTAATTGGAATTTAGCTACATCTTAGTTACAAGTTTTGAAAGTAATACTGAAAACATTTTTGATTGGGGAATAGGGAGGAAATAAGTGACCTAATGATTTAAGGTCTGCAACTGCACCTAACATTCTGATTCGGTCAGGTAAATAATTCTGTGAGTTGGGTACTACAGGCATGTTTATATCTGTTCCGTAGATAAGGAAACTTGACCGTGGTCATTTAGCTTGTAGGTATCAGAGGAAGGATTTGACTCTAGGTTTTCCTGGACCCAGGGCCAGTGTTTTGTATCTTTTACTTAGAATCGGGAAGAGTGCTGTATTGGGAATTGAAAGACATGAGTTCAAATCCAGCTGTTATTAAGTTACTGAAACTCTGGGGCATTCACTTCTTCATATGTGAAATGAGGGCATTGGACTAGAGGACCCTTCGGATTCCAGATCTGGATCAGTGGCCCTCTGTCATGCTAGGGAAGAATTTAAATCAGGATACCTTAGAAGGCAGGTGTGTAGGTGGAATAATTTTTTAGCTGATTACATTCCTTGAGGTAGATCAGGGCATCTGTCTATTTCTGGTTCTACCTCTGGATTTGTGTCCTTGGCTTGCAGCATATGTGAAATGATGATGAAGTTTATCCATTCTCTGAGTGTGCTGCTCTGCCCTTCCTGCAGCTCTCAGCTCCTGTTCTAGGAACTAAGTTAGGTAACCTCCAGATGCCCTCCAGACTTGCAGTGTTCTACTGTAGATGGTAGGTATGTGGTGGTCTTACTAGTAGGAAGGGATGGTGTCAGCAGGGGTGGAACCCTGTCTGTTTAGGGTCCTCCCCAAGACGAATGACTGATGTCTGATCACATGCTGCAGGATGCCACTGACCCACTAAGACACAGATAGAATGGCAGAAGGGATTTTTTAAAAAAAATGCTTGTATCTATAATGCTTAGACATAGTAGGCTGAAAATGGTTAGAGGGTTGGGTGAATTAGTGGAGAGAGTGTTGGACCAGTACTCAGGGAGGAGGATCTGAATTTTAGTGCCATTTGTGCTTACTGACTGATCTTGTGCAAGATTTCACTTGTAAAGTGATGTCCTTCATTTGTAGAATGAAAAGATTGAAGGAGGAGATAGATCATCACTTAAGGCCCTTTCAGCTTTTGAGCTAGTAATTGACAGGAAAATACAGGGACCAGAAGAACAAATAGACATCCATTAATTAGTAGGCTGACTGAAAATGGTTCCTGGCAGTATTACCATAATACTGCTTATTATTATACTTTAGTAAGGTTGTAAACCAAAAAAACCCGACTTATTTCCCCTTTTAATACCCCTCCTACAACAACTAACTAGTAGTTAAAAGTCAACTAGATCTGCAGCAGTTGTGCAATTTTATTACAGAAGATTTTGGTACAGCTGTTTGATTTGGTTATATTTTTTGAAAAACTAAAATGTAACAATATGAAATGCAGATTATGTAGTTTAGATCTCTTAGCTGAATTATCAGTTTGGTATTCTAAGAGTTCAGGTATATAATTGTAATTAGGAATCCTTTAGTACACATCTTTTTTGTTTTGATAGTGGAAAAAAAGAAACAATATTGACATATAAACACTTTTTTTTCCACTATGCTCCTGGGAGGTGTAATTTGGGTGCCAGTGTAGAAACTCCCAGTTCAAATCCAATCTCAGATACTGGTAGCTGTGTGACCCTGGGATAGTCACTTAACTTATGTTTGCCTCAGGTTCCCTATTGTTAAAATGGGAATAGTAATAATAAATAGCACCTACTTCCCAGAGTTTTTGTGGGGAATAAATGACATGATTGTAAAGTGTTTAGCATAGTGCCTGATACATAGTAAGCACTATAAAAATGTTAGCTGTCATTATTGTTAAGTCTTAGAAATTTTCCCTAATGCATTAAGAGATTGTGACTTGCCTAGGTATATGGGAATTAAATATCAGAGGGAGGCTGGGAATCCAGGCCTCAATTCAAGGCTGGCTACTTATTCTGAAACAGTAGTAATTCCATTATTAACAGTAACTCACTTGTTAAGAACTTTAAGGCTTATAAAACTTTTCACAACTCTACGACATAGGTAGTGCAAATATACCCACTTAATGGTAAAGGGAAACCAAAGCTCAGAGGGTTCCCTTATTAGTAACTGGGTAGAGGTTTATCAAATCCACGTTTCTTCGAAGCAAACCTAGCCTTTTACACACCAAATCCTATAAAACAAACTTTAATTTCCCATAGGAACAGCTCTTTAATTGATTATCTCTTCAAGGTCTCAGCATACATAAATGAGCCAATAAATGGCATAAATGCAAAGAAACAACCATGACAAAGCTTCATAATTGTTTTACCATTGTAAATTCTACATCAAGACCCATACAGTGGATGTTGTACATGTCCTGTAAAGTATATGTTAAACCCAAAACAGGAATACTATGTCACTGCTATCATCTTACCCTTGAGATTCCTTTCTGTTTGCGCTGTGTCAACCTTGTGTATCACAGTTTTTTATGTGTTACCTTACGAATTAAAATGGGAGCTTTTTGCCTTTCTTTGCGTTCCCAGTGCTTAGCACAGTGCTTGGCATATAGTAAACATTTATTTAAAAGCTTGGTGGTGACACAGCTGGCACATATCAGGAAGTAGAACTTGTACTAAAGGTTCTCCAAGGTGCTAAAGGGGTTGCAAGTGGAAAAAGTTTAAGACGCCCTGCCCTAAAGGACTCTGAGGTCTTTCCTCTAGTCCAGGGGTGGGAAACCTGCTGCCCCGCGGCCACATGTGGCCCTCCACGTCCTTGAGTGCAGCCTTTTGATTGAGTCCAAGTTTTATAGAACAAATCCTTTTATTGAGAGGATTTGTTCTGTAAAGTTTGAATTCAATCAAAGAGCTGCACTTGAGGACCTAGAGAGTCACACGTGGCCTTGAGGCTGCAGGTTACCCACACTTGCACCCCTGTTCCATGCTGTTTGATACCCAGAGGAATTAGAGGAATGACCTGGAAGTTCTTCATCATTTTATGAAAGCCTTCCCAGGTTTGGCTGAAACCACCCCTTTGTCGTTTGTACAGCCCAGTAAGATTATACCATTCCATTCACATACTTAAATTTCTTCAGCCATTTCCCGGTTGTGGAAACTGAAAAGTCCTTTGCCACAGTAAAAAGAAATATGCAAGTGCTATAAATATTTTTGTTCATATGGGTTCTTTTCTGCTATCTTTAAGGGATGAGCCTAATAGTAGAGCATATCTCTGAGTCAGGGAGTGTGTAGTTTCGTGACTTTTGGGGCACAATTCCAAATTGTGTTCCAGAATTTCAGTATTGATTCACTGCCATGTCAATAGAGCATTATTGAGCCTGTCTTCTTCCCCTTTCTCCCCCCATGAGTATTACTCCTTTTTTATCTTATTTGCCATGTTGATGGGTATGAGGTGGAACTTCACAGTTGCTTTAATTTACCCTTCTGTTATTAGTGATTTGTAGCATTATGGTTGTTGATAACTTGAATTTATTTCTGTCCTTTTGATCTTTCATTTATTTGGCAATACCTCTTGTTATAAATTTGACCCAGTATTCTAGTAACACCAACACCCTAGATATGAGAAATTAAGTATAAAAAATTATTGCAAAGATGTTTGTACCAAATTAACTATTTCCTTTCTAATTTTGACTACATTTTTTTTCTGCAAAAATTTTTAAATTTTATGTAAACAAAATTATTGGTTTTTTTCTTCTGATCCTTTCTGTTCCTTGTTTGGGCATGAACTCTATTCATAGTGGCAAAAAAAATTTTATTCTTTGCTTCTCTACTTCGTGATGGCATCTTGCATACAGTATGTCAATTTGTAGTTTATTTTAGTGTATGTAGTGTGAGATGTTGGTCTGTACCTAATTTCTGCCTGGCTATTTTGTTTTCTTTGATAGTTATCGCAGAGGTTTTGGTTGAATTGTAGTAGTTGAAGTCTTCAGGTTTATTGAACTCCGTGCATCTGTAGATCGTACACCTAATCAGTTCCACTGCTCAACTTTTCTATTTTTCAGTTGGTATGAAATAGTTTTAATGGTTATTACTGCTTTGTAATGTAGCTTGAGATCTGTTACTGCTAATTTCCCTTCTTTTCAACTCCCTGTCATTATATCTTAAAGGGAGATACCAAGCCTGACTTTCACAGAACTTTTTTTCCCCTTCCTGTCTTGCTAGGGAGATACTATTTGCAGAGCATGCTTTTACACAACCATAAAATTTTGTAAGTGGAATTGCTGTAAAACAGACCTGCACAACTTAGCAGCAGGTAGGAACCAAAACTAAAATAGTCTAAACTCTTCAAGGGCTGCCTGAAATCTTTTGGTGGGCTGCCATATATCGTGCAGGTCTGCCCTAAGAGAACCATGGGAATTTTTTCAGACTAGTGGGGTGTTAGCTTGTGTATCTTTGCTACCACTATACTGTGAGTCAGCCTCCCATGATTTGGGGCCATAACTTATTCAGGTGAATGTCAGCTTTTATTTTTCAACATTATAAAATATATCCCCTAAACTAGGGTTGAAGATTTCCCAGCTGTGAATCTGCTGAACTATTTCAGCAGTTTCCAAAATGAAAAAGAGCACTGAATAAACTCTTAGAATGACACCAGGAATGAAAACCAAGTTCACTAACCTATGGTCTGTAGAATCAGATCAACAAGCATTTGTTAAATAATTATCTACCTTGGGCTAATATCTGGGGATATAAAGAAAGACAAAAAACAAAGAATTGCTGCTCTCAGGGAACCCACAATTTAATGGATGAGATAGCATGCAAGCAAGTATGTACAAACAAAATATATACATGATAAGATGGAAGAACCAAAAAGGTTTCTTGCAGAAGGTGTGATTTAAGCTGACTTGAGGGAAGCCAGGAAATGAAGTCAGAGGGAGAGCATTCCAGGCATGGGGGGTGCACATTGAAAAGACCTGGAAGTTGGGAGATGGCATATTTAGTATAAGAACTTGATTTCACTGGATTGTGAAGCCCAGAATTGACAAAATGGCGGAACCACACAAGTTCCTCCTTTTCTAAAAGAAAACTCTACTTTAAAAAAAACTGTAATCTAATTTTTCTTTTTCCTGTCTTTTGGCCACTTCTTTTCTCCATGAATTTTTTTCAAAGATTATTAAGTGTCTTAGTCACATCCTCTAGTTCTTTTATTACACTAGTTATTGTTTCTGCTCAGAGTAAAAGTTTGACTTCATGAAGAGCACGTAGATATTCCCTTCCTATCTCCCTACTTATCTTGGGCATTAAAAGTTTTTCTTTAAACAATTTTAATTGTCTTTTCTAGTTTAAAGGTTCCTTTCTTTGACAGAAAAACAAATGGGAGCAGTGTGAGAGCTGAACATCCCCCTTTTCTCTGACTGTTATCTGAGCTGCCATGAACACTACTCTTATACTTTTGTGACTCTCTTTTTGCTAATTCAGTTTTTTCCCTAAAAACCTCCTTTTTGTTGTCCTTACAGTTTCTTGCCATTTTATGCTTTGGTGTCTGACACTGTTTACATAATAGTACTCTGCCGTGTTTCGTGTCCATCTTCTGTTACCTATTCTTTTCAAAATTTGATTTTAAAATTTAAAAGTTGGTTTCTCTGTGCATCTACTTTGGTCTCTTAGTCTTTTAATTGTTTTTTAAAGTGTTTAGAATTTCATTTAATGTCTTCCTGTCTCTCCTGGTCCTCCCATTTAGGAGTCTAATTTTTTTTCAATATTCTAAGATTCTGTGGTTAACTTTAACCTCTCCTCCCCAAAAGCAGCCAGTTTCTCATTGTTTAGACTTTTCCTTTTTTAGTATTTTTACTTTTGAAGGATGAAATTATCATTAAGTTAAGTAAGTTGTTAGCCATTCTGTTTTTGGTAGAGTTCCATCAGCAGTTTGGTTAATTGAGGTATCATGCTGTTGTGCATAACTTGTGATCAAGAGTCATGAGTTCAGATGTTTTCCCCCCAAGATGGAATCACACAAATATAACCAAAAAGAAATCATGAAAAAAAAGGTAGTGCAGGTGTCCAGAATCAGTGTGGCATCGAGCAGAAGTCTTTTTCAGCGTGGTTTTGTTCTTCCTACCCTCGAAAGAAGACTTGGAATCAAACAGAAAGATCACTTTGTGGAGTGCAAAGACTGTCATTCCCTTGTACACTGGTTAAGTTATTTTCCATTTAGAAGGTTCTGCACGTTCCATTCCAGAAGCCACATTTTAGGAAAACCAGCCATTATTTGAAGAGGATGTTAAGGAAAGGGAGAATCAGGATGGCTTAGGAAGGGCTTTAGGTTTGGAACATGGGGATAGGTTGAAGTAGCTAGAGACATTTAGCTTGGAAAAGAGATTTGGTGACAGGCAAGTAGTCCAAGCAGTATAGAGCCATCTCATGGAAGAGAGAGTAGGCTTGTTCAGGCTGATTTAGGAACCCGGATAGGAATTGCTTAGAGGCAGATTTCAGTTCCACTTAAAGAGAAATTTCCTTTGAGAAAATCAGGGTGTAGAGGGTGTGGCTTGAATGAGTAATTGGTCTCAGACATCCTTTCCAGTCAAGAGCTTCTTCAGTTGTGATTCTGAGGCAGAAAACCTGGGCTTGAATCCAAAATTGCTCATTAAGTTTGCTATATGGCTGTAGACAAGTCACTCAGATGGCACTGGGCCTCAGTTTCCTCACCTATAAAAGGGGGGAAGGCTATGTTTGCATTACTTAGGTAGGGGTGTAGTGAGAAAGGCACTTGATAAACAAAAAGTACTACATAAATGTGAAGTTATTCATATTTTATTGTTTGATGTACATGGCTGAAGAGACTATTGAAAAGTCAAAGTGTTCAACCCTTATTTTGTATTTTTAAACAATATAATTCCCTGGTGAAAATTATAACAAACATAATGAAAGGAATTAAACCTAAGTTAATGGGGGAGTAAGAGAACATTCCAGGATTCTAAAAGATTTGGAGTTGGAATAGACCTTGAGCTCATGTAGGCAAACTGCCTTATTTTTACAAATGAGGAAACTGAGGTCATCACAGAGGCAGTAAACAGGATCTGAACTCGATGTTCCCTTGTTTCAAACTGTGTCTAAGTGTTTGTGATCCCCTTTGGGGTTGTCTTGGCAAAGATACTGGAATGGTTTTCCATCTCCAGCTCATTTTACAGATAAGGAAACTGAGGCAAGCAGGGTTAAGTGACTTGCCAAGGATCCTACAGCTAGTGAGTGCCCGAGGCCAGATTTGAGCTCAGGTTTTCCTGACTCCAGGCTAACGCTCTAACTTTGCTCCCCAGCTGCCCTGGGACCTGAACTTTGTCTCTGATTCTCCCATCTCTTTGTTCAAATGTCAGTGACTCTGTTTCACCAATCTTTGAGTCTTTGAGACTAGAACTTGGTGAGATGGAGGTGTAGATCTCATCTGAGACCCTATGAAAGGATAGTTGAAGACTTAGGGAGATTTTGAGGTGTGTTATATAAATAGACCTGCTGCTTTTGCCTGCTGAAGTTGTGCAAGTGAGGCTGAAATTACCACAGTAGCCTTTTTACGCAGATACAGGACAGATTCTTATACGAAGTTCTAAACCTCCAATCACTTGGTCTAGTCTTGACTCACAATTTTGGACCCAAGCCCCTTTTTTCCTACTGCCAGAGAGTTTGAATATTAATTAGCCTCCCATTCTCTGGGAGTCTTTCCTCCCTTTATTAAGAATCAACCCTAGTCCCCAGATCCAGGCTTATCTCTCCTTTCTTCCAGTAATTATCCCTGACCAGGTGTATACAATTTCACCAGATTTTATTGGTGTGGGGAGAAAGGCCTTGGGGTTGAGAGGGTGGAGGCACTGAACTTCAGCACCCCAGCAGGACTGTCCTCTTTCAGCTTCTTGGACTGTCCATTCATTTTGTGATTATCTCCCCTCAATAAAACTCAATTTAACTGTCTTGTGAGATCCATGTTTCCTTGTATACAGAGCTTTTGGTATTCCGAGTCTTCCTAAGTCTGTAGTAAGATAGGTATATATGGTCGTTCTGTGACTGCCCTTGAGGTGTACATTGTCCAGTATGTTGGCCAAATTTAGACTGCCTCGCCTCGAAAATGTAACTTTTTTTTGATAGTTTACCAATAATTTTTTAAACCTAATCAAGCACATATGTACTAATAGGTCAGTGAGGCTTAACCTCACTGTTCTTAACAGGTATAATGTAGAAGGCTTGAATCTATGAATAATTTAATTCAAAAACTTTGTATTTTTAAGATAAAGTTTTGTTGATATATTTTGTTTTTACATCACCTGCAATTCCCATTGTATGCTTCCTGTCACATACTCCTAGAGAACTATCCTTTATAAAAAGATTTTAAGAAAGAGAAAGGAAAAAATGTACAAAACTAACAAGTACATCAGAAAAATATGATGTAATAAGCAGTGTTCCACACCCAGAGGCAATTGGGGAATGTCTTATAGCTCTTCTTTGGGGCCAAGCTTAGTCATTAACTTTGTGGCATTCACTTCCCAGCAAGCATATTGAAACATAGACACCCCAGTCCCCTTTGCTGAAGTAAGAAATTTTGCGTAGCCCAGTTATTTTTCTGAAACTTGGAACATTTAGTGTATATTTGTGCTGACTTGGATATTTTTGATTAATGCACGTTTTTCCACAAATAATCGTTTCTCTTAAAGAGGAAGGAAGTGTTATTAGAAGGATGCCTATGCTAGAGTCAGCTGGGACATCCTGCTGTGAAGACTCCTGACCTCTTTTAGCTTGTCTTCATGTTCAGGAAGTTACTATCAAATCTGCAATCAGGTGACCATGTGACAAGTAGTCATATGACAGCGGTGAATCAGCCCAAACTGTCAAACGACTAGGATTAAGCCAGAATCCAACCCAAAATAAAGGAATCCAAAGGAGACAGGCACACCCAGGACTATTATTCTAATATTGAACTTGATTGTTAAAACTTTTGTTAAAAATTAGCGTACTGAAACAAATGGTGATTAAGGAAATTTGTCTGTTTGTACAAGATACCTTTTTTGAGTGGTGACTAGATAAGTTTGAGGAAAATTCAAAATTCCTTGCTAGAAAAACTTGTTAGATGCATCAGGATGTGTTCCTTGCTTTCTAGGTTTTCTCAAAGAATCACTTGATAAATATATCTCACTTGGTTTGTTTTCATATCTTAGTATATTTTGTCTCACTAAACCACAGAATTGGAAAGCAGACTAGTGAAGGGGAGAGGGGAGAGTTATAGAAGAGAACATCTGAATTGGGGGCGACTCAGCCACAGAACCCTGCTATGCCCTCTACAGCTTATTCAACAGCTGACATCCTTGGTGATGTCCAGGAATCAGATGCTCACTGTTTGCTGAGTCAGCCCATTCCACTTTTGGCAGCTGTAATTGTTAGGAAGTTTTTCCTTCTTTTGAGCCAAAATTTGCTTCTACAGTTTTCACCCTTTGTTCCTAATTCTGCCCTCTGGGGCTGGATGGAACTGGCATGATCCTTCTTTTACAGGACTTGGACAGCTAATACAGAGCCTTCTCCAACCTCCACACCCCAGTGTATTCTCTCTAAGCTTGGTATTCCCAGTTCCTTTAACTAGTAGTTGTTTGGACAGTTTCTAGGTTTCAGCTATCCTTCCTGCAATCCTTCTATTCAATGACCTTTTTGATGTCATGGCACCCAGCGCTGAACATAATACTGCAGATGTAGCTAAAGTAGTCTTTTAATGGACATTTGTATAACTGGTTTAATGATCAGAGAGATCAACTTTGCTGTTGTTTTGCTGTGTTCAACTTTGTGTTGACCCCATTTGGGGTTTTCTTGGCTAAGATTTTGGAGCGCTTTGCCATTTCCTTCTCCAGGTTATTTTACAGATGAGGAAACTGAGGCAAATAGTGACTTGCCCAGGGTCACACAGAAAATAAGTGTTCGAGGCCAGATTTGAACTCAGGAAGATGAGTTTTCTTGATTTCAGGCCAGGCACTCTATCCACTTTGCTTCCTACTTTTGCTTTAGGAATTGATAAATAGCCAGATAATACTTTTCTTGTCTTTAAGTACAACAGAATAAAGGTGCTCTCATGAAGCCTCATTCCCTCAAAAAACTTCTTTTAAGTGTGTGTCATGTTCCAGGTACTGTAGGTGCTGAAGATAAAAAAACAAAAATGAAATGATGCCTCCTTACATGCCCTGAGATAACTTGCCTGCCATGGGATTAGGGGAAACAGAACATGTGCAGAGAGACCTAAATTCAGATATAGACAAGGTACTTTCCAGGGGGAAGGCACTAGCATCTAGTGGATTGGTAGGGGCTTCCTAAAGATGATGCTGGAGTTGATATTTGAAGGAAGCTAGGCATTCCCTAGGTAGAGTTGAGGGAGGGAGTATGTTTCAGGGACCAAATACGATGGCACAGAGATGGAAAGTGGCATGTCATGCACACAGAACAGCAGAGAGGATGGATTGTATAGTGTGCAAGTAAATATGCAGTAAACCTGAAAAGGCAGGCTGGAGCCATGTTAGAAAAAGCTTTAAAAGCCATTCAATCTTATTGTTTAGGTAATAGGGAGCCACTGCAGTCAAAACTTTTTGAGTTGAGGAGTAACTTGTGATCAAGAGCAAGAGCTCAAAGAGAAAGTCATTTTGAAGGTGGAAGAGATATGAGTGGAGTAGTGGGATGGGTATGAGATGCAGAGAAAGAAGTAATAAGACTTAGCAACCCTTTGGATCCAAGAAGTGAGGAGTCAAGGGAGGCTCAGGGAACCTGGTGGTACCTTTGACACGGAATTTAGGAAGGGAGAAGTGGTTTTAGAGGGGAATGTGAGCACGGTTTCAGACATGGAGTTTGAAATGGCTGTGAGACCACCTCCAGATGGAGGTACTCAGTAATCAGTTGTTGATCTTGCTCTAGAGTTTGAGGGAAAGATAACCTATGACCTCATGTACAGATCTGGAAGTCATTTACAGAGAGCATGGGAGCTTATGAGATCCATCAAGACAGTGATGTTTCGGTGAAGATTCAGTGAAGGACTGAGAGGTTAGCTAGGGGAGAGAGCAGTGTAAGGAACAAGGGGGAGAGAACACGGAAAGACAAGAATGATGACCGAGGAAAGCCCACCAAATTTGGTAATTTACCAAAATACCATGCCATTCCTTTTGATAGGGTTAGAAGCCAAAAGTGAATTTGGGGTGAAAGTGAGGTAAGCCACTTTTTCCAGGAGTTTCCATGAAGGGTAGGAGAGATAATAGGACTGTAGCTTGTGGGAATGATTGTGGATAGTGAATAAAGGAGGGTTTGGGGATGAGAGAGACTAGGATCTGGAGTTCACCTCTTTTTTCCATCTTCCTGAAGAGACTGGAACGAAGGAGAGATTGCGGGATAGATTGGCGATATGGGAGAGATGAAGATCTTCCTCTTTCAAACGTACTTCACCCACATCTTTGTCTTGCCACAGCGGGTTTGTGCTTTCCGGGCGTTGCTGGCTGGCATCCATTTTCTTTCTGACCCTATAGTAGCATATTTTGGAGGCGTTGGACATACAGGAGGTATTTTATGGAACACCCAACGTTTAGTGCCTAGTTTATTTCGGCCTTGAGAAGTCACCCCTTTCCCCCACTTTGACATTTTTAAAAATATTTTGGTGCTGCCATATCCAGTGATTATTAGACCTCTCTTCTCAAGCCTCGTCTGGGTCCCCATTGATCTCTTTACCAAGAAATTCCTGAGACCTTTACTTCCAATTGTGCTACCTTTCTGTTCCCCTTCATCTAATACTGGCTTTCTCTTCCTTGTTTCTGATTGTCCTAATAAGAATGCCACCCAGAGCACTTGTGTCTGTTTATATTTAATTTAATGGTTTGCATTCCGTACCTACACTTAACTCTTATTTTGTATGTCTCTTAGTCTATGGTTTCTATTACTCTAACAAGGCTAAATTGACTTAGAAAAGACAAGTATCAATAAACATTTAAGGTAGTTAAGCCTTTCGACTAGAAATTGATAAGATTTTAACATCTAGGTTTCAGTTTAAAAATGTTTATATAGCCTTTCAGAATTTAACTTGAAAAATATTTCATGTCATAAGATGGCTTGTTATTCCACCAGCATTCATATCTTTTTCCTTTAGAATCTAAGTTGTTCAGAGAGACTTACTTTGTACTTTGTACTACATGATATTTAAACATTGTGAACCAGCCACCTATCATTTCCATTTGGTTTGTCTGTTGTGCTTCGATTCACATAAGAAAAACAAACTCTAAATCGGGAAGTAGCCTATATATATCCTCTGTAGTTTTATAGAGACTGTGTACCTCCTTATTCTCTTGTTTCCTTTGTGGGATCTTTGGTCACCTGATGCTTGAGTCCCTTATGTTTCTGTTCTGGACCCTCTTCTCTTCCTCTGTGCTGGTTAGTTATCCTCTCCGTGCAAGAGACTCATGTACTTGTTAAGGTTAACCTCTCTCCTGACCTAGTCTCGCATCTCCAACTGGTTGGCCAGTTATTAAAAAATGAGCTTTTGTTGGTGTATTTTGGTTTTTTGATAGCAACATAATTTTTCCTAGTATCTCTCCATCTGCCCTACCCAGGAAGCCATCCCATTTACCAAGAAGTATTTTTTTAATGACAAAAGAGAAGAAAATCAGCATAAGTGGTCAAAACATGAAAAAAGTCTGAAAATAGTGGGATAGGAATGGCTTCTGATTTATCTCCTCATTCTACGCATGCTTGTTGTTTATAATTGCAACATAACACTTGATTTGTGTCATTTTTTATTGTTGTAATCATTTTGTGTGCATTTCCTTGGCTATTTCACTGTCAGGTCTATCTTCTGTATTCATTGCATTTATCAATTCTTTTTAAATTTTATTTTTAATTTATGGAATAAAACAAATGTTTCCATAACATAGTGCAATAAAAAAGATTATTGTACTTGAAACTTAAAGACTATCAAATATACAGCAAACTTTTCATATAAATTTCTCTTTTTGTTACCCCCCCATGGCTATTGTTGTCACAAAAAGGTGTGTATATGTATATATGTATGTATGTAAAATTATTCTTTGTACAATTCTACTTATCATTTCTTTCTTTGGATGTAGGTAGCATTTTTCTCATGTTCTTTATAGTTTTTTTCTCATACCATAAATAGTACAAAAAAAAGATGATTGCATGTGAAATTGCAAATCCACTATGCCCAACTTTGCTTTTTCTTTCAAATAGACAACAAAATGAGCATGTAAATTTATTTCCCCCATATCTACCACTAGGCACAAATAGGTGTATGTATTTGTGTGTGTCTATACACACATACATGTACATATGTGCACATACATATACACACATGTAGGGTCAGTCTGTACATACTTCTATTTATCAGTTCTTTCTTTGGATGCAGATAGTCTCTTCATATGTCCTTTATAGTTAATTGGATATTTATAATAGTCAAAATAACTTATTTGCTGAAAGTCATTCTTAAAACAATACTGCTGTTTCTGTATACTATGTTCTCTTGGTTCTGCTTAATTCTTCGTTATTTTGTGCAAGTCTTTCCTTGTTTTTTTCTAAAATCACAGACTTCATTGTTTCTTAAAGCAGAGTAGTATTCCATCCAATTATATACCACAGCTTGTTCAGCAGTTCCCCTTCGATGAGGATCCCTGCAATTTCCAGTTCTTTGCCACCACAAAGAGAACCCTCACTGTCAACATTTTAGAACATACCGATTCTTTTTTTTTTTCCCTAACCACTCCAGTATCTTTGCCAAGAAAACCCCATGGACAGTATGGTGATATGGAGTCATAATTAGTGGTATTGCCAGGTCAAAGGGCATAGGTCCAAAACTTAACTAATTACCTTTTCCCTCAAAATCTCCTTTCTTTCTAACTTCTCTATTACTGTCAAGGGTACCACCATCTTCCCAGGTATCTAGGCTCTCAAACTAGGTGTCATTCTTGACTCTTTATTTTATCTCAATCCCCATATCCATTTTGTTTCTAAGGCCCTATTATTTCTTCATAGCATCGCATAATATCTCTCATATGCTTTCTTTTCTTTAATCCTACCACCATTGTGGTGCCAGGCTGTTGCACCTCACCATGTTCACTATTGAATAATCTGCTGATTGGTTTCCCTGCTTTAAGTCTCTCCTCTCTACTCCCTCACCACTCATTCACCAAATTTCTGTGGCTTCTTCATGCCTCCAGGGTGAAATATAAAATCCTCTTGGTCTTCAGAGCCCTTCCTAACTTGCCCATGCCCCTCCACTTTCCAGTCTTGTGACTGTTTACTCCCTTCCTCATAAGTGTGATGCAGTGACCCTGGCTCCTTGCTGTTCCTTGCACGTGTTGTTCCATCTCCATTCTGAGTATTTTCATTGGCTGTTCTCCCATGCCTGCAATTCTCTATACTCATCTTAGTCTGATGGTTTCCCTTGCTTCCTTTAAGTCTCTGCTAAAGTCCACTTCAGTAAGAAACCTTTCCCATTCTTAATTGTAAGCCTTCCCTCTAAGACTTCTCTGAATTGACTGCATAGAGCTTGTTTGTACTTCGCTGTTTGCTGTTGTCTCCCGAATTATGAGAATGTGAGCTCCTTGAGAGCAGGGACCAAGCTTTTTTTTGCCTTTCTTTGCATCTCTAGTTTAGGGCCTGGCACATAGTGCTAATTGAATGCAAATTGCTCTCTAGCATTAGGGAGCCAGAAGCAGGAAAGCATGCTTAAAAATGTTGAACCTAGATTCCTTCTAATTGCCATTTTTCTTAGATGGTTTTTTAAGGTAATTGATTTTTGTCTTATGAAATGAAAAGAGACTAGTTCAGGTGTCTTTAGTGTCATTTAGTCATCTCCCCTGGCCCCCACAATCATGTATGAAAAGGATGAAGTCCAGGATAGTGAAGTCATAACCAGGTTAAAGGAGGGAGTAAGTAAGTAGCTGAATCTAGTTGAGACTCAGGTTCTTGGACTCTATAGAAGTATACTTTCCACTCTGCCACATGATCACACCTTTTGTTCTGACCGTTAAATTCTGGGGGGAAACCCCAAAACTTGAACTTAATATAGTTCAACTCATTTAATCAAATATGAGTTAACAAGTGAATGGTTGGTTTGCCATGGACTTCTGTTTTCACCTTCCTTTTAGGGCCCTAACCTGCCGGTTTAGTAGAGTGTTTTAAGGGTTAGTTTTAGTGACTAAATTGTAAAGGGGAAAAAAAATTTTTTTTAACATCAGTAATTTCTGGTTAACTTTTCCTCTGCCCTGCCCAAGAAAAAAAGAGGCAAACTGCTGGAATGATGGCATTGGGCATCATAGACAATATTTTTCACTGTCCTTGACCTTCAAGGCACCAAGGGCCAGGGGGTGGTATGGCTACTTCAGTAGCTGCTCTCCAGGACAGGCATAGGTTTTTCATTTATTTGGAATTTCCTTTTTATGAATTTCTTGCATTCATATATCACAATATGTTCAGCCACTTCTCAGCCAGTGGACACCCATTTTGCTGTCTCATTTCTTTACTGTTATGAATATTTTGGTATATTCTGAACCTTTTCTTTTTCATGGTTATTTTTAACCTCCACAGGGTCTATGCCCAGTAGGAACTAAGGGACCAGTGTAATGACTCCTCCCATTTCAGAGTTTTGCTAGTAGTGTGTAAGGCTTGCCTTCCCTCAGTTCCTCAAACATGGCATGTTTTTTAAAAACATGCCCCAAATTAGAATGATAATAGAAATGCAAATGAACACAACTGCCATTTTGCCATTTCCCCAGTAGAGAAGTGGTTAAAGGTGCTCAAAAAAACTTGAAACAATTAACCACTATATGAATCCCATGTATCACTAAAAAGAGAACTGAAAATCAAAATTAACCAATGTTTCACCCCATATATCCAGCAGATTAGCAAGGAATACACAAGATGGCTATTGGGTGGAACAGTTGTAAAGAGACAGGCATTGTGGTGACATGCATTTCTGTAGTCATTATGGAAGGTAATTTGGAATTATGCAAATAAAGTGACCCTTTGACCCATAGATTACACTGCGAGGCACATACTTTAAAGAAGGCATTAATAAAACGACGGCTCCATATGAACCAATGTAGCTATAGCAGTATTTTTTATGAAGAACTAGAAACCAAGGAGATGCTCATCAATTGGGAAATGGCTGACCTGTGGTATGGTGAGTGTAATGTAATGTTACTGTGCCATAAGAAATGATGAACATGATGAATACAGAGGAGCATGGAAAAGTTTATATGAAATGGAAAATGAAGTAAGCAGATCCAGGAAAATATTATGCACAGTAATTATAGCAAGTAAATGGTAAGACAACCATTAAATGCCCAAAACTGAATGTAAAATTATAAAAAATAAACTTGACTCCAAGGAAGACTTATGCGATGTCTCCCTTCTTCTTTCCTTTGTGGAGATGAAGATCAGTAGGTGTGGAATCCTGTATAATGTCAGATTTTTAAAATGGGTTTTCTGAATTTTTTTTTGAATTTTTTTTTTTTGGTTATAAAAGATAACTCAGGGACAGAGAGGGAGAGGTATACAATGGAAAATCTAGGCGATAGTATTCTTTAATTGAAGAGGGTAGAGGATGGATATCAGAAAGCCCTTCCCACATGCTCCATATAAAAAGGAGGGCCCAGGGCAGCCATCTTGCCATTACCCACCCTTCTACATGTCTTCATAATGTTCCTCCATACCTGGTGGGAGACAGCTACAGTTAATATTGATAATCACTCTAAAGCTAGGAGGGGCAAGAGGAGCCCTTAGGCTGCCCATTGGCGTCCCAATTTCAGAGTTCAGTATGTTTGAGGACAGGACAGGAAAGAACAGGAGAAAGGGAAAAGAAGGGAAGGGAAGAGAAGGGGCCAGTAAAACCCAAGTCAACTGGGCATCTTTTGGCCATCCACATTTACTGTCCTTTGGACAGTAGAAGGGGAGGGGAGAGGGGGAGGCAGACAGGAGAGGAGGAGTTGAGTTCTCCAGCTAACTGGGTTCCCATTCAGCCAGCTGCATCTACTTACAGGATTGTGTTCCTCCTTCGTTGCCGAAGAAGACCATGCCATCAGAAAAATGATGATATGACTTGCACTTGACTTTGAGTAAGGGAGAGCTGTGCAGCTCACCAGCCTCACTTCTCTTCCAGAGCCATCTGAATCCAGTGACCAGATATTCATCAGGATGACTGAAGTGAGGTTGGTGACCTGCACAGCCCTCCCTCACTCAAAGTCAAGTGCAAGTCATATATCATCATTTTTCTGATGGCATGGTCTTCTTCGGCAATGAAGGACGAACACAATCCATACCTGGTATTCTCCTCCTCCTTCCCCCTTTTCGTGTTCTTTTTATGTGTTGTTTTTCCCCATTAGATTTTGAGCTCCCCAAGGTTAGAGATTCTCTTTTGCCTTTCTTTGTAACCCATTGCTTGGCATATAGTAAATATTTAATAAATGTTAATTGAATAAAAAAATACATTTTTTAAACTAAGGTTTCTTCCTCACACCCTATAAATTGTCAAAGATGACAGAAATTGAAGAGCAACTTTTCCGTGTTTTCCAGATGAGATCCGTGTCTGTGGACCTGAATGTTGATCCTTCACTCCAGATTGACATCCCTGATGCCCTCAGTGAAAGAGATAAGGTCAAGTTCACAGTGCATACAAAGGTAATTTTATATATAGAAAGAAAGGGGGGTTGTAGTAAGAGAGGCTATAAAGCTAGGCTATTTTTATTTTGTACACATTTGATAGATATGAAAATATCCTTGAATTTTATTGGATTATTGGTAAGGGAAAGATGGCGTGCTATTAGCAGTGTATAGGTAATGGTCTGTATTTACTTGAAATTGATAAATTGTTATCTCTCAACCTTTTTTTCTTTCTTTGTAGACCACCCTGTCCATTTTTCAGAGTCCAGAGTTTTCTGTTACAAGACAGCATGAAGATTTTGTGTGGCTACATGATACACTTACAGAAACCGAAGAATATGCAGGACTCATTGTAAGAGCTTAGGCTTTGAAGAGGCAAATTGTTCGGCTAAGATGTTTCTTTTTTTCATTTATTGCTTGATTTGCTTGAAATACGTTTTGTTGTCTTTAATGCAGCAAAAATTTGTTCTAGTGTCTTTTAGGTCTTTTTAACAAAATGATTATTTTTCCATTGAAATGATAGGAGATACTTTGATAAAACCTTTCAGATGGTTGTGATTTTGCAGGATATCAATGTTAAAAGATTAGCATTATTTTCCCATTTGGTTTTTGACTCTGCTTAATGTAGAATTGGCTGCAAGCAGTTCAGTAGTAAAGTTTATCTGAAGTTGTTTTCATTTTGACCCCTGACCTTTCTTTAGGATGAGCTCAATAGAATAAAGACTTGTGTAGACCAACCCAAACACAAATGTTCATCCTTAGCATTAATAACAGGATAGGACAGGTGCTTCTTAATATTTATTGTAGCACTCTGCTCAAGTAAGGTTTTAGGCCTATGCCTTGGTCTTCATTCGGCTTATCCTGTAGTCCCTTGGTTTTTGTATCCATGAATTGATGTTTAAAGGAGTACCAGATGCAATCTGACCTGCCAAGTATTGATAAAAGGTAAATGGTTTCTCAGCCTAAGTGGTGAATCATAGTTGACAGTTTAATCCTAGTTGGCAGTTGAACCTGTGAATAGGGGTATCCACTTGGCCAAAACTTAAAACACTTTAAAACAAAACAAAACATTCCCATGAAGTCCCTTTGTTTGAAGACTAGAAACCATTTCTAGTATTAATGATGACTGTGCTAGCTGCAGTTTTAGAACTGTTGACCCTAGGAATTTTATATGCTTGTTTAAGCTAAAGTAAAAGCTTGTTAAAGCAGGATAAAAACTCTTGTACCCTGGGATCCCATCTTCTAATTTTGTTGATGACAATCTACCAGCGGGGTCTAGTATTCAGATGAGTAGATTAAAGAAAGACATGCATATTTCCTTTTTAATTTAAGTTTGAAGTACTAGAGTAAGTAAACCTAAGTGTGCTTGTCTAGGACAGGCACCCCCAAAGTATTACCTGTTAATATTGGTAGTACTAGAGAAGTAGCAGATCAAGAGGTCCCATAGATTTTTATCTGAATTACTAGTTGGGGTGGGGTAGAGTGAGATACGCTGTGACTGCTTAGTCTGTCATCATCCTATGGGGAGATACTGCAGCTGTTCTTTTGTTCTGCTCTTAAATGTTGTCCATTCTTGTTCTAGAGCTGACTGACCTTATAATGGGACAATAGAATATAGAAAGGAAAATTGAATCTTTAACTGAAATAGCATTTCTTAAAGATCTTCTTTAATGTCATAGTCAAGAATCTTTACAAGTGTTGTGTCACATGCAGATACCACCTGCTCCTACAAAGCCCGACTTTGACGGCCCCAGAGAGAAGATGCAGAAGCTGGGAGAAGGTGAAGGCTCCATGACAAAAGAAGAATTTGCGAAAATGAAGCAAGAACTGGAAGCGTAAGTGAAGTGTTTTGGAGGGTGGCGTCTGGTTTGTTGACTCCTTTAG
The DNA here is from genome assembly GCA_023548195.1 of Bettongia penicillata ogilbyi. Lineage (NCBI taxonomy): Eukaryota > Metazoa > Chordata > Mammalia > Diprotodontia > Potoroidae > Bettongia > Bettongia penicillata. The sequence continues at coordinate 3,810,310 of JAJHZJ010000442.1, forward strand.
AGGAAACAGAGAAGCAGGCTTGGGGATAGGTACAGAGAATGTATTCCGGGACTACTGGCTATACGTGAATGTTGTTTGTTGTTGCGTACTCGATTTCTTGGACAATCTCATCTGATTCTTTCACTTCATAGAGGAAGAAACAGGCCGAGAGCAGGGCAGCTAAGTATCTGATGTCACACGGGAGCATGGCTGTGACAGAAACCCAGCCTTCACAACGGACCCGCTTTCATCTCATAACCTAAAGACGCGCTTTCTTTGTTCTGTCCTTGTTGATTGGGGCTGGTAGCATAGAGGAGCCAAGTGTTTCTTTTCACCGAACCTTACAAAATCCTCTTAAAGTCCAAGTCACAGTATGGGATATGGGAGGGGCAGAGGGCCAATGGCAGAACCTTAGGGAACGCTTTGTCGTTCTTCCCCTTAGTCTTTCCTCTTCTGCATTTAGCAGTTTCCTGTCCCTCCTGAACTCTTTCATTGGCTTCATTTATGATATTCTACATTAGTTATCTCCTATATTTGATCTTTCTCTGGCTCTTCTTTCCTCTCTTATCCTGCTTACATAAAAGTATTACCTCATTCTTCATTTATTTACCCAGGACTGACCTGCTCTCGTTCTCGCTCTCTCTCCTCCCCCTCTCCCTCTCCCTCTCCCTCCCTCTCTCTGCTTCCCTCTCTCTCCTTCTCTCTCTCTCTCTCTCTCTCTCTCTCTCTCTCTCTCTCTCTCTTCTCTCTCTCTCTCTCTCTCCCTCTCCCAGCTGCTTACTGAACATCACTACCTAGTTGTCTTCTAGCTACTTCATTAAACGTTAACACTGAATGCCATCCCCAAAGTTTATTCTTCGTGACTTTTCTGTTGATGTTCATATACTGTCTGTGTCATATTTAAAACCTTTGAGTCAATTATTTCTTTTTCTTCCTTCATCTCCACTTTGTTACTAAGTCCTGTTTGACCGCTTCAGCGTCTCTTCAATCTGTCCCTCCCTGCTGTTACCAGTCCTTACTGTACTCCTGGATGACTGCAGTACTTTAATCAGAGTTCCATTTTTAGGCCCTCGTCCAAGCTATCTTGCTCACCAATGTTAGAACAGTTTTCTTAAAGTACAGTTCTGATCATGGCTTCCCATTGCTTGCTAGATAAAAGTCCAGACTCTGTAAGCCTAACAGTTAAGAATTGTTCCACAATCTGGCTTCAACCTTCCTGTTTAATCTTGTCTTCCTATACCCATTTACAGACCATGTATTTCATTACAACTACACTATTCGTTGTTCTACAGTCATCTCATACTTTCCTAACTTGGGCCTTTTCTTAGGCTGTTCCCTAAACATGGAATTTTGTACTTTGGAATATTTACTTATCGAATTGCTAAATATTTACTTAAAAAGTTTTCCCTGGTCATACCTTCTACCGGATTGGAAGTTATGTCTCCTCTGAACCCTCATAGCATTTTTTTTTTGTACCATCGAACATTCGGATTTGATATTCTTATATTTGTGTACATGTCTTATCTCCCTGGGTTATTCGCTCATGGGCAAGTGCCACGTCTTGTCTGTCTCTGAATCTCTCTGAAGTCAAAGGGTATCTTTGCACATTGGAGCCATTCATTAGGTGATGACAGAATGAATTGTTACCCTTAGTCTTCTCAACCCTCAGTTGTATACATTTTATTTGTAAGTGTGTTGGCTCTGGGTTACTTATTTCACATTTACTTTGCCATGATAGAAATACATTGGGCAGTGAGCATCCAATTAGACTGCAAACTTTTAAAAATCAGGGCCATATTTGTTATAATTTTAAGCAACTTCTTCTAAATTCCCTCCTCCCTATGCACACATAGTAGGTAGTACAGGGCTGATATGTTGAATGAGTACCCAAATATTGGCAAATTTTTATTGCTTGAAGACTGTTCTTTAAATTTGTAGATTAGTTAAAAAATTAATAGACTCAGGAATAGTGGGGGGGCCACGATGACACCCTCCACTGAAACCCGTGCCTGTTTTAGACTTTGTGCTTGTGTTAATTGCATGACTGTTGAAAACTACATAGCTGGTTTTAATTGGAGATTTGACTGGTTGCTGAGACTGATAAATTATGGTAATAGATTAGTGTGATTCTTGCTAATCACACCTGAACAACTGGAGATAACTATGGTGACACTTACTATTGATTTGATTTTTTATTTTGATGGTTTCTGCTAATGCCAGTATGTTCTTTACTGATCTGCTTACTACATGAGGGCCGCAACATAATTAAATGCTGTTTGTCACACTCATTCTAGTGTCAGATTTGATAGGCCAATAGTTTATCAATACTGGGGATCATTAAGAGGATCAAAGAATTGAGCATAGGTCTCAGTACTGTACATTTATTTCAGGGAATATCTAGCTGTCTTTAAGAAGACTGTATCATCCCATGAAGTTTTTCTTCAGCGACTTTCTTCTCATCCTGTCCTCAGCAAAGATCGCAACTTTCATGTTTTCCTGGAATACGATCAGGATGTAAGGCACTTACATCTGTTTTATAGGGTCTGTTAAGATTGTATTGCATGCCCCAAAACCTGTTGAGAAGGTTCTAAACTTTTCACTAAGTAGTACAAACTAGAGACAGTGTTAGCAAGAAAATAAAATGGAGCCATTGTAGAAAGCATTTTGCCAACTCATTATCTTTCTTTGCCAGGAAAAGTTATTTTTCTTTTTTCTTCCAAAGCACTCACTCCTGCCTTTGCTGTACCCCCCTCACATGGGCAGGAGCCCTAAGGTTAAAGGGTAGTCATGCGTGCACACTCATTCATGGTTCAAAGAGAGGTCCTTGGCCATGTCTGCTCTGCTTCTTGAAGTTTTTGTGACTGGGGCTGCAGAGACTTTTTCATGTTTGGGTTTTTTGTCTCTCGCTAACTGCATGGGTGTTAGACTCCCATAATATCACTAAATTAAATGTTCTTTTCTAAATAAAGATTGTACATTAACATATAATCAGTTATATGACTTTTCCTTTAAAATTTTTATAGGCAACCTAAACAAAGATTTCGAATATATGTGAATAAAAATCTCTGTAGATGATCAGCTAATGAGTGTTATGCCATATCTTAAGAATTAAGTTTCCAGGGGTAGGGATACCTTTGTTTAGCCTTAACAATGATCTTCCAGCTTAGTTTAGTTGGATTGGATGTGCCACACATCTGTAAAAAAAAAAAGGAATGTTTTTTAAAAGTGACAATACTGGGGAAAATATTATAAAAGGCTTAGAACATGGTCATAATTCTTCTTAGTTTATAACATGTAGTATGTACTCCATGAACCATTTTTTGAAACTTTTTCTATTCCTTTTTTTACCTTATTCCTCCCCTGCCATTCTAGCTAAGTGTTAGGAGGAAAAACACTAAGGAGATGTTTGGTGGCTTCTTTAAGAGTGTGGTGAAAAGTGCTGATGAAGTTCTTTTTTCTGGAGTTAAGGTAAATGGCTTCTGACTTTTTTCCCTGAAATGAGATTCTGTTTTCTGGGTATTAGTTAGCAATGGTATTTTCTACTAAGGAAAGAGAAAACTAATTCTGTACTGCAACACATCAGTGATAAAAAGATTTCCCAGCAAGAACATTGTTTAAAAAGGTGGATTTTTCTCTTTTACATCCACATTTTTCCTAAGCACCTTGTATAGAACCTCACTAACAACTGTTTCAGCCAAGGGAAAGGAGCATCAGAAATGTCTCTAATGTATCCCTTTTGTTTCAGTGACCTACTTCAGCTACAACAGGAATAATCTTGGGAGAAGAAAACAGGTTTCTCAGCAAGTAGAAGCTGGAGGGAGAGCTCTCACGATGTAGATAGGGCTTCCTTCCAAGGAAGGAAATAGAGAGGGAGGCAGTAAGGATTCACGAATAGAAAAGCAGCAACCCCAGAAGGGGAGAACAAAGGGGCAGCCAGAAGAGAGTTGAGAGCTTAAAATCGGGGTATGTATAGAAGAGAGCCCAACAGCAGAAGGCCAATTTTAACTTAACTGTAGTTGGACTATATCTGTCTGTCCTTTTTCCTTAGAGTACAGACGGCTTTTACATATGCCATGTACCTCTTAAGTTGGCATACTAATCTTACCAACAAGAATACACTAAACATAGCCAGACAGTTTTGAAAGATGTCACCACAAGAAAACTGAGCTCCAGTGATGTCTCTGTCACATTTTGCTCTTGTGAAATGGTCATGGCATTATGCACCATTGTTTTTATAAGCTAGAAAAATCTCGACGAAATTTGGAAGTTGAGCCGTGGTTCCTTCCATATTGGCCATTTGTTACACTGAGTCTCTTAAACTTATCCTCTGAATTCAATTTATGTATTTTCTTTAAGTAAACTAATACTCATTATAGAGTACACAGAACATAGTTTCTTCCCATTCCTCCAAGGTAACAGAATGGATCCCTTGTGTCTTTGGGGACTGTCTTTACCGGTCAAGCAGTGCCGTCCTCTTGGCCAAACTGGGCAATGTGCCCTTTGATTAGAGTTGCTTTCCGGTAGTCATGTACAGATTGAATGACTTCCTTTTGGTCATGCGAGCCTTTATACCTTAGCTGATAGTAATGCAGAGGGATCACAGTGTAGAGAGAACAGGAAGGGAAATGTGCCCCCTTGGGCATTCCTTCGGTTAACATCTTGAACACAGTCTTTCTGTGCTTCAGCAAGCTTCCTGGGCTCCGGAGAAGCCCCTGCAGTTTAAGAACTCCTTTATCAGCCTTGTACTTTAACAGGAAATGAAATCTCTTCTGACCTCACCAAGTATTCTTGGTTTTAGCTCTTTCCTCTCCACTAATCTTAGCCTTTAAAAAAAATGCTTTCAAATCAAGCAAAAAATGTTTGTTTCCGCATTCTTCCCTTTATCCTACCATCTTGTCCCAGATAAAAAAAAAACCAAAAAGCTATCCCATTATTACCCTAGAAATGTTTCTTTATAAATTAAAGAATATTGCCAGATGGGTTTATTAAGGTCCTACTATGTGCAGGGCACTGTGACAGATGTGGTGGATACCCCCTCCAAAAGGTACTGAACCCCAAGATTTGCTTCCATGCTCCTCCTTTAGTAGGTTTTTAGCTGCTCCTTGTTACTATAAATGTTCCTTTTCTTGAGACAAGGGAAGGAATTGGAGAGTTGGCTGTGAGGCTCAGCTGAAGCTTTCTCTGTTGTTTCTTTTTTCTCTTTCTCATTGATACTCAGGTCTTAGTATGTTATTCTATCTTCCTTTCTCTTCTAGTAATACAGTAATATGTTGTATTAGTGAAGACCCTGTAAAGTCTGATCCCTAGTTGGAACGTCTGAATTCAGGAAGTGTTGGAGTGAAACTTGAATTCTAAAGATGTTATTCTATGGAAATAACCCCCAGCTAGGCCAGGTTTTCTCTCTTGGTTGGATCAAATTAATACTTTAAAAAAAAAATAATCTTTTTTTCCCCCTTTATAGGAAGTAGATGACTTCTTTGACCAAGAGAAGAATTTCCTCATCAACTATTACAATAGGATCAAGGATTCATGTGCAAAAGCCGACAGAATGACCAGATCTCATAAAAGTACTTACCATAGACTGGCTGGGTTAATAAAAAAGAAAAAGAAAGAAAAATAGCTAATGTTTTCACCTTTGTTCTGATAGAACTGAAAGTTTTATTCTTGTTTCTGCAGATGTCGCCGATGACTATATCCATACTTCAGCCTGCTTGAATAGCCTCGCTTTAGAAGAGCCCACTGTCATCAAAAAGTAAGCAGAGTTGGAGGGTGGGGAGCTGGCGAGTGGTGCACACAAAGGCGGATCCTGAAGCTGAGCGTTTCTGTGTGCTGCAGAAGGATTTGTGGACACTAAATGTACCTCTCCTTTTTTTGTTTGCTGCTAAGATTTGATAGTCCTTGTCAACCAGAGTTCTTCTTGAAAAGGATTCTTTTGGTTTATATGATAAAAAGAAATAGACTAGGAATACTTGGGGAATCCTGTTACGCTGTACTTGTGAATAAGCTTGCCTGCTGTTTGGACTGTGCTAAGCCTGGTATTTCTTGGCCTTTGGAATGTTAAAGACTAGCTTCTTCTTAGCATTTTATATTCATCAGAGCACTTTGATATCTAAGTGCTTTGAGTCTTACAGCCTAAAAAGTACTCTGAGATCACGCAGTGTCTCTGTTTCAGTTCAGCAAACATTTATTTGTGAAATTTTGAAATTTCTGCCCGGTTAGGTGCCTTGCCCTCTTAGGTAAGTCACCTGACTGCATGTTGGTTGCCGTTAAGAATAAAGCCTGCGTCTGCTGAGTCTGCAGTCTGACTAGAGGCAACATCAGATTGAGGGTGACCTCAAGGTGAAGGTAGTTAGGAGACATGCAAAATCAGTTCTTTTACTGTAAAAAGAAATCATACCTCTGATTGATTTAGTAGTGGTAGTGGCTTCTGGAGTAAGAGTCATAAGATGGCGACAGATGCCATGAGCAGTTTCTCTTAAAGAGTCTGTTTACTTACCTGTAAAATTAAGGGTTTAGATTTAGAAATAAACTTTACATTTTATATTTGTATCATTTGCATCTCTCTAACAACCTTGTGTCAGTGTTTGGTTTTGTTAAAGGTTTTCTGCCGAATTCTCTGCCTCTGATTTGTTTCCCTGTAACACTGTCAATGTGAACTTATTATTTCTGTTAGAATTCATGTGTGAAATTGAATAGGTCTTAACAAAAGGAGCAAAGTAGAGCTTTTCAAAATGTTTGATCTGAAATAATGGATAGATTTTGTCCCGCTTACTGAAATAAATCATTTGTAATGGGGTGTGTGACCCAGGTTTGTGATGATGAGGCTTTGAATTCGGAAAAATATGTTGCACCTGCATTTGAGGTCTTGGCTATGTTAAAATTTTATAAATTGAGGCTGGTAATAGCTTAATTTTTACTTTAAACACATTTGTATTGATACCTTTGGTTTTTATATTGTCTGCATTTCCCACTGTATCCTTCCCTCTCATCCCTTTACAGAAAGCCATCCGTTATACTAAAGAAAAAGTTCTGTAAAGCTAACCAATGATCAGAAAAGTCTGATACAGTATTCTACACCCACAGTCCACCACTTATGCAGAAAAGTAGGAGGTGTCTCAGATCTTTTCTTTGTGCCTCAATTTTTAGCAATTACAGTTTTGCAGCCAGTTTTGATTCTTTTGTGGTTCTTTGATTGAAGTTGTGTAGTCAGTGAGTATATTGCTTTTGTTTACATCAGTTTGTATAGTTTCATATAAGTTCCTCTGACTTTTCTTATTCCATTTGTTTCATGTGTCACAATTTCTTAAGCTGTTCCCTGATAAATGGGCATCTACTTTGTTTTCTAGTTCTTTATTACCACAAACAAATGTTGCTATAAATAATTTGATGTATATAGAGTTTTTCTTTTATGCCTTCTAGTGAAAGAGTCAAGGGATATGGACATTTTGATCACTGTGAATTTCTAAATTGCTTTCTAGAACATTTGTACTGAAGGTGATAGTTTTTAAGTGCTAGAAACTTAACCTTTTTATTTTGTGTATGGTTTTTGTTTTTGGAATGTCTGAGGGAACCATTCTGTTTGTGTATGGTGGGCAAGGCAGATATTCTCTAATTTATAACAGAGCAAATTTAATATGCAACACGTTTTGTACTTGCTGATTGCAGAGGACAGTTACGCCTTTAATTTGCTGGTCATCTGTCAAATGAGAAAAGATTTACTTCACGCTTCAAGAGCAGATATTCTGTTAAAAATCAAGGTAATTGTCCTTTTTTGTCTTTTTCTCTCCAGATATTTACTGAAAGTTGCTGAGCTATTTGAAAAGCTAAGAGTAAGTGTTTGTGTGTTTATCATCCTACCCCCACCCTCCTGAAAAAAAATTGGATTTTTCATTGGACAAAGAATGACTGGTTCTTTAAATTTTTTTTGTTCCTTTTTGTAGAAAGTGGAGGGTCGGGTATCATCAGATGAAGATTTAAAACTGACAGAGCTCCTCAGATATTACATGCTCAACATAGAAGCTGCTAAGGTAAGGACTGAAAATACTTCAGGAGTTCTGAGCTAACACATATTGGTTCAGGTTCATCTAAATGACACTAAAAATTTAGTCATTTCTTGACCTCCCTGTGATGGGATCATGGAAGTTTAACTACAGTTTGTAGCATAAATTAAGACATTTTGCTGAAAACCCAAACTATTTGTGGGGTTTTGTTCACTTTCAATAACTCCATATCTGTATTGCATTTTAAGGACCAAGTCAGTCAGCAAACTTTCATTAAGTATATACTATATACCAGGCCCTGGAGATACAAAGACAAAAATGGAACAGTCCCTACCGTCAATGAGCTTACCTTCCGTTGGAAGGAGACAACATGAATCTCAGTGTACATAGAACAGATACAAGGTCAATGAGGAGTGGAGAGAAGCTGTAGCAGTTGGTGTAGAGAGGAGAAAAGGCTTCATATAGAAGGTAGTGCTTGGGCTGAGACTTGAAGGAAGTAACAGGCTCTGGTGGTAGGGTGTGGGAATGCACGTGCTAGTACAGAGGCACAGAGAGAGAAGAGAATGGGGTGTTGTGTAAAGCATAGCAAAAAGGCCAGATTGCCTAGATGTAAGCGAGGAAAGCTGGCTTGGTTTACTGGGGCGCTGCATAAGGAGCTTGGAAGCAGAGCCACAGAAACTGTCAAGGAAAAGATGATCCAGGGAGGCTCAGAAGACTGAGAATAATCGTGATGCTTGAGAATACCGAGGAACTGTTTCTGTTGTCCTGGTTAGAGTTGTGTTCCTGGGGTATGTATCCAAACAGAACAGAAAGCCTCCTGGGAGTCTGCAGAGTCTGGGTCACTGAGGGTGATTTACCTGCGTTTATGCCCTAAAGGATAGGGATGGAGGACTGCACTTAACAAAGCCTTGAAAAATGCACTTACCAGGTGTCTTAAGAATCTCAGCAAAAGGGCTTTCAATAAACGATGATGAGGTAGGGCGAGAACAGCCTGTGTATATTACTGAGCTCTAGCTGTCTTATATAGAGTAGTTAAGAGTGACGGAAGAAGTGTAGCAGTTGGGGCACCCATACATTCCCAGCAGACAAATTATGACCCTAAATGTTTAAAGTTTAGGCAGCAAGCCAGATGACATAGAGGTCCAACGTAAGAAGGCAAATTTGACTTAATGGGTCTCACTGGGATGTGAAGGTCAGAATACATCCAGCTCTGGCTGAATGTGCCTATCTTCAAAAAGAGCAGGATAGGTAAAATGGGGGCAAGGAATAAGGTGGGTAGCATTGATGACAAAGAAATTCATGAAGAAATCAAGGAACCCAAAGGGAAAAAGATTGGTGGAAATCATTTGGCTGGAGATTAATGGAAGGAGAAACAGATACGATTTTTGTCTTATATTCACAAGACAAAAAAAGAAGGTGATTCAGACCTTCTAGGCCATAAGAGGAAACTGAACAGTTTGGGAAAACAAATCTCATGCCTGGCACAGAGGCATAATGTACTCGTTGATGAGGGATTTTAATTATCCAGACCTGTAGTTAATACCTTCTTGCCTTAATGATGGGTAATTTCATTGTTCACATGTTGGAAGAACCAACCAAGAGCCCGATTTTCTACTTACAGGGAGATAACTAAACATCCTAACTGGTTGTTTAGGGTGGAACCTGGTTTGGTGGGGCTGGGGGCATGGCAGGGTGTACTTGTGATGCACCCTTTTTTGAGGAATGCAGATTTCAAAAGGTTAAAAGGAAAGATAGGATTATGTGGATTAAAATTCTATAGGGGAAATCATCCGAAAAGACTTGGTCAGCTCTCAGGAGTTAAAGTCTGAAGACACAGGGAAATGGTTCTGATGAAAAATAAGAATTTTCTCAAGAGAGTGGTGTGGGTACGTGGAGAACCCATCAAGATTCTTAAATAGATATGTATGGAAGATGGAAGGTCATAGCAAGATGTAAAAACAAGTTTGGCATAATGTAGCTAAAGCACAGAGTGAACTGATACTGGTGGTAAAAACTGATGGCAGCAGGGGGTCAGCTGCCTTCACGGGGGAGGGCAATCAAAGAAGGGGAAGAACTTGTTATGGCGGACAACAAAAGGCGAACCTGCTCCGTTCTGATCTTCCCTCCTCCCCCCGCTTTCTCTGCCAAAGAAAATGGTCTTTGAATGGGGGGAAAGAACAGGAAAAATGTAACTGGTAGGCAGTTGATAGCCAGTAAAAGTAAGGAGACTGTAGGAAAACACCAACCTGCCCTTGATGAATTGAGGCAACTTCATTCGGTTGAATTACATTCATCTGGTACTGATACTAGATTGAGCCACATTTTCAGATCCTGAAGGAAGTGATATAATTGCTGAGCCATTGTCAGTTATACATGAAAGATCATGGAGCTCTGAATCACTGATAAGTTAGAAAAATGCAAATTTAAACAACTCTGAGGTTTCACCTCTCATCGTGCAAATTGACTCCTTGTATTTTGTCCTCTTTGTCCGGATCAGAGGGGCTGGGCAAGATAGGCACATTAATATTCTGTGAAGCGGTCCAAACATTCTGGATATCAGTTTGGTGTTATGCAAGAAAAGTGACTAAACTGTCTATTTCATGACCTAGAAACCTCATGACTGAATATATAACCGCAATGAAATGAAAAACTGAAACAAAGGTCAAATAGATAGCAAAATGTTTACGGTAGTGCTTTTTGTGACAGTAACGAACGAAAAATAAAATGAGTGCCCATTGATTGGCAGTTGGCTGGAAAACAATGCTGTGTGAATAATGAAATATTACTATGTAGATATGAAGAATTGAGAGAAACACTAGAAAGTTTATTTGAACCTGTGCAGAATAAAGACAGTATATATAGTCACTACAAGAAGCCAAATAAACTCATCCATAAAAGTAATTCAGACTATGACTAGCTAAAAAAGCCAGTGAAGGCCCCAGAGAGCACATGGATAATGGAACCTTGTGCCACTGTGTGCTGGCCTGGGGCCCCTCCCCGCAAATGAGAGAAGTGAGGGACTGTGGGATGGGGTACTGTATGTGTTGTCAGGTGTTCTGTATATTTTTGCTTAACTTTTTCTTATTTCACAAAGGGAGGCTTCAGTCTGGAAGGATGAGAGGGCAGAGTTTGTCTGCTGTTGGCCTGTCAGCTTGATTTGGTCTAGAATTCTGCCAGCAGTTGGAGATAGTGACTCTTTGGGAAGGGAAGCAGTGATTGCAAAGAGCTCATGTGGTGACAGACTAATCCTGTTGGTGTTTGTTGTGTTTTTTACAGAATAAGTAAACATGTCCTTGGGGGAAAGATGAAGGAAGAGAGGTCAGTTAATAGTCCGATTAGGTGATTTTGGAGTGGGTTGAATGGCTGGGTTCAGAAGTTGTGAATGGTTTGGTGGCATGTGCCTGTGTTGTTAGTAAGAAAAGGGAAGGAAACAAGCGCTTATGAAGTGCCAGGCACTGTGGGAGATGGCACTATTATTGTCCCTGCTTTATGGATTGGGAAACAGGCAGGCAGCTGTTAAATGACTTGCCAGGGGGTCACACAGTTTGTTAGTGTCTGAGACTGGATTTGAACTCAGGTTTTCCTGACTCTAGGCCCTGTGCTGTGTCCACTGTGCTGCCTAGTTTCTACTGACTTGGATAAAAACTTTTGTGGTAGACTTATCCAATTTTCAGATGACAAAGCTGGAATGGATAGATAGCATGCTAGATTAGTCAGGATTCAGAAATATCCAGAAAGGCTAAAGGATTGAACTGAATTTCATCAGATTATATTTAATAGGGGTAAATGTAAAATCCTGCTTGGGTTCAAAAATCCACTTCAAGTACAAATAGGCCAGCATAGTTAGGTGATTGTTTGTCTGAAAAAGATCTGGCAAAAATCTTAGTGGATTGCGACCTGAGTGTGGGCCAGGGCTGCACTAAGGGATTTGTAGCGTTGAGGAAGGAAGAACTGAGAAGTTCCTCCATTCCCTACCCATGGGGCTGTGGGGTTCAGTGCAGGGTGCCACAGGTTGAGAAGGTAGAGAGTCTCCAAGGAGGGCAGCCAGAATAATGACCCAGAGTCTTTCATGTGAGGATAGAAGAACTGGGGATGCTTAGATTGGAGAAGGGAGGCCTTGGGGACCACCTGTAGAAAGCTTATCATGTGGAGAAAGGACCAGATTTACTCAGTTTGACCCCAGAGGCAGAACAAGGAGCAGTGTGATGTTGGGAAAATTTCCTAAACATTATTAGTTATTCAAAAGTGGAATGGCCTGCTGCAGAGGCTGAATGGCTGCTTGGGCAGGCGCTCATGGTCTTGGGGATTCTGGTGAGATGTGACTTGGACCAGGGGGCTGCGGAGACCTTGCTGACTAAAATTATCTAAGCTGCAACATTTGCTGTTGACTTCCCGTTGATAGAGTGAGCTTTGAGACCTTTTACCTCTAGGAGGTAGTAACTTGTGAGGTTTGTTAGCTTTTGTATCTTCCTTCCCCATCAGTGTTTTCTGTCCAGTAGAGGCTTTGCTGTTTCCTAGCTCTGACCTTTGGCAAGACACTGGGCTTCTGTGTCTTCACCTGTAAAATGAGCAGGTTGGACTAGCTGCTCTGTCAGTTGCCATCCAGCTTTAAGTAGCTTTAACATTACATAGTTCTGGTTAATTTTTAAGCCAGAAATATGAAGGGATGAATTCCTTTAGAGATTTGTTAGCATTGTGACTTAACTGATAGTTACATCCTTGCTTCAGTTTGATGCTTACATTAAGCACCTGACCTTTGAAAGGTCAGAGGCAGCATGAAGTCTAGGAGGCTGCCGTTGGAGTCAGAAAGACCTGAGTGCGGCACATCATGGGCAAGTCACAACTTCTCAGGCCCCTAAAAAACAGATGGAAGTTACGGACTAGTTTCTCATTTTCATTGATGGAAGGAGTTTTCACATTTGGAGTTCCCCATGCTGATGAAATCGAAGATTTCTGCAGGACTTGAAGACTACATAGGAAAAAGAAACTAGCCCCTGCCTGCTGGCAGGGACCTTATGCTCCTTCCAGATTGAACCCTCACTTGTGACAAAGGAAAACAGCTAAGCAAATACTCAGAGCACCTGACAACACATAGAGCATCCCATCCTATAGTGCCTCACTTCTGGTGGGGGCTGGGAAGTTTCCATTATCTGTTCTCCAGGACCCTTCACTGGTTTTTCCAGTTACTCATAGTTTGACTTGCTTTGGTGGATTGGAAGACATGGTGTGCATAAAGTATTCTAAGAGAAAAGAGAACTGATATCTGGGAGGTTGGAGCAGGGTAGGAAAAATCTTGTGTAAGATGGGATGTCTAATTTGTACTTTGGAATATGCAAGGGATTTTGAAAGGCAGAGGTGAAGAGGGAGAGGAAACCTACAAATGGGAGAGAGTGTTTCTGGTAAGTGTCTGGGGATGGAATATCATGAGGAAGAGGGAGCAAATCAGCTTGACCAGAAACATAGAGTGAAAAGGGAAGGTTGAGTTGCCTGGAACGGGAGGTAGAAGCCATGTTGAAGAGAGCTTGAAATGACAGAATGAGGAGTTTGTCTTTTTTCTAAGAGATACTTTGATTAGAGGGGAAATTTGGTCAGTTTGGTGTTTTAGGAACGCCTAGGATAGAATGGAGAGACAAGGAAACCAATTCGGAGGCTGTTACAATATTGCAGTAGTTCAGACTAGAGATCCGGAGGTGATAAGGTCTGTGTCTGTGTGTACACAAAAGGGGGTGGATTTGAAAGATGGGAGGTGAAATCAGTGAGACTTAGGTGGGGAGAAGGTGGTGGCAGTGACGGAAGATGATTCCGAGGAGAACCTGGATAACTAGAAGGATTAACAAGTTGGGAGGATGGATGGTTTTGGGGGAGGAAATAGAATTTATTTTGAACAGCTTGAATTTAAGATAGCTGTAGGTCATGCAAGTGAAGTTGTCTAGCAGGTATTTGCTAACATGGGATTTATATACCAGTCATTACTAACAAAGTAATGAGACCAATTCTAAAAGGTGGTACAGAGTACATCTTGTATGTTTTTTAAAAATATCTACAATTAAGCCATTTTACTTCCAAAAGAGCGCCATAAACTCATTTTATGTCATTATAGAATGACTAGTTTAGTATATAGTTCTATTTACTTAAAAGCAATGCCATATTTTGCTTCTTTCCATCCATGTGTATGCTTGGAGTTGTAAAAGGAAAGTTGAATTGTCCTACATGTCTTCTTTCCAGGATCTTTTATACAGACGTACAAAAGCCCTCATTGACTATGAAAACTCAAACAAAGCTCTGGACAAAGCCCGGTTAAAAAGCAAAGATGTCAAATTGGCTGAGGCACACCAGCAAGAATGCTGTCAGAAATTTGAACAGCTCTCTGAATCTGCGAAAGAAGGTAGAAGGATGCTTATCTATCAACAGATCTCTCTTAATTTATCTGAGTTAGGGCCCTCTTATTAGAACACGTAGTACAACCCCCGAGTGGGTATTGGCTCTGGACTGGATTTAATCTGCTTCAGGGTTGCCAAGAAACTTGAAAGACACCAGTGTACATTGAGTACTAAATATGATTGCAGATGGCCATGTTGTGGTGGCTCTGGGCAAGGAGGGGAAGGTTACAGAGGAGATGCCTGTCCAGGCTTTTCTTAATGTGTCTCCTTACATCCTTCAGAGGTGAATTTCATCAGAAGTTCTGAGTCAGCCTGTGTTGGGGATGCCCACATAAATGGCCATGAGTTAGAGGCTAGATGAAATGTGTAACCCAAACCACTTGGCTCTCTATAATTTAGTAATGTGGCTTAAACTACTTGTTCTAATCTTAGTTTCCCTTAATGGACTGAAAGGGCATTTTTGTACAGTACAGATCATCAGCCAGTCCTATGAATGACTGAATATATTAAATACAAAATCCGTCAATACTTTCCACCTGTAGGCAGACACTTATGGTTGTGTTTTTGTAATGTTTCCCCCAAAATTCATTTTTTCCACCCCTATTTAAATGACTATTTCTTTTTTTAAAAAGCATGCTGCTACTAAAATTTGTACCTTGGAGGACAGTGATTATATGAACTCTAAAAAGTTAGGAAACTACTTTATATGCAAGGAGAAATCACAGTTCCTCTTGATGCTGTACTCAAAAGGACTAAAGAAGTGGATGCAGTTACATCACCAGTGTGGTGTTTCAGGTTTATTCTCTCTGATGGATGGAATTGTCTCCTTTCTCTAGGCTTACCATCTTAGCTATAATGAAGACTTTGTCTTCCATTAGCACTTACACAGTAAAGATGCTGTAAGACATTTAAACTCATGATTTTTGCAGCATCAGTGAGGTCTTAGTTCTGAATAGAGATAAGTACTACATTTTTGTAGTTGCAGTTTCTGATTGCTTTGTAAGTGATTATAACTTTAAAATCTTAGCATTTCTATAGTGTAAAGAGAACATGCAAATTTTTCAGTTTTTTTCAAGTTGAACATTTGTCTCTCCTGTAGAACTGATCAGTTTTAAACGGAAAAGAGTGGCAGCATTTAGAAAAAACCTAATTGAAATGTCTGAACTGGAAATAAAGCATGCAAAAGTAAGTTTTATCTTCAAGTGGAATTATTATGTAGTGCCAGTTTTTGTTTCATGTGTTGGGAAGCAGAAGATTGCTCTTTCTTCACTGCAAACTTTGTGCCATGTGTCTCAGCAGAACTACAGCTATATTTCACATAAGGTTAATTGGCTTTATCAGAATATATCATTGGCCAAAATGGCATTTACTGGGAGCTAAGCAGAGTGGGAGTCTCCTGGTGGGGAACACTGAGTTTTCAGGAGTCCAAGCTGTCCCCATTCCCATAGTTGTCCAATGGATATTGGCTTGGACAAAAGAGCTTGATCTAATGATAGATTGAGTTTGGGTACTTTGGAATTTTTTTTACTGTGGAATTTAGTTTTAATATGTTAAAGACTTTGACATTATCCATTATTGTATGGTCATTTTTAGGTATGCTAGTGTTTGATGAAAAGTCATGAAGTAACATGACGCACTACCTTATGTTCTTGTGTATTCTCATACTTGGTTGTGTAAACTAAAGTGGACACAGACTTGATTAAGGACCACCTGTATGTACTGGCTTTTCTCTATAAAAATCAAACCATTCTCCTAACAAATGGAAAACATTGTTGGTTTTGAGAGAACAACTGTGGGTGTAGGTATTAATAGTTCATGCCAGAAATAAGGCTAGACTACCATATTACAAACAACCTTCCAGCAGTGTTTCAGTCACTGAAAGGTAGAATCCTGGAACATAGAGTAAATTTCAGGTACCCATCTACTCTTCTGACATACGTCTATGTGTGTGCACACACATACATACATACATACATACATACACACGCCTTTCAAGTACGATGGTCTTGAATTTGGAGTTGTGTGTTATCTATCGAAATGTGGAAGTGGAAGCTCTCTAAATAGTTAGGAAACCCAGGATTTTATTTGAAAAAGAAAGGAGTTGGGTATCTGAAATTTAGTATGTCACTAGATGTGGACCTGATTCTGAATTTGTCAAATGGAAAAGTCAATCCAAGTGGCTTTTAATTCTCTTCTGGAGACTAAGCTTTTTTAGATAGGTGACTAAGTGATTTATTAGACTGCCTCATAGCTGTTTCTCCCCTTCCTTCTAGAATAATGTCTCCCTCTTGCAAAGCTGCATTGACCTTTTCAAGAACAACTAAGTTGCCTTTACTCTGAATGAACCTGAATGAACTGAAGATGAATGTGAAAACCAGCATCAATTGCACTCAATTTCGTTAGCCATGGAAGATTTTTACTTTTGACTAAAACTTTAAGTCTAAAAATTTATATATGAATAGATATTTTGCTTTC
Source organism: Bettongia penicillata ogilbyi (assembly GCA_023548195.1). Taxonomy (NCBI): domain Eukaryota; kingdom Metazoa; phylum Chordata; class Mammalia; order Diprotodontia; family Potoroidae; genus Bettongia; species Bettongia penicillata. The sequence goes on from JAJHZJ010000442.1 coordinate 3,827,144, forward strand.
TGAGAAATGACTAATACATAATAACCATGTTTAATTTTTTTTAGGACTTTTCTTTGAGTTAAATTGCATGTATGTTATTTGGACATAGCTAACCTTTCTGTCAAATACATTTATTACCTCAAAGTGGACAAGAGTACAAGTCCTAGATTCTAAAAAATTCTTTAAAATGGTAAGGAGATAGGTACCCAAAAATGTGCCTGTTGAAACAAAATATTAGAAGGAGAGTTTGGTACAAGAGTGTCCCATTTCTTGTGCTCCCATCCAGTTAAAAACGAAAAATTTTATTTAGGAGCCAATTATGTACAACAAAACATTCTTGAGCTCAAGAGCTGAATGACAGGTGTCCAAACATTCCATTTTTTTAAATCAGATTTTTTTCCCTTATTATTCACATAGTTCTTTAATCACCTCGAGTATTTATATTATATTGGGAGATCAAGGATATTGCATTAGATTTATTTTTGTAAGTGATCTTGTACAGTACAGGTTTTGTAGCTGGAATATAAATACACTTGGAGAAGAGAAATTTTCTCCTATTTAGAGTGTCATCAATTTAGGAGGGGAAAGGAAAATACCTTAAGGGTATGGAAATAGTTCAGTGACCTAGTATGTAGTATAATTGGCCATATTGATTTTTTTTTTTTTTTTTTAAGCTACTCCTACTGCTTGGTACAGTGGAACATAAAAATCCATTTCAGAGAGGGCTTGTGTATGTCCTTTTTTTCCTTTCTCTGTTTTGTTTTTTTACACAAACTGGTTTATTGCAAATGTATAATAAAACATAAAGAGAATACTTCCTGGAATTTTCTGTTTTTAAATTTTTATGTGTTAAAATTATATTCAAGTCTTTGAATTCTTTTGTGATTTGAAGTTGTCTCAGTTAGAGTTGGTTAGGGATCAATAAATGTGGCCCTTTTTTGATGGGGTAACGAGAGGTGACAGGGCAAGGGGACTGATTGCAGGATGTTGATTGAGAGACTTGTGTATGAGCTGCTCTTATCAGTGGCAAAAGCTAGACCGGAATGTAACTGCCAGAAAATCTTCTCCAGTACTTAACTTGCTGAATCATTTTTCACAGTGGTTGAATGCCGTAGTGACTTAACATAGGTCTCCACAAAGCACATTGTTTGATATTCCCAATTGCCATTTCCCAAGGGATTTGATTTGGAAAGAAGTGAATGAATTAGAAGTGTTTAGGCTATTTTCAGTAAATAAAATGGATTGGTAGGGAGGGGACAGAGAATTCTGAGCATGGAGAAAGGGAAGAGGGAAGGATGAGAATGAGGCGCAGTAGCCATTCACTTTAGTTCTGTGGTGTGTAATGTCAGGGAAGCAGAGTAGTAAGGCCGGATTGCGGAAGGCCTCGCGTTCTAGGATGAGGTGATGTTGCCCTTGTTCCGTAGGCAAAGGGAAACTCCTGAAGGTTTTTGAGTAAGGGAAGGGGTTGAATAGTGTGATGCTTTGGGCAGATTGCTCTTTGAAGCAATACAAATAATAGATTAAAGAGGGATAAAAAACTAAAGACACAAAGCTGAGTCAGGGGATTCCAATAGGAGAGATTATGATGAAACCAGGAAAGGCAGGGAACTGAGAGAATCAGGTAATTGTAGAGGAGAAGGGAGAACTGGAACCAAGGTCTTGAGCTATGATGAGATCAGCAGAAATGGGGAAGTTGGAATGAGGGAGGAGGCTTCTTTAGGGAAGATAGACCAAATTGTAGAAGAGAGAGGGAAGGAGGATTTTGGACAAAATTATCCAATAGGCAGTTGGGGAGAAGGGGCTGGATCTCATGGGGGATAGGAAGGCTAAACATGTAGGTTCCTAGGTTATTTGCATAGAGATGATGAATTGACCATTTAAGACATTACAAAATGGGTACAGATAAACCTGGTTCTTTAGGTCCTTACTGGGAAAGACCACAACTGGTGATAGGAAACGGTAGCAATCACGCTTTAGGCACGGGGTTTGGGGACAAAAGATAAAACACAGAAGTTATGGAGACTAGTGGTAATGGGTGCAGAGACAGATGGCATGGGGATGGGGTGGTGAAGGCAGGCAATATGAGGATGGGGAGGGGGGTGAGTCACAGAACATAAAATGGAGTTGGGAGCTCTCAAGCACGTGCACTCTCAGGTGAAAGAGTGCTGGGGTGGTGGTGGTTTTTTGGGGGGTGGGAAATGGATTAATCTGTGCTACTGGATTAGTTCATTAACATGGCCAAATATGGCTTCTGGGACTGTATCCCCAAGAGATCATAAAAATGGAAAACGGTTCCTACATGTACAAAAATATTTATAGCAGCACTCTTTGTAGTGGCCAAAAACTGGAGATCAAGGGGATGCCTATCAGTTGGGGAATGGCTGAATAAATTGTGGTATATGAATGCAATGGAATACTACTGTGGTATAAGAAATGAAATTTTTTCTGGTAGACTTATAATGACATTGCAAATGCAAGGACTTAAAAAATTCCTGATGATCTCTTAAGGCTGTAAAACTTTTAACTTGTCCACATAATCTTAAAATCAGCACTGGTCTGTGGAGATGTAGAATTTGTGGTACCTGACAACAGTCTAGATGGCCTCCCCTGATTCACTATGTTACCAGGATTTGAATTTTGGTTAATATATAATATATATAAATTATGCCTTGATCTTTGGGATGGTTTGTACAGGACTTCCAGGTTGCCCTTTGCAGGCTTCCTGCTATTACCCTATCATAATTAACTTGCTGCTTACAAACTAATTTAGCATATTAGAAGGGACTAGGGTGGTCCAGCGGACCAGAGCAAGATACCGGTTTAACATGGAAGATAATTGTAAATATAGGACTAGATCCCTAAAGGGAAGGTGTAGAAGGAAAAGATCCTTTGTAATACTGGAACTTTAGGTAGTGAGAGGGTAAAGTTTTAACTAGTGAAGAAGCCTGAAAAGGGCTAAATTTGGGGTGCGTGGAGGTAGGTAATGAACCATTTGTTGGGAATAAAAAAATAATGAAACCATCTCTGCTTTTAAGTGGCTTACATTGTATTGTGAGAACAGAGATAAATGCAGCATATACACAAAATGAATATAGGTTGTTGGGGAGCAGAGGTTAGGGCAAGACAAGGGCTGGTAACATCCAGAAGGCCTTTGTGTGTAGCACATGACACTCGAGATGAATTTGAAGTGAAACTAGGAGGTTGGAAGAGTTCATCCACCAAGGGTCAGGAACCTGTGGCCTTCTAGGTCTTTGGCTCTGGCATTTTGATCCAGTCCCAGTTATACAGAACAAATCCTTTTGTTAAGGGGTTTTTGTTCTGTGAAATTTAGATTCAGTCAAAGGACTGCACTTGAGGACCTAGAGGGCCACGTGTGACCTGCAGGCTGAAGGTTCCCCACCCCATTAGTCAAACCCTCTCATTTTGTGATCAATAGTCCACTACATGCCAGTCAGTGGGGATACCAAAGAAGCAAGACTCAACCCTTCAAGGATCTCAGTCTAACCGGAGAGACAAGGAACAAGCGTGTACAAGCAAACCAGATACAGACTAAATGGGAAATAAGAGAGGGAAGACTCTAGAAATAAGGATTAAGAGAAAGCTTCGTATAGAAAATGAGATGTTAGTTGGGTGGCCAATGTCACGGTCATGGTCATAGACCTGTGCTTTGGGAAAATCTCTTGGTGGCCGAATGGAGGGTAGCTTGGAGTAGGGCAGGCTATTAAAAAGATGATGAGGGCCTGCACCAGAATGATGGCAGTGTTTGAGGACAAATGTTGCAAAGGTGAGACGGAAAGGTTTTGGCAACGGCTTAGATATGGGGGGATGAGAAGTAGAGGCAAGGATGGTGATAACCTCTATAGTAACAGGAAAGTTAGGAAATGGTGAGATCTTAAGGGGAAAGATAATTCAGTTCTGAACGTACTGAGTTTAAGGACATCCAGTTTGAGATCTGAAAGGCAGCTGGACATGCGAGATTGGAGGAGGTCAGCAGAGTGGTTAGGGCAGCATAGGTAGATTTGAGAATCAACATAGGGATGGCAATTAAAACCTTGGGAACTGATAAGTGAAATAGCATAGAAGAAAAAAAGGGCCTAGTACTGAATTCTGAGGGACTCCTAAAGTTATAGGGTGTTTTCTGGATAATGATCTAGCAAAAGAGATTGAGAAGTAGCAGTCTGCGGGGTAGGAGGGGAACCAGGAGAGAGTAGTGTTCTGAAAACCCAGGGAGGAGAGTGATCACAGTGTCAGTGGTCAAGGAGAATGAGGATTGAGAAAAAGCCTTTGGATACATTTGAGGAGAACCTGCAGCATGGAAGTTGTGACTTGGACAGATGCTAATAGGAAGTGGAAGAGCCCAAGTTAGAAGTGTTCCTCCAACTCCAAAACCAGTCTACCAGAATTCAAATGGACATGAGAAATGTCAAGATGGCCCTTAGGCTTGCATGAAAGAAGGTTCCATGTGATAAGGCTGGAAATGTAGGCCTCCAGGTTGTGGAAGTCTTTGAAAGTCAAACAGGAGTATGCATTTTTTCCTATATGGAATAGAGAGCTACTGAAGAAGTTCTTTCAAAAAAAAATTAGTTTTAAAATTCTGAACTCACAATAAGACAAGCAATTACTACCTATAAAGCATGTGCAGTTTTAAATAGCTAATATTTATATAATTCTTTTAGATTTGCAAAACACTTTACAAGTACCTTACTTGATCTTCACTTCAACCCTTATGGGCAGGTACTTTTATTCCTGTTTTACATATGAAGAAACAGCAGTTAGTGCCTTGTGCAAGTTCACCCAACGAGTATCTGAGGCTGGATTTGAACTCAGGTCTCAGTAACTCCATGTCCAGTGTTTTATCCACTTTGCCACCACCTCCAGTTTGCTTCTTTCAAGTATATAACAAATGCAGCATGTTACTTTTCAAATCTGGCCTTATCCATATTTCCTACTTATATTCCTTTCCTGTGCATCTTTAAATGATTCCATGACATTTTTTTGGCCTTATCTTGGTAACATTCTTGATAACTGCCCCATTCCTCGTTTGATTTACTTCCTCCCCTCCCCCCTGCCCCATTTGAAAGACAAAATTTTTGTATCAAATTGGTATGGTAAAGCAACAAGAATGATCTTACTGGCCAGATCTGCCCCTCACTAGGAGGGAGTAGGTAATGTGTCTCATCACCAGTCCTTCATTGGAATTCTTAGTAGTCTTAATTACATTTTAATTTGCCCTCCAGTTTCTGCCGGCAGTCTTCATTGGTTTATAAAATTCTTTACAGGTTTGCCTGAAGTAGTTCCTTTTGTCATTTCTTGAAGTGAAATAACCCATTCTATTCACATAACCATCAATTGTCCAACCATTCTCCAGTTGATGTGTACCTCCTGTCAACACAAAAGCAGCAAAGCTTTTAGAGCAAAGGCAATGACATGGTTAGAATTGCATTAGGGTATATCTCCTGGGCAGCTGTGGAGGATTCACTTGAAAGGGGAGAGATTGGCGAAATGGGGAGACCCATTAGGTTAATTGCAATAGTCTGTGCAAGAAATGATGAGGCCCTGGAGTGCAGTGGGGACAGAGTGGAAAGAAGGGGATGGACAGGAACCAGAGTCGTGGAGGTTGGACTGACAGTTCTTGACTGATTAGAACTGGGGGCAGGGGTGTTGAGGCACAGAGCAGAGTTGATTGAGGATGACTGCTAGGCTGCAAACCTGGGTGATTGGAAGGATGGTGGTACTCTCTATCAAAACGGGCAAATTAGGAAGGAGGGGTAGGTTTTGGCAGTGGGTTTGTAAGAGAGTTACATTTCGATGTGAGTCTGAGATAACTTTAAGGGAATCCATTTTGAAATGTCCTGTAGGTAAGTAGGTGATAATAATGGCTAATATTTCATATAGCTACTTTTAAAGTTTACAAGGGAGTTTTCATATGTTGTCATTTGATCCTCACAATAACCCCATGAGGTAGGTACGATTTTATGATGCTCTTTTTAAAGGTGGGAAAACAGGCTCAGAGGATTAAGTTACTCAGGCTCACACAACGTTTAAGTGTTTGAGGCAGAATCTGAACCTGAGGCTTCTTGACTCCAAATCTTATATCTATCCATTGTGCCACCTACTTGCCAACACCTAGCTGGTGATGTGGGATTGCTGCTCAGGAGAAAGACTACGGCTGCGTATTTAAGTCATCTGCAGAAAGCTTAGTTAAATCCACAGGAGTTGACTAGGTCACCAAGAAAATGGTTCAAAGGAAAGAATGAACAAACTTCTAAGTGAGAGGAGAAGCACAAGAGTAGTGTCATGAAACCTCAGGAGAATATCTACAAAGAGGGGGTAGTCAATGGTGTCAGATGCCACAGAGGGATTGAGGAAGAGGGGGACCAAGAAGACCATTGAGTTGGAGAATTAGATCATTGATAACTTTGGGAGCAGGAAGGGCTTAAGAAGTGAGTAAAAAGAGAAGGGGAAGCAGTGGGTATAGACAGCTCTTTAGGAAAAATTTCCTCACTGTCCAGAAGTGGAATGAATTGTTTCAAGAAGCGGTGGGATTCCTCTCCTTGGACGTCTTCAAGTAGAGTATGGAGAATCAATCATCAGGTATGTCAGTGAAATTTGCTTTTGGACATAATTAAATTAGATGGCCTCTCAGGTCCCTTCCAACTCTCAAATATATTTAACTACTCTCAAATCCCCTGCACCATTGTCCTTATTACCATTCATCTCTTGCTGAAGTTCTAGTCTTCATTATCCCCATGATACAATGAAAAGTATTGGACTGGGGAGTATAAAGAATCCGGGTTCAGATCCCACAGTTATGACCTGTATGATCTTGGCCAAGTTGCAGTCTTCATGAGTTTGCTTCCCTACCTGCAAAATGGGGAGAGGGGAGGGAGGATGAAGTAGATGGGCCTTAAATCCCTTCCAGTTCTAGATCTGTGATCTTAGCATCATGCTTCTTTTTACACAAGTCATTTAACTTCCATGGGCCCAATCCTTTGAGGAGGGGGAGGCCCATTGGTGTTACATATGTTGCATGTTTTTAAACTTCTTCAATGAATTGATTAGTTGTGCTGATTTTTTTCTCCTTTTCAATTTTTGTCTTTAAAAAGTACTATTTGTTATATTAGTTGACTCTGGAAGGTAGAGGGATACTGTGGAGAGGTATGATAATGAAAAAACCCAGAAGCTATCAATAAAAACATTTTCAAAACACGTTCTTGGGCCTTGGTGTCTTAAGTTATTAAAAAAAAAATTGGATTCAGTGATCCCTCTTCCAGCTCTTAATTTATCATCTGTGATCCTATGAATCATGGTGATTTAAGTCCTGCTATAAAACTGTTTTCTAATTACAAATGGGCCCATACTGTAGCAAAGACAATTCTTTTACTCTTCCCTCATTATCTATCACCTCCACAGACACTGCTCCAAACCACTTCTTTCCTCAAACCTCTCACTGTTCTCGAGAAAATAGAGGCAACTTTCTTTCTAAAGTGGCTTCATTGTGACTTCCACCCTAGTCAAGAGTGTCAAAATCTAGGGAAAGATCCTAGAAGATAAGAACTGAGAAAAGTCCATGGAATCCTAGTTAAAATATCACTGGTGACACTTGAAGGAGTTTCATTAGAGGAGCAGAGGTTGTGGGTGATTGTTGAGTTAGAGCTCTCTTAGTAAGTGGAGGCAGGAGAACGGGTGGCGGTGGGGCAATCATGGGCACAGGTAAAGGGAATTTACTTTGATAAGGTGGGATAGATAGCCTCATCAACCACCGAGACCTAGCAGAAGGAGAGAGATGAGGGACTATATGTCAGATGACTTCAATCTTTCTAATTTAAAGAAAGGCCAGTCTCCTGGTCAGCAGGGGTATTGGAGTGGAAGTAGAGCCTTAAGGAAAGATGATTTTGAGATAAATGCTGTAAACAATAAAAAAGTTAGATGAGGAAAAAGGTTACTGTGCCGCAGTGAGAGCCAAGTCCATGTTAGGCTGTAGTTGTCCAAGGCAGGATAACTTAGTAGCTTCTCGTTTTATTCAGCAACTCTGGGGTTGAGAAAAAGGTGTAAGTGTAAGGTAAAGACAAAGGTTGCCCAGAATTAGAGATCAGTGTCAGAGAAATAGTAAGGATAATAGAGAAAAGAGAATCTAGGGACTGTTGTTTAGTCAAGTTGCCGACTAGGTTCTGAAGTGTGAAAAGTGAAGTTTAAGAACTGGAGAGCAATCAACTAAGCACTGACTATGCCTGCTATGTGCTGAGCAATGCGCAGGGCACTAGGGATGCAAGTACAATGAATGAAACAATCCCTAGTCATAGGAACATAATATTATTCTCATAAAATTCATGAGAATCATAAGTATATTAATATGATATATATATTATACATATAAATATATAATATACGGTAATTTTAGTGGTGAGGGATTGAAGGTCACAGAGTAAGGAGGAATGGGTCAGTGGGAGACATAGAAGGATCTGGGCCATCTTGAGTTGTCTTGATTTGTGTCTTGCCACTGGATTCCAAAGGACTCCGGAGGAGACAGGGAGTGTAATGACCATGTACAGCCCTGCCTCACTTAAATCTAATTCTCTGAAAAGCCAAGACATCGTCCTATTGATGTCACTGGTCTTCTTCAAAAACAAAGGATAACAACAGAAGGACAGGAAATTGCAATAAGAAGGAAACAGTAAGGATCGGCATCTCGGAGGTGGATCAGTTTCAAGTGATGGTGAAGTCTAAGGTAGGATGGAAGTGGAGGTCACTGGAGTCAAGGATACTAACGAGCAGCCACATTGTTGGGTCGTAAAAGTTAATATTGAAGTCATCCACCCAAAGGATGATTTTAGGAGTTGAAAATGATAGGACCACTAAGTCAAGTATTAACCACTGAGGAAGATGGGAGAGTTTCTTGGAGGTTTAGTGACTGGGTTCAGGACAGGGTGATATGATTGGATAGCATGCTATTCAAGAAAACAGGTTATTGAATAATGGTGACAAAAGGGATGTGGAAGTGACAATGACAGTATGCTTTGTTTTCTTGGATCAGTAAGTCATGGGATGTGAGAAGAAGAGCTACCAGCACTGGAAAAGGTGTCAGGGAGGGATATATATATACACACACACACACACACACCACACACACACACACGTACACGTGTGTGTGTGTGTGTATGAAAAAAAGCTAGATTTCAAATAGTGAAAGGAGGAAAAAGAGTTTGAGGTAAAAGTGGAATTTAACAAAAGAATAAGGCCATACCAATAGAGTTCTGCACAGAATATGAAAAGAAGTAAATACAGATAAGAATGTGGGGAGAGCCAGTAGGAGAAAAGGATTTCCACGTAGATCAGTATTCTTAATCTTCGTATCATGGATCCCTTTGGCAGTCTGGTGAAACCTATGTACTCTTTCTCAGAATAATATTGGTAAATTATTAAAGGAAATGCTAAGATTAGTGAAAATAAAGATGTAATTTTCTTCCTACTCTAGTTCACAGATCCCCTGAAATCTATCTTCTGACTCTTTGAATGGGGGAAGGGTCCCCAGTAAATAGTTGTAAAAGACAAGAATATCAAGTAATTGACACATTTATTACAGGGATTATTAACTTGGAGTCCATGAACCTTTAAAAATATTTTAATAACTGTATTTTGATAGAACCAGTTTCCTTTATAATGTGATGACTGAAGATTTCTGAGAGACAGTTTCTGGGTAAACTATAATCAGTTTTATTAACTACGTCAGAAAGCAGTCAACAAAATATGCACATTGTTCCTCTCGGGGAATAGAGGCCAAGCCCATCAAACCTTGATATTTAATAGTCTTTTGAAAAGGGGTTGCACCTTAGGGTGGAAATCAAATTTGGTTAACGAGTAATGAGAGAATGAATATTATAATGAGAGGTGGACTTATTCCAATGAAGGTCTTGGGTATGTAACACTAAGCACTCAGCCTTGGTCAAAGAGACTTGTCAGTACCCATATCACCTATCTAACAAAAGGGAGAGTCCACATTTCCCCACACCTGTCTGAGTTAACACAATGAGAAGGAATCCATCCATTCACCTAAATTTAGAATATTTTTCTCTCTTTCATTAGATTTTAGCCTTCCTGGTTAGGTAAGTCTTGCCCAGGATTTCCCACAATGGTTGATTTCTGGATGAGGAAGTGAAAAACCTTTTAGTCCTAATTCAGTAGTTGGTTATTAATATATGGAAGAAATAATCTTTGCTCTCTAATCCACTACATTTTATTTTATTCATTTAAAAGCATGATTCTGAGGAATCCATAGACCTCACCAGATTACCAGGGAGAGCCAGGACACGCACACATGCACAGAAAGGTTAGGCACCTCCTGACATTAATGTTTGCTATGTCCCAGTCACTGTGCTAACTGTTTCGGGGATACAGAAACACAAACAACCAACTCTAAAACCAAACCAAACTTATCCCTTTCTCCATGAAGCTTATTTTCTAATGAGGAGAACAGCACAAGTAGGCATAGGAGGGAAGATCTCCTAAAGAAAGTGACTTTTTTGTTATTGAGGCAATCAGCATTAAGTGACTTGCCCAGGGTAATACAGCTAGTAAGTGTCTGAGATAAAATTTGAACTCGGGTCTTCCTCACTACAGTGCTACATGCGCTGTGGCACCCAGCTGCCCCTAAGAAAGTAGCTTTTGAACTGAATCTTGAAGGAATCCATGGATTCTAAGAGGCAGAGAGAGGTGAGGAGAGAATATTGCAGGTCTGGTGGGCAGTTGGTACATAGACCCAGAGACTGGAAATGGGGCATCACACTTGAGGATAAGAACTGGATTATAAAGAAGTCAGAGTATTTAAGAAGCCTGGAAAGATAGGAAAGGGCCAGCTTGTGAAGAGCTTTAACCACCAAACAGAAGATTTAGGTTTGATTCTGGAGTTTATAGGAAGCAAATGGGGTTTATTGAGTAGAGAAATGATGTGCCCAGACCCAGGCTTTAGGGAAATCCGTTTGGCAACTTCCCCTTTCCCTGAGGGAGAAGTCCCTAGAGAGGGGAGGTATATGTAGGAGGGAGGATTTAATGGAGCATTTTTGCCCCGATTTTCTAGATACTGGGGCCAAGGGGGGAGGTTGTCATCTGAGAAGCAGGCATCCTCGCTGCACCTTGGCAGCTGCCATCACTACCTCTACAATGGCCAGAAGAGCAGCCTTTTCCCAGAACGGGGCATATCTGAGGGGATCAGTTGATGTTGACTTTTACCTTCTGGAGGAATGATATCTGTCAGTGAATTTTTGCCCATCCTGCTCCCCTCCCCCTGTCAAAAGTTTGCCTATTTTTAAAAGTTTATTTATATTTTTGCTCAATTAGTATTGGAAGCAAAAAGAAGGTAGAAGTGTGGCCGAACATAGAGATGTATGATTTGTGGGTCTTGTTACTGAGAATATAGCAGAGAGAGGGGGCAGTGGACCAACTGTTCCATGGAAGGAATGAAATAGAGAAAATAGACTGTCAGAAATTGTTGGAATTTTTTCTAGCTGGGGTCTCTTGGGCAGAATGAAAGACAGTCATTGATTTATATTTCATAAATTCCTAAAGGGTGGTAGTAACATGAGTAGGCATGCCCAGAGGGTAGAGGAAGGATTGGTGATGCCTGTGTTCAAGGGGATGGGGGCAGAGGAAGAGAGAGCAAGGATGCAATCTTTTATCTCCTGCTTCAGCCAGAAAGTTTTTTCACTTTATACAAACAACACTTCACAGACACCCTACTAAATGATCATGATCTTTTAGCATACAAACCCTCCCCACATCTTACTAGTAAGGGTCAAGATCAGAAGGGGTGTAATAGGTGGAAGAAAGATGATAGTCTGGGAAAGTAGCAAGGGATCCCGGGATGAGGTCCTGAGGAGAATGAAGAATACAGCATAGTCCCTCTATGGTCAGAGGTTTAAAACAAAGTGAAAATTTCTGTTCTGACCAGGAAGTTTTGTCCCCGATATGTTTTATCTTTTTGGTAGAAGAGATAAAAAGGTAGGCTGCCGTGGGACAAAGGAAATCTAGAGTTCTTACACTTGGGGGGTGATAACAAGATTAGGGTTATCACCATCCCTGAATGTAGCTGGTGTGGAGTAGAGGAGCAGGTCATAGGAACTGAGTAGATTGAGGAGTTTAGTGTGTTTGAAGGAACATCAACATCTATATTGAGATAATGGCCACTATGGTCTGGATTGGAAGATAAATTTGGATAACTTGAACCTCAAAGGAGGAGAAGTTGCTAGGTGATAGTAAAGGGAAAATAGAGGAGTATTGCGACTGCCTCCCCAGGACCGGTGAGTCAGTGAGTAAGAAGGAAAGTACAACCAATTGTGTAAAGGATGACCAGCCAAGTCTTAGTGATCACTACAGGGGAGAAGGAGCAGAGATGAAGTCTAATTCTGGAGTGGGAGTCCCAGAAGAGGTAAGGTCAGACAGATTTGGGATGGGACTTTGGGTGGTGGGTGGATAGGTAGGCTTGAAATGGATGGGAATATGGAAGCAGCGGGGGAAGGGGAAGGTTTGATCTTCTGTATGAGAAATAGTATCACTGAGAGGAGGGGAGTAAAACTTTGACAGTAAATATGCACAATCAAGCAAAACAAATTTATACATTGTTATTCAGTTGTTTCAATTTTGTCCAACTCTTCCGTAGCCCCATTTGGGATTTTCTTGGCAAAGATACTTGAGTGATTTGCTATTTCCTTCTCCAGTGGATAAGGTAAATAGAGGTTAAATGACTTGCTGGGAGTCACACAGCTAATAAATACCTGAGGCTAGATTTGAACTCAAGTCTTCCTGACTGCAGGCTCCACTGCACCACAGAGTTGTCCCAGATTCATACATTGGCCATGTCCAAAACTGTATTTCTTTTTGCTTCTTGAGTCTATCACCTTATTGTCAGGAAGCGGATAGCATGCATCATCCCTGGTCTCTTGGAATTGAGTTTGGTCATTGTATTGATCAGAGTTCTTAAGTCTGTCTTTATAAGGTTCTTACTAAGTACATTGTTCTCCTGGTTCTCTTCATTTTTTTGCATCATTTCTTACTGCATATTATTATAATATCATTATGTTACATCTGCTATATTAATTTTTGATAATATGTTTACCCACTGTGCAGTTAATAGATACCCACTTTATTTTCCAGTTAAGTTCTATTACAAAAAGCTACCATAACTTTTTTTTTTAATATTTTTGTCTTTTTTTCCATCATTCTCTTTAGGGTAGCATTTGAGTTGTGGTATTGCTGGATCAAAAGGTATGTACAGTTTAGTAACTTCATGAACATAGTTCGAGATTGCTTTCCAGAACAGCTGTACTAATTCATACCTCTACAAAGAGTATGGTATTGCAGCTGTGTTTGTGCAAAAACTTTTAAATTTATGTATCCAAAATTGCCCATTTTGTCATCTGTGATCCTTTCTGTTCTTCATCATGCTTCTGCTATTGGAAGGTAATTACTCCTGTGGCTTATTTGTGATGAGACTTTTAATATTGAATCATGTATTCATCTGGAGTTTATTTTGCTATATAATGTGAACTGTTGGTTGAAAATAAAAAACCCAAAACCAAATCTCAACATCTCTCAATTATATTAATAAATAAAACTGGGAGATGTTTTTTTGAGGGGGAACACAATAAAACAGATAAGTTATTAGCCAATTTGATTTTAAAAAGGAAGAGAAAAATCAAATTATCAGTATCAAAAATGAAAAATTCATAAGAAATTAAAAAGAAACTAAGGAAATTATTAGAAAACCATTTTGGCTAACTACATGCCAATAAATTGACAACTTAAATAAAATGGATGAATGTTGGATTGACAGAAAAGAAACAGGGAATTTATATAGCTAAATTTTAGAAAAAGAAATTTATCAAGCCATAAAGGAACATGTAAAGAAAAAATATAGGGGAAGATAGATTTGTTAATGAATTCTATCAAATATCCAAAAAAATCTAATTCTAATGTTACATAAAATGTTTGAAAAAATAGGAAGAGAAGAGGCCCTATCAAATTCTTTCTATGATATAATATAGTCTCGATACCTAAACCCAGGAAAGTCGTAACAGAGAAAGCTATAGACCAATATCCCTAATGAACATTGATGGGAAAATTCTGAATAAAGTATTAGTAACAGGGCTATAACAACACAGCATATAGATTATTATTACCACGTTAGATTTATACCAGGAATGTAGAATTGGTTCAATATTAGGACAGCTATATACACAATTGAAAGTGTTAATAACAAGAACAATGAAAATTACATTTTTCACAGATTTTGCAGAAAAACCTTTTGACAAAACATAATCCCTGTTTCTGTCAAAAAACAAAAAACAACTCCTCGCTAGAAAACATAATAAATAATGGAACTTTCCTTAATGTGATAATACCTATCTAAAACCGAGAGGCAGTATTATACATAAAGAAGATAAACTTAGAAGCCTTACCGCTTCAGGGGAGATCAGGGATAAAGCAATGTGGTCCTTTATTGCTACTGCTATTTGATGTGGTAGTAGAAATGTTAGCTGTAATAAACCAGGAAAAAGAAATTGAAGGTATTATAATAGTAGTAGTATTTATATAGTGCTTCACGTTTTTCAAAACACTTTACAAATATTATCTCATTGTATCCTCTCATTTTCCTCAACTGTAAAATGCAGATAATCATAATACAGGTATTATGATTAATCCAGGTATTTTTGTACCCTGATCCAGGGTTTTTGAGAGGATACAATGAGATAATATTTGTAAAGTGTTTTGAGAGAGGTTAAGGGACTTTCCCTAGGTCTCACAACTAGTAAGTACCTGAGGCTGGATTGGAACTCAGGTATTCCAGGCTCCAAGTCTAATATTCTATCAACTGTACCACTTAGATGCCTTAAAAAACCCCATAATAACGAGCATTAACGTAGTATTTTAATATTTACAAAGTGCGTTACATATGTTATCTCATTTGAGGCTCACAACAAGCTTGTGAGGTAGACATATATGCTGTGATTTTTTTACTATATACCCATTTTACAGATGAAGAAACTGAAACAGAGGTTCGGTGACTTTCCCAGGGTCACCTAATAAGAGCCTGAAAGCAGGGTTAAAACTCAGGTTTTCTAGACTCCAAGTCCAGAACTTTCTCTGCTCCAAGAATACCTGGGTTCATGTTTGATTTCTGTTGTCTTTTGGTTACATGATGAAATCACTTAACCTCTCAGTGTCTTAGGCAACTACCCAAAACTAAAGATTAGTCAATAGTCAGTGAGCACTTAATAAGCACCTATTATGTGTCAGGCACTGTGTCAAGGGCTGAAGATACAAATAAGAAAAAGTACTTTCCCTCAAGAGGCTTATACTCTAATGGTAAAAGATAATACACAAAAGAAAGCCAAAAAGAGAAGGGGGAGGAAAGGTGTCAGAGGGTACCAGGTGTGATAGAAAACAAGTGATAGTAAAAAAAAATTAGTTCAGTCCCAAAGAAGAAGAGATGTGAAGGTGACTCCCGTCACACTTTTGCAGAGTGTTGAGTCCATGGTTATAGAATATTAAATATAAAGTCTGATTTTTTTTTTGATCTACAGATTGGTTTTGTGGCATTTTATCTCTCTCTTTTTTAAATTCTATAGAGCATTGGCCCTGGAGTTAGGAGGAGCTGAATTCAAGTGTGACCTCAGATACTTAGTAGCTGTATGACTGTGGGCAAGTCACTTTAAAAAAAATTTTCTTCATCATAAGGGATGGCTCTCTGAGAGATAGAAGGCAAAGAGATACAAGGGGAAATCTAGGTGACATAAGAACAAAATATGTTAATCAATATCTCTTTTTGAAAAAAAAATTTTTTCTTAAAATTCTTATGAGTCATCTAACTTTCGCCTCTTTATGAAAATTGGAACAGTCTTTGCCCTTCTTTCATGTTATGGAACCTCTCCTGTAGTCTATGATTCCTTAAATATTCCTTCTTATAAATGAGTGATCATATCTGTAAGTTCATTTAATGTAGTTAGGTGCTCTCCCACTCTCCTCTGATTTGTCTAGGGCTTCGGTTCCCTGATTCTTTTTGTTCCTTTCTCAGTTTTAAGATCATTCTCCTTATTGGAGAGTACAAAGAAAATACAAATTGCACAGCTCTGTGTCTTCTCTATCATCTGCTAACTAGAAGAACTAGAATTTTAAAATATCCTGAAGGATCAAGCTGTGTCATTTAACAATGAATCTGCACATACCAGAGAAATTGGGATGAGAATTTTCATTTCAAAATAAAATAATAGTATCTGCTTGTAATTATTTGCACAGAAGTGCATATATACTTACAGGAGAAATTATAGTACATTACAGTAAAATTGTAAAATTTCATAAAATTCTTACATTAGTTAATGTAAATGAAAATGGAAGATCCTTCTACCATCTACTCTGAGTAGTGGAACTCTCCTGTTTTTCTGTTCCCTTCTTGTGACATCTAAGTTGCACAGTGGATAGAGCACAGAGCTTGGAGTCAGGAAGACCTGAATTAAAGTCTAGCCACAGATACTTTCTAGCTTTGTGACCTTGGACAAGTCACTTAGCCTCTCTTTGCTTCAGTTTCCTCAGATGTAAAATGGGGGTAAAAATAGTACCTACCTGAAATGAAATAACATATGTAAAGCACTTTGTAAATATTAAAGCACTATATTAATTAATGATAGCTAGCTACTCTGTTTTTTTAGGCTGCTAAGTGTCATAGTTCTGAAAATCAAATGAGATAGTTATAAAATGGTTGCCACATAGTAGGCACTTGACAAATACTTGCTCTCTTCTACCTTTTTTTCTGACCATTTCCTTCGTGTTTTTCATTTTCTGAACTAGCTTTACCGTATTCATGTGAGTATAATGAGACAATCAAAAACCCACCTTCTTGCTTCGTAGTCACACTCTAGGTATTAATACCCTTCAGTCACTTTTTAGAGAGAGACAACAGATGAGCAGTTGGGGTGTATGCTAGCGCATCCATAATAGTAAAAAGACCCAAGTCTACTCTATACTTTGTGGAAGATACATGGAGTTCATAGGGACAAGAATGGCAGAGGATGAAGAGGATGAGTGGTTATGATCCGTACCAATGAAGGGAATATTGACATTGATTAGATCCTAGATCTGGTCATTAAATAATGTAGTAAAATAGAAAACTAGAGACTTCTTGTCAAGTCTGTTTAAATAAAAGGAATTAATTGCACTGTCAATTTTCAGTCTGTAGGTGGCAGACCAAGGCAATCTAGTTCAGGCATTTGCCAAGGCTCATGGGCTCTCCACCCATTAATGAAATCCATACCTGAACATTCCTGCACGATTCGACTGCTAAAGTAATTTGCTTGTAGCCAAAACCTTTATGTGCCTATGGCAGCAGGGAAAGAAATTTCTTACTGAGATTTCAAGTAATTCCAGATGGCATCTTTATACAACAGGAATCTCATGCAGAATTCTCTTGACTTTTAGAATACAGTGACCGAAAGCATAACTTCATATTTTGAAAGTTGTTTATTTTATTACAGAAATGTGCTTTGGGGGGGGGGGGAGTTCGTGTGTCTGATGTTTGAGGAGAGATGTAATTTCAGAGTGAGCCTGTGGGGCCAGCCTTGAGTCAACCTGGAAAAGGAAAAGTTAGGATGAGATCTCAGGGAAGGTGTTTTCTCTGCAGCTTGCTAGGTGGTATGGCCTTTAAGCAGCCCAAGGTACTGAGGACTCTTGCTCCCTCCTGCCCCTGGGGGAATCACCAAAATAACCTCTTTAATTTCTCCCCAGAAGTAACTTTTCCTGTTCCCTTCTGTGAATTCTAAGTACTCTGTCCCACCCTAAATTGTCTTTATTTACTTATCTCTTCGTTGTATCTCCTGAGGGTCATAAGCTCCCCAAGCACAGGGGTGTTTGTTTTTTGCTTTGTACCTTGACACACTTTAGCTAGGTTACCAGGACAAGTCACTTCTGTTCTCTGTACCTCAAGCAACCAACCAGGAGGAAGGGAAAAGGGAGCATTTATTAAGTGCTTAGTATGAACTAGGCACTGTGCTCAACACTTTATCAGTATCTTATTTGATTCTCATAACAAGTTGAGGAAAGTGAGGCAGTAGAGGATCCCACACAGCTAGTAAGTCATATTTGAACCCAAGTCTTCCTAATTCCCAATTTGACACTCTTTCCACTGAGTAACCTAGCTGTACTAAGAGTGTGAATTGCAGATGATTGGCTACTGTGTCCATGGAGGAATTTTCTATGCCCAGATTTGACTACACTAGTGGTCCTGAAATATTTTGTACTTCATACTCTTAAAAATGTTTAAAGAGTGCTCTTTAGTTTATGTGAGTTATATTTATAAATAGCATGTTAGAAATGAAAATATCTTGGTATTATCTTGAGGATTCCCATGGGTCTCCAAACATCATTTTGTTACTTGATGCCCGAAACCAGTGAAATCACAAGTCTGGATAAAAAGAAACACCCAGTCTACTATGGTACTTTGTACAAAAATAGACCGTTATTATCTAACTGAAAGTCAGAAGCCCCCAAGTAAGTAGAAGGTTAGATCTGAAGGAGGCTTTAAAGAGCGATTATTCTAACCCTCTTATTTTACAGATGAGAAAACCAAAGCCTAAGATCCCACAGTGACAGGAAAAGATCCCAGGACTTCTGATTAATAGGCCTGCTAGCTTATTGCCTTCCTCCCTCTCCTGACTTCTTTCTTCCCTTCTGAATTTCAAAGGAAAAACACACAGTTCAAGACAAAACTAAAGAATGTGGAATCTGTCCTGAATCTGACATTCTACCTTCTGTTTTTTTCCTCCTTATTTTTACTTTCTTTAAAAGCAAGTCACTTAATCTCTGCTGATTCAGTTTCCTCACTGTTAAAATAGAGACCTTCCAGGATTATAGACAGGATTAAATGGGATAATATTTGTAAAGTGCTTTGTAAAACTATATAAATGATAGCTACTATTTAAAAGCCAATTCTTTGGAAGGGCTCTAAGACTCATTTGCCCCAAGGTAGAAACGTCTTATACCAGCTTAAAATGTTAGCTGAAGTCTACATTTTCAAGAAGACCAAGATTTTTAGTTATTAAAGAAGAAAGCAGTAAAATTTTAGGTGGCTAAAGAGTAGAAAATGGATTTTTGGTGGATAGCAGCCCTGGAACAAGGATAAGGTATTAGAAGATCAAAATGAGAGAGTAAATGCTTTTCCTCCAGTGTTAAATACTGCCTACCACCCTAAACCTCTCAATGATTGAAACTTCTTATTAAAATAGAAATGTATGTAGTGGTAAGTGGGAGAGAGTGTTTCGCTGAATGAAGAGAGAGAGCTACAGAGGTGGTGGAGATACCCACTCCTGATAAAGCTGAGAGAATTGATAGCGGAGTGTACACAAAGGAGCCCTTTACATTGCGTTCCTAGAGAGCAGGGATAAATTTTTGCTTTTCTTTGTATCCCTAGTGCTGAGCATAGTGGTTGACACATAGTAGGCCCTTAAAAATGCTAGTTGACTGACTAAAGGTTATCACAGGCTAAAGTGAGTAATATGGAATGTCCTCTGATGTACGTTGTTACTCACGTATGTGCTGGAGTGTATGTGATGGTACTTGTACCTTCATGTACTATACTACCAGTAATAATGTTGGGGGTAGCCTGGTATAATAGAAACAGGAATTTTCTCATGTAAAACAAGTATGAAGAATCCAAAGAGGGAACCCATAGTGTCTACATGTCAGTGAATATCTACTCTCTCCCCTCCTTCCCAGAATCTTGGTGGCTCATAAACTTATAGTTTACTTAGGGGCTCTTGATTCATTAGGCTTTTAATTTCACTCTGTAAAACTATACCTACTTATCAGCTTGAACTAGCTTAGAGCTACTGTTCCAGAGTACCTCCAAAGTATTTTTGTTTTCCAGTGGGAATCACGATCTCTGCCTCCTACTTTGCTTCATACAGAGGTAGGCTATTTTGCTAGATTTGTACCTAGGCTCATTCTTTATCCAAGCATCTATCTGAGCTGTTCACATTAACTGTGAAACAAGGATAAGTGACCTTTTCTATACTTCATATAGAAAGGGATAAGCAAAAACCTATGAAAGAACAAGAAAACTATGGGATAGAGTTAACACGATCAACATTGGCTTTTCCTTCTTAAGGCTTCTTCTCCCTCATGGAAATAAGTCAAGGCAAAAACCCCAGAGTTGTAGGGGGCAGTTAAGGGAAGTTTTGATATCCCTTTCACAGTGGCTGGGAAGTTAAGGAAAATGTAATGATCACCAATCATTCTTATGCTCAGCAGTACATCAAGAGCATTGGTAATGACAAAAACAGCAACAGCAATAGCCATCTTTCAGGTTTTTGTAGGAAATAACAAAGGAGTACAAGGTCACAGAATACTGCTCAGTGCTCTACCCTGTAATGTCCACAGGGTTCAACTCTGGACTCTTATTTTGACTTAGCTCAACTCCTTCCAGCATCTTTCTCCCAAATATCTTCACAAAACTCTTTGCAAAAATTCCAGGTCCAAAGCACCACAAGCTGATGGATTCTAAGTTTGTGTCTCCATGGCAACGAGAGTTAAAGTCAATCCTCCCTGGGGCCAGAAATTTTGCAGTCTCTTGCAAAAATCTAGTGGAGTATATTTGGAATTTTTTATTAGACAACATAAGTAAAAACATCACAATTTTAAAATAATAAGGACTAATTTCCTGGCATCCCAGGTAGTCATTTTACATTGTTGAAAACAAATATTCATCAGGCATAGGCATAGCACTATACAAAGTCTAGACTCTAGAGACTGATTGAATGGTTTGAACTCTTTTGTAACTTACTGACTATTTATATGTATGTATGTATGTATATATATATATATATGTATGTATGTATACCTAAATTGTTAAATGAAATGGGTTATAACTATCTTCATGGTTAGAGATG
The DNA here is from genome assembly GCA_023548195.1 of Bettongia penicillata ogilbyi. Lineage (NCBI taxonomy): Eukaryota > Metazoa > Chordata > Mammalia > Diprotodontia > Potoroidae > Bettongia > Bettongia penicillata. The sequence goes on from JAJHZJ010000442.1 coordinate 3,848,050, forward strand.
TAGGCCTGCTTCTCCAAATCTGTCCTTTTTTGGCATTTAGCGTTGTTGAAACACCAGGATTTTCTTGCTTTGTTGTTTATGTCTACACCTTAGGAGGGTAGCTAAGTGATGAAGTGGATGCAGTGCTGGGCTTGGAGTCAGGAAGACTCAACCTCGTGAGTTCAAATCTGGCCTCAGACACTTGTTAACTATATGACCCTGGACAAATCACTTAACCCTGTTTGCCTCAGTTTTCTCATCTATAAAATGAGCTGGAGAAGAAAATGGCAAACCACTCCAGTATCTTTGCCAAGAAAACCCCAAATGGGGCCACAAAGAGTGGGACGTGACTGGATATCAACAATAATACCTCCTAGGAGGTTCTATACCTGAAGCTTTAGGTAAGAAAGGACTTGCCTCTGGATTCAGTCCTCTTGCCTTGTCTAAAACAGGTTTCTGTTTTATTTGAGGCACGGCTGTTAGGGAATAATACTGAGTTTCTCTTTCATTGGACACCTTTTGAAAGCTCATATCTCGTTCAGAGGATCTTTCTATAACTGTCTCTTTTGCTCAGACTGTGCACTTCTTTTCACCTCATAAGAAAGTCTGATGAAGTGTCCTATGGATAGTAAGTGGTTGTCTCAATAAGAAGGAAGGATACAGGCATGTATTAAGCATCTACTATGTGCCAGACACTGGGCTTTAAAAATATCACCTCATTTGATCGTCACAGTAACCCTGTGGGATAGGTGTTATCATTATCCTTATTTATTAGATGAGGAAACTGAGGAAGACAGAGGTAAGGTGACTTGTCCAGGATCACGTAGCTAGTAAGTGTTCAAGGTCAAATCTGAACTCAAGTCTGTCTTGATTTCCAGTCTCTCACTCTATCCTCTATGCCACTTAGGTACCTCTAGCTGATAGGGCCCCCTCCACTTTCTGTGAATCTTTAGGACACGTTACCCAGTCCCTCCACATCTTTGTATAAATTGCATTTTCATTGATCTGCTAACTTCTTTGTCTCTTGAGCACCAAAGTTTCTCAATAAAATTTGTCTCCTTGTTGAAAGTCTTGACAATATACCAGGACGTCATGTTGTCATTTGTTTCTGTTGCATTTCTTTTGAGCAAAAGTCATAGCTAATTGTAGACTTCTTTCAGCTCCCCTCCAAGCTGAAATACATTGTGAATATTCATTTCATTTCCTTCTTCTGAAACTCCAAAACACAAGGCAATAGGTAGACGTGGCTCTCACTGAAACGTAAGAAAATACAGTACAGAATCTGTGACATCATACCTACTGAAATTGTATGTATCTACTAGAAATGCCATGTGTGAACTTTCAGTGAGAGTCTTGTGATCTTAGAGTTCTTTTTATGTTCAGTAGCATATGGTTGAAATGTGGTATGGTGATGGGTCTCCTTGTAGGTGACAAGATGGAGTCCTCAATTTTTTGATATCCATCAAACATTTCCTTGAGTAGCCTTGATAAGAATGATCATTATCAGGAAATTAATACACTGAAAAATACTTTAAAACACCCCAACTTTTCCTAAAACTCCTTAGCAGCCACAGATATTCTCTGCTTCCTGGTTGGGTCTGCTTGTGCATATCTGGTAAAATGATCAGTTACTACCAATATAGGGCATATTTTTACTATCTCCTTCCAAAAATAATACAGTCAGGTTTACTTGGACTTATGTTCTTCAAATATGTTGCACAAGTTGGCATTGCTTCTCTTTGCACACCATATGGAAGGGGAAAGGAGTAAGCATTTACATGGCACCTACTATGTGCTAATTGCTTTATAAATGTTACCACATTGGAATAAGTTACATACTTCTTATTAACATCCACTGATCTGGGGTCTGTGAAATCTGTTTCTTACTAAATCTTCAGTCTCTCTTCACACCTATGTCCAGAGCCATCACATATAGTATGCTCTGGGTAGCATCATCTGCCTCCTAGTTCCTTGTAGGATCTGTCAGTCTGGCATTGTGCTCCACTGCATTAACTCCAACTTCTGTCCTTGTCTTATCAGTAAGATGTATTCTTGTAACTGAAACTTGAATCTTTTAGCATCCTTTTCTTACTTCTTGGCCTGTATAGTTCTCTCAGTCCTTTATTAGCCAGCTGTCCTCACTGATGGTTACCCATAAATAATAGAAATGATAAGGGTATAAATTAGGATATAATTTATAATATATGTTATCTATGGGTAACTGAAGCAAAGAAGGCTGGTAACAATCATAGATTCTTAGAGCTGGATAGGGTCATAGATTCATTTCATTTCATTTCGATTTAAAAGGCATTTTTAAAGCTTTTCCTACTATATATACTAAGTATATATATGTATATATGTATGTAAGTATATGTATATATATATATATATATGTGTATATATACATACACTAAGCTTGCAAAGACAAAACTGAAATTGCCCCTACCCTTCAGGATCTAACAGTCTTGTGGTGATTATAACATGTACATGGATAAGCAGATACTGAGAAAAAATGATTATTTTCTTATATTAATATTATATATATGGGACCCAAACATCCTCTTTTTGATTGTTAATAACCAATTATTAGCTGGTCAGTTATTAGTCTGTTTTTTCCTCCTCTTTTTGCTTCCTTGTGAAGGACAGGGCTGACAATGAGACGTTATCCTCAATCTTATGTGGGACCCTACCCAAATGAGAGAACTTATTTCTGATTAAAGGGCAAAGACCCTGTTAAAGACCTTAACTTAAAAAGGTCAAGATCTTCCATTGCATCCGGTCATCTCCAGCTGTCCTGATCTATATCTGACCACTGGACACCGATGGCTCTGGAGGAGAAAGGGAGGCTGGTGACTTTGCACAGCCCTCAGTCTCTTAAATATGATTCACTTGCGTGTCATGGAATTACCACTCTGATGTCAGGATCCTCTGAGTGAAAAAGCGCAACAGCAAAGACAATCTAATCTAGGTGAATTCCCACTCATTTTTCTCCTCAGATAACACTGGATGGAGATGGATCCCTTTTAGATTGCTTGAGTCAGGAGTGGTCTGACTTGAGATGAGTCTCTTTGTCTGAGTCTTGACATGTTTGGAAACACATACCGTTCCCCCCCCCCCCCCCCCCCGCCCCAGCTCCTCATTACAATGAGTTCATCTCTCGTAATATTCATTCTCTCATTAATTGTTAACCAGTCAGAGTTGATTTCCGTCTGTTAGGGACAGCCCCTTCTCCAAAAGTATTTAAACATTCAAGCAGCTTTGGTTTCTGAGAGAACCACTGGCCTCAATTTATTGATTGTCTGCTAGCCCAATTAATATATTGGTCATTAATTACCCAGAAACTCTGTCTCTTGGGCTTTTCCTTAGTCTCAAAACCCAATATATACTACATAAATGAAGGGGCATACTAATATCTGAGCTAACAGTTGAGCTGACTATTAGAGCTCACAGTCTAAAAACATGCAGGTGAGAGATCACAATACATAGAATATGAATGGGGGGGATACATAACAACTGGAGGAATCAGAAAAACCTTGTACAGCAGGTGACACTAAGTGAGTCTTGAAGGTTGCTAAGCCTTCTAAAAGGTGGAGACAGAGAGGGGGAACATTTCAGGTTTGAGGGATGACTTTGAAGAGAGAGGTGGAAGATAAAAAATCATGAATGAAGAACAATGATATAAGTAAGCCATTTTGGCTGGGACACTGACTATGGGATGGAGAGTAATATGAAACCAGTTGGGATAAAGAAGTTGGATCCTGATTGTGAAGGGCTTTAAAGGCCAAATAGAAGTGTTTGTGTTTTATGCTAGAGTTTATAGGGAACCACTGAAAATTATTTTCTTTTTCTAACTGAAGATTCTTTTTTTAGAAAAAAAATTTATTTTTTCCCTAATTATATGTTAAAACAATTTTTAATATTTTCTCTTAAAGTTTTGAGCTCCAAATTCCCTCCTTCCTTCCTGTCTTCCCTTCTCCCTCCCTGAGACAGTACACAGTATGATATAGGTTATATAGGCGCATCCACTGAGATTTCATGAACGAAAGAATGACCTGGTTGGAATTATGCTTTAGGAGTATCAGTTTGCTATCTGTGTGGAGGATGGCAGCAAAAGGAGAGTTTCTTGGAGTAAGAAAACAACTTAGGATGCCAGGTGAGAAATGATAAGGGTATAAACTGGGATATAATGTATAATATATGCTATAATTTATAATACAACAGCATGGATTAGGATGGTAGCTATGAATGGAGAGAAAGGGGGCTAGTTCAAGATAGATTGTGGGCATGGAAATCATCAAAACTCAAGCAATGATGGAATATGTGCAGTGAAGGAGAGTAAAGAGGTGAGTCTGGTTCTGAGGCTACAGATTGGGGTGACTTGAGGTACAGTGGTACCCTTGGCAGAAATTTGGAAAAGAGGTAGTTTGCGGGGATAATGTTTGGACATAGTGAATTTAAGATACCTATGGGACATCTAGGGGAAATGTCTATCTAGCATGTAGTATGGAATTGGATCAGGGAATCATGGAACTGAAGCTCGAAGGGACCTTGAATATCACCTAGTCTAACAACTTCATTTAGAGAGGAGGAAATTAAGGCCCAGAGGGGTCAAACAACCTTCCCCAGGTAAATATCAGAGCCAGGAATTGATGCCAGGTCTTCTGACTTCAAGTGCAGATTTTATAGATCATCTAACTCCCCTGTTTTACAGGTAAAGAAACTGAGGCTTGGAGAGATTAAGTGACTTCCTTAGGGAAAGCCTCACAACCAATTCATGTATCACCCAGACTCATACCAAGTCTCCTCTGCTCGGTTCAGTGCCCTATAATGCAATAACCAATTCTTAGCAATTGCTTAATCATAAAGGACTTAATAAAGGATAAAGCATTTTCTCATAATAAGCTTCTGGAGTAAATAGTGCAGATATTACTATACCTGATTTACGTATGAAGAAATTCAGGTGGTCTGACTAAAGCCTTACATTCTCTCCATGAAACCACATTGTATCCACAACCACACAGACAGAAACTTGGGTGACTTGCTCAGTCATAAGGCCAGCCGGTACCTGGACTCCAATATTTGAAGACTCATTAGCTGTTTTCAAGTATTTAAAGGGCTGTCTCATGGAAGAAAGATTAGACTTGTTCTACTCTACAATAATGTATAGAGCTAATAACAATGGAGGGGAGTCAGGAAGATTTGGACTCAGATCCAGGCTTGATCATGACCAGAGTCCTCATCGACAAAGCGGGGCTAACACCTGAAGTTTTCACTGCGTAGGATTGTTGTGAAGCTCAAATCAGCTAGGTGAAATTGGACAGGACTATGGGAAAACGTAAGTTCAAATCCAGCCTCAGACACTTCCTAGCTGTGTGACCCTGGGCAAGTCACAGGCTCTGCCTCAGTTTCCTCATCTGTATAACGGAGTTTAATAATAGTAACGCCTCTCAGGGTTTGTTGTGAGGATAAAAAATGAGATAATGTTTGTGAAGTGCTTTGTAAACCTTAAAGTGCTATAGAAATATTGTTATTATATGCTTAACACAGTGTTTGGCATGTCCTTAATAAATGTTTATTGAAGGAATGAACAGATTTCACAAATTTTGAAGCAGTTACTATTTGTCAGTGGTATTATTATTAAGGCAGTTTTCCACCAGAGCTATACAAAAGGGGCATAGTCTTTCTCAGGAGGCAATGGATTCCCCTCTGCTGGAGATGACCACACAAAAGCTGAATGACCAGTTTAGCAAATGTGTTGTTTCTTAAGAGATTCCTGTTGAGGTACGGACAGAACTAGAACGCTTCCGAGGCCTCCTCCAACTTTCACAGCTTCAAGCTGCGTCACAGAATCAGTCAATTTAGATGTGAGAAACTTAGGCTCAGAGAGATGATGGAACTTGCCTAAAGTTGCAGCTGATGAGGGACAGAGTGGGAATTTAACTCTGGTGGTCTGACTCAAAACCCTGCATTCTCTCCATTAAACCCCATTGTATCCATAACAACCCAGAAACTCTGCTCTTGAAGTGGTTTCTTAATTATCAAAGAAGGATTACTTGTGTACATTTTATTATCTTCCTCATATATGAATACAAACATCATATTTCTTATATGTGCATACATGAACACATCATATTCCTTAATATGCATGTATGACCACATGTATTTCTCATATACATATGGATGAACATTGTATTTCTTACACATACATATGTGGACACGTATTCTTTATATAAACCTATGAATATGCATATTCCTAACATCTACATATGTAACTTGCTGTTACGTACATAAATACACACTTCAGGCATACATGTGATTCATCAAATTGGACTTGCAGTCAGAGGACCTCAATTTAAATTTCAGCTTCTCCACTTACTATGTGTGACCTTAAGCAAGTCACAGTTTTCTCTATAAAATGAGGAGGTTGGACTAGGTTGTACTAGACAGTCTCTAAGTTCCCTTACAATTTTAAATTTTTGATGCTAATGATCTGCCAGTTCTCAGTTAATGGAAATATTCTGATGGACCTTCTCCATGTTAGATAACCAGGAATCTCCTCTAAGTCTAATACCTAAGATTGTGAACTCCATGAGGACAGGAACTATCTTTTGCCTTTCTTTGCACTTAGCATATTGCCTGGCGCATGATAGGCACTTAATAAATGTTTATTGACAAGCTTCTGATTGACTTTAGATCAGGGCTACTCTTTAGAGCAATGGTTTCTAGCTCCAGTCAGTTTCCAGGGTTCCTCACTTATAGATCTAAAAATCTTTCTGTTAGTTGAAATACCAACCAGACTGAAATCTTTATTTTTCCATTGTGCTGCCAAAATTTTGCTCAGTCAGAATGCAGATTGTGTGTGTGTGTATCTTTGTGTATATCTATATTTGTGTGTACCAAAAACCTCTAAAATATTGAAAGGAGGAAAGAAAAGAAGGTCTAATTAAATCTGTAAAACAGGTCAACATTGAAAAATCAGTCCCTGACTCTGTAGCAATTATTGGCCTGGTCTCCTTTCCCCGGGAGTGTGCGGCTGTTGCCATGGAGGACAGGAAATCCTGAGTCTGCCCCAGCACAGAAAACTCTGGAAACTCTCCGACTGTAAATCACAACAATTTTTGTCCTGAGAAGCGGCTGTTTGCACACTGTGTTTTTTCTAAAGTCTGGTTTTGTCAGCAACATAGTTTTCACCTCCTTGCCCTGCCTGATGTTAATGCACTTGCTGCATGCCAGGCGGAGGATATACAAATTTGGGGCAGATGGCGGGTGGCAGATGGGGGTGAGGAGGGAGAATGGAGGAAAGAAGGGGAGGGTGGCTTGTTGGAATGGGGAAGGAGTCAAAAAGGGGGCTTGCAAATCAGTGCCTTATGTTATATCCTTGGAGGCAGTTCCTCTTGGGATGAGAAATCTGGGAACTGGAGTCCTCTGCTTAGCTAATGATAGTTCGACTATACCTTTCAAATGTGTGACTAACAGCCTTTGGTTCTTATCACTAAAGATCAAACATTTGGTCCCAGTATCCCCTGGTGGTTAAATGCAAGTGAGGACGTTGACTTGCTCCAAGTAACTCCGAGGAGAAATAATGTTCTAACGCTTAGTCCGGTATTCTTTCCAGCATACTGTACTGGAAGGTACCTTATTCCCACTTTCTTACTGTAAAGAAGAAGAAACTGAAGCCTAGACTAGTCGACTCTTAGCAGGGCTGATATGGAGACCAGGTGTTCTGATTCTTCCTTGCAGTAGTAGCAGCAGAGTCTCCTAGGGGCTTAGACTCGCAGCTGAACTTCCCAGGGGGGAAAGTAGGAAACTCCTGATGGGATTTGGTTCCAACTTTTAGCCCAAGCCTAAGCACCCAGTAGGTCTCAATAAATATTTGCATTAATGAATCAATAAAACAGTGACTTTCGATTCCCCTCAAAGGCCTTTTGTACTGAAGTTCCTTGTACTTTAAGGCGCAATTCCTAGTTAAAATGCAAATCTCATTGGGATAATAATAGCAAACACTGATTTGCAAAGTACTTACTTCATTTCCCAAAGAGACACAAATCTCTAGGTTGGAGATATCTTCTGTGGCCATCTAATCTAGTTTATTGTATTATGATGCATTTGACAAGTGGACATCTAACCTTGACTTCAAGATCTCCAGGTGGGGGGGACCCAAGTCGGGCTGTTCTATCAATTAACGAGCATTTATTGGATGCTGAGTGCTATGCCAGGTGCTGGGGGTATGAGTACAAACCATGAGACAACCCCTACTCGTAAGAAGTTTGCATTCTCATGGGACAAACAAGTACGTATGAAAGTTTATAGTGCACAAATAAATACAAATGGTACTGCTCACATGGTGGTAGCCATTTAAAGAGAGGAAAGAGATCAGTTGTGAATGTGTATGTATGTGTGTGTATATTAAAACCCAGGGGAATATATGTGTATATGTTGGGGTGGTATGGAGTATGTGTGTATATACACATGTGTACACACGTGTATGCATATGTGTATATGTTGGGGTGGTATGGAGTATGTGTGTATATACACATGCGTACACACACATGTGTATCTTTGTTGGGGTGGCAGAGGGCAGGGAGGGTCATCATTGAGGAGAAAATGAGGGAGAACTGGGAGGTCAACAAGGCAGGAGAGGTTTGAGGGGAAACTTGGTTCTACTTTGAAGATTTCTTTCAAGCGTGTTTGCTTAGGTCATGCCCGTAAGCTCTCTGCACAACACCGATACCTGCCCCGTGGTGTAGTGTCTCTGGTCTTTTAGTTCTCCTGATGCTGTTTCCTTTCTGTGACTTGTTCACTGATCCTGGCTCTGTACTTTCATAGGAGGGGCACGATTCTACCAGCCTACTAACTCCTACCTCTGATTGTTGTCCTTCAATGACATCGCCATGATAAAGTCAAGTTTCAATTTGTCCATCTGTGGCAGATCAGACCGATCCGAGCTTGGAATGCTCTACCACAGATTGGGCACCAGTAGTCTGTGTGAACATCTGGGGTGGTGACTCCAAATTTGTGCATCTTACATTTACTTTGTGCTGTTTCAATTCTGCTTTACTCATAGATCAAAGCACCTTTTCTGATGTGGGCATGCCGTGCTGAGCAGTCCTGTGCCAGTGTCTCCCATGTCCCACAATCAAATCAAGAATTCTTGAGAGAGACCTTAAGAATGACCTTGTATCACTTTTTCTGACCACCGTGTGATTGTCTGCCCCATACAAGTTTTCCATAAAATAATCTTTTTGGCAAGCGTACATTTTGCATTTCAACAACACGGCCAGGCCATCAGAGTCGCGTCTCTGAAGCATAGTTTGAATGCTTGGCAGTTTAGTTCAAGCAAGGACCTTAGTATCTGGTACCTTATCCTGCTAGGTGATCTTCAGAATCTTCTTAGGACAGTTCAAATGGAAGCAATTCAGTTTCCTGGCATGGCGCTGGTAGACTGGCCATGTTTCACAGGCATACAGCATTGAGGTCAGCACAATGGCTCTGTAGACCTTCAGTTTGGTAGTCAAATACTTCTTCTCTCCCAAACTTTTCTTCAGAGCCTCCCAAACCCTGAGCTAGCTCTGGCAATGCCTGCATCAACCTTGTTGCCAATGTGCACATGGAAAGTACGCTACCAATCTAAGTAAACTTATCCACAGCATTCAAAACTTCTCCATTTGTTGTAACCGATGGATGGTGTGGTGGTGGCTGATGGAGCATAATTATTAGGCCAAAATTAGCACAGGCAGCAGAGAACTGATCCATACTTTGTTGCATCTCAGCTTCAGAGGCTGCATTGAGTGCACAATCATCTGCAAATAGAAAATCATGCACCAACACTCCCTCCGTTTTGGTCTTGAACTTACCATCAGTATAATAGCTGACCTTGATGCCATGTTCATCCTCATTGAAAGCATTTGACAACACAGCTGTAAATATCATGCTAAAAAGTATGGGAGCAAGCACACAGCCCTGTTTCACTCCCGTGGTAACTGGGAAGGCAGAAGAGCATTGTCCACTATCCAGAACCTGGGCAAACATGCCTTCATGAAATTGACATACAATGCTGATGAACTTCCAAATTTTGACGTAATTTTCCATAAGCCCTCATGACTAACAGTGTCAAAGGCCTTGGTCAGATCTACAAGCTTTATGTACAGACCTCTGTTCTGCTCCTGGCATTTCTGCTGGCGTTGTCGGGCAGCAAACAACATATTGACTATTCCTCAGCCCTTTCTGAAGCCATACTGGTTCTCAGGTATATGACCATCTTCCAGGTGAAGGATCAGTCTATTAAGGAGGACTCTAGCAAGAATCTTACCAGCAATGACTAAGAGAGAGACCCCCCAGCCCCACATGTGATTGTCGCAGGACAATAATGGAGGCATCAACCTCCTGGGGGATAACCTTCTCTTGCCATATAACCTGGAAAATTTCAGTCAGTTTTTGTATGAGCAATGGTCCCCCTACCTTGTAAGTCTCAGCTGGAATGGAATCAGCACCAGGTGCTCTATCACATGAAAGGAGCCTAATGGCCCTCAAAACCTCTTCTTCAGTTGGAAGTTCAACTAAGGAGGACTTGACTTCAACCTGAGGTAAATGGTCAATGGCCTTAGAATTGACTGATGATGGTCTGTTGAGGACACTATGGAAGTGTTCAGCCCATCGCTCTAGGATCATGTTTTTATCGCTAACCAATGTGGCTCCATCAGCACTGAGTAGTTGTGATACACCATAGGTTTTTGGTTCATAAATAGCTTGCAGGGAATCATAAAAGTGCTTTATATTGTTACTATCAGCATAAAACTGAATTTCATCTGCCTTCTTACTGAGCCCGGAATCCTGCATCTCTGTAAGCTTTGCATGTACTTTGCTTTTGATGGAATTAAATACTGACTTCTTAGAGGTGGATGAACTATCCTGCTGGTAAATCCTGCGGAGTGCTTGTTTTTCATTTAGCAACTTTTGGATCTCCCCCATCATTTTAATCAAACCAGTCTTGGTGTTTGCAAGGGTTCTGACCTAGATGAGCAAATGCAGTGCTGTATACCAAATCTCTGTAAGCTGCCCACTCCTTTTCTTCTCCACTGTTGCCAACTGTGTGTTGGCTCAACTTTCCCTCCAACTTAGCCACACACTGTTCACGCTCAGAGAAAAGCTCTAATTTGTTGACATTAATTCTCTGACATTAATTCTCTGGTCATTTTGCTTTGGGGGTGGCACTTTTGATGAATGCGAATATTTAGCTTGGAAAGGATAAGTCTATGATCAGTCCAGAACTTTGCACCACACTTTTGTCACTCTCACATCTTGTCTGTCTGTTCTCCTTAAAATCACATAGTCTATTAGACGCCAAGGAGCAGTGCTCTGGCCAATGTTGGCAATGGGGTGATGAAACTGGAGGATACTGCCGGGTGTCGGAGGCTGCCTGGAGACCCCTGTTTCCAGGGACTAACTCCTACCACTTAATGAAAGTACCAGTCAGGCTGCTGCTGACCTGCCCCCTCTCATTTCTCCCTTCCTTTGAGAAGTAGAGATTAGATATGAATAAGAAAAGGGTAATTTCCAAAGACCTGCAGAGTTTGGGAAAAGATTGTGAAATGGATGGAGTTTTAGACTCTGAGTCAAAAGAACTGGTTTGAATTCTCCCTCAAACACTTAATGATTAGTTATGTGATGCTAAGCAATCAATCAATTATCAAGTATTTATTAAGTACATTTTGTTATCTATAAAATGGAAATAACAATATTTGTGCCATTAATCGTGCAGAGTTATTGTGACAAAAGTACTTGGCAGGGTTTTGAAAACGGGAATTATTATGTAGCAGTATGAGCTCCAGATGACTGAGGACTCCAGACAGCTGGCTAGCTGCCTCTCCCCTCAGGGTTCTTGGGGTTCTGCTGTTACTATTAACTAGTAGTTAGTTACTACTAAGCCTGAGGCTCCACTTTGATGTATCCTCCTCAATATTGGTGGGAGCGATCAGTGATTAGTGCTCTGGGTGTCATATAACTAATGTCAAAGAACTTTTACAGAGATATTTAAGGAGAAGATAAGAACAGGAATTAAAGTATATCCATCACCCTCTGAACTGAAATGTTTACGTAGATTCTCCTCTATACCATCTTGGTTCCTAGGGAGAGTGGGCTCAACTTTAAATCAATTGCTACAAATCATGTACCCCACCAAGTTCACTTCTGATCATGTCATAACTGATGGATAAGCCACTTCCTTGCTCCTGGGCGTAGAGTCTTGCCTGTCACTGACCAACTTCTAGGCTGGGTCATGTAGGCCTCTCCTCCCCAGGCTTGTCTCCTGACAAGAGATCTCTGAAGTGTTTTTCCTTCAACCTTTGGAAATTTTATTGGGCCCAGTATCCAATAGGAACTGGCCTCACCTCAGACCCAGATTTGCTCAGGGGATAAATGAGTTTCATTTATGACTGTGGATGAGAGAGGGCCCCAAGCCCCTCATTTACTTGGGGACCTAGAGCATTTCACTGTAATTTTATTTAATGAGTTGTACATTACAAGTATTTTTGGCAGTTGGAAGTTGAGGGGTGTGTGTGTGTGTGTGTGTGTGTGTGTGTGTGTGTGTGTGTGTGTGTGTGTGTGTGTGTGTGTGTGTGTGTGTGTGAATGTAAATGTGGAGAGAGAAGGTTCCGCTTTTTTAACCCTGTAGGGCAAAGGTTACATTGGAGGAGAAAGGGTAGAAGAATGAAGAGAAAATAACAAGGCAGCAGGAAAATATAATGAAGGAATAGGAAGAAAAGAGCTTGATATGTAGATTTGTAGTGATACTGATTATATTCTTGACTTAAATTGAACAGTAGAAAGAGCCCTGGATTTAAAGTCAGAGAACCTTAAATCCTACCTCTGATAAGAGGTATAGGACAGTCACAGCTTCTCGATGCCTTAATCTCCTTATCTGTAAAATGAAGGTGCTGGATTAGATGGTCTCTAATATCACTTGTAGCTCTAAACCTGTGGTTTTATGAACTAATTTTGCTTATATCTTGTTTTCTCAGCTAGATTGTGTACTCCTGAAATACAAGGTCTTTATTATATTTTTTCTTATGCATCACCATGATTACAGCATTGTGTATACTCTAGGTGCTCACTAAATGTTTGTTTAACTTATCTGCTGGGTAATGACTGAATGAATAAATACGTACAGGCAATTGCTGACTCTGGACAAAGCATAAAAATCTCATTGCTGGTTTGATGATGCTGGCAGGGAATGTGTGTTTCTAGCAACATAACCTTGACCCCCAGTCTTTTGAGAGTTGAAGGATTGCTTATTAAAATAACTCTTTATGTTCCATTTTCAAAGTTAATAGATCCATTTATAAATTAAGTTTTGCTCAAACAATGTCCATATAAAGTTATAAAAACTTGGACAATTAAATAAGCAATTTCTCTTAGGAATTAGTTCTTTAAAATAATTCCAGCTCTTTCAACAGAAGAATTTAAAAACCAGCCACAACCCTCTCCTTAAAAAAATTGCAGAGCAGATTGACTGGGTAAATTATTGTGGGAAGATTAAAGAGTGACCAGTATTTATATTCCAGTAATCCAGTGGATATGTAATATATATGCAATAGAGAGCTATTGAATTAATTTTAAAAGAAGGTATCTATATTTTAACCTGTTATTGCCTGTCCATTCTGTGTGACTAATTCATGTCTGCCCACAAGTTCACTGGGGGTGAGGGTTGGGAGGAGAGGGGAGCCGTGCATCATGATGGATGCCTTCTTTATGTTTTCCTGACACTATGAGGATATCTTCCACTGCAGTTGGAGGGTTATCCATAAGTTATCCCTTGGACGCTTATGTTACTGGCCCATCATTTTTAAAAAAAATGTGGTTTTGATAGTGTCCTTAAATCTCCTTTGTAATTCCTTGTTTGGAATGTTTTCTATAGTCTGCTCACACCCATCACTTTGCCTCTCCTTTGCTCTTTGGATGACCCTCAGTTTCAATTCTTCAGAGAGTATTCTGTTTCATGACTCACATTTAGGCAGCATCACTGGAAGAATATTGATATTAAAAGAGATTTTTTTGTTTCAGGGAGAACTTGGAAATACGAAAAGAATTTTAAAATTCAAATTCTTAAATTCAGCTTCTTCTTTTCCTCCTGTTCAGTTTTAAGCCTCTTATTGTTCATTGCCAATGTCTGTCTAAAATATATATTTATATATTTATGTATATTTGTTATTTATTATTAAATATAATTTTAATTTGTAGGCATGTTTATACACACTTAACTTTATATGCATATATACTTGTGTATATATATATATGTATATATATATATATATATATGAGCATGCATACGTGTGTGTGTGTGTGTATGTATAAAATAATTTGGCCTCTAGTCATTTTGTATCCTTTATTATTTCCTGTGGATAATTTTGTGTATGAACGGTTAAAGTAAGCTATTTCTGCTGATTAGGGGTCTTACTTAGGACACTTTGCAATGTAGATTTCACCATCTCTAAGAAATTCCTTTCAACTTGGACCCTACATTGATTCTCCCCATGAGCAGGTATATTCCTCTGTTTTATACTCCATTTTGTATTTATTATGAAAGGGCCATCAAACAAGGTTATCATTGTTATATCTTTCAAAGAATCTTATATAATTCTGTCATGTGTGTAGAGCAGGTGTTCTCAACCTTTTTTTTTTTTTTTGTAACATGGACCCCATTGGCAGTCTAATGAAACCTTAGTCTCTTTTCAGAAGTTGGTTTTGTTTTTTTTTTTATTCATAATGGAAGGGAATGGTAAATTTCAGTTAGCGATTAGTGGAAATAAAGGCATATTTTTTTTCCCCATCCAAATTCATGGACCTCTTGATTATCTGTGGGACATATTAGGGATCCATGGACCTCAGGTTAAGAAACCTAGGAATGTAAGGAAAGCCTGAAGTCAGGTTCTTACCCTACTGAATCAACTAACTTTGAGTTTTGTGTAATACAAATCCCAGCAACTTTGTGATGATAAAGATGCGGTCTCCTGTAAAAAAAAATGCTTGTAGAAACCTGTGTGGTCTTTAAATTAATATGCTTGATGACCTCAATGCATGTGTAAAATATTTAAATATTCATAAATATTTACATAGATGGGAAAGTAGGTATGAGGTACTACAATAATTGTTGATATTTTCTGAATTGCCTTTTGAGTAATAAAGTCCAAGAGTTTTTCCATGTTTCCTATCTTTGCCTCCTTCAGATACTTTAAGAATAATCTCTCATTTCTTTCCAAATTGTGCTGCTTCTGTTATGGTGGATGTCTCTCTCTATATATATATGCTTTGCCTAGTTCAGATTTTTTTAAAAAAATCATTTTTGTCCTTTTAAAAGAAATTTCAACTTTCTCTATAAGCATATCCAGTACTATAATGTTTGAGTGCATGTTGGTTGCTCTACTTTCCTTGATGGTTGGTTATTAAAAAATTTCTTTGCAGCTGTCTTAATGTTAATTTAGGAAGGTTTGGAATACAGGGTCCCATAGAGGGAAAAGTAGCAATCTCTCTTCTCTGCCACTTATGTTCCCACAAAAAAGGGTGCAAGGATCCAGACAGGCCCACAAACCATAGCTCTGGGTTCAAGGAGAATAAAGGGGAGGAGGTTGTTCTGTTGGGGAACATAGTTCCCTGTCTGGGCCTTGTATTCTATATTCCCCAAGACAAGACTCTGAACACAGATGTGGCTACATCTGTCATTAGAAAGGAGAGATTAGCATACTGATATCCCCCCCAAAAGGAACCATTCAACACGTTTTTTAAAATATTGCAGAAGAGAATAAAAGATTTTCTGAAGGAAGCATAGAAAAAACAGGACTGTGTTAAAAGTAATGTGCATATGTCTTTTTTTTTTTTTGAAAGCAAATGGTTTGCAGTATGTTTTCACATACAATTCTCTGTTGGTGTTCTGCTGGTACATTGACCATGTGTGACTGAAGGCAGATCATTGACAAACAAAATACAGCTTAAGATGGCAGCTCATAGAAAAAATTTTTGAGCAATCAAGCTTTTTTCACAGAAGACACTCATTGAACAAAGGGCAATCAGGGAAGGTAACACACCTCTACCCTAAGTCTTAAATGGAGTTAGGCACCCAACATGGATAAAGCAGGGTTTTTATAGGGTTCTTATCTGGGTCAAATAGGAGCAGGCGTTGGGGGCAGGAAGCAAAGGGCTCAGACCTGGGGTGGGGGACTAGGTGTGGGAGTGGTGCTGACTCACTGGGGGTGGGGGTATGGGTGGGGATTGTGGGGCAGTGCTTGGTAAATTGGCCATTAATGGTGAAGGGACTTTGTGTCTTACTCTGGCAGGGTGACTCAGAGTGTTCTCAGTGCTTCTTCATTTAGCAGATTGTGAGGTTACTGTGTTACTTAGAGCAAATCGTTTCCATCTTTTGGTCATTTGTTATCCTGGATCCAGTTTCATCCTTAATTCCCTCTGGATAAATTTTCTTACCTGGATCTCTCACTGAGCTTTTTTTAAACTCATTTTACTCTCTAGTAGTGGGAATAATATTTTAAGACCCTGGCCCATAGAGATTAGACTAGTGTTTCCTTAAAAGGTATTGCAGCCATCTCCAAGATTTAATTTGCTTTGGGTGCTAAGGTTGTTGATATGGCTTCCTGGTTACTGGAGTACATAAAGCCATGAGGGATTTCAGCTGCTCTTTCATGCTTGACCATATCACCAAAGTCATCACAGAAATGTGGGAGTTGTTCTAAGCTCAACACAGTGTCCTTTAGGAAGAGGGCAGCTAGGTGATGCAGTGGATGGATGGTTGGATTTGAACTCAGGACCTGCCTCAGACACCCACTAGCTTCCTGACCATGGGAAAGTTGTTAGCCTTTGAGAGTGTGAGTTTCCTTATCTGTAAAATGAGGATATGGTTGTTATAAGGATCAAATAAGATAACTTTTTAAAATCTTTGTCAACTTTAAAGCACCATATAAATGTTAGCTGTTCTTGTGAAAAGCCTTTTGAATATCATTTCCCTGCTATGGCTAAGTAACTCTTCTGGTTAATAAAATGTCAGATCTTTTACAATTGTTTCGTTTTATTCCAATATGGAATCTGAGGTATCTGATTGACCTAGTCAACCTTGACCTATGACATTTGGCTATAGCTGTCAGTTTTGGAATGGAATGATCTCCTTGAAGTCAGGAATGGCTGGTACAGAGGATGGGGAGACATGGATAACCTCCATCCTTCTTGGAATTCCATACTCTCTGGTCTTGCTTTTGCAAATGGTGTCTGCTTAGCATGAAGCTTCCCTACCAGCTCTGTAGGATTGGTTAGTAAATTGTAGCCATTCAGCAATAGAGACCAGTGGAACTTTATCTGAGCTCTATGTCTTTAAAAATTATATCCTAAAGATGACTGTAGTAAATTGTAATTTGTTGGATTTATCTAATTCTTGTAGGGGTAACTAGGTGGCGCATTGGATAGAGTGCTGGGTATGGAGTCAAACAGACTCATCTTCCTGAGTTCAAATCTGTCCTCATACACGTACTAGCTATGTGACCCTGGGCAAGTCATTTGACCCTGTGTGCCTCAGTTTCCTCAACTGCAAAATGAGTTGAAGAAGGAAATGGAGCACTCCAGTATTTTTGCCAAGAAAACTCCAGTTGAGGTCATGAAGAGTTAGAGACGACTAAACAACTAAACTATTTTTGTATTTTGGAGTGGTCGTGAATTTTAGGTCAGGCACACCAACTGTCTTGGCTCTGGCCTGTCCAAACTAATTATTTAAGCCTCCTCTAAGTTCTTCTTAGCTTTTTTTTTTTTACTTCCAGGACCACTTTGGCAGTCTGGTAAAGCTGATGAATACTTTTTCAAAATAATGTTTTTAAACATATAAAATAAAATGCATAGGATTATAAGGGAAGCCAATTATGTTATCAAAATATTTTTTAAAACGGATTCCCACAGACTCCAATTAAGAACCTTGGTTAAAGGATTTCCTCAGAACCCTCTTTATCTTGGAAACCACAGGGAGGTATTGAAATTTTAAGAGGAGAGGTTTTTTCGTTAGCAGAAAAAGACGCCCTTTCTCCTGCTGGGACCAGAAGGATTTGTATTACTAACAGTCATCAGCTAATTACCTTGAGGAAGTCTACAGAATTAGAAAAGCCAGGGCTCTAAATAGTTATCTGTAATGTAAATTCAAAACCTTTGTGTCTTGGTAGTTGCAAAGGAATAGCTTTTGTCTGTTGGACCCTACTGTGAGATTTGTGTGTGAATGAGGAAAGAACTGTTTGGCTTTCCTAGGAACTGCTGAGACTTTGAAAGTAGCATTTAGGAGGCCTCTAGGAGCTTTGTTCTGGGGACTCAGTTGGGATTTTCTGGTATATGAAATTCAGGAAGGCATGTGGCATGCATGTATTTATCATCCCCAGAAGCCCTGAGACTTTTCCAGAATTGAAGCAATTGGCAAAGGCAGGGGTGGAGACTGATTCCAAGTCAAAGGGCCACACTTGAGGACCTAGAGGGCCACATGTGGCCTTGAAGGCAGAAGGTTCCCCACCCCTGGACAAAGGCATCCCAAAACAAGGTGGGTCTGTAACAATTTTTAAAATTTAAAAAGAGATACTCTCTAATCTATGAAATATGACTTTATCTGTCTCTGTATCTTGTCTCTCTGTCTTTGCCTCTTCTCTCCAACTTACAGTGAGAGGTAGGTGAGGGGTCCTCTGGATCCCAGGCTTTGTATGTTGTAGCCAACCCTAACAGAATTAACTAATGACTGTTTGTACATGTAGGATAGAACCTAGAAGTCTCTTGCTTTCTCTTCTTTCCCTGATTCCTAGTCTTGGGGCAGGAATCAGCTTTATAGGTTTGAGATGTGAAGAGCTCCTGGATCCCTCAATGATGGATAACTGGAAGCTGGAAAAATTTCCTTCCTTGGAGCGAATTGGAGCGAATGAACATTGACAGGAAGAGGCATACAAATACTAGTTCCTTTGGCCAGAATCCCTTTGAGTGAATGGCCAGAGTTCCTCTGTAGGGACTTAACTTGACCTCATCAAGTGTTGGACCTACTTGGAACAGTGATGCCCTGGCCTGTGGCATGTAGCTTAGTTGCAGGAGAGAGGGAGCGGAGAGGAGAGAGGGAGCCAGTCCCCATAGAGGGGCAACATGTGGCAGAATTAGGTATGGGGGACAATATAGGGGGACAGCAGCTGGGCAGAAACACAGTGTTGACCTTGAAAAAAAAAAGGCAAACAGGCTAGGTAATTATAAATTAATATTATTTTTTCCCTTAAAGCCAGCAGATAATGTGCTCTATGGAACCAAAACCTAAGTTCTGATAAAAGAATGACCAGCCTTAAATACATTTTAGAACAGTCCCAACTCTGGGTCTCTCTATCACTCAAATTTATGATCTCCCTATATGTTTAACCATATTATGAGAAAGGAATTTTCTTAATTGAATAGGTGGTAAATACAATAAGATAAGAGAGTTGACAAAGTGTCAATTGAAATTATGACCCAGGATATGTTTTCTTTACCATTAATGTGCCATAATATAGTTTATGTCCATACAATATTAAGAAAAAGTCCCATTATTCAAAATAGTATCTTGGGTTAATCCTTAATGGCCATGTACAGAAAAAAATGCTCTTAAGTCAAGCCCATCTAGCCTAGTTGACCTTGGAGGAGGTATTCTTTGCATTTACTCAGAGAACAAAAGAAGTTGTTAGATCTGAGCTTTTCTTCTGGTTGATTAGTTCAGGTGGTGGCCCTTATTGAAATTCAAATTGATATTAAATGATTATCAACAGAAACCCAAAGTGTATAGGGGAGCCGTGCTCAAGTTTCATCATGGTAGGGGTATTGCTAGGCTCTGTCACAAGAGGGCAATGCTTGTCCTTGGCCAAGTTGGCTATGATGCAGGACCTAGAGGTAAAAACAGTTGACAGAAAAACGGGTTCTGCTGGCATGGACAGAGGCAAAGGAAGGCCCAGTGTGGCCCTTGGTTTACTGTTATGTAGAACTGATGGTGCCCCATCACACTGATGGGGTTCAGACTCTAGGAGCCTCCTTGAGCTCCCCTTGAATCTTCCCACTTAATCTGGTCTTTCTTACTCAAATCTAATCTTCCTATTTGTTCTGGCTGTCAGGAAGCCCAAGGGCTTTTCATTATCATTTCAGTTGTCTGTTGCACTCCCCATCCTTGATCCCATCAAAACCCCATTCCCCAGGCTGCCATCAAGATCTGTATCCATTCCCATACTGCCCCTATCAAGATCTCTGGATTGCCCCACCTGCTTCCCACCCAAACCCTCCATTGTCTGATATCTCCTGATAGCCTCCAGGTGTTTCCAGCCTTTGACCCTCCTTGGACTTCTCAAGACCCTTCCTAAACCCCTCTTCCCATACCCGTGACTACCAGACCACCCCTCCAGACCCCTCCTATACTCTTTTCTGTGTTTAAGTTCCATCTTGCCTGCATGAAGGCGTTCAGATTCAATCCAGCTCAGACTCTGTCTAGCTGAGATTATATCTGGCCCGCTTGTGAATACAAGCGTCACAAATGCTTAGGCTCCTCAAGAGGCAACCCAATTAGGCGAATCCTTAATAAACTTTGTTTTCTTTGGTTTTAAGAAGGCTTGAGTCGAATTCATTCAAGCACGACCCGGATTATCGGTATTTTGGGGTCCTGATCACCATACACCTCATCAACATGGCTACCTATGCAGCGTCCAGTGGTCGTTCAGAAATCGGTCCCTCCAAAGTTACCAATGATCTCTCTTAACATTTTTATTTTTTATTCTGAACTTTAGCACCAAAAAAGATCATTTTTATGTACATAACAACACCAAAAGAGGATTATGTATGAAACCATTTCAAACTCCTTACTTTTTTATTTTTTTAAAAAAAGGACATAAATTCTGCATATTACTTTAAAAGCAGTCCTGCTTCTCTGTTCTCCCTTCTGAAAATCCTTTCATTTTCTTCTATCCCATTTAAAAAATGTATCCAATGATTCTCTGAAAGGGAGGGATAGCAGTGTCGCTTATTTCTTCCTAACTTACCCTAATCAAAATCCAAAAGAAAGGGGGAAAAAAACTCCTTGCAACAATCAAGAATAGTCCATCTAAGTGAATCTCACATGGTGGCCCTGTCCAAAAATGCATGCCTCTTTCTACACTTTGTGTCTATCACTTCTCTGTAAGGAGGTGGGTATCATGTTTCATTACAGATCTTCCAGAGAAACGGTTGGTTATTTCATTGATTAAAGTCTATCAGAATTGTTTTTCTTTGCATCATTCTTGACCTTTGTGAAAAATGCTTTGTTATATTGTTTGGAAAACATTATTATACTGTTTAAATCCAACTTTATGTGACTAAAGATTGTTTGCATCCAGAATGTTGCCCTGACCTCAGTAACTCTCCAGAAATTCTGGAGGTTCCCTTTGTGTTTTTCAAATTTTATTGAATGTTTATACTTACTAATATTCATCTCAATCTACATTGTTTTCCTGTGGTATTCTTGTCTAAATTCTATACCTGCTGTTGATTTATTTTCTAGGATAGTTTTTTTTTTTTGTAGTAGATACCTTCTTGTATTTTTTCAATCTCTTGCTTGTGTTTTAATATTTCTCATTGTTTCCTGGAGTCATTGAGTTTTATTTGCATCATTCTGTTTTTCAGGAGTCTAATAGTTGGATAAAATTTTCTATTTTCAGTTCTAAGCTATTTATTTCTTTTCCACTTTTTCCTTCACCCCTCCCCCACCATGCCCCACTCCAAGGTTCAACTTAAAATTATTAGGAGGAAGTTATTTTCTTAGTCTGGCTTAACATCTTGTGTGTCAAGTTGTTAAGTCGTTTCAGCTGTGTCCAACTCTCTGTGACCTCTTTTGGGCTTTTCTTGACAAAGATACTGGACTGATTTGCCATTTCCTTCTCCAACTCATTTTACAGATGAGGAAACTCGAGCAAACAGGGTCAAGTGATTTTCCCAGGGTCACCCAGCTGTTAAGCATCTGAGGCTGGATTTGAATTCTGACTTCAGACCTTGGTATATTATATTGCTTCTTTGGATGATGGCTGTTGAGGCTAGACTCAAAAATGAACCAGTGGTCTGTGGGGCATTACCATTCCCTAGACTCTTGGGGTCAGGGTTGTGGGCTATCTCCATCAAGGTCTAAAGGAAGATGGTAGTTGAGGTGGTGGTGGTGGTGGTTTTGCTTGCCCAGCATATGCTACCTCCTGTATTTCTCCTAGGGCATAAGATTAATAAACATCATTTCCTCTTGTTGTTTGCTACTGGAGTTGTCTTAAATGCTTTTGCTGAGCCTACAGGAGATAAGTGATTAGCCTAATATTTTTTATTCAATTGCAAAAAGCACTTATTTTATACATGTGTTTAAAGTCCCTGTCCCACTTAATGCTAGTTCTTCCCTCTGAGATTACCTCCAATTTACTCTGTTTATATCTTATATGTACACAGCTGTTTGCATATAGTCTCCCCATTAAACCACTAGCTCCTTAAAGGTGGGGACTGTTTTTGCCTTTTTTGTATACCTAACACTAAGCACAGCAAGCTCTTTGTCATAGAAGGTGCTTAATAAATGCTTGATGGCTGACTGACTGAAGAACATTGAATACGCAGAAATAGCAGGACAGTGACTTGTCCCAGGACTTTTTCTATCTGAAATTTATCAAAAAAAGGTGAGAGTAAAATGAATTAACAGCAGTAACTGCTAACATTCCTATCAGCTCATGTTTAGTTTTCCAAAGCACTTTACATATGTTACCTCCTTTGATCAGATTCCTAATTTGAGAGCTACCAGTCCCATAGCCAGAGTGGAATGGGCTACCTCAGAATGTAGTGACTTCCTCCTACTCGCTGGAAATTTTCATACAATCCAAGTGACAAAACCAATCTGGTATGCTGATGACTGGATCCTTGTTCAGTTAGGAGTTAGTTAGATGGTTTTAAAGTCTCTTTCATCTCTGAAATTCTGTGAATTGAAGGAGAGAAATAGAATATTATCTTGAATTGGGGTGGGAGGTTATATGCAAAGAAGTTTTTCTGTGCTTTGAATTTAATTGGACACTTATTGAGCACTTATAGTATTTAAAGCACATATATGCAAGTGCTGTGGATGCAAAGCTAAGAGGGCAGTGGAAGGAGTCTCTGCGTTTTCTCAGTAAAATAGTAAAATCCACGTTATCTTCCAATAAGACCTTCCCTAGGAGCAAAACTCAGCTCTTTCTACCATGAAGGCTGTCAGACCACCGGGAGGCTGGGCCTTCAAAGGTCATTCTCCTAGCTTTTCCTCAAGTGGAAAATCCTGTCTTCAGATGGGACTTCCTGCCTCTCCTAGTGCAATCTCCTTAGGCCTCAGTTTCCTCATTTGTAGAGTTGTTAAAAATGGTTGTTGACAGATTAATCAATACCTTTTACTGTGACTAACTACTTTATCAATAAATAAGTTTATCAGCGTGGGAATTTCTGGCATGGGCACTCACTCCATAGAAGGCAAATTGAGGGCTGTGAATAAGCCAAATTCAACAAGCATTTACTATTGCTGCAGCTGCTGCTGTTACTACTACTACCACTACCACTACTACTACTGCTACTACTACCTCTACAACTGCTGCTGCTACTGTTGCTGCTAATAATAACAATGATGTTCATAATTATAATGATAGTAATAACCATTAATTTCAACCTCCTTGAGGGCAGGGGCCGTCTTGTATCCCTTTTGTGTATCCCCAGTACTTAGCACAACTAAGCACACCTAGGTGTGGATGGAGTCCCAACCCTGGAGTAAGTAGGAGCTGAGTTTAGACCTGACCTCAGACACTTGCTAGCTTGTGACCCTGGGAAGGTCACTTAACCCTGTTTGCCTCAGTTTCCTCATCTGTAAATGAGCTGTAGAAGGAAATGGCAAACCACTCCAGTATCCCTGCCAAGAAAACCCCAAATGAAGAGTCTGACATGACTAAAATGACTGAAGCACCAAAAGCACTTGGCACAGCCCCCTGTCACATAATAGATGCTTGGTAAATGTGGATTGATTGATTGATTGCTGGTTGTTACCTTGCCCATTGTGAGATCTGGATAGCCAAATGGCTCTGGACGTTGAAGCTTTGGCTGGTTTTATCAGTTCTTACTAGGAACAGGATTTCCTTTGAGCAGCAGCCAGCCCACTCCTTTTTTTATCCCTTCCCTTCTCTGTCAATATTTGTTTTTCCACCAACCATCTATCTACAGCATGGTGTTTGCTCAAAGGAACAGATGTGGAAAGGGCCTCTATTCCTTGCTACCTATTCCTACTCTGCTACCACTATTAGCTTCTTGGCATTTCCTGATTGGTTTGGTTTGCTAACTAGGGTGGAGTCCACCTGGACTTCTGGGTGGGGGCTTATCAGCTAGAAGGTTAATTAGACCAGTATGCTGAAAAGGAATTAGGACACACCTGCCCTCATTCCTACATCCCACGATCTGGACTGGTGATGTTCAACACATTGCCAAGCATAGTTCTGTGACTCTATTTCCCCTTGTACTCCAGCAAGCATAGTAAAAGGGGCCCTTATCCCAGAGCCATAATTTGTACAGAATGACTGGAACTTTGCCCCAAAACACAGAACTTTGGGGAGCACTGAAAGCATTTTCACTCCTGCTACACAAAGTGAATTTAGTACCCAGTTAGCAGATGCCTCTTCTCCCATTGTACATGTAAATAGCGGGGCAGGAGGGGTGGTCTTTGGCTATAGCAAACTTAGCTATTGAAATTCCCCTTTTGCTCTGTATTTTGGCTCATTATATGCAGTAGGAATGGATCTTTTAAGTTCCAGGGGGAGATCTCCTAACTGATGCAGCTGCCTGGAGCTCCGGAGCAAGAGGCAAACAGAAGATTTTGTAAAAGCAGAGAATAATTCTGAAACACTGATAAGGTGAAATGACTTATTTTTCATTAAATTCCTGTTTATTTCAGAGCATCATCGATTTAGAATGTGAAGGACCCTATTAGGGATCATCAAGTACAGTCCCCTCATTTTACCAACAAAGGGATTGAGGCACAGAAGGGATATATGACTTGCCCACAGTCATACATCTGAGGCATGATTTGTACCCAGGTGTTCTTGGTTCCAAAATCTGATCCCCTGTTCAGTATGCCAACCTACCTCTCATATGTTTTGTTTTGTTTTTGGAAGCAATCAGGTTTAAGTAACTTGCCCAGGGTCACACAACTAATAAGTGTCCAAGAACAGATTTAATTTCCTGATTCAAATATTAATGTGCCACCATGCTGCTTCAATCATGTATGTATTTTTAAAGACATACACACACACAAAGATGCATACATATATATGTAATGTACACTACATGCATATATGAAAAATAGCATGGTAAAATGAATAAAGAGGTGGATTCACAGTCAGAAAGGCCTAGGTTCAAACACCTCTGATACGTGCTGACTGTTTGACCTTGGGTGAGTCACATGCCAGTAGTACCCCAAATGACTCTGTATGACTCTGATTTGTAGACCAGTTGTAGTTTTCAGTGTGTCTCTTGCTGGCAGTTTCCTTATTAATGGAATCATAGTTCTAGACAACCCCAGAGAAGTTTCATAGATTCCTTTCATTTATTACATACCCTCAATATTCCTTGTAACACCATCACCACCACCACCACCACCACCAGTCAACAATTAAATAAAATTAGAACAGTGACCCTATCTGACATTGTCGATGTTATGGAACATCAGCCTCTGTTTTACTTCCCAACTCAGCGGCAGGAGCTGTGTTTCATTATCCATCCTCTGAAACGAAGATTAATCATTGCATTTTTTTTAGTTCAGCTGCCTTTTGTAAATTCCTTTTTATAGAAGGAAGATTTAACATGTAAATAATAATCACCTTTCAAATGATCCCAGCAGGCTAGGTGTACCTTCAGTCACAGTAGTCCTGACAGTATGGAATTTAAAAGCAATTTATTTGCTGAGCTAAAAAGACATTTTTAAAAGTCCACTATTGCTTGCTAAAGAATGAGGTTGGTTTTTCCAAGCCCATCGTTTTAGTGTCTAGATCTAGGAGTTGAGATGCTAGGTTAGTGGTTTGGGGAAAGAAAATGAATGTGACTAGATGGGTTTTAATGTTTATAGGATTTTAGAAACTTGCTTGGCTCTCCAAAATTGAAATATTCAGACAGGGTTGTTATTTTTGGTTCTAATGCCATTTTCATGGCAGTAGCAGGAAAGAAAATGAGCCAGGACTACGAAGAATTGGAAAAAGTTAATAAAAAAGAATTTTCTACATATGTGGTGTTAATTACAGTAAGATGTGCACACAAATGTCATTGATTTCTAACTAGTCAGTCAATTCAGCAAGCAGTTATTGAGAGCCTATTCATGGCATGGAAGGCGCTAGTATAAGGAGCTGGAGGTCCAAAGTCAGTCCTCAGGGACTGACAAATAAAAAATGAATATATGTAATCGATTGAGTCCTGCCTAGTTTACCTTCCAGACATCTCTTTCTCCTGACTGCTTCACCCTGGTGTAGACTCTTATCACTTCCCATCTTAACTCTTTCAATGGCCTGCTGATTTGTCTCCCTGCCAAGAGTCTCTCCCTACTCTAGTCCTTCCTCAGCTCTGATGTCAAATTTGACCACAAGACCTCCTTTCCTTCCCATTCATTTAACTACAGTGGCTCGCTATACTTCAGCATCAAATATAGAATTCTCTGCCATTCAAAGGTTTCCCTTCTACTTTTCCGATCTTCTTCCATCCTACTCATCCCCATGTACCCTATAATCCAGTGACACTGGCCTCCTTGCTTTTCCTGCAGAAAGACACTGTCTTCAGATTCCAGGTATTTTTACTGACTCTCCCCCATGCCTGAAATTCTCTCCTTCTTTATTTCTACCTCTTGGCTTCCCTGGCTTCCTTCAGGTTCCAGATAAAATTCTGCTTTGTAGCAGAAGTCATTCCCACTCTTAATTATCCTATATATAGTTTGTTGTATGCATTATTGTTTGCATGTTGTCTCCCCCGTTAGGTTGTGAGCTCCATGAGAGAAGGGACTGTTTTTTGCCTTTCTTTGTATCCCCAGCACTTGGAACAGTGACTGGCACATAGTAGGGACTTAATCAGTTCGTGTTGATTTTTTGCCTGATTGGTATCACCCCAAGTACCTAGCACAGAAGATAGCTAGGTGGCACAACTGATAGAGTGTAGGACTTGGAGCCAGTCAATCAATAAACCTTGATTAAGCTCCTGCTATGTGTCAGGCATTGTGCTAAACATTGGAAATATTATGAAAGGCAAAAGACAGTCCCTGCTCTCAAGGAGAAATGGGGAAAGACAGACCTGAGTTCAGATCTTTACTCAGATACTTTGCTAGGTGTTTCCTCATCTATAAAATGAGGAAATTAATAACAGTAGGTAACTCCCTTATAGGGTTGTTATGAAGATCAAAAGAGACTTTAAAATATATATTTATGTGTCATATATTCATATATAATATTTCTTTGTATATGTATTGAGATAAATTATTTCTCATATTAATGGCAAGTTATTAAAATTGGGGAGACCAAAGCTTTTTTCCCTGTCCTATTTCCTTGTCCAAAGCCCAGTCTGTCAAGGACTAAGACCATGGAAGATAAGGTTAACATTCTTCTCATTCTGGGTATTGCTATTCTACCCAACTAGATAGACTTCTAATCTAGAATGTGTTCCACTCACTCAAGCTAATTTGACCAGAGGTAGATCTTCTGTCTTGGTTGCCCAAGGCTGTGAAAGTCTGGGTATAGAAGTGATCCCTTTGTCCAGGAGTGACATGATGTCACTCTCCCAGTCCCTCATTAGAATAGGTCCATCTATCATCAATTGTTAACTAATCAGAGTTGATTGGCACCCTCTGGAACATCCCTTTTTGCCAGGGCAAATAAGCAGTGAGCCTGTCGCCATGATTGTCTTTGGCATTTAAGAGTGTCACTGACCTTTTGATTAATAAAATGCTAACATTGATAAAATGATTAATTACCAGGAAACTATGTCTTGAACTTTTTAAAGTCACAGTGCTCTGTAAACCTTAAAGCTCCATACAGATAGGAGCTATTAAATATTAAATAACCCTAGCTGTTTTCATGTAAGTTTCTGTCATGTTATTTGCCTAGAATATGGTTTGTTTCAGCAAAGATACAGGTTAAAACCCCTCATTTAACGCTTTCAACTGTGGGATGTTAGGCAAATCTTTTCTAGAGCCTTAGCTACCTCATCCGTAAAAGGGGCACATAGTAAGACATGTATCTCCCTCAGTGGGTTTTGAAGAATGTGCTTTGCCAACTGTAAAGCGCTATGCAAATGTAAGTTATTATTATTTATTATTGCTATTACCTAATTGTAAACTTCTGGGGGATAGGACCCTCTTCTCTTCTTTGTCGGTGTGCTGAGGCAGTACTTGGGTTCCTAACCTGTTTAAAGTCAGAATTAGATTTGAATCTCAGTTTTGGCACTTTGTTCCTGGCAAGTCACTTAACTTCTCTTGGCCTCAGTTTCCTCAATTGTAAAATGAGGGGGTTGGACTAGATGATCTCTAATGACCTTCTTAACTCAAAATCTCTGGTCTTATCACTCTTTTCTTACATTAAAAAATGTTAAGGATTTTCCCCCTCATCCCATATTAATAATTTTTACTATTTGTTAAAATTTGTTAAAAAGTTATGTGCATAATATTCTGGCCCTGAAGTCTGGACTTGAATCCCTCTTCATATACATACACATATTAGCTGTGTGATTGCAAAATCATTTAAACTTTAAAAGTCTCAGCTTCCATAGCTGTAAAATGGGATAATAGTACTGGTAGTATCAGTTTCTCCAGGTGATAGTCTTTCCTCCTAAGGTTATTTTCCATCTACTCTATGTATCTGTATGTATATGTACTTGTACATGTATATGTATATATGTATATATATGTGTGTGTGTATATATATATAATATACATATATGTGTGTGTGTGTATAATACACACATATATATAGGTACCTAATCGTTTATTTGTCGTCTCCCACGTTAGAATATAAACTCCTTGAGGGCAGGGATTGTTTTTGCCTGTCTCGGAATCATCAGAGCAACACTGGCACATAAAAAACACTTAACAAATGCTTGTTGATTGAGTGATTGGGCTATATAACTATGAGCTATTATTAACTGAGAAAATGCATAATGAAAGGAAAGCTACTGTGAATTCATTCATCAGTGCTTTCAAATAAATTGGCATTTCATTAATTATCACAGCATATACATATATTTGAAAAATAATGTTGCATAGATGCATGAGGCCTTACCTAGCTATTGTACTGAAGTCATTTAATGGAAGGCACTCCTTCCAGTAACTCAGCTACAGCCCTGGGGAGGTCCTCTGTTTTGTGAGAGAGGGAATACAGGAGATCTAGTTTTACATGCTAGCCCTGCCTATTGGAGGCAACTGTGTAACTTGGGGTGACTGACTTATTTACCTTAGCCTGAATTTGCTCAGTTTCTGTAACATAGCTGTGATTTTTAAAATCACTTGAAATACAACCTCACAGGGCTGTTGTGAGAAAAAGGGTTTGTAAACTTAAAGTTCTATGTAAATGTGTTATCATTATACACACATGTATATTTCACACATCATATAACATACGTATTGTATGTTAGTATGCTAATAAGCACAGTGAATAGGGTGTTGACTGAGTCTGGGGTCAGGAAGATCTAAATTCAAATCTAGCTTCAGACACTTAACAGCTGTGTGATCCTGGATCCTGCTCTGGATCCTCATTCACAAATAAGCTGGAAAATGAAATGGAAAACCACTCTTTATATCTTCTAGGTGCAGTGGATAGAGCACCAGGCTTGGAACTGGGCAGACCTGAGTTCCAGTATAGCTTCAGATACTTACCAACTGTGTGATCCTGGGCAAGTCACTTAAACCTTGTTTGTCTCAGTTTCCTCATCTGTAAAATGGGATTAACAATAGCACTTACTTCTCAGGCTAGCTATCATTACTATCTTCATACATATAGACAGACACTTACAAGAGATAGCCTAGTATAGAGGACAGAATACTGGACTTTTGATCAGGCTGACCTGGGTTCCAGTCTGGTCTTAGACACGTATTAGTTATGGAATCCTGGACAAACTACTTCAACTCTCCATGCCTTAGATAACCAACTCCAGGATTTAGCTAGGAAGTGAGATGGTCATTTGCACTGAGAGAATTTCTCCAGGCTGAGAAAATCACATTACCCTCATTTGCATACTGCAAATATTCCATAATACTGAATAATAGATATGTTCATGACTTGATTAGTTGGTTGGTATAGCTCCTTCTTTAGTAAGCACTTTCTCTTATTTTTTACAGCATGAGATATGCTGGCATGTCATAGCGGAAAGGGTGCTGCTTTGGTTAAGATAATTGAGTATTTAGTCCCAGCTCTGCCCCTAACTAGCTGTGGGACCTTGGATAAGTCACTTAAACTCTGTCCTCAAGGTCCTCATCTCTAAAATGAAAGGCTTGAATTCGATGGTCACGCAGACCCCGGTCCATCTCTAAATTCCTGTGGTCTTTTTTTTGCCTGTTTCCTGCTTCTTCTGTTACTTTTGCTCACTCTGCCTACCAGCCTATTTCTAGCCTTTTTTTTCATGGCAGCTCATGCCTGTCCCTTGTTATCCTCATCCACACATCCCATTCCTGGAAAGGGTGTCTTGGGTTTGGCAGAATGTATATTTGCACATAAATGTAGCTAGTGAAATGAAGGGTGGTTTGGCATAATATCTCCATGGTTTCAGATTCACTGTTTGAATTGGACTGGATGCTATCCCAGCATTGTTCCAAGAGTATCAGATTGCATTCATTCCCCTCATATGTAGAGTAGAAAGATTTAGGAAGGTCTAAGGAAAACAAAACAAAACTTCTGGCTACTTCTTTAATTAGCCTGTCTGACAGGCAGATAATCTATTGTCCAGTCATCCAAGCATTTCTGAATTTCTCTGATAACGCAATTCAAGCAGAGTGCTCTTTTCACCCCCACAATGGGATAAGCAAAGATGTAAGACAGTCACCTGCTCCCTCTGCCCAGTGATAAGTAATAGGATGTGGGAAACAAAGGGAGCAGAGACTGGCCTTGCTGCCCTGCCTAGGGAAGAGAGCTGTTACATTGAAATTTCATTCCCCGTTCTCCTACATGCCTCCTCCATCTTTCCTCTGCCCCTCTTCCTCTCCTGGTCCAGCAGCCCAGGGTGGTGACATGGGGTAGGCAGGGAAAGGAATCTACCAAAAGCCAGAGGACAAGGTTAACGATGAAAACAGGCAATATGATATAGTAGGAAGAGTGCTAAATATGGAGAAATCACTTAATTCTCTTGGGCCTCAGTGTCTTCATCTGCTAAAGGGTGTGTTAGACCACCTGATCCCTAAGGTTCCCTTTCTACCTCTAAATGTAAGTTTCTGTGCGCCACCATTCCCCTGTGGATTGGTGATAGAGTAAGGAGCATTCTAATCTTGTCTCTGATACTAACCATGTGACCCTATGCAAATCACTTAACCTGTCCAAACCTTAGACTCACCTAAGTCTAATGTCAAATGGGCCCAAATGTATTTGCTTTTTCCAGCTCATGAGACAGTTGTAAAAATAAAACAAGATTAAAGTATGTGAAAATGCTTTGAAATGTAATGTTATTAAAACCCAGAACACCCCAAATTCCTGGACCCACTGTGTTTGAGAGAAAACCCTGTTAGGAATGCCTAGGGTGATTGGACATTGTAGACTTTTGAAGTCAGTTTCTTATCTGGGTGATATTGTGTGGATAGAGCGATGGACCTGGAGTCAAGAAGATCTAAGTTCAAATTTGGCCTTAGATACTAACTGTAACCCAGGGAAAGTCACTGAACCTGTCTCGCTCAGTTTCTTCAACTGTAAAATGGGGATAATAATAAAGTACCTTACATATAGTTGGCACTTAATAAATGCTTGTTTTTTCTTCCTTTCTTCCTTCCTTCCTTTATTCCTTCCAGAAAAAAAAGTACATTTTTTTTTCTTGGACCATAGCTATGATTTCATCGATAGAGTTCTTCTGGCTGAGAAAAGTCCCTGTATGAGTGCACATGGGTACCTGCTATACTATACCACTTAACAATCTTGGAGAATTCCCTTAGGCATTGAGAAATGACTCAGCTAGGGTCTCAGAGACAGGATTTGAACCCAGATCTTCTTGACTCCAAGGCTAGTTCTCAATCCACTACAACATGCTACCCCTCAAGTAAGAGTACTTTGAATGAAGCATTTGTAAAAAGAAGACCCTTTGTCAGTCCCACTTTTTGTTTCATGGTTTCCCCTTTCCCTCTCCCAAGCCACACAGAACATGAAGATAAACATTTTTAAGATTGTAAGCTCACAGGGAACATCAAGGTCAGCCTTGAGGGGGAAACAAGTCACTCAAGGGCAGTGAACAGCCCTGGCATGAAGGAAGGGTAGAGGTGTGGAGTATTGGGGGGTAAGGAATTTTGCATAGTAGGTGTTTTCCAGAGGGGCTTTTGTCACTGTGTCCTCCTCGACCAGTTGCTCCCAGGTGTTCTGTAAAGTACCAGCAGCTCAGCAGCCCCTGTGGAGTTATATTTTTAATGTGGGGGAAGAGTATTCACTGGGAAATTCAAAGGGTTTTAAGGGAGTGACTCCTCAGGGACTTCCCCTAGTCAGCAGAATGAGGAGATGAGCCAGCTGTTCATAGTCCCAAGAGATACCAGAGCAGCAGGTGTTCTGGAAGAGGGAGTAGGTGGGGGCCTGAGGAGGAGAGCTGCTCTGCTTCAAGCAACTGATATGCTACCTCACAGGAAAACCAAGGGCAGCAGCAGAAAACCTATTGTTTACCTATTGGAGATGTAGGGAGGAGGATAGGGAGAATGATAAGGTTGGGGGTCACTTCCCAGCAGCCAGGAACCAGCTGCCAAGCTGTGGATATTGACTCCTAGGGAGCCTGTGGAGGTCTACCCACCTCCAGTAAACCTACCCAGGCCTGGGGCCTCTGATAGCTGACTTCTGCTGATAGCTAATGCAGCTATAAAGTGTGAAGTCTGCCAGTCTCAGAATCTGCTCTGTTCTTAACTCCAGGGAGGTCCCTTTTAAAGTTCCATTACAAAGAACTGATTTTATTTTGCACTCCCTCTTCCCCCAATTCCCTCCCACTTTTTTAATACATAAAAAGTCCTGGTCTGGGGAAGAGGTGGGGACCCCACTTGGAAAACTCCCAGCAGCCCCTGAAGGGAATTGTGGGGATGGTGAGGGTGGTACAACCCAATGTTTCCCTGGGCAGTTTTTGTTTAGCATTTTTTTTCTCATCACAGAGCAAACCTCTCTTCATGAGCAGTGAGTGGCACAGAGCCATAGGACCTGGCCATCCGGCTTGGAGAGGTTTCCAGAGGAAAGGATAGGACGTCAAGGCAACTGCTCCACTTTGAGGATCATTTCATGGCTGAGCTCCTTTGCCTCAGGCCTCTGACAGCTGTGCTGTAGGCTGGCCTGGGAATTCCTGATGAGGAGAAAAAGCAAATTACAGAGAGAATTCAGAGTGCCTGAAGCCCTCCTCTGCCCATTCTGAGCTAAGCCAGCTCCAGGGGGCACTGTGGTGACCTGCAGTTTCTTTTAGTAAATGGCACCAGTTGAGTGCCTTTAGTTGCATGTTATTCATGTTACTTTGTAATTTTTTAATGTAGTCATTTCTGTAGTTGCAAGTGGAGTATGGGAGCTTTTTCAACAACAGAGCACTGTGATGTTGTCCTGTCTGTTTACTGACACTGAACCTCCATCTCAGGCTTGCCTCTTCAATCCTCCCTTCTGTTTTTCTAATCTTTCTTGACCCACTGGCTTCTTGTCTGGTACCTACAAACATGTCCACCATCTTCAAAAAGTCCTCACTTGACCCTTCCACCCTCTCTTGCTCTTGCCTTATACCCATCCTCCCTTTCATGTTCAGATTCCTATAGAAAACTGTCTACTCTTCACTTCCTTCCACTCTACCCACTTCCCAACTCCCTTGTGGTCTAAATTCTAACTTCAGAACTGGACTGCTACTTCTTTCTCCATAAGGTGACCAATGAGCTCTTAATTATTGAAATCCAGTGGCCTTTTCCAGACCATCATCCTTCTTGACTCTGCAGTTTTTTATAATGTTGATCACTCCCTCCTCCTGGATGCTCTCTCTTCCTTGGCCTTCGATGATCCTATTCTCTCCCTTTT
Source organism: Bettongia penicillata ogilbyi (assembly GCA_023548195.1). Lineage (NCBI taxonomy): Eukaryota > Metazoa > Chordata > Mammalia > Diprotodontia > Potoroidae > Bettongia > Bettongia penicillata. The sequence goes on from JAJHZJ010000442.1 coordinate 3,882,276, forward strand.
TTTCTTCCTCTGCGGGCTGATTATTCATGTTACTCTTCTTTTACAGGGAGGGGGTACCCTACAGATGCTGGACTCTCTGCCATCTCCTCCTCCCCTCTTCTCTTCCTCCCTTTGTCCCTCTCTTGTCCTCTTCCCTTCTCTCTCCTCTCCTCTCCATCTCATTGACTGCCTCAATTATCCTATATATACCAATAACTCAGAAATCCACACATTCAGTCCTTATCTCTCAGGTGAGTTTTAATCCAGCCTCTCTGCCTGCTAAGCATCCTCTTGGAATCTCAAACTCATTGTGTCCAAAACCCAACTCATCATCTTTTCCCTGAAACCTACCCATCTTTCCTAACACTTCTTATTTCTTTCTGTTGAAGGAACCACCATCTTTCCAGGTTCAGATCCTCAGTCATGTTTTCACTTCTCATATCCACTCAGTTGGCAAGTCTTATTGATCCTATCTCTTTCACATTTGCCCCCTTATTTCTCATCTGGACCATTGGAATAGCTTCAACTTAGCCTCTCTGCCTCTAATCTTTCCTTTCTCCGACTGGTTCCCTCTAATTCTCAAAATAAAATATAAACTTTTTCTGCTTGACTTTTAAATCCTTTCACAACCTGGAACTAGCCCATCTTTTGAGGCTGATGACATACTATGTGAGGCAGCTAGGGGTCATAGTCATAGCATCATAGGCACTGGCTGGGAGTCAGGAAGACCTGAGTTTAAATGAAGCCTCCAACATTGACACTGGGCAAGTCACTGAATTTCTGTCTGCCTGTTTTTTCATGTGTAAAATAGTATAATAATTGCACCTACCTCCCAGGGTTTTTATGAGGATCACATGAGGTAATCTTTGTAAAGCACTCAGTACAGAATCTGGCATGTGGTAGGTACTTTACAAATGCTAATTTCTTCTTTTCTTTCCTTTTGACCTGATTGATCTACTTACAGATAACATTGTACCTTTATCTAGTTCCCCTTGCCTGGAACATCTTCCACCTCTTGGAATCCTTGGCTTCCTGCAAGGCTAAACCCATGTGCTGCTTCCTACTGCAGCTTTTCCTGTTTGTGCTTCCTCTGTGACACTTTGTATATATTCTGTATTTACTAATCTGTATATACTTTGGGTCTCCTCAATAGGTGAGGAACTGTTCTATTTTGTTTTTGTATCTCTATGACTGCTGTAGGTAAATGGACCGGAACAAGGATTTTATAGTGCCTATTATGTGCTAGGGTTAAGTGACTTGCTGAGCGTCACCTAGCTAACAACTGCCTCAGTCCAACTGAGACCTAAGAAAGACGTTAGCTTAAAAAGGCCAAGGTCTCCCATTGTGTCCTGGGCCATCTCCAGTAATCTTGATTGATATCTTGCCACTGGATGCAAATAGCCCAGAGGAGAAAGTGAGGCTGGTGACTTTGCACAACCCTCCTTTATTTAAATCCAGTTCACCTGCTAGTCCTGGCATCACTTTCCCTGATGTCTTGATCCTCTTTGAGAATGAAGGGCAAACGATATTATGTGCCAGGCACTATGCTAAGCATTTTTATAAATACAGACTTATTTAATTCTCACAAACATCTTGTAGGTAGATGCTACTATTATTCCCATTTTACAGTTTAGGAAAACAAGTCAAACTGGTTAAGTGATTTGCCCAGAGTCACATGGCTAGTAAATACCTAAGGCTAGATTTGTACTCAGATTTTCCTAACTCCAGTTAGGTCCACTGTGTCATTTAGCTGCTTCCTAGGTACTGAACTGGATTGAATTGAATTGAGGAAAATGGAATGCTGAGCCCATTAGAATAGTAAACAAGTAAGTCTGGCTGGCAAGTAGAATTTGTAGGGGGGAGTAATGTGAAATGTCTTCAAAAGAATATTGGCACTAGAATGTGAAGGACTTCAAGTGTCTAGGTGAGGGGTTCCTATTTTATTCTAGAAACAATAAAATAGGGAGCCATTGATATTTCTTGATCAAGGGAGAGACATGGTCAAATTGTACCTTTGCTAAGTTGTTTTTCAGTGGTGTTTGACTTTCTCTGACCCCATTTGGGTTTTTCTTGGCAGAGATGCCAAAAGTGGTTTTCCATTTCCTTCTCCAGCTCATTTTACAGATGAGGAAATTGAGGCAAACAGGGTTAAGTGACTTGCCCAAGGTCATAGAAATTATACTTTAGGAAAATTATTTTGGTAGCCTTGTGAAAGATGGATTGGAGAGAAAATGGAAACTGTGAGTGCTCCGAGAGAGGAAGATATAGCAGTGAAAGCAATGAAGCCCTGAGTTTGGGTGATGAGTATGTGAATGGAGAGAGGGAGACATGCAAGAGATAGGATGCTCTATGACAGAAAGAGATGCTATTTAATGCTAACATTTTAGATAGGAATTCCAAGGAAGACCACACACATGTGGGCTATCACCATAGCCCTTGGTAAATGGTCACACCAGTCCTGATTAGAAACATGTTTGTTTCTTAAATATGGTTTGGGAAATGCCTAGTTTTGGTGAAACTTCAGAAAACCAGAGGGAAGATTATCATTTTCTTGATAAAATCAATATTCCTGAGTTTTGTTGTTTTTTTTTTTACCACTAATTAGATGAGGCATTTTCGACTAGTTATTTAGCCTTAGCTCTCTCTCCTGGAAAATGGAGACAAGAATACCATTATATATATAATTATACAATATTGTTACATATGATCATATTGTATAATTATACAATATTGTTACTTATTAAATAATCACATACTATATAGCCATTGTTAAAATCAATAAGTGAATGAATGAGAAAGCATTTATCAAGTGCAAAGCCCTGAGCTAAGTTTGGCAATACAAACTGAAAAGCGAGACAGCCCCTCTCTCAAGGAGCTCACATTCTGGGGGAAATTAATATTATACTATTATGTTAATAACTAATTATTAATTTGTAAGCCACTCTTTTCCTCCTATTTCTATTAAGGCCCAGTTCCTGAAAAGATCAGTCATTCTCTGAAGGGCAGGGCTGATTACTCCTAACCCCTAAGGAATATGCTCATTAACTGGGTTAGGTAGGGACCCCACCCAACTGAAAAACCTAATTTCTGTTTAGAATATAAACAGAATTCATTCTGGATGGGCCTTTGCCTAGAGGAGGAACCTCTAATCCTTGATCTGCTCCATTAGCGTTTAGGACACCCCAGCTTTTGAACTAGCCAGAGACATTGAGTGGAAATGTTTTTCCCTGCTTAGATATCTTGAGGCTGCTGAGTCTCCTGATCAAGCCATGTTCTCAGCATGAGGAGCTGAAGACTTTTAGCCCACTTCCTCATTAAATGTCCACCAATCAGAGCTGAGTTTCACTTGTCAGGGGAGTTCCTTTCTGAAGGGATTTAAGGCACGGTCTTAGATTACAAGAGAAACCACTGACCATCAATTTATTGATTATAGGTTAGGCTAAGTAATAAATTATTAATTGCCAGGAAACTCTGTCTCTTGGGGGTTTTCATTCATCATATTTTAATAAGGGGAGATGATACATGTGAGTTACAAGTAAGCTGGAAGTAACTCCAAGCTACAAGTAAGGTAGAAAGGCCCAGTGGTCTTCAGAATACCATGGCAAACGATAGTGATGTGATTTCCTTAATATTATTTCCACTGACAAAATCATATCCATCTTTATGTTCAAGCACTTGACAGTGCCAAGGACTTTAGTGTTGAGAAATTGCTTTTCATGGTCTTCAGTAGCCGTGGCTGCTGAGGAGTAGGGGACTGCCGCACCTGTAGTAGTTGCCTGCTCACATCTCCAAGATGGTTGATTCCTTAGATGATGGCTGTGGGAGGACAGTCTGGAAGCAGGTCTGTTGGTCTGGGGTGGGGGGATGCTTGGGCAAAACACTGCTATTCCTTGGGCTCAGGATCTTGGGCTGCCCCCTCAGGGTCTAAGGGGAGATGGTGGTCAAGTTGACGATGGTAGTTTGACTTGCCAGAAACATGCTGCCTCCTGTCTCTTCCTTATTGCCCAGTTTTAGCAAGGCTGACTTCCTAGTCTATCAGTGGGAAGTAGCTGGGGTGGCTAGTCAGTTCTTTTTTGTACATATAATAGTACTTTATTTTTTCTCAATTATATGTAAAGACAGTTTTTAGCATTCATTTTTACAAAATTTTGAGTTTCAACTTTTTCTCTCTCCCTCCCCTCCCTGCTTTCTGAAGTGGTAAACAATTTGATATAGATTATATGTGTGCAATCATGTAAAACACATTTCCCTATTAGTCATAGCTATGAAAGAAGAAACAGAGCAAAAGGAAAAAAAACCACAGAAAAAATAAAGTAAGTGAAAAAAGTATGCTTTGATGCATACTCAGAGTCCATCAGTTCTTTTCCTGGATGTGGCTTAGCATTTTTTTCCTTTTTTAAAACTTCTTTCTTATTTTCAAATTTGTGATATTCTATTCTATTTATTTATTTATATTCTCACTCAGTAGCATTTTATTTTTTCCAATTACATATATAGTTTTCAACATTCAATTTTATAAAATTTTGAGTTCTAATTTTTTTCTCCCTCGCCTCCCCACTCCACAAGTTGGCAAACAATTTGATATAGGCTGAACATGTACAATCATATTAAACATATTTACATATTAGTCATGTTATGAAAGGAGAATCAGAACAAAAGGGAAAAACCTTGAGAAAGAAAAAAAACAAACAAAAAAACCTAAAAAGAAAATAGTCTGCTTTGATCTGCATTCAGACCCCATAGTTCTTTCTGTGGATGTGGATGGCATTTTCCACCATGAGGCTTTTGGAATTGTCATAGGTCATGGTATTGCTAAGTCTAAGATGATCATCACATAATGTTGCTGCTACTGTGTACAATGTTCTCAGGGTTCTGCTCGCTTCACTCAGGGTCAGTTCGTTCAAGTCTTTTCAAATTTTTCTAAAATCTGCCTGCTCATCATTTCTTATAGCATGTATAGAATGTATTCCATTACATTCACATACCACAACTTGTTCAGCCATTCCCCAGTTGATGGGCATCCCCTCAATTTCCAATTCTTTGCCACCATGAAAAGAGCTGCTATAAACTGGTCCCTTCTCCACAAGGATTGCTCCTCTAGATGATGGCTATTAAAATCTCAACAAAAAAATTTGTAGAATCAGATGAATGCTTATTATGTTATTTTGCAGAGTAATTTTTACCTCACTTGGACAAAAGGAAGTATCTGCAATAAAGGGCAAATGTTTTCTTTTTTAAAATCTCTGCAGAAATGCCTGATTGAATTTTTGATGCCCAGATCTCTACACCTTTGAATGGTCAGAGTTCCAGGGTACTCTGTTTTGGGACTGGGACTACACATGCTGGTTTCCTATGCTACCTGACCTGTAAAGATCAATTTTTACCCTTGAAATAAGTGATACAAAACACTTCCTCAAATAATAAGGAAGAGTGGATACTCTGGGAGGCAGCTTCTGAGGAGGCTGGCTGCCTAAGATCTAGGCTAGGCAGGGATGAGCACACTTGGGATGTCTCCTTCTTGGGGGAAGAAGGGCATATATCATCTCATAACTTCCTAGCTCAACTAATTAATCTTGCTAAGGAGGGGCTCAGCTGTTTGAACAAGGTCAACAGATTTCAAGTGGGTCAATATTGTCTACATTTTAGCCCCTTAGGTCAGTCTCAGTTGCCCAGCCATAAATTATTATTTCACACCCACGCACACACCCACACACACCCACATACACACCCACACACACCCACACCCACACACCCACACACACACCCCTATACTTCCTGCCTGTTTGGCTATCAATTGGTGAAAGCACTTCATTATCAGTATTCACATTGGTAGGATTTAGGATTGGAGGATTCCTTGCTCTACAGTTTTGACTGAACCTAGAGGAAAAATTATTAAGGAGAAGAAATTCTGATAGGCAATCGGCCCACCTCCAGGGAGTGCCTTTCTCTGAACTGGAGCTTGGGAGAAGGGCCAACTTGGGATCTCTTTCTCCTGTGGGAACACTATTGAAATACTAGCCACCTGCCCCTTATTTTACAGATGAGGAAAATGAGGCACTTGGTTATAAGTTAATCTTGTCTAGGTCTCTAACTGTGGGAAGTCTTGTCCTCTTAAATAGATTAGGAGCACCTGTAGGACTAGGGTCATATTTTGTTCTCCTTTCTCACCTTCTGTAGCCTTCAACAGGATGCTGGACCCACAAGTCAATTCAACCAACCTTTTCAAAGCACCTTTTAGTCATTTAATTAGGAGCTATTAGCAGATTGCTATGAGGATAAAACCAGAGGATACAAATATTAAAGGGTTGAATATTTAGGAGTGCCTCAGAGGTTGTGGTCAACTCTGTATCAGGGTCTGGTTCTCAGCCTTGTGGTTTCTGAATAATTTTCTCTTTTCCTCCAAGGATGAACAGACCTTAGGGAACTGGTTCACCCCAAAGAAAACTCTCTGAGACCGATTTGTAAGCCAGAAAGCCAACGTATGGGCTTGTCAATCTATTGTCCCATAACTTCAATCAGCATCCCTGTCCAAAACATTTCTCCCTGGACACTACTTCCGTATATGTGCAACTTTTATCTTATTGGCTCCCTGAGGGGGAGGGACTATCTGGATTTTTGAAATTTGTTATTTCCAGCACTTAGCACAGTTCCCATACATAGTATTACTTAGTAAATGCTTTTTCACCGATTTATTGCAAATTATTGCAGTGGCCTTTGAGGTCAGAGACCTGGGCTTAAGCCTGTCTGTATCACCAGCTCTGGGCACAGTGTTCTGTGCAAAGAAGGTATTTAATAACAATTCTTCCCATTTGTTAAGTGAACTGTTTGGACTGGATTAGAGAGTCTTGACCAGGGTATCCACAGATCATAAGAGCCTCTGGATAGATTAGATTTAGGGGGTCTGTGAACTAGAATTAGGGGGGGAAATCACATCCTTATTTTATAAACTTTACCTGGAAAGTTAGCATTTCCTTTATTTTTTAAAGTAGACCACAAACCACAGCATTAGCAATATCCGTGACTTTATCATTAATACAAATTACTGATATTTTCATAATATATTACAGCTGTTGTAGATATCAGAAAATTCCATTTATTCTCATTACTTTGAAATTACTGTAGTTATTAGACCTGTTAGACATATTACTATATCATGAATATTTTTAAATTTGAAAACTATATTTCAATAGAATTGGTTTTCTTTGTAAGCTTATGTATTTCATTTTATGCATTGAAAAACCTTATTTTGAGAAAGGATCCACAAGTTTCACCAGACATCTAAAGGGGTCCATGACACAAAAGAGATTAAGTACCCCTGGTACTAGATGATCCTTAAGGTCCCTTTTAAAAAAAAATCTCTAACAATTTATTATTTAAAAAAAAAGCTTGTTGATGATGACTATTACTTGGGGTGATAGGGGATGAAGGGGAGGAGGATGATAACTTTCCAATATGTAATGGTGTTGAATATTCATTACTGGAAAGGACTACCTGCCTAGCATCAAGGTGTCTAGGGAGCCGAATTAATGGTTTGTGACCAAAGAAGCAGAGATCTGGGAAAATAGTGTATTTCTTGGGATGTTTCATTCAAACTCTGAACATATCTTCCTAGTAACCATTTATTTATTCCCTCCTGGATTGTGCTAGAGACTTGACTATTATCTACTTCCTATACTAGTAATGACAAGGCAATGGAGACAAGATGGTGGAGTATGGGTCTCCATTTCTAGAGGTAGAATGGCTGTAATGGAATGAACATTTAGTTGGGCTTCAGAAGACTTGGGTTGAAGAGCTGGTTTTGTCATTTTTTAAAAAACTTGAATATGTTTTTACCTTTCCATTTGATAAGTTCCTGGAGGACAGGGATCACATCTACATTTTGGTATTTTCTGTGCAGCACCTAGCACTGAAGAAACAAGGCCTAGAGAAGGGCTCAAGGTCACACATGTAGCATCAGGCCTATTCCAGTTTAATTTACACTTGAAAAAACTTCATTCATCTTTACATCTCATTGTTACAGTTTTGGCCCCTTACTTTTGGCCCCCTTTTGCTTTGCTGAAGTCTATATGGTTAATATGGTTTTTTTTGTGTGTGTGTTTTCTCTATTTTCCTATCTTAGCTGATGCCTTTAATAAAATTCACAAACGTTTCCTTAGATTTCCAGCATGGATACCCCCTTGTAACAAAGAAAAAACAATGAGCAAAAATGATCAATAAACAGTCACATCTGAAAGAATATGCAAAACAGCATCCATAATTCCCCTCTCTACCAAGAGACAGAAAGTGTGTTTCATCCTTTGATCTTTGAACCCAAGACTTCATTTCAATTGATCTGAATTTGGTCACCTTTCACTGTTGTTTTCATTTACATTATTGTAGTCATGTGTACATTCATTTCTTGGTTCTGCTTTCTTCATACTATGTCACTTCATTGAAGTCTTTCCATGTATCTATGAATGCCTTATGTTCATGGTTTCTTATTGGTGCAATAATATTCCATCACATTCCATTTCGGTAGTCCAGATCTATGATTTCATAGGTGGAGGGAAGCTCCCAGTGAAGAAATCCCTTCCACCAATTCAGATCTCAACTAGGACATTGAGAAGTGACCTATGTAGGGTCATGCAGCCAGCATGTGAGTTAGAGGTAGACTTTCTAACTGAAACCAGCTCTCTCTCCACCATATACTCTGTTGCCTTTGTATTGCAATTTATTCAGTTACTCCTCCTATCACTGAAGCAATTACTTGCTTTTTTTGCTTCCCCAATGGAATGTTGCTTGGATTATATTGTTATATATGACACCTAACTTTCCTGGAAGTGATTTCTCTTTTTGTTTTAATTAATTTATTTTCATTTGGTCTTCTTGTTCTGGGTGCTCCCAGAAGCCCCAGCATTCACCTGAATTGTCTTGGTTGCTTGGAAAGACCTAGAGGTTATTTGAAGAGATAAGTATTCTTAATGTGGGGAGAATGAATGAAACCTGCTATTAAGGATAAATTTTAAAACCCTGCTTTCATGTTCTGGGCAGAGGCAGAAATTATGCTATCCTTCTGTGATTGAATTTCTTCTTGGGTTTCAAAGTACTTTGTAGCAGGACAACTGACCTGAGATGAGAGATGCTGCTGGGCCTCATGGGGAATGAATATTTATGGAGGTGTCTCCACTGGAATTTTCAGAAAACCTTTAGGTCGGGACAGTTTGAGCTATGGTTCTTAAAATACTGCTTGGGGACTATTCATTCTCTGTAAAGGTACCCCTATGGTTTGACCTCATAGTATGAATGAATGAGAAAGGATTTAGGAAGGGCTTACTATGTGCCAAGCATTGTGCTAAGCACAGGGGATACAGACATAAAAAATGAGATAGTCTCTGCTTCTCTAGGAGATCACTGTCTAATTGAGGGGGATAGCTTGAAATGAAAAATGATTGATTTTTTGAATGAAAAAGAGATTGGCCACAGAGTTTATGGAAAAGCTGGGGAGGCCTAAGGGTGCCACTTACAGGGTCAGTGGCAAGGCCAAGGATCCTTAGTGTCTGAGGCTGGATTTGAATTTAGGTCCTCCTGATTCCAGGTCCAGTGGTCTATCCACTGGCCTGTCTAGCTGCCCCAGTTTCACACAAAAATATGAGAGTTGATATTTGAATCTAGGACTCCTGACTAAAATCCAGAGCTCCAAAAAGAGGTTAGGAGAGAGGAATGTAAGGAAAAGGAAGTAGAAATGGGGGCATTAAAGACAAAGGGCACTTGTGAATCCTGGAGGAAAGTCTGAAAGCCACACAGAGTGACTCAACTGATGTCTGGAACAGCCTAGAAGGAAAATACAGGCACTGGACAGGCAGAGCGAGGCCAGACTCCAACCCCTCACTGACGTGCTTTGCCTTTAAATGAAAAGCAAAGACTCCCAGAGCTAGAAGGGGCTTGAGGCGTTAGAGTGGTTCAGGCAAGGTACCCCCGAAGCTGCTCTCCTCTCATCTTTGCTCAAAAGATTCACAGGAATGGTTAACCCTAAAAACAGGCGCCTTAACTAAATGCTGCATTTTTTTTTTAGTGAAAGATCTCTTTTTTGGGAAGTCAGGCTGGGATGGGGAGACTGAAGGGAAGACTCCTTGATTTTTTATTTTATTTTTTGGGTGGTTTCTGTGCGCTGCAGAATACAGTATTTACTGCCATTTCCTTGTGGAGTACGGTGGGGAAGGGACAAATTATGTGGTGAGGTGGGACTTCATTCCCACCTTACTGAAGGGATCATTTCATTATGTTCCAGTTCTGAAGAGGGATGAAAATGCCTGTTTACTTAGCCTTCAGAGAACAGGGGCTGCCCACAGCAAGCCCCACCCGTGCTGGTCCTTTGGGGAAACCGAGCCCTGGATTTTGAAGGGAGAGCAAAGGGGTATATTTGGAAGGGAGTCAGCAAAAAGTCAAGGCTGGACCAGATGTTCACCTCTGGAATTGTCTTCTCTGTTCTGTGATGGAAATAGAACTGATTTTTTCTGGGTCACTAAATGAATCACCTACTAGTGGGACAAGCGGGTCCCAAAGCTGTGTCCCTGATCTACTTGTGCAGAGCACATCTCACTTTCAAGTTTTTATTGATGTAAATAAACAGAGATGATCACAAAGTAGGGTACATAGAGATAGTTAAGACCCTACTTATTATTTTCCTTTTATCCTTATTTTCTTTCCAGGCTCAGGAGGAAGCTTTTAAAATGAAGTTATTTAATTACTCCCACATTTACCCAGGAAAAATATGATCCAGAGAGGAGGCAGGACAGTTCAGAGAGAAGAGGCCACTCAGATGTGGTCACATTACTTTCAGAGATGTTTCTGTTTATCTCTAGCATAGGTGGGGTTGTGGTTTTCGGTTGTGTCCATCTCTTGTTGACTTCATTTGGGGTTTTCTTGGCAAAGATAGTAGAGTAATTTGTCATTTCCTTCTCCAGCTCATTTTACAGACGAAGAATTGAGGTAAATAGGATTAACTTGCCCAGGACAGCTAGTCAGTGTCTGAGGTCAGATTTCAACCCAAGTCTTCCTGACTCCGTTTGGGTGCTCTATCCACTGTGCTACCTAGCTGCCTTAAAGATGGGCTAGCCATCTAAATAAGATGGTAGCCTGGGGAAAACTGGTTAACTTTCTAACTCCTTCAGAGTCAAAGTTTCAGGGTGATTTGAGATTGTTATAAATACCAAGAATATCAAATAAAACTCCATTCCAAAAAAAAACCCCACAAAAATACATTCTTTTTTTAAAAAAATATTTTTATTTATTTTTAGTTTTGAACATTCATTTCTTTTTTAAATTTTATTTTTTTTTAATGTTCTATAATCACTGCCATAAAATTTAGATTTTAACCCCCCCACACCTATCCCCCACTATCCACCTCCCTCCCCAAGACCGCATGGAATACTATATAGGATCTACATGTACTTTCCTATTGAACACGTTTTCACTATAGTCTTGCTATGTAGACGAATTAAAATAAATGGAAGAAATCATATAGCAAATCAAAACATAATACACACACACACAAACATGATCTGCTACATTCTGCGAATGAATTCCATAGTTCTTTCTCTGAGTGTGGAAGGCATTTTGCCTTAGAAAACCACTGGGATTTTTTTTCTTTTCAAGTTCTTGCATTATTACAAAGTTCCAAGTCTACCAGAAAAAACTCTCACACACTGTGGTAGTTGCTGTGCACAAAGTTCTCCTGGTTCTGCTCCTTTCGCTCAGCATCAGATCATATAAGTCCTTCCAGGCCTCCCTGAAGTCTTCTTGTTCATCATTTCTTATGGCACAATAGTACTCCATTACATTCATATACCATAATTTATTCAGCCATTCCCCAATTGATGAGCATCCCCTTGACTTCCAGTTTTTGGCTACCACAAAGAGTGCTGTTATAAATATTTTTGTACATGTGGGACCCTTTCCCATTTTTATGATCTCTTGGGGATACACAAAAACACATTCTAAGCCAAAATTAAAATCATTTTTGAATTATCGAGTTTGGAATTACCTTTGGCACCCATAGGCTCTGTCAGTAGGGACAATTGACTGCCGATTGGCTGTAGTTATTTGGTGACTCCATTTTTAAAGGGGGAAACTGAAGTGTGAAGAGGGAGCCTTCCTCCTGGATAGAATTACAGGATATAGAATTTACAAATGACTTGGAAAGCCTTGGCAGGCCCAGACAGGAGAAAAGCAAAGCCTTGGAGTTATTAGGAGGAGGGAGACATAGTGTCAGTCACTCAGTCAGCAAATATTTATTAAGCCTGTACTACATGCCAGGCATTGTGCTAAGTGTTAGAGATACAAAGAAAGGCAAAAGACTTTACCTTTTCTCAGGGAGCTTTTATCTAGTGTAGGAGACAACAACATGCAAACACCTGGTCCAAAAAGCGGTCCACAGGATAAACTGGAAATAATCAACAGAGGAAAAGGCATTAAGATGAAGGGGGATCAGGGAAGACTTCCTGTAGAAGGTGAGATTTTAGCTAGGATTTGAAAGAAGCTAGGGAAGTCAGGAGGCAGAGATGAGGAGGGAGAGCATTTCAGGCACTGGGATGGCAGAGGACTGATGTCTCAGTTCCTGTCCTCAGTTCCTGTGTTGACTTTGGCTTATTTTTACCTACACCCTAGATCTTCCCATTCCTCGCGCCTGGATCTCAGATTCACATTCTCATAATCCATCTCTGAATTAATAATAACATCTGGCATTTATATAACGCATCAAAGTTTGCAAAGCACTTTACATTTGATCATCACATTTTACAGATAAGGAAACTGAGGCTGGGAAGTTGTGACTTGCCTGGGATCACATAGCTGTTAAGTATCTGAGGCAAGATTTCAACCCAGATCTTCCTGTCTCTAAGTTTTATGCTCTAATCACTTTATAACTTGGCCCTGCACTTGTATCTATGATGGTGTCCTAATAGAGTTGCCCCTAGCCCCAATATTCTAACTTCATTGTAGCCCTGCTGCCCCGATGTCCTAACTTCCTCATATATGCCTCACTACTCACTAGAACAACAGGTGTGTCCCTGAAACTCATAGATCTCACAGAAACAGCAGGTGTGTCCGTGTTATGGGAACTCAGCCATTGCCTCTACCTAAGCACTGCCCCCAGACCCATTCCTCATCTTTCCTACAGAAACAGCAGGTGTGTCCATGCGCTCAACCACAACCACATCCTTCTAGTCCTAGACAGGACCACAGTACTCAGCCAATCAGAAAGCAGCACCTCCAGGATGCCCAAGCAGGATGTGGATCACCAAACAATAGAAGGGACTTTCCCTAAGTAGACACCTGCACAGTAATAGTAAAGAACTGACCTAGAGTGAACTTATGACACAGGCTTATTATAATATCATTATCATATATACATACCCTACCCCCCCCAATGGGCTTCTCTGTATGCATTGTGGATAATCCCATGTGTAGTTCCACTGTGACTGGGACCCCTCATCTAATCTCTTACAAACTCCTCTTGTCTTTTTAATATCAGTCATATTCCTATGTTCAGTGTAAATTTCTGTTATGCAATTGCATCTTTACCCTATAAAAATCCATCTTGCTTTCTCTCAGTTGCTTGTTCCTCAGCCCACTTCATGAGAAGCATCAGTCTCAATAGATGCCTATACTTGGATAAGAGGTTGTCTGACTCAGCATTCTTTGAAACAGTTCCACCAACATACATCATGAAACCCCAACAGTTTTTGATGTCCCAGAGTTGAAACCTCAACATCAGATGATGGTCTAAGCATGCCTGACCCTGTGGATCAGCTTGGATTCCCACAGTTCTGGCCTTCAGTAATGAATGGAACATTTATTAAGCACCTACTATGTGCAAAGCATAGTGTTAAGCACTGTGGCTACAAATAGAAAAGTTAGACAGTCTGCTCTCAAGGATCTTACTCTCTAATGAGGGAAAACACATTTGGAAGATTTCACCTGCAAGTCAGATGGAAGGATCCCATGGTCCTCATGGTACAGTGGCAAAGCAGAAGATAATACCTCTTTTTAAATGTCATTTGTCAATTTCTAGTGTTGGACCTTTTAACACTGGGTTGTATTCATTGGCACATAGTAAGTGCTATATAAATGTGTTTGCCTTGCCTGAGTATCTGGCTTTCCTGTTTCCCTATGATCTTCTAACACGGTACTGTTCTTTGGGAATCATCCCAAATATAATTTGCTTTCATGGTGGCTTTCTGGGCCTCTGATGCTGAATAGAAGGGAGCCAGAATGTTTTAGGGCCCCAGATGCTATGAGATAATTCACGAGGTTTCCAGTGGAGATCTGAGAGCCCTGAGAGTGGGACCACACCTTGCTGACCTGGAGGAGGGTTGTTCCACACCCTGCTGGCAAAGGGCAAAGGAGCAAAGGGAAAAGAGAAATCATAGTGTGACTGGAGCTCAGGTAGCTTGACCTTTGTGAAACTGTGGGTAATAGAATGAGACAAAAAAAAATCCCTGGATGATTCTGATGGCGTACCATTGGGAGCATTCATATCCTCTTGGTTACATAAAACCTTTGTTTTAAAGGTTAATTTAAGAAATAGAAACTTTTCAAAAGAGATTCCCTACCTTGATGGAAATTGGGACAGGGGAATCTTACGTTTATACTGATATATGTCCTCTTAACACTAGAAGGTAGATATGTGCACTTTATATTTATCCCCCCAAAAGAAAAAAAGCAGTTTACATACATGTTCTCATGTGGTCCTCAGGCCAGTCCTGGGAGGTAGGTAGTATTATCATTCTGACTTTATAAATGAAGATAACTGCATGAGTAAAAAAGCATTTAATAAGTGTTTTCTTTGTGCCGAACACCATGCTAAGCACTGGACTTACAAACAGAAAAGTGAAATTCTTCTCCATTTCAAAGAGATTTTTAACTCCCTATTCTAACTGGGGAGATTTTATACGCGCGCGCACACACACACACACACACACATTCTCCTCAATTAGATTAGAGATTATATATGTATGTGTGTATATATATATATAATTTCTCTAATTAGAATGCTATACGTATATACATGTGATATGTATATATCATTCTAATTAGAGAAATTATATACATATATATACTCATATAATGTATATATCATTCTAATTAGAGAAATATATATGTATATATGAGAGTTTAGCTGCAAGGCAAGACCTGGTGATCCTCCATCTTATTAGAAAGATTACAACTGGTGACCCTCTGCTCCTGGGAGCAGTGTGAGTTACCTTATTTGCCCCATAGCCAATGAACTGAGAGGACCAAAGCCCATGCCTGATGCCTCAGGTGGTCTTGAGGATTAGAGTAGGTAATCTGGGCTCTTTCCTTTAGGAAGAGACGGAATGAGGACTGACATTCAGCTGTGGTGGTGGTGATGGGGATAAAGGGGAAAATGGCATATTGGCAGAAAGGTTAGGGGTAAGGGTGATTCTGGTAAGATATGGGAAGATAGCAGTCTGAGCAGTGAGCAAGGGTCATACATACCCCAACCCTTTGTAACTCTCTAGATCCTAAGCCTAAGCCTCATACTATCCAGATTTCCAGCCTGTGCTCTAGGACCTGGACTATGGGCAACTTGCTGAAAATTACCCTGCCACTCCCCTCTCCCCCCCACCGCATTCCACCTCTTCCTTTATGCATCATGATTAAACCAATATTTCCATTGCTACAGTGAAGAACATGACATTTTAATGCCTTATGGTTCCACTAGGAATCTGTGTGATATGGAGTCACAGGCTGACTAAGACGTTCCTCTCTTTGGCTGTCATTGCCACCTTTCTCATAGCCATCCCTATCAGCCATATCTATCTCTCCTATGTCCCTATCTCACCCCACCTTCCCCTTCCACTGTGCCCATTCTGTTGATAACAAATTGCTTTTATATGAGATCTCTTCCTTTCACATGCCTTCCCTGCAATCATGGAAACTCGCCTCTGTATTCTTGGTCCCTGTCTACAGTACTGAATGTACTTTCTGTCCTGCTGTGTGACCCAGTGGGCCAGGAGTGGGAGGAGGCAAGCTTCTGGCTTTTCATTTCGCTTATCCACCTCTCTTCCTTTGAAGTTTCACTCCACCCTACCCAGTTCTTGCAGACTATTATCTTGTGGGCCCCAGATCATTCTCCTTCCTTTGTCAGAGTTCAGTATCAGGCTCACAGTTTTCCTTTCCATCCTAACTGCTGCCCTTGTAGTTGGGGATTTCGATGTATTTATCTCCTCAAATAGCTTTGCTTCCCACTTCATCATCATCTGCAAATATTCCATATTTATAATCCAGTGACAAAATTAATTTGTTTTATAATAATGTTCTTTGCTTACATTTCATTACTTACCTTGACTGTTTTTTATTTTCATTGTAACCACTAGTCATTCCACTCAGCCCTGATTTCTCAGCCCACTGACTGTTCCAGCCTCATTTTCTTCCTTTAAAATCTTGACCCTTTAGTTAACTAATACAACTTAACACTGTCTTCTGCCCTTGCGTTCTTTATCGCCTCATCCTATCACTGAATTACCCTTACCATTACGCTTCCTTGCTCCAACTTTCAGGCTGCAAAAAGATGCTATGAAAGGTCACACACTGTACGAGACTTCGCAGCTGTGCTTCTGACTTTCTGGTCCCAGGGTGAGAAAGCCGCCATGCTTCAGTCACTGTTTCATTCCAGAACCTCCCCGCGTACCTATGGCCTCCTCACCCTAGGGCATCCATCAAACCCTGTGGTTTCCCACCCCAGAACACCCTACTGCTACCTAGATCCCCTTCTCCCTTCTCCCATTGGTAGGTTCCTCTTGGGACCTCCATTTTGGGAAGGAACCCAGGCCAGTCAACCTTCATTCCCCACCTGGCTGTGCTTCCGACTTTATGGACTTCAGTGTTATGGCCCTACTCGTTACCTATTCCCTTCCCTGGTTTTCAGTCCATTCTTTCCCCCTTATAATCTCTGTAAGCTTCTTGAGGGCAAGGACTCTCTTTCTTTTTGCTTATATTTGTACCTCTAGCACTTAGCAAAATGCTTGATACAAACTAAGCACTAAATATTTGATTATTGCCTTGCGTTGTCTATGAATTGGATCCATTATATCTACTATATCCACTACAACTACATTATCTGATGTCTTCTGGGCCCTCATTGCTTAATTTAGTGTTACTTCTCTGAGTTCTTAGGATTCCCTCCCCCTCAAAGTAAATAGGAGAATGATTGCTCATTTTAATTCCCATTTTTTATGTCAAATGCCACTCCAATTAATTATTCCTCAGTAGATCATTGTGCAAGAGCATTGGGCACCTAGGGGAAACTAAATGGAGAAGTGGAGAGAGTGCCAGACCTGAAGAAAGGAAGACTTACCTTCCTTAGTTCAAATCTGTCCTCAGACACTAGCTGTGTGACCCTGGGCAAGTCACTTAGCCCTATCTGCCTCAGTTGCCTCATCTGTAAAGTGAGCTAGAGAAGAAAATGGCAAGCTACTCAAGTATCTCTGCCAGGAAAACCCAAAATAGGGTCACAGAGTCAGACATGCATAAAATGACGAAATAATGAAACAACAGCAAAAATCAATGTCCTCACAAAAGGAAGAAAAGAAGAGGTCCCATGAATGAAACATATATATCCAAATGAGATTTACTGAATGATATTCCTTATGATCAGTTAAAACTTCAGAAAAGCTAGAGAATGGGGTATGTCATAAATACGTAAGTCTATGCCCAAAGTAACTTGGGGGGTAGGGACTGGACGGATTTACCAGTTTAAAAATGGCTTCCCAGTTTTCTCCCTTTTGTTGTTGTTCGGTACTTCAAGATAACCAGATGACATCATCATATTGGGGTCGAGGTACAGTGTATTCGACTGTGACTGATCAGCCTAATAGGAGCTCGTAAGGCTCTGTCAAAGCTTGGGCACCAATAGTCCGTTTGAACATTTGGAATGGGGATGTCTCTAGATTTGCACATATCACATTTCCTCAGTGCTATTCAGATTCTGCTTTGCTCACGGAGCACAGTGCCTTCTTTGATGTGGGCACAGAATGCTGGGCAGTCCTGTGCCAGCATCTCCCATGTCTCACAATTAATATTAAAATTCTTCGAAGAGACCTTGAGAATGGCTTATATAGCTTCTTTTGACATCCATACGAATACTGGCCTTCTGTGAATTCTCTATAAAACAGTCTTTTAGGTAAGCATATATTTGGCATTCAAACTATGTGGCCAGCCCACCAGAGTTTCACTTTCTTCAGTAGAGTCCCTTTTGTACAAAAAATATCCCACTTGAGTTGTGAACTGATGTAACCATTCTGGAGAGCATTTTGGAACTATGCCCTGTATACCTATAAAACTGTGCATACCCTTTGATCCAGCAATATCCAACAATGGATTACCTCATTTTAAGGGAGTACCTGAAAAGGCCTTAGCCTAAAAGGGCAAGGGTCTCCCATTGCATTGTGGGCTATCTCCAGTCATCCTGATGAATATCTGGTCACTGGACCCAGATGGCTCAGGAGGAGAGAGTGAGGCTGGTGACCTTGCACAACCCTCCCTCACTCAAATCAAAGTCAATTGCAAGTCATGTCATCAGTTCCCTGATGTCACGGTCCTCTTCGAAAATGAAGGACAAACACAATTGCTGCAATGTCTGTATCCCAAAGAGATTTAAAAAAGAGAGAAAAGGACCCATTTGTAAAAAAAATAAATATTTATAGCAGCTCCTTTTGTGGTAGTTAAGAATTGGAAATTGAGGGAATGCCCATTAATTGGGAAATGACTGAACAATCTGTGGTATATGATTGTAATGGGATATTATTGTGCTATAAGAAATGACAAAGCAGGATGATTTCAGCAAAACCTGGAAAGACATACATGAACTGATACAAACTGAAGTGAACAGAACCAGGAGAACATTGTACATAGTAACAGCAATATTGTGTGATGAAGAACTATGAATGACTTGGCTGTTCTCAGCAACGCAATGATCCAAAACAACCCCAAAGGACCCACCATGAAAAATGCTATCTGCCTCCAGAGAAAGAACTGATTTTATCTGAATACAGACTACAGAATACAGAGGCATATTATCTCTCTTTCTCTCCTTTTTTTCTTTCCTCCTTTTCTCTTTCTTTTCCTTCCTTCTTCCTCCCTTCCTCCCTTCCTCCCTTCCTCCCTTCCTCCCTTCCTTCCTTCCTTCCTTCCTTCCTTCCTTCCTTCCTTCCTTCCTTCCTTCCTTCCTTCGTTCCTCCCTCCCTTCCTTCCTTCCTTCCTTCCTTCCTTTTTTCCTTCCTTCCTTCCTTCCTTCCTTCCTTCCTTCCTTCCTTCCTTCCTTCCTTCCTTCCTTCCTTCCTTCCTTCCTTCCTTTTTTCCTTCCCTTCTTTCTCTCTGTCTCTCTTTTGTCTTCTTACACAAAATGACTAATATGGAAAGGTTTTACATGATTTTGCATGTACAACCTATATGAGATTGCTTACCATCTTAAGGGAGAGAGGGATAAAATTTCAAAACTTAAAAAAAGACCCCAAAGATTAAAAACTGCTTTTCCATGTATTTGGGGAATTTGGGGAAAATTATTAAAAACCTCAAAAAAAAAAAAAAAGACATAGTCTAAGACTTCATTTCTAAAGAGAAAAAAGAAAAAAAAAGAAAGATTCCACCTGGAATATGTGTTAATGTTATTTCATCAGTTTTCTTCTTTCCCCAGGGGCTCCATGGCAGTGATTGGTGAGGGAGGCAAGGTGTTATCTGTTATCACCAGTGCCACATCTGCATTTAGGGATTTTTTAGTGTTGTTATTGGTTGACAATATGAAGTAGGGAGAAAAGGAATTCAGCAGAGAGTCTGACTCATCTTCATAATAGTCTTTGGGTCTGTTCTCATAGAGATAGGAGTCTGCTTTTTGTGGCCTTGGTTTGGAGTCTGGAAAAATTCCCAGAGCCCAGAAGCTCGTCCCTTATACAAGTGATCATTAGCATACAACAGACCTCATGACACTCTAAGCACAAAGATACCGTAGTTAGTTCATGGCCTGAATTACTGATTTAACTCTTAACTTACTAGAGCCAGTCTCCAAACTCATAAAGCATGCCACTGGTGTAGTAACATTCATTAACATTAACCGAGGACCTTTATTCAGTACTTGATGTATTATATTGTCTTACAGTTATGAGATGGGTCAGCATTCCGTTGCCAGGGGCTAGAATAGGCCCTAATATATTTTCTCACCCCCATTTGTTTGCTGTCTCATTACTCTTCCAGGCTCGTTAAACCACCCACCTCCTGACCTCTTAGCAGAGGACCTGTGCATAAGTGCACTGAAATAATTGAGGCCACTTGTCTGTATCCTTTTCTCCCCAGTTTCATATTTCAGATCACTCCAAGATTATCTCCAGTCCTGTCCTCTTTCGTTCCAATCTCAGAGGATAAGATGAAGACTTCCTGGCCACTGCCAACCCCTTACTTTTTGGGCTTGTTCTCATTCTCCTCCCAAAACCTCTGGTAGCTTATTCATTCCATCCTTCTCCCAAAATTTTTCTTTCCTTTTTTTAAATACATTTTTATTGATGTTTTCTATTTATACATTTCCTAAATTTCTCCAGGTATCACTCCTCTTTTTCCTCACCACCATCCTGAGAGCTGTCCTGAATACTGAAGAATATTTTTAAAGGAAAAAAAGAAAGAAAAAGAGGAATAATCAAACAGTTGATCAATAAACATTTTTTAAGTGCCTATTATGTGCCAGGCACTGTGCTAAGACCTGAGGATACAAAGAAGGGCAAAAAAACAGGCCCTACCCCACAGTCTAATGGGTAAGACAACATGCAAATAACATGCAAGAAAATGAGATATATACAGAACAAATTGTAGGTAATCAGGAAAAGGAAGGCCCTAGAAGAGAAAAAAATCAGTAAAATCTCTCATTACATCAAAAAAGTCTGAAAATATAAGCAGTATTTCACAACTGATGGTCTCCCACCTCTCTGAAGGATTAGTAGAGAGTAATATTTTTATATCTTTTCTTTAGGGCTATGCTTGTTCTTTGTAAGTCTGCAATATTTACTTTCTTTTCTGGCAAAGTATTTTGGGTTGTGACTTGGCCAGGGTCACACAGCTAATAAGTGTTTAAAGGCTGGATTTGAACCCAGGTTCTTGTGACTCTAGGACCTGTGCTTTATCCACTGCACCAGCTAGCTGCTCCTAATGTTCCCTTTTGTTTTATGTTTTTTTCTTTTTCTTTTTGTAGTCATTGTGTATATTGGTTTTTTTGGCTCTGCTTCACTCTACGTCAGTTCATGACTTTCTGTGCTTCCCCATACTTAATCTATTTTGTTACTTCTTACAGCATAGTAATATTCCATTGCATTCTTGCATCACAATTTGTTTAGCTATTTCTTAATCGATGGACAGCTACTTTGTTTCCAGTGCTTTGCTACCTCAAAACAGCTGTTATAAATATTTTAGAGTATATGGGGGACTTTCTTCTGATCAATGACCTCTTTGGGCTATTTTATTCCTAATTTCCAATTTTTCCTTATTCACTGGCTCCTTCCCTGCTGCTTGCAAACACACCCAGATCGCCTCCATTCTTTTTTTAAAAAATCTAAACTTTTTTATTTTCAGTTCTAAATTATCTCCCTCCTTCCTTCCCTCCCCCATCTATTGAGAAGATGGGAATTAGGATACCCATTATACACATAAAATCACTTAAAATATTTCCGCATTAGATGTGACAAAAAAAGTAAGAAAAATAAAGAAAAATATGTTTCAATCTCCATCAGTTTGGTTTCCTCCATCCTTAAAAAACCCTTTATTTGGCCCTCTCTGTCATTCCTTTAAGCTACCTTCAGGATATCTTAGTCTCTCCTCTTCACAACCAAACTTAGAAAAAGCTATCTACATTCTCACCTCCACTGTTTTCACCTCCTATTCACTTTTCAACCTCTTGCAGTATGGTTCCTATCCTCTCCACTTGACTAAAGTTGCTCTCTCCAGTATCACCAATAATCTCTAAATTTGATGGCCCTTTCTCACTTCTCTAGGGTGATCCTTCTCAGCTTCTCTATAGTGTTTGAAACTGTGGGTTATTTCCTTCTGGCAAATGTCTTCTGAATCTTCACTATACTTCTCTGTGCTCCAGCTTAATTGATATATTTGCTTTACCCTGTATATGACATTCAATTTTTCCCACCTCCATGCTTTTGAACTGGCTGTCCCCATGTCTGGAACACCCTTCCTCCTCCTGTGTCTTAGAACTCCTAGCATCTGTCAATGCTCAGTTCAGTTGCTGCATCCTTCAAGAGCCCTTTTCTGATTCCTCTGTTTGGCTTTTCTTACTCTCCTTTTCTTCTCTCACTTGGTATTTATTATGAAAATAGCCTTTATTTGTTTATCCGTGGGTATATATATTCCTCCCCTCTCTACAGTAGAATATAGAGTCTGTTTCACTTTTGTCTTTATATCTTCAATGCTTAATAGTTCTTGGCACATAGTGGACATTTAATAATTATTGGTTTATACATTTTGACAAGGAACAGCTGGGTGGTAAAGTGCATAGAATGCCAGGTCGAGAGTCAGGAAGACAAACCTTCCTGGATTCAAATCTGACCTCAGGCAGTTTCTAGTTGTGTGACCCAGGGTAAGTCATAACCCTGTTTGCCTCAGTTTACTCATCTGTAAAATGAGCTGGAGAAGGAAATGGCAAACTACTTAAGTATCTTTGCCAAGAAAACCCAAATGGGGTCATGGGGAGTTGGACGTGACTGAACAACAAAACGTTATGACAAAGTGTAGCACATATTCTGGGGCTGCTTCCCTGATTTCCATTTGAACTAGTGGGCATGGGTCTCCAAAGAATGACTGCTCCTTCCTCTCAGGGTCTTAGGGGTAACCCTGGGACTCTGGGTTTCCTGGCCTGCTGCTCGCAAGCCCTTGCCAGTACGCTTCTCATTGTTTGTTAACCTACAGCTTTGATTCACTTTCAGCCAAGATATTTATTAAGACTGTATCGTAATACTTAGTCATTTTGCCTTCATCCACTTACGAAAGCACTATCGTCCTTTCAGATTGGTTAAGGGCTTGTTTACACCTGATTTATATTTTTGATTGAAAAACAATTCAGTCCAGGAATCAAGATCCTCTATGATTAATTGGTGGTGGTGGTTCTGTATGTATGTGTGTATGCGTGTGTGCGCGTGCATGTGTGTGTGTGCGTGTGCGTGTGTGTAACATAAGCTGTCCCTTGCAATAATACAATCCAACAAATTAACCAATGAACAACAGTCAAAAATACATTTGTTCTGCGTCTTCCCCAACCTAGAACATTGATGCAACGCGCTCATATAAGTCGTTCCCACATTGCGCCTTCTCTGCCTTAATTATTATTTTTCTTTTGGGCCTAGGATAATGACGGCTTGGGGAGGGATTGACAAAGAGGTTCCTGATGATTCTGGCGCATGGGTGAGACTGATTGTGCTTCCTTTATCACCCAGAGCCTTGGGGAGTACGTGCAGGAAGCTGTGAGACAGGATGGAGGGGATGCTGATCTATACAGCGCAGGGCTGGTTACTCGCCCGCCTGTCACTGCCTGGGATTGTGACTTGGTGACTGGTGCAGGCGTCCGTTTGGATTGTTGCTACTTGTATTGTTACCGACCTTGATGCAGAGGACGATCAGGGAAGCTGAGCATGTTCACACGGGTGTCTACAAGGAGCAGCTGCCATTGAATTCTACCTGAGGTGGGAGGAGGAGAAGTGAGGCAGGTGACCTTGCACAGCCCTCCCTCACTCAAAACAGTCAAGTGCGAGTCATGTCATCATTTCTCTGAGGTCATGGTCTTCTTCAAAAATGAAGGATGAACACAGACAGACCTGAGGTGGACTGGAAAGGCAGGGACAGCCACTGCTGCTGACTTGAATGCATGGTGAACCATTTATTGATGACTTGAATCCTGACTTGAATGGATGGGGAACAAGAATGTTAGAGGCCTGCAGAGGTGACCATATCTTAGAGCAGAAACAAGGACTGGAGTGGGAGGAGGGATTGAAAATGGAGACTGAAAGTTGCTGAAGATCCATCCCATTAGGTAATAAGCAAGAAAGGAAAAACTGATTTCTCCCAATCTTCTCCTGTTTTTCCTTATTGTAGCCACTGATCCAGAGCTGGGGTTCCAGACACAAATACACAACTTTTCCTTTATTCCTTTCCCAGGAGCAGTGTGGCTCTGGAATTTTTTTGACCATACCTTAAAATATAGAGGGAGAGAGAAGTGTGAGGAGCTGTGGGAGATAACTTAAGGTGGATAGTTCCCCTTAGGAATGCTTAGCTTAATTCATTTTGTTTTTGAAAATAAACTACGTACCCAACTCGGTCAGCCAGGTGTCAGGAAGACCTGCCACTGATGGGATACATTTTACTCCTGCGTGGTCCCCCCTACTTTCTCCCCAGGCTAGCATCTAGAACCCCTCTGTGCTGCTTGACAGCTCACAAAGCTTGAGTGAGATGGGAGTCAACAACTCTATTTCTTTCAGTGAGATAGAGAAGCACTAAGCTTTGTCATCTGCTCTGCCACTGCTTTCTAAAGCTCCCCGAGTGTTATTTTCAGACCCCCAGAACTCATTGAACCTACTGATGTCACATAAAACCATTGGGCCTTTTCATCCTGCGTTGCTTCTGATCCCTTAAAGTTTCTGGGCCTTGTACCTCAACTTTCTTTTATCTGTTGCCTCCCCCAATTAGACTATGATCTCCTTGACAGTAGAAATTATTTTACTTTTCTATTTGTTTTACTTTTCTATTTCTATCCTTAGAACTTTAAGCACAGTGCTAGGCACACAGTAAGTAATCAGTAAATTCTTTCATTGATTCATTCATTCATTTTCTTAGACTTGCAAATGTGAAGGGCAGTTACTTAAGGGAGGTGAGCACAGAAATGGAGTAGGCTCTCTAGAGGTGCCACGGGCCATAGATTTAATAATTTTAAATCATATAATAATTAATATTTTGAACAATGTTCCACTGAACCTTCTAAATCAGAGGTATCAAACATGTGACCTGAGGGCTGAATGCTACCAGGAACACTGAGTAGAGCCAGAACCATATTAAAATGCAATTGGGAAATATTTAACAAAATAAATAAAAGTACAGTAAAACATAGATAAAATCACATTTTAAAACTGATTCGCTATAAAGAGACCCTTATGTATGATTTATTTGAGTTTGATGCTGCTGCTCTAGATAACTCTAGAACCAACCAGTGGTAGTGATAGGGTTAGGTGCTCAGGGAGTTTGATTTGTCTAGCACAGGCTGCTGTGGCAAGAGATTTTTCCTAGTCCTTCCCATCTGCCCTTGGCTAGTGGCTTCCCTTTAAGACTGCCATATATATTCTACATATGTGGATATGTGTATATACACATAGATCTATTTATATGCTATCTTTCCTATTAGAATGTGAGTTCCTTGAGAGCAGAGAACCTATTTTCGCCTTTTTTTCTTGTATCTCCAGTACTTAACAAAGTGCCAGGCACATAGTAAGTGCTTAATAAATGC
Organism: Bettongia penicillata ogilbyi; assembly: GCA_023548195.1. NCBI lineage: Eukaryota > Metazoa > Chordata > Mammalia > Diprotodontia > Potoroidae > Bettongia > Bettongia penicillata. The sequence goes on from JAJHZJ010000442.1 coordinate 3,907,792, forward strand.
TTATTGAGTGAATGGGTGACTGCAGTGTAGGTTTATCTATGAAAGTACTGTTGAAGGCACCTGCAAACCGGGTGCCCTCTTGTGGCTATAAGGAACACTGAAACCTTTTAGAACGTTGTCTCTCGACCATATGCCAGGAACTGAAGGGGTTACTGTGACGTTGGCTCAAAGAGTACACTGCCTACTATGTGACTCAGATTTTGCTCTTGCTGGATAATTAATTTAGTGACACACTGCCTTTTTGTTGTCATAAAGATGGCAGCACGTGTAACGATTTGCATTGCTTATCTCTGGTGGACAGAGGAATTGAGAAGAATTGAGTTCAAATCCCAGTTCTCTCGTTAGCATGACTTGGAGTAAATCATTTAAGTTCTCTGGGCTTCAGGTTCCTTACCTAAAAAGGGAAGATGTAGACATCTCTACAATCCTTTCCAGTTCTAGATCCTCCGATCCTTACCACCATACCCCACTGCCCCACCTCTTCTATTTTTCTGTCCATCAAAGTTGTTGTTGCTCTTTGTAGCACAGGCAAGGCTGAGGCCACAATTCCCTTCCCCAACCTCAATCTCTTACCTTTGTAAGAGGTGCTATAGTTCTCAGCTTGTCTGGTTCCCAGGAGTCTTCTGCCTCCACTGCATTACAGTATTCCTGGAGCAATATGGAAAAAACTCTGTTTTTCTGTTTCTAGAACATAAAAGTCAATGTTATAGGAGAAAGGGCAATGCCTTCACTTGAATTTACCTTGGACACTCTCTGAAGCAAGAATGTTACTGGAGGATAGAATCCTTTTTGCTTCTTCTGTATCCCTCAGGATACTTAGCTTATAATGGAAGAAGTACTTGATGACTTACAGAACTAAAGTGAAAGCCTGATCAATGTGTTAGTAAACCTAGGAATGAATATTTATCAGTAAAAGGACTGGGCTATGGTCAGTTGGTCCAAGCAAAATTGGATGTAGAGTGTGGCAAGAGACTGTATTTTTGAGCTTGGAAAGTCTAAGTGGGGGATTTGTATTTAGCAGTGAGAAGTTGGTGGGGGAGAGAAGTAGGAGAGGAAGGAGAAAGGATATGTCAAGGAGCACATCTGGAAAATCCTCCAACTTCGGGGGAAGAGTGAGGGAGGAGTGCCAAAGAAAGTCTCTAAAAGATGCCAGAACTTAGTTCTGCCAAGTTCCGGGCCAAGTTCCGGGATGGAGAGCCCTGGCTATCATCACTGCCAATGTGATTTCTGCACGTGCATAGAGAGAAAGGAAAAAAAAACCATTAAAAAACCCACCCATATCCCAAACCTTCCTGTGGCCTGTGCTGGAGATTGTGTTACATTCTATAGGGAACCGGGAGGTTTAAATGAATACTATGCATTGTTAAGAAAAAATCTGTGGTGGCTGTGGTTGAAGACAATGCCATCTATTGAGAAAATAGAACACAATGAGTCAGTAAGTCCACAGGGAAAGAAAGACAAGGAAACAATAGGCATTTCAAAGGAGCACTGGAGGCTTAATTGAAAGATCAAGAAAACATCACTGAAGGATTATATATCTACGCAATAGGAGGTCTCCCCCTCAGCATGTACAGTTTTTTTTTTTTTTTTTTTTTTAGAAACGCAGCCATGATAGGAATCTTAGGAAGATTTATTTTTAAAGGTCAACTGTTAAAAACAACCTTTTAAACAAAAACCTGGTGAACTTCAACCTTTTTGGTTTTTGTTCTTTCTTTCTTTCTTTCTTTCTTTCTTTCTTTCTTTCTTTCTTTCTTTCTTTCTTTCTTTCTCTCTCTCTCTCTCTCTCTCTCTCTCTCTCTCTCTCTCTCTCTCTCTCCCTCTCCCTCTCCCCTCTCTCCCCTTCCTTCCTTCCTTCCTTCCTTCCTTCCTTCCTTCCTTCCTTCCTTCCTTCCTTCCTTTCCTTCCTTCCTTCCTTCCTTCCTTCCTTCCTCCCTCTCTCCTTCCCTCCCTCTCCCTCTGACTCTCTGTCTCTCTTTCTTGTCAGTAAAAGTGATCTACCCTCTCCTGAAAGCAATATAGCTCACTCTTCTCCTTGTTAGCTTGGGATTGGGTATAGCTCACCTTTCGTTTGTATTGTTTATCTCAGGTATACACACTGTTGGATAAGCTCTGTTGGATCTACGTTTAGATGAATATTGGAATCTGGGTAACAGACATTTTTCATCCACTTGGACTTTCCGTTATGGATGGACAGGCCAAGATTTCTTCCAGGTGTCTGTGCCATATTGTGGGGCTTGATACAATCATCCATATGGAGGAGGACTTTACCAATTTCAAGAAATTCCTCACAGACTTGAACTCTGTGCTGGATCTCCTCCGCCACTATGGCACGTATTTTGTTGCGTCAGTCAACAAGCATCTTAAAAAGTACTTGCCATGTACCAGTCACTGTGCTAAGTGCTGGGAATACAAAGAAAGACAAAACCATTTTCCTGCTATAAGACTTAGTCAATGTTTTTCAGAGGGTCATTGAATAGAGTTATTTCTATTACATCTTTCAAAGAATCCTGAATGGTCTTGAAATAACATGAAACACTTTGTTGCCTATAAGGTAGCATTTTACTTTACTAAGACAAATGATTTTTTTTTTTGTAATCACAAACAATAAGTGCAATGGATATTGCAATGGAATATTCTTTACATCTTTCTTTCAATCATGAGATATGGCCCATTGTTGAATATTGTTTGCGAAAGCCACATACAGTCATTGAGGTTGCCCTTAATTTATGCATAGATGAACTTCATAAAGATTCTGTATATTTGGGAAAGTAGATATATAGCTTATTAATTATTGATATTCTCTTGATTGCCTTTTTTATTAATAAGGGTTGGTATTGTTTTTTCACATCATTGGTCTCTTCCCCTTGGACATTTATTAGCCATGCAATACCGGAGACTCACTTATCCTCTATCTACCTCGGTTTCCTTAACTGTAAAATAGGTAGGTGCTCCTACCTCAAAGGGTTGTTGAGAGGATGAAAGGAGATCATATTTGTAAAGTGCTTAGCATAGTGCCTCGTACATAGCAAGTGCTTAATAAGTGCTTATTTCTTTTTTCCTTTCCCTTATTGTGAGTGTGCATGCAAAAGACTCTGAGAGACAAGTTCAATTCCTCATTTTCCTGGTGGTGAATAAGAGCTGTTTTAAGCCCCTTGGTTGGGAGAGCAGTAGAGGTCAATGGCCTGCTCTTTGTGCCGAGATTGACAGGAGAGTATGGTGTAACTATTTTTTTATTTGTTTGTTTCTGTGGTATTTCACTTTTTTCTTTCTCTTGGCCAGAGTGTAGGTTGAAGTTGATTAACTGTATGCTGATTATGTTCACCAACGTGGGCATAGCCTCACTGTGCAACCCAAGTCCAAGGGTTCAATGTAAATTGTTACAAGAAATTGTATCTGAAACAAAAAGATATCTCACATTTCTTTGGTAGCAGCTTTTTGAAAAGGTTGTTGACATTAACTTTGGCCTGGGAGAAAAAAATTCCTGATGAGATAGCTAGTTTAACTGAGGATTTCTTTGTTGTCATGACTGAGATACTTTTTGGTACATTTGCCAGATTTTAAAATAATTTTCCCTCTATGCTTTGTAAAATAAAATACTGGCATTTTTTTTTAAAAAAAAGTACTCTGTTTTGAATGATGCCTATGAGTAAATTTGTATTTACTGATTGTGTATTCTGTATATGCCTATACTAAATAATAACCTCTCAAAAAAAAAAAGATGAAATTAAAAAAAGGTATAAGATGAGGGAGTCATGTTTAGATAAGTTGGTTCCAGATTTGGAATCAGGAATCAGATTTCAAATTCTGCCTCAGGTTTTTATGAGTTTTGTGACCTTAGACAGGTCATTTAACCTTGCTCAGGCTGTTTCCTCATCTGTAAAATAAGACTAGCTGTAGCACCTATATCACAGAGGTTCAAAAGAGAGGACATATGAAGTGCTTTCCAAACAATAAAGCAGTTGTTTTTCAGTCGTGTCTGACTCTTTGTGACCCCATTTGGCAGAGATACTAGAGTAGTTTGCCATTTGTTTCTCCAGATTATCTTACAGATGAGGAAAATGAGGCAAACAGAGGTAAGCAGCTTGCCCAGGGCCACATGGCTAGTAAGTGTCTAAGGTCAGATTTGAACCCAAGAAGATGAGTCTTCCTGATTTTAGCCTCCTTGCTCTATCCACTGTGCTACCTACCTGCCCCTAGCATGATAAACATTTTTATTATTGTAATTATCATTATCATCACCAAAATGTAACAAAGTTTGGACTGGACCAAATGGCATTGCATCCAGGACATGAAATGTGATAGTCCCATTGAACCCTACCCTGATGGAATGTAAAAGGGGTTTGGTTTCCCAGGATCCATGGCTATAACAAGCTGTTTCCCAGGCTCATACTAAATTGTAAACATCTGAAGGATTAATAAGGTATAACGATCTTCCCTGTATATTTATAAGCCTATGTGACTACATAATATTCCCTTTTCCTCCTTGGAACAAGGGCCAAGTTCCCAGGTATTCACAATGGGACCACTCCTATAGAACTCCCTACTCACCCTTCTCACAAGGGCTGGTAAGAAGGGGTGCGAGGCAAGCACTCCTACCTCTTGATGGGGTCAGTCGAGACAGGGACAACTTGTACACTTCCCTAGATTCCCTCAAACCTTGATAGGGGCTGGTCAAGGCACACATAGCATTCAACCCTAAGAGTTCCCCCTATGAGAGGTCTCCACTCCCTTCCTCCCACTATGAGAGGTCTCCTCTACTACTAATATTATCCACTTGTTCAGGGGAAAGGTCATCACCCTGAAAGTGGAGAAAATATATCATCAAATTGAGAGAGCACTGATTCCTTTTCCTTCAAGTGCTGACCCTTCTAAGAATGTATACGGAATCAATCCTGTGTCCTTTAGAACACAGATATTTTGCCTTATCAATCACGAATGCCTTACTCCTTTGAACTCTGGCCCAGTTCACAGCTGTAACATCCTGTGCCCTGTCACATAGAGTCAACTGGGTGCTGGGTCACGTAGGCTTTTGCACCTTCTGGCTCTGAGCCAATCACTCAAAACTGTATATATTCTGGGAATTTGCTATTTTGCCTTGGGGCTTGCTCATGGAAAGGACTCTTTGCCTGAGACCTTTTTGATTTCCTGAAGTGGGACTGTGGATAGCTGTTATCAAGGGGGCCCCCAGCTGACCAAAACCCAGATGTTGGTGCTCTCTCAGTCTGGTGATGTATTTTCTCAGGGTGATGACCTTTCCCCTGAACTAGTGGATGATGTTAGCAATAGAGGAGACCTCTCATAGAGGGAACCTGTAGGGTTGAATGCTGTTTGTACCTTGACCATCCGCCATCAAAGCTTGAGGGAATTTAGGGAAGTGCACAATTTGTCCCTGTCTTGATTAACCCTATCGAGAGGTAGGGGTAGTTCCCCCCTTCTTGCTAGCCCCTGTGAGAAGGGTGATTAATGAGTTCTGTAGGAGTTAGTGGTCCCATTGTGAAAGCAATATTCTTATTTTATAATTTTGTTTGTTGATTTTTTATAATTATGGGTCGAATAAGCTTTTAAATTTTGTAATTATAATTATACAATGTAAATTTTTATTTGGAACTTTTCAAGTCAAAAGTTATCATTATAGCTATTATAAGCACTTTATGAAGAGATCTAAAAGAATATTATGAGTAGCATGTTACATTATCCTGGGAATTCAAATTTTTTATTTTCTGAAAGAGATTCATGGAACAAAAAAGTTGGGAATCATTGTTTCTGAGGAAATTGTATTTGATTTCAAATAAAAGAATCTGAATTTAAATCTTGTCTTTGTGTTTACTATCTATGTGACCTTGGGCAAGTCACTGACCTCTTTGGATTTTAGTTCTGTTTTCTATAGAATAAGGAGGTTTTAGATGACCTCCAAGCTTGTGTTCTGCTGTGAGCACGATGGTTTTCTTTTTCTCCAAAATGACATTATTATGAGGAAAGAAGAGGTCTAAAAATTCCTTTCCTTTCACCCTGTTTGGACCTATTTAGGTAAAAAAATTGAGGACCTATTTAGGTAAAAATTGAGACAAAATGGGTGTGAGGTGATGGGGATAGGGAGAAAGGAAGGAGGAAAGAACACCTTTTGTTGAGGCTGGGGAAGGCAGGCCCTATTTCTAGAGACTATTTAGAATATATATGGGATTATTGAAGCTAAGGCTGCCTTTTAAAAGCAAACTTTTTAAAGTAGAACTCTATTAAGGAAGAAACCAGCAATTATCCCCTATTTACTGACCTAATCTCTCAGTGTCTCCCTAGACTTGTAAACCAAAGAAGGATAAGAGACATACTCAAGACATGTTTCATGCTTTACTTCAAACGGTGGGATGTTTAGGGATGTGTGTGCTGTATACAAAGTATACAATATACAAATAACTCAATAAAGGGCTTAAAAGAAATGATTCCAACTTACATTTATGGGAAATAATTTATGAACCCCTCAAATAATGACTTGAAAAAAATCAGATCTGTGATTTTATTGGCATTAGGACTTTTCAGTGATTGCCTTTGTCAACGAACATGTAAATCTATGCTCTGCAATGTTGTGTAATCTTAGGTGAGACAGGAAGTCCGTAGAGTCAGAAAGACCTGGACTCAACGACTCTGGGCAAGACATTTCACCTCTCAGTGCTCTAGGCAACTCAAAGACTATATATTGCAGAGAAAGTGTTGATCTGTAATAATAGAGACAGTTTCCTCCCTGAAAGTTCCTTATATTAATGAAAGCATAGATCCAGTCCTTAGCCCTAACCCTATCTACTCAAATGGTACTTACTATGCACCTGACCCTATGTGAGATGCTGGGACTGAGGATATAAAAATGAATATAAAATGATAAAAAATAAATCCATCCCTTCTAAATATGTACAGTTTAATTTGGGATATAAGAAACCTAAACATGAAAAGAAAAAGCAACAGTTCACATATTGAAGCTTGTGATTAGAGCCATATCAGTGTTATAGATGGTACAAGCCATTATCTTTCTACCTATATGTGTAGGGATCCCAAAAGTCTTAGTGTCATTTTAAGCTATTTAAGATACTAGAGCTTAAAGCTGTATTAAGATTTTGGGGATATCTTGTAGAAGATAAACATTCACTCTTGTTAACTCCAATCCTGTACTACCAACTTCTTACTGGGCATTTCTACCTGGATGTCTAGCAGTGATTTCCAAAGTATCATGTCATAAAACAAAAATCATATATCCCTCCAAACCCATCCCTCTGCCAATCTTCCTTCTTTCTATGGATGGCACCATCGTCCTTCTAGTTACTCAGGTTCAAAACCCCTGCATTGTACTTGGTGTGTTTTAACCTACTTTTGAGTCACAGACTCCTTTAGAAGTATAGTGAAGCCTATGGTGCCTTTTCAAAATCATGCTTTTTTAAAAAATGAAAGGAATTCCTAAATGTCAGTTAAAGGGTTAGTGAAAATAAAAATGTAATTTTTTTTTCCCCCAATTTTCACCAATTTCCTGAAATCTCTTTATGGACCTCCTGGGGTTTTGTAGACTCCAGGGGGAGAAACCTCGCTCTAAGATAAACTTCAGTTTCATCAGTTTTGCACTTTAAATCCTTCCACAGACTGGTTCCATTGTTATTCAGATAGCTCCCTTTGATGCATTCTGTTTTAGTCAAACTGGTCTACTATTTCCTGTATATGATATAGGGGAGTAGACTTCCAATCAACACCCTTTCCCAACCCCCTACCCCCAGCTCAGAATATAATCATGTTGTTTCCGAGATGGGAAGCATGAACATTTACTCTGGGTGAATCAAAAAGAGCAATCCTATTGACTGAAGAAAGATGGGCATGATCCTGGTGACCTCTTAAAGACACTCTGTATTTGATGGAGTCTAAGATCAGACTGCTTTGTGGAGGAGAACCATTCAGAGGGTGGTGCAGAGGTAATTTCTTGGTCATCCCTCCCTCACCATAAGTCATGGCTTCTAGCAGTGACTCACCCAGAAGGACACACATCACTGAGCAGTTCATAAGAGTACCCATTGAGGGAGTAGAGGCATATGCTCCAGAAGCAGATACAGAAAGGTAATCACTCAAGGGAGGAAGCTGATCTTAAAGTAGCTTTTAAAAAAAGGTTGGGAGGTGGGGGTAAGAGTTGTTTATTTTCCAACAGCCAATAGGATTATCCCTTCTGATCTTCTCAGGGAGAGGTGCTTATGCCTCATTAAGAAATCAGGGCATAGATGTGTCTTTACAGTTGGTTTAACACCTCAAAAATACCTTGTGATTACATTCTTTGCTTTCTGGACTGGGGAGTTGGTGAAACATCAACTCCCCTCCAGTGACATTTCACCTTCCATCTTTGTACTTTTGCACACATGTTCAAAATTTACCTCCTCCACACCTCTACTTCTTAAAATCCATACCTTTCTTTGAAGGATAGCTCAGGGCCTGCCTCTTGTTTAAGGGGAGGCCTTTCTTATTTCTCCATATTGTTAGCCTTTCTCCCTCCTAATAAGACAAAATCACTTTGTATTACTAGGTACCTACATGGTATTCCCTTCTCTATGCACACATATTTATATATTTCCCCTTAAATTGTAAGCCCTCTGAGGTCAGGGAATATTTTCATTTTTTTTGTCTTTGTATCTCTAGTACTTGACATTATCCTTTGGACATGGTAAGTACTTACTAAAATCTTTGTTGAATTGAACTGAATGCAGGCTTATAGAGGGGGAAGAGATTATTGTGGCCTGGGCTGGTCAGGGAAGGCTAGCCACAGAGCTTAAATCTGAATTTGGTCATGAAAGGCAGATAGGATTTCTATAGTTGAAGGGACAGGTTTAATAGTAGGAGAAAAGAAAAGGGCAGAGGCAAGAAAGCACATGATGAAACTTACTCCAGGGACAGAGAATATACCCATTTATCTAGAAGTGAAGTTGATTAGTCATGTCTGATTCCTCATGACCTCATTTGAGGTTTTCTTGACAAAGATACTGGAATGGTTTGCTGTTTCCTTCTCCAGCTCATTTTACAGATGAGGAAACTGAGGCAAACAGGGTTAACTGACTTGTCCAGGGTCACACAGCTCCGGGGTCAAGTCTCATGAATACTTTTTACTATTTCCAAAAGTCTTATCCATCTTTAAAGGTCAATGAACTATCACCATTGAGGGCATTCAAAGGAAATTACTAGAGACTCTTCAGGGAATGTCAAAAGAAAAATCTCAGAGACATGAGGAGTCAAGGCAAGGTAGTATTGTCATAATAAGCATGAAGCCTTCCAAGGTGATGAACTGTAGAGTATTGTGTTTGGTGTTGGCACTATATAAATCTTGATTCTTAACCTTGCAAAGCTTATACTCTAGTAGGAGAGTACAAGTATTCAAATAATATAATGAAGAATGTGCAAGTGACAAATAGCTAATGTACATTTAGTGTTATGAATCTAGAGAAGATGAACCCTTGGTAGATTACAGTAGCCTGAAAGGCTCATGGAGGTGTTGGGATTTGGGTTGGACCTTGAAGGTTGGGTAGCACTTGTATTTGTGGGAAAGAAAGGTTAGGTGAGTATTCCATGTACTAGAATGGCATGAATAATAAATAGTATAAAGGATACATAAGCATATATGGGAGTCTGGGTACTAGAGATAATGAAATTCAGGGTTCATGAATGAAGAAGTGGGTTTGATGGTCTCTGAAGTCACTTCTAGAGGCAGCTATGTTACATGGGGAGATAAGAGTGCTGGACTTGGGGTCTAGTGCTTCAAATCACACCCTAGATTCCTAATTGCTATGTGTTCCTGGGCAAGTCACTTAACATTTTTCATCATCAGTTTCCTCAGCTGTAAAATGGGGATTATAATAACTCATAACTTCCAGAATTGTTGTGAAGCTTGACTGAGACAGTATCTGTACAATGCTTTGCAAACCTTAAAGCATTTATCTAAATGTTAGCATATTTTCATGATTATCATCTGCAATTCTATAATCTGTAATTGTATGTAAATAGAATTGAATTTTAAGTACACTACGAGATTTCATTATATAAGCAACTTTGTTGTGAATACTAAGAGATAACTGACAGAATGGCTACAGGGTTCTTGGGAGCCAGGAAAACCTGAGTTCAAGATCATACTCTGACACATATTGGCTATGTGACTCTGGGCAAAACACTTAAACTCTTATGCTCTAGGGAATTCTATTTGACTTTTAAATTGCAGAGAAGATGTTGATCTGTATTGGCAGAGAAAGTTTATTTGTCAAGGGAATTAATTGCCTATATCAATGAAATCTCTAGTCCATTCTCTCTACATATTCTAAATACTAATTTAGTGAATTTATGATACAAATACTCATTCCTTAGTTTATTTACTTTCTAAGTTTAGGTTTTGATTCTGGGTTTTGCCTCAAGCTAGATGTGCATTTATTCTTTTGTTATCCAAACTTGTGAATTTCACTGTGGGTGACTCCCTGTGAGGAAACTCCCTTCATCCCCATAGATTAGTCATTCCTCGATTTCTTTTATAAGTTTTTGTTACCTGGGGACACTGAAGGGTAGATGCAAGAGTTTATTTGAGATTTTCCTGTTTCCAGGACCGACCCTCCACACTTACATTTTAGACAGTTGAAAACTTAATCCAATGTCTTTCATTCAGTATCTTAAACTTTTTTTGTATCTTTCAAATTTTGTAGGACTTCCTTCTTGTGCTGGGGACCTCAGGAAAGGCTCAGATCTTAATGTTCAATCGTATTTCTGGTGTTTGAACTTAAACGTCAGAATTGGCTTTTTTTGGGGGGGAAAAGGAGTGTATTTTCTTCTCTTTTTCTGATTCAAAATCAATTGAGTTTTAACTTAAAAGTCAAAGCCTTGGTAGAAAAGACCAAAACAATGAGTTTGAGCCCCAAGGGATACAACTTGAGAAAAGTGGGAAGAAACAAGACTAGAAAAATACTTTTTTACTACAACTTTTATTGTTGTGAGTATTATGCTGTGGTAAAGGTACAGAGGTAGATGAGTGAAAAAGGAAAGTTCTCTTTGTGAATAAAATGGTCCCTTCCTTTTTGAGAATTATGAATTGTGATAATAAACCTTAGGGATGGAAATGTCAAGTTAACCTGCATATATTGGCTCTTGAGTATTTTTAAAGCAAGGTAGATGTCAAGAAGAATTGCCCTTAGAATGCAGAAGTATGCTGTGACTTGCTAAATGAAAGATTTCAAGAGGGAAATAATGATGACTTGGAGGGAGGGGAAGAGGAAACACTTTGCTAGGTCGTGTAGGAGGGAGGAGAGGGAATGGGGTTGTAAAGACCTAAGGAAGACTTGTATAGAAAATGTAGTGAGGGAGAAGGAACTGGAGGTAAATAAAGTTACTGAAGAGCCACAGCAAGGATCACACATGATTTAGCAGCCATCACTTAAAAGAAGTGGAAAGTCTGGAAGAAAATATTCCAGAAGGCAAAGTATATAGGCTTGTGTTTGTCCTTTATTCTCCAAGAGGACCATGACATCCAGATGATGACATGACTTACAGTTGACTTTGACTTGAGTGAGGGAGGGCTGTGCAAGGTCACCAACCTCACTTTCTTCTCCTGAGCCATCTGGGTTCAGTGACCAGATATTCATCAGGGTGACTGGAGATGGCCCAGGATGCCATGTGAGACCTTGGCTCTTTCAGGCTGAAGTCTTAATCACATTCTCACTTTGAGTGAGATATGTGTTTGTCCTTCCTTGCCACAGAAGACCATGCCATCAGAGAAATAATGACATGACTTGCAGTTGACTTTGACTTGAGTGAGGGAGGGCTGTGCAAGGTCACCAACCTCACTTTCTTCTCCTGAGCCATCTGGGTCCAGTGACCAGATATTCATCAGGATGACTGAAGATGGCTCAAGATGCAGTAGGAGACTCTTGCCCTTTCAGGCTAAGGTCCTATAGCATTCTCCCTTAGGCTTACAAGCAAGAATGATGTACTCAGCAAAACTGAATATAATCTTACAGAGGAAAAAACATAGATTTTTAAGGAACTAGAGGTACTTGCAAGCATTCCTGATGAAAAGATCAGAGTGTAGAGAAACTTTTAAGTTGAAACACAGGAATGAAGAGAAACAGAAAGATCAATATGAATGAATCATAAAGGATTAAAGAAGACAAATTGTTTATGTTCTAATATTTGTAGATCATACATGTGTCTCCTATGAACCCAATATCATCAAGGGTCACAGAAGGAGTCCCATGAGGTAAAGCCTGGGAATAGTTCTCTTATCTCTTGATCTTAAAAGAGGGATGGAAAGGAAAAAAAAGAGAAATGCACTGGGGAAGGGACAAAAATGAGAGGAAAGTTAGATGAAATTACCTGACATACTTGGGTGTTCAAGTAGAAGTTTATACAAACTAGGAAGAAGGGATGGGCTGGGCTGCTGACATTTGACTCAACACGGAAATAGGAGGGAGAGAAGAGAAGACAGAAGGGGGAGTAGGAAGGCAAATGAAGGAGGGATTAGTCCTAATCAAAAAACAAAATAAAAACAACTCTAAGGATGTATAAAACTATTTATAGCTCTTTTTGAGTGGCAAAGAATGGGAATCTGAGAAGGTGCCTCTGAATTGGAGAAGAGCTGAACAGATTATGTTATATAAAAATGATGGAACAGTATTGTGCTATAAGAAATGATGAAGGAAAAATGTACAGCAGAGAACAAAAGAGAACCTAGAAGGAAGTAAAGAGAAGCTGGGTAGCTTTGAAAACAATGTGTATTATTTATTACAGTGGTTTTCTTGAAATGGAAATTTATTGTTTTATATGTTCTGCTGTGTACATGTAAGTGTTCTTTTTCCTTGTTTTGTATTTAAGTTTAAAATCAATAAAAATTTATACACACATACAAAGAAATGATGGAGATGATTTTAAAAAATACTAGGAAGATTTGTTTGAATTAATGCAGAGTAAAATGAGCAGGATAACAATTTATACAAAGACAATAATATTGTAAAAATAAACAACTTTGAAAGACTTAGGTTCTCTGATTGGTGTAATGAACAGCCATGATTCCAGACACCTAAGGATGAAACATGCTGCCCACCTCCTAATAGAGAAGTGAAAGACTTTGGGTGCAAAATGAAGCATGTTTTTGGACATGGTCAGTGTAGACTTTTGTTTTGCTTGACTATACATGTTTGTAAGAGGGATTTTGTTTTTCCTTCTTTCTCAATTGAGAGAGAGGGGGATAGGTAGGAAATGGTAGGGAGAAAGGTTTTTGCTGATTGAAGAACTTTTAGTTAAAAAACTTTAAAAAAAAAAAGACTTTTAGTTCCAGTTGCAATGGAAGAAGTGAGAGGTGATGAGGGTCTGAATTGGGGTGGTAGTTGTGTGAGTGGAGAGGAGATGTATATGAATATTGCTATAAATACTGAAACAAGATTTGGCAATAGGTGAATAAGTGAAATTCATTACCAGAGAGGAGGAGGAAATTCAGAAATGATTGTGATGCAATAAGACATATTTGTTTTCTTAAAGAGAAAGGAAAAGACAGGGAGAGGATTCAAGGTGTCAGATCTAAAGGTCAGAAATAGGCAGGGACAGAAGTCAATTAGACCATCCCAAGACAGGAAAAGGAGAGGAGGAAAAAGATACTTCAGTGGAGGGAGTAGGAATAAAGTTACAGACCAAGGTGGGAAAAGAGAAAGAAATTCAGTATTCAACAGGATCCATTTGGACAGTTGCCAGTTTGGAGAAAGACGCAGCTATGACATCAGTGGCATTTCTGTCAGAAGCAGAAAGGGTATACCTGGGGCCCAAGAAGGAAAAAGCTTTAATCCTCTGGAGGAGGAGGGAAGGAGGGGGGTGAAGACAAATATAACTAAAATACAGCCCTTTGACATTTATGGAGCACTTCCCTTCCATGATATCACTTGAATTTCATAACAGTGCTGTGAGATAGATATTATTCCCATTTTATAGATGGATGCACAAGTTCAGAGACGTTAAGTAACTTCCCCAGGGTCACACAGCTAGTTAGTGCTGGGGATGGAAGCATTTGAACCTGGCTGACTCTGATTCTGCTCTCTCCATTCTCTCAGGCTGCCTCTTCAAAAGATGGGAGTCCCAGCCAGGATTGGGGGGTGGGAGAGGTAGGGTGATTAGTGAGAAGGGCAATAACCCTGATAGCTGTGACCTGTCAGAGACTGTTTAGTACTTTAAACCTGTGGTAATAGCTGTCTGTGTAATTTGTAACAACTGGCCTGTCTTTCCCACTCCCTCCCCTTCCCTACTCTCTGTTGCCTGTCCTACCTGAGGTTCCTTAGTCCTCACCTAAAGGTGATGATAGCTAGCAATGCTAACTAGTTTTCATTTAGCATTTTAAGGTTTACAAAGGGCTTTTAATATATTACCTCATTTGATTCTCATATCCTGTGGAGTAGGTGTTGTTATCCACATGAAGTCAGTGCTTTTATTATCTCTATTTTTCGATGGGGAAACTGAGTAAACATATAGGCCTAACCTCCTCATTCCATAGACTTGGGACCTAATCCAGTCCTCAGGTAGGGAAAGATATATATATTTTTATATATGTATGTATATATGCATATATACATTCATAGAACATAGCTCATGTCAACCACATAACTAGTCCTGTTCTAACTTTATATTTTGGTTCCTGTACCTGGGCTCTTATCTTGTTCCCTGAGTCTCTAAACCCTTGCTGTGCTCCCCAGTTCTAGTAGCTGTATCCGTATTTTGTTCCCTGTGCCTGAACCCCACACATTAGCTGCCTCTCCCAGCACCCTAGTTCCTCCTGTATTTCTGCTCCCAGGTCCTGTCGCAGGCATCATGGGTATCACTCGCTGTCAGACTCCCTTCTCTGCCCTCCCATACTGTTTTCCTGGACCTCTGTCTCATGCTCACTCTGACCCTGCTCTCATGTGGTATCCCTGCCTGTTTTCTGGGATGTCCCTGTCCCTCAGCTGCCTAGTCCTGGCCTAGTTCTTTAAGGTCCCTTCCAGTTTTAAAATTTATGACTCTGTGGATGCTGACATCCTGCCTGGGCCTCTGCTTATAATCCCCTGCCAAATTCTCTGCCACTCCACCCACGTGTCTAGACTTTCTCCCATTACCCAGGGCTGAGACCTTTCCTGATTACCTGCCCCCTCTCAGTGGGTCTGTCTAGTCTCAGGTCCTGGCTATCTCTCCTCCGGACCCCTTCATAGCACTGCCAGAGCCTTTCTGCTGAGAGATCAAATGCTTTAATATTGAGAGAGGTAGCTTAACAAGTTGAACTAGACTTATTAGATCATTCTCCTGTAAATATGTTGTTCCTGGAAATTCTCTCAACTGTAGCAAAATTTAGTTGTGCATCTATATTGCATGTGCTGGATTGCATTTGGATGAGAAACACCAAAAGAAAGAGAAAGCAGGAAGAGCCAGAGGAGGTATGGGAAAGGCTAGGGATCAGGAATTGTGTCTTGAGGGAAGGAATCTTCCATGCCTCCCTCCCACCGCCTTTTACATCTCTGTGGTAGCCATAGAGGGAAATTTATCCGTCTATGAGTGTGACAAGACTTTTGTGTGTGCCCAGATCTCTGAAGGTAGAGGTACCCATGTGGGAGAAGGCAGGAGCCTGCTTCTGGGAGACAACATCCTGCCCTACCATGTTGTTGCAAGCATCTTTCTTCTGTAGGCTTTGTAGCCGGAGCAAGCTATGTCTTTAAGACTACCAGACCAGGATGATGTCACTCTTCCTTACATTCAAGGGGTGAAGGTTCTATTCACCAGAAACCTGAGAAGCAGCCACAGAGTTGAGTGTGGAGAGGACCACCTTCCCCTTCTCCTTTGAAAGCCCCATGGCCCCGAGAATTGGGCTTGTGATTTTGGTATCTCTCATTTGTCCCAGGAGCAGGTGGTGGAATCTCTGAACGGAGGATCTTGAGCACTGGCAACCTTGGGGGAAGAATTTAAGGTTATATCTTGCTGCTATCCCAGTAGAGAAGCCCTGGGAAGTCCAAATGCCAGACACAAGTCCAGGGGACCTTAGAACTAGGGATGAACCTAATCTTCCTGCCCTCCCCAGAGACTGAGATGACATAAGGGTGATTATGCCTTCCAAGTGTTAAGGGGGTGTTCATATGTTTGTTCTTCCTATACCTTTGAAGTAAATATTCCTGGGCCAGTCACTTAACCCTATTTTCCTCAGTTTCTTCATCTGTAAATGAACTGGAGAAAGCGATGGTGAACCACTCCAGTATCTTTGCCGAGAAAGCCCCACATGAGGTCATGAAGAGTCGGACATAACTGAATAATCATCGTCATCATTATTGATAGAAGGCATTCCAGACTGATTTTCACACATTCTGAACTAAAGGAAAGAAATTAAATTTCTTTGAGAAGAAATGCAATACCATTCCATATATGTCTACTTTTAGAGCCCAGATCGGGGAGAGAGAAATCTCAGAGGTAACAGAATATTCCTAATAAATGAACTGAGAAAACTCAAACGCGAGCCTCGAAGAGCAATGAGAACTCATTTAGGCTGTCCAGGAGCAGTCTTCAGCAAAAGTACGATACTGCTGCTGGCCTTCCTTCTCAAGGAGTACAAGGGGTGGCTCACAGCTGTAGAAGCTACATTTGTATTCTAAATTTTCGTCCTCTTCCTCTCCTCCCCCATAAACTAATCCAATCTTGGCTGTGGTAGGATAGATTTTGACCTGCCAGCCCTGTGAGTCCCTGTTGACTTATTTCCCAGTGCCTGGTGGAGAAAGGGAGTTTAGGCCCACCAGGCCAGAGAGCACAGACCATGCTTTGTGCCCAGAGGCTTAAAGGAGGCTTATGATTCCTGTAAGCACTCCACCCGTAGGGCCTCTAACACAGACCCCCATTGTAGTGACATGATCCCCAAGGAAGGAGGGGGAGGGGAAAGGGAAAACCAAGAAGAGTGGGGGGCATGGAGGGAATCCTGTGGACAAGCTAAATAACATCTTTTCTTTAGGGAGGTCTGTGGGGAAAGGGTTCTTCAGAAATTCTCTCTGTGGAGATGACAGTGAAGTGATGTCAGGGGATGGAAAGACTGGATCCTCACCAATCAGGAAGTTCCCCAAAAGCTTCAGTTGAGAGGAAAGGATTGTCTAGAAGAGTCAGACAGTCAAGGAAAGGAAGTGTCACTGAGAGTCTGTGGGACCCCAACAGCACTTCTAACCAGCACACCCGAATGACTTAACTCGGCTCTAAAGACTATTGTATTCTTCAGGGTAAATCCCAAAGACAATGTTGACCTGGAAGCCTTGTTCCCCATCTCCTGCCCTCATGCTGACTCAGAATGGGAAAAGTATAATGCAAAGTCCCTCTCACAGACTGTGTGCTCAGCTCATGCTTTTCTAGACAACTTAGACAAAAACCATAGCCAGAGTTCCCAGTTTGAACCTTTGCTCCAGACATGTATTGAACATGTACAGGATTTATACTGAATGATAGGGACAGGAAATGGGCTTGTGATTCCATTAATTCTCACAACCATCCTGGGAGGTAGGTATTATTTTTATCCCTGTTTTACTGAGACAGACAGAGGTTAAGTGACCTGCTCAGGGTCACAGAGCCAGTAAGGTCTGAGGATGGATTTGAATTCAGGTCTTCCTGACTCTAGGTCCTCTACTCTATCTGCTGCATTACCTTTGCCTACACACACACACACACACACACACACACACACACACACACACACGCCTACGCCTACGTATGTATATATATAGTATATTCTCCAGCTAAAGGTCACTAAAGAGCAGAGACTTCCTTTTATTTTTCTTTGTATCCCAACTACCTAGCACAGAACCAGGTATACAGTTAAGTGCTTGTGTTCATCCTTTGTTTTCAGAGAAGACTTTGACATTAGAGAAATGATGACATGACTTGCACTTGACTTTGTTTTGAGTGAGGGAGGGCTGTGCCAGGTCATCAACCTCACTTTCTCTTCCTGAGCCATCTGGATCCAGTGACCAGATATTCATCAGGATGACTGGAGACGGCCCAAGATGCAAAGGGAAACCTTGGCCTTTTTTGTCTAAGGACTATTCAGGAACTCACTTTCAGTGAGGTGACACTCATTCAGTTGAATAGGCCTCTTTAAGAAGTAATCAGGATGGCCCCTTTAATGAGCAGAAGAAAAAAATGTAAGTAAATCAAGCTGGGAAGGAAAGAGCAACTATTGATAATCACTCTTAAGCCAGGAGGGTGCAGGAAACAGCCATTAAGTAGAGTTCAGGCAGGGACCTATGGTTGTCACACAATCTATGGGCTTCAGAGTGCACTGGATTTAAGGTTTTGGGAAAGACAAGGAAGGGAGGACTGACGAAAGGAAGGAAGGAATGAAGGAAGGAAGGGAGGGAGGGAGGAATCAGTCTAGTCAGTAAACCCAAGTAAACTGGGCATCCTCTCACCATCCAAATTTGCCTTCCTTTGGAGAAGAGAAGGAAGGGGTGGGGGTCAGAAGGGAGAAGATGAGCTGGGTTACCCAGCTACCTGGGTTCCCATTCAGGCATCTTGGTTGACTCACAGGTTATGTTCATCCTTCATTTTTGAAGAAGACCATGACACCAGAGAAATGAGGACATGACTTGCACTGACTTTGTTTTGAGTGAGGGAGGGCTGTGCCAGGTCACTAGCCTCAGTTTCTCCTCCTTTGTTAAGTGCTTAATAAATGGTTGTTGATTTATTGACCCAGAACATTCCACTGTTCCCTTTGAAACTTTTGCTCTTTCATAAACTCCTCCATCTTTTAATTCTTTACAAAAAAAAAACACAAATCAAGAAGTCTTTCCCATCTGTTTATAAACAAGTCCTAAAAACAGTCTTAAAAAGAAAACTCAAATCAACAGAAGATCCCAAACAATCAGATCAACAGCAAAAAATACCCCTATTTTTCTCAACACTTCTGTCCTAGCCAGCTACCTCCCCATTTCTTCCTTTTCCTTCAGCTCAAAATGTCATAAGAAAGTGGTTCACCTCTTATGTCTCTACTTCACCTTTTCCTTAACCTCCTGTAACTGGCTTCCCCTTTGAAGGAAACTATTGGAAATTCTCTTTCTGAGGTTACCAGTGAGCCGCTAATAATAGGTTAGGGATTTTTTTTTTTTATTTTGACTTTTTTCAGTTCTCAGCTGCCTTGAAGGCTTTGTAGCTTTTGACTCTGAGGGTTCCCCTCTCCTACTGGATACCCATCTCTCTGGGCTTTTGAGACCCCAAACCATTCAGGTTGTCTGTCTTTGAAATTGTTCTTCCTTGGGGGCACCTAGGTGGCCCAGTGGATAGAATAAAAGCCCTAGAATCTGGAGTTACCTGAGTTCAAATCCAGATTCAGACACTTGACACATATTAGCTGTGATCCTGCCTAAGTCACTTACAGAAAGAAAGAAATTGTTCTTTCTTTGCCTTTTTCACCACTTCCTGTTCTTCCTCCTCACCAGCCCTGATTATGGGTGCTCCTGTAGAGGTTTGCCTTGACCCTCTTCTCTTTTGCCTCTGTACTCTTTAGACAATGTCACCCACTCCCACGACTCAGACTTCTGACTCCATGCCAGTGAAGCCCCAAATATATCTCTGGTCATGAGCTCATTACTTCTTTGCTGTGCTCCAGATCCACATCTCCGGACAACATGGTAATCACCTGGATACTCCACAGGTGCACTGAAGTTTTCAGATGAACTCATTTATCTTTTTTCTAAACCTCCAGAGAGGAAGCCCAATATAGAATGATGGGCAGGCTTTGGAGTCAGGAAAATCTGGGTTCAAATCTTACTTCAGACACTTATTGACTGTCACCATGGGGAAGTCACTCAATCTCAGCCTCAGTTTTCTCATTTGAAAAATGGAGATAATAATAGCACCAACCTTAGACCATGGCAGTGAGACCAAATAAGATAACATGGGCAAAGAGCTTTGCAAGCCTTCATGCTCTCTACAAGTGCTAGTTGTTATTATTTGCCTCCCAAAAGCAGTCTCAGAATAGGAGAGAGTTTGGTATCTTCTTCGGGAATATTGACTGGTTTCCGCTTTACTACTCCACAGGTGGGTTGCCCGTGCTCCCCTTTGGTGCTAAGGAAATGGCCTCTAACACCAAACTTTGCCTGGGAGAAGGGGAAGGGAAGAGAGGCTTTGTAGGAAAAGATAACAGAGGAGTTAACAGAAGGAGGGGGGGAAAGTGGGTCACTAGTGAAAAACTCGAATCAGGGGGAAAACCGAGGACAGCAGAAAACTGAGCTGAGGCTATTAATGTGGATGACATTAAAAAAGGAATGGGGTGATATTTTAATTTCATGGGCAATGAAAACAGGATTGAAATACTATACTTAGGAACATGTCTTATGTGTGGTCTCCTTCAATGATGGCCCTTATGTTTGCTTCAAGACCAGCAAAGAGCTTTCTGCTGCTGCTATTTTGGCCTAAATTCTAAATTAGACCTCACTGGTGGCACTCATGTAGGGCCTCCACTCTATAAAAGCTGTAGAGTTTGGATAGAAATCACAGTGACTCTTTGTAGCTGGAGATGTTGTAAGGGCTTAATAAATATTCTCTCTCCCCTTTCCTTCCTTTCCCTCTCTTTCTTTTCCCTTCCTTCTTTCTACCTCTCACCTTGTGAGGTATTACTTGTAACACTATAGCTCATAAGTCCACACCAATGTCCTTTCCTTTAACAATCAGCCAGTCGACTCAATTAGCTTTTAATCGAAGGCATTTACTAAGATGATATACATAAATAAGAACAGTTTTTAGAAAACATTACAGTCAAATACCTGGGGTTCACTCTCCAATTAATATACACAAATTTTTGTTAAGAGTGGGTTCAAGATTATAGCACAGTGGTTGTGTGGCACATATTAGTGAACATGTAAATTGACGGTACTGGAAATCCTTTCTTTGTAGAGTCCTTACAAGGCTCCCTTTTTGTGTAGCTTCTTGGTGGGAAGGCCATTCAGCTAGACTCGCAGGAAATCCAGATTTCTTGACTGTTCTCTGCTTTAAGGGGTCACATTATGCTGGAGGATTGTGTTCAGTTCTGGGCACCATGTTTTAGGAAGGACATTGACAAGCTGAACACACATGCAGGAGATGACTAGGACAAGGAGGGACCTCAAGATCATGCCATACAAAGATCAATTGAAAGAACTATGAATGTTTAGCCCGGAGAAGAGAAGAGTGGGCATATGATAATGAACTTCAGGTACTGAAAGGCTGTTTTATGGAAGAGGGATTTGAGTTATTATACTTGGTCCAGAGAGAAAAATAGGGATTAATGGGTAAAAGCTGTAGAGAGTCAGATTTCAGTTTGATGCCAGGAAAAAACTTGCACTGTGAGACATCCACATGGAAATTTCCAATAAGCTGTTGGGATATGGGCTTAGATTTCAAAAGAGAGGTCAGGGATGACATAAAAAGTTGGGTGTCATCTACACAGAAGATAGTTGAAACTCTGAGAACTAGTGAGCTTGCCAAAAAGAGAATACATACATATATACCTATATGTGTGTGTCTATATATGTGTACATACACACATACACACAGAGTATACCTCACTCCATCTGTCTTCTCCCCATTCTTATTCTCAAGTCTGGTTGAAAAGCAGTCAGAGGTTCTTTCCTGGGCAACTAATAATGAGAAAAGTGTTGACCTTTGGGAGCTCTAGTTCGACAGATCTCTTATGTTCTGAGTTCCTGAGCCTCTTATCCAGTGACTATGCCTGCTGGATGTGTGAATTTAACATTATTTTGGAATTATTTTGTATTATTTACACTCCTTTGCTGGCTTGTAAATTTGGAGTGGTATTGGAAAATTCAAATTCAGATCGACAAATTCAAACTGTGTTTACCCTAGAGCACCTGAGTCTGAAATAGCTTATGTCCTATTTGGGAATTGCTGGGATTTTGGAGACATTGTGGGGATACAGGCAGATGTTTTATCATGCTGTGTCTTGTTCCTACTGTGAGAGTTTATTGTTTTTATTGCTTCTATGCCATGAGTAAAGTATCTGACCATACCTATCAGTCCCTGTGGAGAATTGACTCCATTATTTCAAGATGACTGGACACCCGATAGAAAGATTGGAGCAGAGATGGAATTTGTCATAGGTAGTGCTTTTGTACTTATTCTGGTTGGAGAAATCCACATTAATCTACACTTCATAGTAACTCAGCTCTGCCTGAGAGGCAGGAGGGGTTAGCAATGGGGAAAAGAGGGAGCGATTGGTGTCTGGAGAGGCACCAATGGTTCAGTGGAAAGTAGAAAATGATTTAGTCAGAGGACCTGGATTCAAATTTCCATCTCTGCCATTGACTCACTGTATGACCTGAGACAAATCACTTTACTTTTCTGGGTTTTGTTATCCTTATTTGTAAAATGAGGGGGGTTTTACAATCCCTAAGGCCCTTTAATCCTGTCGTAATGGACAAAAGC
Source organism: Bettongia penicillata ogilbyi (assembly GCA_023548195.1). Lineage (NCBI taxonomy): Eukaryota > Metazoa > Chordata > Mammalia > Diprotodontia > Potoroidae > Bettongia > Bettongia penicillata. The sequence continues at coordinate 3,930,226 of JAJHZJ010000442.1, forward strand.
TATGATCATTCTTGGATAATGGAGGATTGACTTTCTAAAAATATACTGCTTTTCATTATTTTACTCTCTGTGCACTTCCTGAGTGGAAGACAGGCTGGCGAGACAAGATGCCCACTGGCAAATCTATTATATTTAATTGCATAGTTGAATTCAACTCACACCTCAGGCCTTGGGAATGAAGAGCCTTTACAATCAATGAGTCTGTGAGCCACTTTTATTAGGTGCCTCCCTGTGTGCAAGCCCTGTAGTAGGTCCCAAGGAAAATTACAAAGGAAATAAAGGCTCAGCCCGAGTCTCACAATCTAATCATAAGATAGGGTTTTTGCATATCCTAACAGATCTGTAACTAATAATTCAGGCTTCCTAAGCAAAATTCTTCCCAAAATGTTCCCCAGAGTTGGTGGCCTCAAATCAGCTTTTTAAGGCACATCCAGTTGACTGAGAGGGAGACCTTGGATTTGGGGCCCTACAGAGAGACCTTTACCCCGAGGCAGAGAGACAGAGTCAGACAGAGGCTAGTGGTGGGGAGAGAAGGAGCAGGATGTGAGCTATGTCAGAGCAACTCACCCAGGGTGTCCTGAGGTATTTTACCTTCTAGCTACTTCTAATTGTAACTAATTATTATTACTAATTAGGTATTAAATTCAGTGATTTCCTATCTGCTGATACATGCTGTTGGTATCCCATCTCTCTGGTTCCTTAGGCTCTAAATCATTGTAGATGAAGGGACATTAAAAGGCATCTAGCCCAACACTTCCCACCCCATTTTATGGAGGAGGAAACAAGAACCTGGAGAGTGACTTGCCCAAGTTCTCCCAGATAGTAAGTACCTACTAGGATTTTTTCCATTCTATAAGGATTTTTTCTCCCACTATACTAGCCTCCTAGATCCTATGACATGAGGAGCCTAGGAAGTTTTCTTAAAGTGGGGTATACTTGCATGTGGCACTTGAAGTATGGCCAGATTATGTTCACTGATGGAGGAGAGACAGTACAGCTAATTCAAAACAGCTAATCCTCCAATTCCGCTTGGCTTAGGGCCTCAGTCTCAGATTTTTTTTCTGGCAGCTGGCCTTTATGGTTTGCTGACGTGGTGTGGGGAGGTGGCATGTGTCTGGTCAAATGCTAGCTGGAAGGACAGTCAGCCTGAGAGGCAGAGCCTGACTCAGAAAGCCTTTCAAAGCTTATAACTAGCCCATGGACTTGGGAGAACTGACTTCGAACCTCACTGGCTCATCCATCATTGCAGAGAGCTGATGGTAGCTTTTAAAAGGGAAATCACTTTATCCAAATCATCCAAATTTATTACCCTTGCATGTTGTAGCTGTTTCAACATGTATGCATAGGGTAGCCCTCCTCTTGAAATTCTTTGTTTAAAGAGTATCTTAGCTTGTTACAACTCACTTTCATTGTGGTCAGATCAACAGGTTAGATTTGATTGTTTTCTCTGTCTTCTTTTCTGGACTCTTTTCTGATTAATCATTCCCTCTCCCTCCCTTCCCCCTTTCCTTTTCTTCTTCCCTCCTCCCTCCTTCATTTACATCTATTTGTGTCTCTGATTCACAAAATATAGGGAAATTACATTTGGGGCTCAGTTGTGCAAGTTTTACATGCTGGCTAGCAAGCCCACTTTCCACCTCAAGAGAGATGTATGTGTAGCTAGCCGCTGAATCCTGGCCCTTGACTGCAGAGCCCTCTCCAACAGGAAACGGTACTTTTTAGCAGAGGGACCAAATAGTTTTCTCCTACTGGTGAGAGACCCTGTTCTCGTCTTTGGTGCCTTGATTTTTCTTTTTGGTAATTATTTAAAAAAAAAATTTTTTTTTAGTTTTCAACATTCACTTCCATAAGATTTTAAGTTTAGATTTTCTCCCTGTCTCTTCCCTCCACCCACCCCAAGAGAGCATGCATTCTGATTACCTCTTCCCCTAATCTGCTTTCCCTTCTATCACACCCCTCCCTTCTCTTTTCCACTTCCCCTGTATTTTCTTGTAGGGAAAGAGATTTCTATACCCCATTGCCTGTATATCTTATTTCCCAGTTGCATGTAAAAAGTTAACATTTTAACAATTTTTTAAAACTTTTGAGTTACAGCTTCTCTCCTTTCCTCCCTCCCCACCCATCCCCACTGAGAAGGCTAGCATTTAGATATATAGGTTATACATGTGTAGTTATGCAAACACTTCCAAAACAGTCATATTTTGACCCTATCCCTCCTCAAAAGTGTTTGCTGGTAATTACCCCCCTCCTCCCATTTACCCTCCCTTTAATCATCTCCCCCATTCCCAGTTTATCCCCTTCCCCTCTACTTTCCAGTAGTGTAAGATAGATTTTCATACCATATTGAGTGTGCATGTTATTCCCTCCTTAAGCCAAATCCGAAGAGAGTAAGGTTTATTCTTTCCCTCTCACCTCCCCCTCTTCCCCTCCATTGAAACATTGCCTTTTATGTGAGAGATAATTTACCCCATTCTGGTTTTCCCTTTCTCCTCCCAACATATTCTTCTCTCTTCCCTTAATTTTACTTTTTTAAAATATCATCCCTTCATATTTAACTCATGCCCTCTGTCTATATGTATATAATCCCTCCAACTACCTTAATACTGAGAAAAATTTCATGAGTAACAAATATTACATGTAGGAATGTAAACAGTTGAACTTTAGTAACTCCCTTATGATTTCTCTTTCCTGTTTACCTTTTCATGCTTCTCTTGATTCTTGTGTTTGAAAGTCAAATTTTCTATTCAGCTTTGGTCTTTTCATCGAGAATTCAGAGTCCTGTATTTCATTGAATGACAATTTTTTCCCCCTGGTGTATTGTACTCAGTTTTACTGGGTAGGTGATTCTTGATTTTAATCCTAGTTCCTTTGACCTCTAGATTATCATATTACAAACCCTTTGATCCCTTAATGTGGAAGATGCTAGATCTTGTGTTATCCTGATTGTGTTTCCACAATACTTGAATTATTTCTTTCTGGCTGCTTACAACATGTTCTCCTCTGGAGAAATGCTGGAATTTGGTTACAATATTCCTAGGAGTTTTCCTTTTGGAATCTCTTTCAGGAGACAATAGGTGATTTCCTTCTTTCTTTTTTTTTCTTTTTTTTTTAAATTAATTTATTTATTTAACTTTTTACATTCATTTTTACAAAATTTTGGGTTCCAAATTTTCTCCCCATTTATCCCCTCTCCCCACCCCAATACAACCAGCATTCTAATTTTCCCTATCACCAATCTTCCCTCTCTTCTATCATCCCTCCCTTCTCTTGTCCCCATCTTCTCTTTTGTCCTGTAAGGCCAGATGACTTTCTATTCCCCATTAACTGTATTTCTTATTTCCTAGTAGCAAGAACAATACTCAACAGTTGTTCCTAAAACTTTGAGTTCCAAATTCTCCCCATCCCTTCCTCCCCACCCATAGTCTTTGGGAAGGCAGGCAATTCAATGCAGGCCATATCTGTGTAGTTTTGCAAATGACTTCAATAACAATCGTGTTGTATAAGACTAACTGTATTTCCCTCCATCCTATTCTGCCCCCCATTGTTTCAATTCTGTCTTTTGATCCTGTCCCTCCCCAAGAGTGTTGACCTCAAATTACTCCCTTCTTCCATTGCCCTCCCCTTCCATCATCCCTCCCTCCCTGCTTATCTCCTTCTTCCCCATTTTTCTGTACTATAAGATAGGTTTTCATACCAAAATGAGTGTGCATTTTACTCCTTCCTTTAGTCGAATGTGATGAGGGTAAACTTCATATTTTTTTCTCATCTTTCCTCTTTTTCCCTCCACTAAAAAGTTTCCTGCTTGCCTCTTGAATGAGATATAATTAACCCCATTCCATTTCACCCTCTCTCCTCCCACTACATTTCTCTCTCACCATTTACCTTAATTTCTTTTAAGATATGGTCCCATCCTATTCAATTCACTCTGTGCTCTCTGTCTCTGTGTGTGCATGCTTGTGTGTATATGCATGCATGTACATGTGTGTGTGCGTGTCTGTGTGTGTGTGTGCATCTGTGTGTGGTCCCACCAACTACCCAGATACTGAAAGGTTTTAAGAGTTACAAATATTGTCTTTCCATGTAGGAATGTAAACAGTTCACCTTTGGTAAGTCCCTTCTGACTTCTCTTTGCTGTTTACTATTTCATGCTTCTTCTCATTCTTGTGTTTGAAAGTCAGATTTTCTTTTCAGCTCTGGTCTTTTCATCAAGAATGCTTGAAAGTCCTCTGTTTCACTGAAAGACCATATTTTCCCCTGAAGTATTATACTCAGTCCTGCTGGGTAGGTGATTCTTGGTTTGAGTCCTAGTTCCTTTGACTTCTGGAATATCCTATTCCACGCCCTTCGATCCCCAAATGTAGAAGCTGCTAGATCTTGTGTTATCCTGATTGTATTTCCACAATACTGGAATTGTTTCTTTCTAGCTGCTTGCAATCTTTTCTCCTTGACCTGGGAATTCTGGAATTTGGCCACAATGTTCCTAGGAGTTTCTCTTTTTGGATCTCTTTTAGGCAGTGATCGGTGGATTCCTTCAATATTTATTTTGCCCTCTGGTTCTGGAATATCAGGGCAGTTTTCCTTGATAATTTCATGAAAGATGATGTCTAGGCTCTTTTTTTGATCATGGCTTTCAGGTAGACCCATAATTTTTAAATTGTCTCTCCTGGATCTATTTTCCAGGTCAGTTGTTTTTCCAATGAGATATTTCACATTCTCTTCCATTTTTTCATTCTTTTGGTTTTGTTTTATGATTTCTTGGTTTCTCATAAAGTCATTAGACTCCATCTGTTCCATTCTAATCTTGAGAGAACTATTTTCTTCAGTGAGCTTTTGAACCTTTTTCCATTTGGCTAATTTTGCTTTTGAAAGCATTCTTCTCCTCATTGGCTTTTTGAACCTCTTTTTCCAATTGAGTTAGCCTATTTTTCAGGGTGTTATTTTCTACAACATTTTTTTGGGTGTCCTTTAGCAAGGTATTGACCCGTTTTTCATGCTTTTCTTGCATCTCTCTCATTTCTCTTCCCAGTTTTTCCTCCACCTGTCTACCTTGATTTTCAAAATCCTTTTTGAGCTCTTTCAGGGCCTGAGCCCACCGGACATCCACCTCAGATGTCTGGGATAGAGAGGCCCCGACCTCCACGTCTTTCTCCAATGGCAGGCATTGTACTTCGTCATCAGAAATGAAGGGGGAAAGGAACATCTCTTCCCCAACAAAGTAACTCTCTATGGTCTTATTCTACTTCCTTTTTCTGGGCATTTTCCCAGCCAGTTACTTGACTTCTGAGATTCCTCTCCACCCCCACCTAGATCTGCCCAGCTAGTGCTTGGGGTCTGAGATTATCCCCATTTTGCAGATGAGGAGCCTGAGGCTGAAGAGGTTAAATGACAGCTAGTAAGGTCTGAGATTGGATTTGGACCTTCCTGAAGCCAAGTCCCATACTCTAAGTCACTGTACCACTTGCCTGCCTATGTAGTGTAAGTATCATTATCCTCATTTTATAGGGGAGAAAACTGAGACTAAGTGACATGTCCATGGTGACATAGTAAGAGCTAGAGCTAACGTCTGAATGCAGGCTTCCTGACTATAGGTACAGGAGTCTTTCCACTCCATTGTATTATCTCTCATTCCTGCTCCCAGGTCTTTGTTCATTTGGGTCCCTCCTTCTGCAAGAAATATTCTCTCAATTCTTTTCCACTTAATTAAATCCTAAATAAATTTCTTTTTTAAAAATTAATTTATCTGTTATTTCTAACATTGTTTCTTTTTAAATTTTGAATTCCAAATTTTCTCCCTTTCTCCGCCCCCCCTTCCCCTATCTACTGAGAAGGCAAGAAGTATATCAATTATACATATGAAATAATGCAAAACATATATTAGTCATATTTTTAAGAAGGCAAGAAAAATAAAGAAAATGAGAAAACTACACTTTAATTTGTATTTGTGATTCATCAGTTCTCTCTCTGGCGGTGGATAGTATTTTTTTTTCATCATGAGTCCTTTGGAATTGTCTTGGATCACTATTTTGATCAGAGTAGTTAAGTCTTTCGTAGTTGGTAATCATGACAACATTGCTGTTACTGTGCATAATAATCTCCCAGTTCTTTGTGCTTCACTTTGCATCAGTTCATATAGGTCTTATCATATTTTTTATGAAATCATCTTTTTGTAATTTCTTTTAGCACAACAGTACTCCATCACAACAATATGCCACAACTTGTTTAGTCATTCCCTAACTGATAAGCATCCCCTGAATTTCCAGTTCTTTACCACCACAAAAACCAGCTTCTATAAATATTTTTGTACATATCGGCCCATTTCCTTTTCCTTTGATCTATTTGGGATATAGACCTAGTGGTGGTACTGCTCAGTCAAAGGGTATGCATGGCTTTATAGTCCTTTGGGATAGTTCCAGATGGTTCTCCAGAATGGTTAGACCAATTCACTACTCCAGCAGCACTTCATTAATGTCCCTGTTTACCCTTATCCCCTCCAACATTTGTCATTTCTGATAGGAATAAGGTGGGACCTCAGAGTTTTTTCAATTTGCCTTTCTCTAATCAATAGTGATTTGAAGCATTTTTTCATATGACTGTGGATAGCTTTGATTTCTTCTTTTGAAAACTCCCTGTTTGTATCCTTTGACCATTTAACAGTTGGGGAATAACTTTTATTTTTATAAAACTGATTTAGTTCTTTACTCAGCATATACTTGAGAAATGAGGCCTTTATCAGAAAAATTTGGGGCTTGCTGAGGATTGCACAGCTAACAAGTATCTGAGGCAGGATTTGAACTCAGGTCTTTCTGAAATCCCACTGTCCCACCTAGCTGACTTGCTCATGGTCATATAGATAATAAGTGTAACTGTAGGATTTGAACTCAAAGAAGATCATGGATAATAAGCTGCAGAGGCAGAATTTGAACCCAGGCCTTTCATACTCAAGGTCCATCTAGCATTCTGTCTCCTCTGCCATGTTGTCTTCTCTATTGGTTCATACATAGATTACCCCAGGTCCTAGGCTCAAAGCTAAAATGAGATTTATTTTGAAGGGGAAAAAAGTACATATCTTTGTATAAAATAAACATAATAAAATAAAATAAAATGAACACAAAAATGGATGGATTGAGGAAGCAGGGTAGAGGATCAGATTTAATTTCTAAAATCAGGGTCATAGTAACCCAACTTTCTTCAAGAACTCTTAATGGCCAGTCTTGATTCTATGACCATTCTTTGCTGGGCTCTTTTCTCAGGAGATGGTCCTAGAGGTATATGAGTGTGTATGGAGGGAGCTGGGAGGCATAATGTAGGAATTGGAGCGAATATAACAGCTAGAGTTTGTATGGCTCTCTAGGGTTTACAGAACACTTCCCACATATTTTCCACATGATCTTCACAATGACCCTGGATAGTAGGTACTTTTATTATCCCCAATTACAGAAAAGGAAATAGAAAATTAGAGAGGTAAAATGACTTAGATAGGGTCACACTTCTAGTAAGCAATAGGGCAGGATTTGAACTCTGATCTTCCTGACTCTTGTCCAACACTATCATACTGTGCCACCTAGCTGTGCAGTTATGATTGGTTATAAAATGGAGTAAGAGTTGCTAGAGCACTTTCTAGGAGAAGAGAGAGCCCCAAAGATATTATAAGCTAGAATCTAAAAAGGGGGATGACTCCATCTGCAATAGATGAAGCTTGCCTCTCTATTCATGGGGAATTTTATATCTCCATTTGAACAAATACATGCAAAAAGAAAGACAATCCCTACCTTCAAGGAACTTACATTTTAATGCAGGAGAAGACAACACATAAAAGGGACCTGAAAAGTGAGGTTTGGGGGTGGTGGGGGAACCATACTGAGAGTCTAGGAGTCAAGGGCTGATTCATACTTGGAGTGAGCATGCAGTTTCAGAGACAAACACCAATTATTCAGACAAAAGCCTAAGGACTGGTTACCTCTATTTATTTATTTGTTTGTTTAGATTTTATTTTCCTCCAATTAAATGGAAAAGCAATTTATAACATTTGCTTTTCAAAACTTTGAATTCCAAATTATCTTCCTTCCTTTTCCCCCATCCCTTCATTGCGAAGGCAAGCAATTTGACACAGGCTATACATATGTAGTCATGCAAAATATATTTCCATATTAGTCATGTTGTGGAAGAAAACACCAAAAATACCAAACTCAAGAACAATAAAGAAATTTTAAAAAGCATGCCTCAATCTATATTCAGATACCACCAGTTCTTTGTCTGGCGATTGATAGCATTTTTCATCATAAGTTGCTCCAAGTTGTTCTGGATCACCGCATTGCTGAGAACAGTCAATTCATTCACAGTTGATCATTCCACAACATTGCTATTACCTTGTAGACAGTACATTTCACTTTGCACTAGCTCATGCCAGTCTCTTCATGTTCCTCTGAGTGCATCCTGCTTATCATTTCCTTTTTATACTTCCCTTGAGTCTTTCATTTGAAAGTCAGATTTTCCATTCAGCTCTGGCCTTTTCATCAAGAATGATTGAAAGTCCTCTATTTCACTGAATATCCATTCCCATCCCCCCTGCCCCAAATAATTATACTCAGTTTTGCTGGGTGGGTGATTCTTGGTTGTAATGCTAGCTTCTTTGCCCTCTGTAATATTACGTTCCAAGCCCTCTGATCCTTTAATGTAGAAGCTGCTAAATCTTGTGTTATCCTGATTGTGATCCCACAATATTTTAATTGTTTCTTTCTGACTGCTTGCAATATTTTCTTCTTGATCTGGGAGCTTTGGAATTTGGCTATAATATTCCTGGGAGTTTCCATTTTGGGATCTCTTTCAAGGAGTGGATTGGTGGATTCTTTTAATTTCTGTTTTACCCTCTGGTTCTAGAATAACAGGGCAGTTTTCCTTGATAGTTTCTTGAAAGATGCTATCTAGATTCTTTTTTTTTTTAGTAGTCCAATAATTTTTAAATTTTCTCTCCTGGATCTATTTTCCAGGTCAGTGGTTTTTCCAATGAGATGTTTCACATTGCCTTCTATTTTTTTTCATTCTTTTAGTTTTGCTTTGTTATTTCTTGATTTCTCATAATGTCATTAGCTTCCATCTGCTCAGTTCTAATTTTTAAGGAATTATTTTCTTCAGTGAACCTTTGTAGCTCCAAATTCTGTTTGGTCAAGTTTTTTTTCCTCTAGCGAATTTTTGCGTCTCTTTTTCCATTTGGCCAGTTCTGCTTTTCAAGGCATTTTTCTCCTCATTGAATTTTTGTGCCTCTTTTATGATTTGATCTATTTTGTTTTTAAGGTATTATTTACTTCAGTATTTTTGTGTGTGTCCTTTAACAAGCTGTTGACTCTTTTTTTCATGATTTTCTTGCATTGCTCTCATTTCTCTTCCCAATTTCTATTCTACCTCTCTTACTTGATTTTCAGAATCCTCTTTGAGCTCTTCCATGGCCTGAGACCAGTTCATTTTTTTCTTGGATGCTTTGGATGCAGGAGCTGACTTTGTTATCTTCTTCTGAGTGTGTGTTTTGATCATCCTTGTCACCATAGTAACTTTCTATGGAAGGAATTTTTTTCCCTGTTGTTTGCTCATTTTTCCAGTCTATTTCTTGACTTTTATTTCTTTGTTAAAGAGGACCTCTGCTTCCATTGGGCTCACCATCCCAAGCTCTAAGGTTTTGTGCAGCCATTTTCAACGATACTTCTAAGGACCTGTAAGTTTTCAGTTCTTCCAAGGTGCTGTGATCTAAGGAGAGGTGTTTACTACTCTCCTGGCCTGTAGTCTTGTGTATGAGTAACTACAAGCACTCTTTTCAGTGATGGAGCTGTGACAAGGGACCTTGCTCCACTGCAGCTGTAAGTTCTGATGTGCTAGTGCTCCTCCTTGCCCTGGGACTGCCACTTAGGACCGCAACCCAGATCTGAGTATGGGCAAAGCAACAGAGTCCTGCCTCCAGTGCCAGAAAAGAGATCTCTGTAATCCCCTTCTGATCAGCTGTTCAATTCCTTTGCTGTCTGTGGGCTGAGAGCTCCAGAAGCAACTGCTGCCATTGCTGATTCAGTGGCTTCCAAGGCCTGCTCCTAGTTTTCTGTGACTGGGACTGTGTCTGCACTGGAATGTGCTCCATTCTAACTAGAGGCAACAGACCTTTCCTGCTGACTTTCTAAGTTGTCTTTGGCTGGAAAGTTATTTCACCCATCCTTTTGTGGCTTCTGCTGATCCAGGAACTTTTTTCTGGCATTTCAAGTGTTTGGAAGGGTTTTGGGGAGAGCTCAGTTGAGTCGCTACCTTTTCTCTACCATCTTGTGGTTGCTTTATTTATAAACTATAAAATATTTAAGTTGAAGGAAAGATGAAAATAAATCCAAACCTTTAAGTACCAGTTGAGCACCTTATATGAGCTTAACTGAAGTCTCTGCTTGTTCATCCTTCTCTTACCTGTGGGTTTCCCTAGACAGACCTCTATTTCCCACCGTTCTGGTTCAGTTTGCTCTACTTTATATCTGTTTGCAGTTTGAAATACAAATTATAGTTTCCTTCTTAAAAGTTCCTTGACTCACTCTGTGGTCTCAGCATCCACTCAGCTCCAAGCTTCTTTTCTCCACAGTGAACCTGTACTGTGCTTAAAAAATGATTCACACATGTTATTCAGTAATTCTTTTCAGTCATGTCCAACCCTTTGTTACCCCAGTTGGGATTCTCTTGGCACTCTCTTGGAGTGGTTTGCCATTTTCTTCTCCAATGGATCCATTTTGTGGATCTGAGGATAAGTGATTTGCCCAGGGTCACACAGTGAGGAAGTGTATGAGGGTGGATTTGAACTTAGGTCTTCCTGACTCCAGACCCCGTGCTCTATCCACTGAATCATTAGCTACCTTTTTGTATCCATTGAGCCACCAGCTGCACATGTATAACCTATATCAAATTGCTTCTCTTCTTAAGTAGAGAATTTAGAATTCAAAATCTTAAAAAATGAATTTTAAAAATTGTTTTTACATGTAATTGAAAAAATAATTTTTTTTAAAATAAGGGTTTTCTGGGGGGATGGGGGTGGGGGCGAAGAGATGCATACAATTGAACTGTCTGGTCTCAGTTTTTCCTAGCTTCTTTAGAGCTCTTCCCCCGAGGGAACAATCTCCTCCTTTTTTTCCACCTTCCTTTTCAAAAAGATGAGACTCTTATTCTTTCTGATAATTTAACATAATCAACCAAAATATGAGTTATATAGAATTTTAAATGTATATTTCCTCTGATACCATTTGGTTTTTATTGGCAAATTTGTTTTCCATACAGCAGACAAATCTAAACACACAATGAAAACACCAGCAAAGTATATTCCCTGCAAAACAGTTAAGTGAAACAGTGATTCTTTAACTGCAGTAATAATACAGCTTTATACCTTTCCAACAGTTCTTTCCACCTTCACTGCAGTGTTTCCATTTTAAAGGAAGATGCCTGTAGAGTCAATCCAAAGGAAAGAGGAATGCATCTCTAATGGTAGAATTTCCAAAACTATAGCAATTATGTAAACCCTGAGTAAGCATAGACTGCTAGGTGAGACAGTGGGTAGAGCAGGTTAAATCCAGCCTTAGACACTTCCTAGCTGTGTAGAGGGAGAAGCAGTTGGGTGGATGGGGAAGGTTGTTGTACTTCTCAGATATTCTAATTATGACCTAAGATTTTTGACCTTATCAATAAATTTGTGATGTGTGGCCAACATCATGCAGTTATGTGGTATTTCCTTGTCCCTCATGTTGGAGAACTTGGCTCAAAAGAAACCTGTGATGGGGGTGGGAGTAGGGTTAAGAGTGGAGGAAACATGCCAAGCTCTTTGTTTCTATGCCACTGAACTGACAATAAATGCTTTTAGCACCTGCTAAAGTTGTCACCCTGAGGCAAAGCATCAGTCACCTTTCCTTGTTTTGGTTCTGTATATATGTCATCATCCTTCAATATTTCAATGGAGATTGAAATGTGATCTCATTAACTTGGATGGTTGCTCCTGCTACCAGTGCAAATTGCAAACCATCTATGACTTTTCATGCTTCCTTGTTCTCTGTAGGGGACTACAGCATCAAGAATATATAACATCTATTTATTGTAAAAATAATCTTACCTTTTTCAGTTCAAATGATGATGTTTTATTCCCTTAAATTCAGTACTAGTTTCTACATCCTTGTCATTTCCATTATCACTTTTCCATCCTGATCTTCCTGTTGACTATCATCTTTTTGTTTATTTTAAAATTTAATTTATTCTTTTCAATGAGCAAAAATATTTTTTTTCTCTTGCTCACCTACCACCTGCCCACAGGAAAAAAAAAAGAAAGAAAAATAGAACCTTTATGAACTAATATGCTTGATCAGCAAAACAAATCCTTGCATTGGCTGTATGCAAAAAAATATGCTTTCGTCTGCACCCTGAGTCCATCACCTCTCTGAAGGTACTTCATCATCAGTCCTTGGGAATCAAACCATTTGTCTTCTTCATGACCATCCATTGGCATTAAAATTGCAGCTGGAGGCTGCACTCAGGTTTTCAATAAGCCAAATCTAAGAAGCAAATCTGACTCCACTGGCTGACTGCTTCTGCACTGTGGGATGGGCTGCCCCCACCCCAATCTTTCTTTTCATTTGAATGCTGAGAGCAGTAGCAGCAGCACCCCCTCAGTTTCCTGCCCCCAAGTTCTGAGGTCGGAATTAGGTGTACAGAGAGTCCGTGATGATCATTGTTCCCTTGCCCCCGACAGGCTGCTTCTGCTTTGGTTATGTCTGCCTCATTATGCCTCTGTTTGTGCGACTTGATATGAGCCTCTTCATTCCTCTATGACTCCTCTCTCCCAGTCTGAATGAAAGAGAGAAGACTTTCCAGACCTATGTCATGTTTCCTTCCTCTAGCTAGACTAGACTATTTCACCCACCTTCCAGTATATCTCAGACTTTCTCACATCTGGACCTTTGCTCAGGCTGTTCCCTGTGCCAGGCACACCTTTCTCTCCCCTCTTTGCCTGTTAAATGACTAGTCATCATTCCAAACCCAACTTGAATATCATCTCATCCAAAAAACTTCTCTGATCTCCCAGGTCTATAAGGATCTTCTTCCTACTGTGCCCCCACCACATTTGACACTATATTTGGACTCCTCTAATATGATCATGCTAGCCAAGTTGTATTCGTCTTTCATTCTCAAAGAGCATCAACACATCAATATGATGGATAACTTGGCAGTTGACTTTGACTGAGGGAGGGAGGTATGCAAGGTTGTGCAGACTGCTTTCTCAACCTGTCCCTTCCCCTCCTCCTTGCCATCTTAATAGGATGGGGCCCTGCAAGGAAGAGGCTGAGGGGACAAGAGAGGAGGCTGGGCATATCAGAGGGAAGTGATGTAGGATCTAAGACTTGTGGGCTTTTTCAAGGAGAAAGAACTGCACAGGTTCACAAATGTTCTTAACCTTGAAGTCTGTGAACTTACTTATTTACAAATATTTTGATGACTGTATTTTCAATATAATTGGCTTCCTTTGTACCCTGTGTATTTTCTTTTATGCATTTAAGACATATCATTCAGAGACGGGGTCCATAGGCTTTATCAGACAGCCAAAGGATACCATGACCCAAAAGAAGGTTAAGAACTGGTGTAGGGAGAAATTCAGTGGCCATTGGTTGAGACAGCCAACTTCTTGCCTTATAACCTCTTTACTGGTGATAAGATCTTAACAGTGAGAAGAATTTAGCATGAACTGACTCAAGGCAAGTAGTAAATGTATGTGACACTGACATGTGGCCAGCAAAGTTCATGTGAAGGAAGAATCTTCTTTCCAAGCCAGATTTCTAATGGAACCAAGGGCCAGAATTGTCATCATGAAGAAAACAGAATGAGGAGAACCAGTCAGAATCTTTAGCACCTAGACCAGCCATTTGACTCCATGGATAACCTTTGTCCCTCTTTTGCAGTGGGAAGGGGAGGCTTGAATCTGAGCACCAGAACTGTGTTTTTTATTTATTTTTATTTTTTGTAGATTCTGTGTTTGTGCTTACCTGCTGAAAAAAAGAGGAGTGGGTGTTCTAGAAAGGAGCTGCCAGCACTTAAGTCACTCTGAATATTTAACATATTTGGTTTTATTCCTCTTCCTATTGTGATGAAAAAAATAACTCAATAAGCCCTGTGTATAGTTATGCTATAATTATGAATAAAAATTCCTTGAAACACAGAAGGGATGAGAAGAGAGGCTGGAACTTTCCACTTGTGGAGGGCGCCATGAACTAAGAGTTTGATTGGATAAATTGACACACATTTAACCTTGAGACGTATGAGAAGAGGCCTACCACTCTCAAGAGGGATGGAACTCAGGGAGAGAGGTAAGCTCTGTGAAGCATCTTCTGGTGTTGAGTGAGATGAATAAATTCTGGAGATGAACATGTAACTGATGGTATTTTGCACTTATTCCTGAATAAGATCAGGCAACTGGCAAGCAGTGCCTCCTGATGGATAAATGCAATGTTGTACATTATAATTACCTTTGCTTTTGTATTATACTCTGAATGGATTGCAATGAGGTAGAGACCATATCTTGTCTAAACTTCATATCTGCACAGGACTCTGCAAATCATGGACACTTCATAAAGAAGAGCATAGGAATTAAGACCTATCTGATTGCTCTTTCTCAGTCTCCTTTGCAGGGTCTTTATCCAGGTCATGCCCAGTAGCCATAGGTATCTCCCAAGGCTTTATTTCGGACCTTCTTCTCCCTCAATACTAGATGATATCAGCTCACTATTGTCACTAGACAGATGACTCTCAAATCTTATTCAGTCTTGCCCTTTTTCCTGATTCCAATCTTACATTTTCCTTCCTTCCTTCCTTCCTTCCTTCCTTCCTTCCTTCCTTCCTTCCTTCCTTCCTTCCTTCCTTCCTTCCTTCCTTCCTTCCTTCCTTCCTTCCTTCCTTCCTTCCTTCTTTTATCCCTCCCTTCTTTCCTCTCACCCTTCTTCCTTCCCTTCCTTCTTTCCCCTTCTCTCTTTCACTCTATCTCCTGACTCTGGACATTTTCACTAGCTGTCTTCTCACATCTAGACTGCTCTCCTTCTTTATCCCTGTCTCTTCTTTTCTCCCAAAATATCTATTTAAACATCTTGAACTAGATGACATTTTATATTAAGTACATCCCAAATTGATCTCACTATCTTTTCCTCAAAACTCTTTTCCCTCTTCCTAACTTCTCTATGAGTGTTGAAGGCATCACCATCTTGAAGTCCCCCAGGCTAGCTAATAAGATGTCATGCTTGACTCCTCACTGTCTCAAGCCCAGTAGCCAAATGGTTGTCAAACCTTATCAATTCTACATTTGCAACATCTTTCCTGAGCCGCCCTAATGCAGGTTCTCATCATCTTGCACCTAGATTATTGCAATTGTCTTCTGGTTGATCTTCTTGCCTCAAGTCTCTTCCCATTCCAGTCTATTCATCACTGGGTCATCAAACTGCTCTTCCTAAAGTGCTGATCTGACCATGTCACTCCCCTATTCAGCACACTCCAGTTGCTCCTTATTCTCTCTACAGTCAAATATAAAACCCTCTATTTGACTTTTAAGGATCTTCCTAACTTTCCAGTCTTCTTAAACTTTATTATCTTTCAGGAACCTGGTCTTTACTGTTTCTCACACAAGATGCTGTTTCCCTACTCTGTGCATTTTCCCTTGCTGTCCCCATGCCTAGAATACTCTGTCCCCTCTTCTTTGCCTCCTGACTTCCCTGGTTTCCTTCAAGTCCCATAAAACCTCACCTATTTCTTTCTTTTCTTTATATTTATCCACTTATTCATTCATTTATTTGTTGTTGCATTTTGAGTTGTCTCCCTTGTTCTCAACCTCACATTGTGTGTTCATCCTTTGTTGCTGAAGACCATGCCATCAGAGATATGATGACATGACTTGCACTTGACTTTGTTTTGAGTGAGGGAGGGTTGTGCAGGTCACCAGCCTCACTTCTCCAGAACCATCTGAATCCAGTGCCCAGATATTCATCAGGATGCCTGGAAATGACCGAGGATGAGGCAGTTGGGATTAAGTGACTTGCCCAAGGTCACACAGCTAGTGAGTGTCAATTGTCTGAGATGAGATTTGAACTCAGGTCCTCCTCACTCCTGCACTGGTGCTCTATCCACTGCACCACCTAGCTTCCCCAGCAACCTCATGTTAGCCTACCCATGAGCAATGAATATTTCTCCAATTATTTAAATCTCACTTTATTTGTATAAAAGTGTTTTATAATTATGTTCATATAGTTCCTGGGTTTGTCTTGGCAGGTATGCTCCCAGGTATTTTGTACTGTCTGGTTATTTTAAGTGAAATATCTCTTACTGTCTCTTCTTTCAGGACTCTTTTATTTTGTTGTTCAGTCATTCCATCATGTCTGACTCTTTGTGACCCATGGACCATAGTATGTCAGGCCTTCTATTCTCCACTAACTCTGAGTCTGCCCAAGCTCATGTTAATCACTTCTGTGACACTATCTATCCATCTCATCCACTTCTCCTTTTGCCTTCAAACTTTCCCAACATCAGGGTCTTTTCTATTGAGTCCTGTCTTCTCATTATGTGACTAAAGCGTGTAAGTTTCAGCTTTAGTATTTGTCCTTCCAATAAGTAATCTGAATTCATTTCTTTGAGTATTGACTGATCTGATCTCCTTGCTGTTAAGGGACTCTCAAAAGGCACTCTTCTCTAGCACCACAATTCTAAAACATGTTTTGCTTTTCTTATAATCCAACTCTTACAGTCTTGCATTACTATTGGAAAAACCATAGCTTTGACCGTATGGACCTTTGTTGGCAAGGGGGTATCTCTGCTTTTTTAAGTATGCTGTCCAGATTTGCCATAGCTTTCTTTCCAAGGAGCAAACATCCTTTAATTTCATGGGTCCAGTTACTGTCTGCAGTGATCTTTGACCCCAAGAATATAAAATCTGACACTGCTTCCATTTCTTCTCCCTCTGTTTGCCAGAAAGTGATGAGATCAGTTGCTAAAAATGCCAAGCTTTAAGCTAGCTTTTACACTCTCCTCTTTCACCCTCATCATGAGGTTTCTTAATTTCTCTTCACTTTCTACAACCAGAGTTTTATCACCTGCATATCTGAGATGGTTGAAATTTCTCCCAATCAGCTTTTGATTCATCCTTGAAGTCCCCCAGTCTAGCCATCCAGCTAGCTAACTATCCAGCCTGGTATTTTGCATGATGTACTCTGCATATAAGCTAAATAAATAAGACTTTGTTGGTGATATATAAAAACGCTGTATAAAAATATATAAATACTTCAGCTATTTCTACAAGACACGTTTCTCATCCTCTTTAATGCTCATGCCTGCCCTCTGTTGATTATCTCCAGTTAATCCCATCTGTATTTTGTTTGCATGTAGTTGTTTCCATGTCGTCTTCCCTTGATGGCAGAGACTGACTTTGTCTTTGTCTGTATCCCTATGCTATGCTTAGCACAGTGCCCAGTACACAGTAGGCCCTTAATAAATACTTATTGATTGTTACCTGATGAGTTGAAAAGGGCATTGGAAAGCATTTTGAGCCAATTCCCACATTTTGTTGATGTGAGAAATGATTTCAGCATGGTTATATTGAGCTATTGTTAAAAACCATCTCTTCTTATTAAAAATCCAATGTCCGTTCCATTATACCATTATAAAGGGGAGGAGGGCAGATGCATTGTGGGGAGGAGGAGATAATGACAGAGAAACAGAGAGGAAGGCAGATGAAAATAAAGAAAGAAAAAAAGGAAAGTGAGAGGGAGAGAAGAAAAGACTCAGTATTTGTCATGGTCCTCTTTGAGAACAAAGGACAGCACAATGACAGCTATGTGCTAGGTACTGGAGATATATGGAGATCTAAGGAAAGGTATAAAGATAGTAAGTATCAAGTTTCAAGGAGTTCATTGTCTAATGGGAGAGACACCATGCAAACAACTGTGTACAAACAAGCCATATTCAGGATAGATCTGAAATAATCAACAGAAGAAGACAGTAGAATCAAGGGGGATCAGGAAAGGCTTCCTGTAGAAGGTGGGATTTTAGCTGAGACTTGAAGGAAACCAGGAGGTGAGGACGAGGAGAGAGAGCATTCTAGACATGGGAGAAAACCAGTGAAAATATCTGAAGTCAGGTGATAGAGTGAAAGAGGGAGAAAGACAGGGAGAGAAGGGAGGAAGGAAGCAAAAGGAAAGGACAAAGAAAGCATGGCAGATAGATCTCAGCAGATGCCTTGAGGTTATGGACTCAGCAGGACCTGGAGCTGGTTGTGTTCAAAGAGATATTTCACCTTCTCATGCATCTGTAGAACAGCAGCTAGGAAAAGATATGTCAATAAGTGAATCCTTATCGTTTCCCTCCTTGGCAAAGTCCCTTGCATGACTGTCAACAGAGGAGAGCAACCTGAGAGGATAACTGCTGTACAGCATCCTCCAAAGGGTGTCATGACTAGATTGCCAGGGGCAGTAGGGCAGTCCCCTCTCTAGGGATCAGGTGTCAGAAGTGCAGGTTACCCCATGGGCTACGAAACAAATGGTTTATTGCCCTCTGAAGGAGCGAGCCTCATGTGTAACACTGGACAACTGTACTCCTTGTTTTTCTTTGTTCCATGTTTTTATGTTCAGAAAATCAAATAGAGTTTTTTAAAGTATAAGAAGAACTTTGTGCTTTTACTAAGAAACATTTCATTCCATTTCTCCTTTCTCCTTCCCTCTACCATACCCAACCTAGAAAAAAAAAATGGAGGAATTGATTATCTGAAACCTGGAAGAAGATACAGAGAATAAAAAAAGATGCCTTAGTCATTTGAGGCATTTTACTCAGAAAGGGAGAGTTTTCTAGAAGATCTTTAGTGTGGCAAAAGAAATAGAATCAATTTCTGGGTAAAACAGAAAGAAAAGATACAAAAGACCCAGTCATAATCCCAGGTTTTCAACTACTTCAGTGTATTACTTGGGTTAGGTTTCTTCATCTCTCTGGGCTTCATTTGATTCATTCATTAACTGGGCAATATGTACTAGACAACCTTTAAGATCTTTTTCGACTCTAAAATTCTATGACCTGTGATTTATGAACATTTCACAAATGATTAATTATTTCTTTTTCTAGTTAGTGCCCTATTACCTTCCTTTTCTGAACCATAATGTTTATTATATGTACCAATTCACTGGAGCTTAGCATGTTCTGCCTTTTATTGCTAGTTAACTTTTCATGTGCATGTGTCTCAGTTTACCAGTCATGTTGTAAACTTTTAGGGGTTGGCATGCTTTTCCATATCTTTCACATCAGCTTTGTAAAGCGGATAGAAATAGCCTAAGTTGGAGACCTAAGCTGAAGTCTTGCCTCTGACTCACACCAGCTATGTGATCATGGTGGACAAGTACTTAACTTCTCAGTGGCTCAGGAAACTCTCTAAGACCAGAAGCTAGAGGCAATTGCAGAGCTGAATTGGTGAACACTGAAAACCAAGCAGAACCAAAAAACCTCCCACAGTGCCTAGCACCAAAGAGTCACTTAATGAAGGACTGTTGATTGGTTAACTGAGGGTACCCCAGTAGAGCCTCACTCTAACCTCTTTTCCCCATCAAATAAGAGAGGGCGCCTTACTGCAAGTGTGCCTTGATTTAAGTGATGAATGTATTGCTTAAAGGTTGGGTGGAAATCAACCCATATTTTAAATGCACCACGATATCACTAGTTAAAGGAATCCTTGTGGAAAGGAAAATCATGCCCAGTAGATGCTTTTATGAATTTGGATCTTCCTACACAGGCAAACCTTATTCTCTGCAGGACATATGCTCCTTATTTTCTTTTTTTAAGTTAAAATCTATTTTAAATGCTTTATAGGAAGTGGCTGTAGCAATACTATGTTGAATCAATTCTGAATTGATGAATGATGAATAGTTATTTTATTTTATCAGGCTTTCATGTATCATTTGCTTGAAGCCAGTTTCAGTTGCACACACTTTCCCCATCTTCTCCATTTCTACTCTCTCTCTCCCGTTTCCCCCTTCCTTCCCTCAAAGCCAACAGGCTCTGGTAGGTATGGTAGAGCCAGAGGATTAGGCCTTATGCTAACTTGACAGCTTTTAACACAGGCCTCAGAGAGGAAAGCCCAGTAACCAGCTTTTCCAGAGTTGCTCCTAGCTCAGGCCTCATCTTTGTTGCCCCTATAAGTTCTTGGTCTCAATTAGTATAGACGAAATTTCTTTGGAGGAAAACACTGAGACATTGTAGTGCTGGGGATTCTGAGAATCCCTGAATGTCATAGTACATAGTATCTGATTTGGAGTCAGGAATATCTTGGCCTTTTTAAAAAATTCAACTCCCCACCCCCTCAATTAAGAAGCATTTATTTCTCTGCTTCTCATTCCTTTCCTCCAATAAAAGAGGAAAAAAGAAAAAGAAAAAAAACCTCTTGGGGTAAATATGTACAGTCAAGTAAAACAAATTCTCCCATTGGCCACGTCTAAAAATGTATCTCATTCTACGTATCAAGTCCATAAGCTCTCTGTCACAAGGTGGATAATATTCTTCATCATTTGTCCTTTGAAATCTTGCCTGGTTCGTGTAGTGATCAGAATTCTTAAGTCATTCATGGTTTTGTTTTGTTTTTTACTATGTTGTTTTTGTTTAAACTATTCTCTGGTTCTGCTCCCTTCATTCTGCATCAGTTCATATAAGACTTCCCAAGTTTCTTTTTTATCATTTCTTATACAACAGTAGTATTCCATTCCATTAATATTCCATACTTTGTTAAGCCATTCCCCAATGGATGGGTATCCCTTGTGTTTCCAGTTTTTTATTTTTTGCTACTATCAGAAGATCTGCCATATCTATAACTATGTGTGTGTATCTATATACATATATAGATACACACACATGTAAGTATGTATTTGCATATATAGATTCTTTTCCTCTTTCTTTGATATCTTTGAGGTATATGACTAGCAGGTATATGGTACTGCTGGATCAAAAAATATGCACAGTTGAGTAACTTTGGGGGCATGGTTCCAAATTGCTTTTTAGAATGTCGGAATCAATTCAAACCCCATCAACACTTTATTCACATGCCTGTTTTCTCACAGTATCTCCAGCATCTGTCAGTTTACTTTTCTGAGTTAACCTTGCCAATCTGATGAGGGTGAGGTAGAAATCAAAGTTGCTTTTATTCACATTTCTCCAATTATTAGTAATTTGGATCAATTTTTTATGTAACTAAGATCTGAAATTTAACATTGCCTCAAGTATTTCTTAGTTATGTGACTGTAAACATTGTTTTCATTTATAAAGAGGTCACTCATTCATAGAGTTGTGATATCATATCAAATGTGATAATGATAAAAGACTGTGAACTTTAAATGTTTCTATAGGAATGTCTCTTACTATTATCCTCTACTACCCTGACAAGCTTTCTCCTTCTCTAGGCTATACAGAATCCCAAGAACTTTCAACATTTGGCCCTGTTATCTAGCTACAACCCTGACCTTTGCCATGGCTTCAGTACCATTTCTCAGAAAGAGGAGGCGTTAGCCAGGCAAACAGTCCAAAGTCCATTTTGAGTAAGCCCATGCTGATTGTCAAGACTTTCTGGAGGGGAGGCGGTGCACGGGATTTTCTCCTGATTTTCCATGTTTGCTAGAGATGTGATAATATTGGACATCATTCAGATGGCTTATGGCAGCAACCTCCAGAGCAGCCTCATGTAGGTGGTGATTAAAAGGGACCCTATACAGTTATATCTGATGATATATATTGAATCAGGCTCATATCTTGTCAGCTCAAGATAGATTTGTTATCTCCCATATGCCCAGTTCTAGGCATTATTGGTGATGTGAAGGAGACGAGACAGGATTCTTATTCTCAAGGAACTAGCTAGAGAGACAAGACCTATATGAAACAGCTAGAAAGCGAGGCAAGAGAGGTGTTAGTGCTAACAGTACCTAAAATGTGAACACAGCTTTACTGCTTACAAGGCATTTTACATACATTATCAAATTTCAACCTCAAAAGAACTTGTGAGGTAGCAGAGAAGATATGAAGAAATGGAGGCTCTGAGAACTTAAATGATTTATAGCTAAAACATCACAGGAGCAGGGCTCTTTGTATTTATTTCTCTTCAATTTTTAGTTTAGTTCTGTAATAGAATATAAGATCATGAAAAGCAAAAACTAATAGAGTTTTGTGTTTATACAGTGTTTTATGCATTAATACTTAGTTGATTTTCATTCATGTCTGCCTCTCCATGACCCCATTTGGGGTTTTCTTGGCCAAGATACTGCAGTGGTTTGCCATTTCCTCCTCCAGCTCCTTTTAGAGATGAGGAAACTGAGGCCAACAGGGTTAAGTGACTTGCCCAGGGTCACACTGCTAAGAAGTGTCTGAGGCCAAACTGAACTCAAGCAGAGGAGCTTTCCTGACTCCAGGCCTAGCATATAAAATGGGGATGATAATAATAGCACAGATTATATGCTAGACACTATGCTAAGAACCTTAAAACTATCTCATTTGATTCTCACAACAACCCTGTGAGATAGGGGATTTTATTATCGCCATTTTACAGTTGAGGAAGCTGAGTAAGTCAGAAATTTTGTGACCTTGCCCAGGGTCACGCAGCTAAGTAAGTGTCTGAGACTAGATTTGAATTCAGATCTTACTGACTAGGCCTAGTGCTCTACTCACTTAAAGAAATGTTAGGCATGAGCTGGAGGATTGTTTCGTTTGGTTTTTTGGAAGGAGGTTTCTTCCTACCTTCTCAGAAATAAGACCGCAAGGCAGCTTCCTATTACACCTCTGGACAAGGCTGGCCCAGTTGTGGGGAAGGAGGAAAGGAAGGGAAGACAAGGGAAAGCACTGTCCATTAAAGAGTGTTGGGAAAGGATGCCCATGAAGTGGCTAATTCCCAGAATCCCCTACCTAGGCATAAGGGGTAGCATTAGGGGTAGAATTTAGGGAGATGGTCTTTAGGCCCCAACCTTGGCAGCTGTTGTTTCCCCTGGCATACTCCAGAGTCTATCCTCTGGGTCTCCTTACAGCCCTGGAGGCCAGGACAACTGTTGCCCGGCCGGTGGTCTTTCTCCTCTTAGTGGGGCAGCCTTTCCACCATTCCTTCTCTTGACTGGCTTATTTTTAGCTGCTGAGAACAAAGTACTTTGTTTGAAGAATACTTCTTTAGACCCTGGGGAACATCCAGGGAACATTCCCCAAACCCATAATCTCTTTCCAATGGTATGGAGGGTGAGTACCTGCCCAGTTTAGACAGCAAGGCCGAAAGCCAGGCTACCACCTCTTCTAGCTTATCCATGTGGGTGCCAGTAATGTTCTTCCTAAAGAGGAAGGGGCTGAGGAGTCTGAGTGGTTAAAGGGAGTTCCAGCTGGTTTGGATGGGGGTGGTTAGAGTGAGAAAGAAGGCACTGGATGAACAAAGTGGAAAAAGAAGGCCGGGCCATCTTTAAACACCACTTCTGGGTCACTTTTATTAGACTGTGAATTCCTTGAAAGCAGGGACTATGTTTTACTTTTATCTGTAACCCAATTTATAAAGTAAGAGTGCCTGGCACATAGTAGGTGTTTAATAAATGTTTATAGATTACTGACTTCAAAAACTCATCCCAGGTCTGCCTAGACTTAAGGAAGCAGGTCAAGGAAACTCCTCCATCCCACATTCTAGCCCCACTCCCCCTCCTCACCACTGAGAGCCGAGGTTCACCACAGTCTGCAGAGCTGTCCTGAGAAAATTCTCCGGATCACATCAATACTGCCTCTCCCCATCTCTACCACCAGACTTTAAACTCATTTAAAAATTACGGCTCTGGGCCCAAGTACACCCCAGGGAATTGGGCTCTGGGAGGGTGTGGTGGGTTACATTCCTCAAAGAGAGGCAGCATGTTATAGTAGAAATCATGTTGACTCTGCAATCAGAAGATCTGGGTTCAAATTCCACCTCTGATGATTAGTGACTGCAAACGGGTCCTTGCATTTTTCCCTGGCTACCTCCCATGCCTGGAATTCTCTTCCTCTTTTTCTCTGTGTGCTGGCTTTCCTTGCTTTCCCCAAAGCCCAGCTAAAATCCTGCTTTCTGCAAGAGGCCTTTGTAAGTCCCCTTCAATGCTAGTCCCTTCCCCCTATTGATTATCTCTAATTTATCTTGTATAAATCTTGTTTGTCCATAGGTATCTGCATGTTGTCTCTCCTATTAGATTGTGAGTTCCTTTGGATCCAGAAGTGTCTTTTTTTTTTTTTTTTGTATCCATAGTCCTTAGAACAGTGCCTAGCACAGAGTAGGTACTTAATAAATGCTTTATAATTTGACCTAATTTGACAGAACCTCCCTGGATCTCAGTGTACTTATTTGTAAAATGGGGGAGTTGGACTACCCTACTCAGACTGAACTCTGAGATTCTTTCTTGCTCTGGGTCTATGATCCTAAGATTTTATGAAAAGCTTTGCTCAGGTAAGTCAGCATATGGGTGATCATTGGGAAGTGGGTTGGGGTGGGATAGAGGAAACAGAGGCTGCTTCCTAAATAATCTTTGATGAATGAATCATTAATGTTTCCCCAAGTATTGATCTGCCAAAAATTTACTTAAATTAGTGACCTTTCCAACATCCATTTGCCACCCCTGTTCCCCTGCTCATGGCAAGAGGTAGAGGGAACCTATTAGCCTATTCCTGGTTGGTGATGCAGGCCCAGAACAGAACTCTATTTTTGAAATTCCTGAAGGTGTTATCATTATTTTCTAAAGAGGCTTTTCAAGTCAGGCTGTGTTCTTATAAATCCCCTTCTGTGTGACTGGAGAGAGAAAGTGTGGTGGCTGGAGGACCAGGTATTCAAAATAAGCCCTTTGTTTGAAATGTCTAACTAAACAAAGCTGTCTGCAAACGTTCAAGATCTGAGCCAAGAGCACCCACACAGAACCAAACTCCACATCCCAAAACTGCCCAACTCTCCCCTGATTGCCCGACGGCCCACACAGGACAGAGAAAATGTGAGGCTGCTCCAGTGGAGAAAGATGAAAATCAGAAAGGAGTGGGATCACGGGATTTAAAATCTCAAAGGGTATGAACACAGCAAAGACAGATTCATTCACCAGACTACAAAATTAGAACCAAAGAGACCAGTCCTTTGAAAGGTAGTTTTGAGACCAGTTGATGGAAAAATTATTTGATACATGCCAAGTATTGAACTAACAAAACTCATTCTTCCAGAGAGAGATCTGTTTTCCCCAAACTCATGCCTCTTCCAAACTGCCCTAGTTTAGCACAGGACATCATAATCAGTTCAATTACCCAGGTTCCTAACCTCAGAGTCATCCTTGACTGAACTGCTCTGCGTCATCCCCACCACTCCCACCCCATCATATCCGATCAGTTGCCAAGTGTTGTTCATTCTATTTCTCACATCTGGCCCCTTCTTTCCATTCATTCAGACAACCACCATTCTAGTTGAGGCTCATCATCTCTCACCTGGTCTATTGCAAGAATTTCCCAATTGGCCTCCATGTTTTCACTCGTTTCCCTTTCAAACTCATCTTCCACACAGCTGCCAAATTAATATTACCAAGACGCTGTCTGATTATTTTGCTCCTTTCCTGTAAAATTCTCAGTGACTCCCTGTGGTTGCCAAGATAAAACACAGATTCCTTAGTCTGGCATTTAAGGTCTTTCATAGTTTAACTCCCACTTCCCTTTCCAGACTTACTCAGTATTATTTCCACTTGTGCATTCTACATGCTAGCCAAAATGCTCCATTAGTGTTTGTTCTCCAAAGTCAACATGCCCTCTCCCATCTCTTCGTCTTTGACAGAGGTTATACTCCATGACTGGAATGTTCTCCCTCCTCCATCTCCATCTTTTAGAGGGTTTAACTTCAAGGTGCTGCCTCCTGATTCCCCCATTGTTAGTTCTTTCTCCCATTTCCCCATTGTTAGACTTTTTTGGAGGCTTTGGGAGGAGTTTTTGCTATGTCCTCCAAACTTCCAGTCAGAAGGGTAGAGGCAATTGAAGGTACTGATGAAGTACAGTCTCTGTGACGATGCATTCCTTGATGGTGAGTTTTTCCTAGGATGGATGCTGCATGATGGTGGAGTCCAATCTAAGGAGAACAGCTGATTGGAAATGACTTTCTTAAGGGTTTAGAAAATATCCTGGGTGATTATGAGAATTGGTTTCTAACAGATTACTTAGGGAAGCTAGGGATGTTTGAGGAGTTGGTTTCTGGCCTGTGGAGGTCAAAGAGCAAATATGTCCTCTTGTCGCTCCTTGGTAGCTGTGTGATTATGAACAAATCATTGTTTATCTTTGTATCTGTGGAAAATAGCACAGTGCTTTGGGAATAGTAGGCAACTAATTAATATTTGTTGAAGAAATATTGAATTAAGTAATTTATACTTTTGGGGCCTCAGTTTCTTCCTTAGTAAAATGAGTAGAGCATATTAGATCAATGGTGACAGACTCAAATAGAAAAAGAGACCACTAAATCATGCATGACTTTCCTTTTGGGTTATATATTGACTTTGAAAACCACAAGTTTATATATTTCTTTTAAAAAATCAATACATTTCACTCTGGTTAGGGCCGAATTCAGGAGTGTTGTGAGCCACATGTGGTCCCAAGGGTCATGTGCTTGATAACGTATTTTATTTGATGATCTTTAAGATCCTTTTCAAGCTGTACTCCTGGTTCTCTGGACTTATTCTTCCATGCCACAGAGACCTCTTTACCTTTCCTTAGAAGTACTCTCTGCCCCTGCACCTTCTCCCTCTTATTGGTGACTTACTGGAGACTCTCAGAACCTCTACTTTAAAGAGGACACCCAGATCAGCCAAGTCTTCCTTGTCCCCCTTCCTCTCCAGACTGTACAGGTAGGTCCCACTTCAGATAATGTGTATGGAATGGGCCTTTGGGGGGCATTCCAGGAACCTTGAATTGGAGATTCTCTGGCTACTTCCAGGGACCCAAAAGAAACATGTGGCTCAGTGCTAAAGGCCTTGTACTTTGAGAGGACTAGGGAATCCCTTTATTAGCCTCTGAGCTATGGCTCAGTTGTCTTTAAAGGAAAGTGCCCCAGTCAGCTAGGGTGGCACGGTGAATAGAGCGCTAGACCTGGAGGCAGGAAGACTCCTCTTCCTGAGTTCCAACTTGCTCTCAGACACTTACTAGCTGTCTGACTGTGGGCATGTCACTTAACCATGATTGCCTCAGTTCCTCATCTGTAAAATGAACTGGAAAGGGGATGACAAACCTCTCCAGTAACTTTGCTGACAAAACCCAAATGGGGTCATGAGAACTCAGAAATAACTGAAAAACAACTGGACAAAGACCCGATCTCAGCCTCTTTTTTCTCCTCCTGGATGCATGTTCTATCTAGACTATTTTAATCTCTCCTGGAAAGACTCAAGGAAGGGGTCATCCTTTCCTTCACTCTGGGTCTATAATAACCGCTTTCATGTGGAGATTTGAGCCTGCATGTCCCAAGCTGCCTTTTCCTCTTTTTTTTCCTGAATATGGATGACTAAAGAGATATCCTCAGACTGTATATATCCTTTTGGACTCTATGTGGGATAACCATTACAGTCCCATTTCATGCATGGTCCCTGGGGTGCACATTTCAGTTCAACGCTTACTACACTCAGCCATGCTATATGACAGTCTGACCATGGCCACCATGTGCTTTTCCACTGTCCATTCTTCAGAGGCTGTAGTATTCCATGACTCATAGCCATGTAACACAGGCAAAATATTGGTATTAAAATGATGGGTCTTTGTTTCGTGGAGAGCTTTGGAGTCATTAAAATAACTTTGTAATTTTCCAAAGGAAACACAGTTCCTTCTCCTTCTGTTTCATTCTGGATATGACTCATTGTCCATTTGCCAGGAGGGCACATGTGAAGATGGACTAGCTCTACAGGTTGTATATTATGGTCTGGATCAGTGGTGTCAAACTTAAATGGGCTGTATGTTGACTTAGAAAACCACAAATTAACATTACCTATGTCATATTGTATTTTAATTTATTTTATAAAACATTTCTCAGTTACATTTTAATCTGGTTCAATTATCCGTGGAAGTTTTGCGCTTGGGGGTAGGCTCAGAGAGATTAAATAATTAAGTAATCCCGAAACTAAAGCACATCAGGACAATAGGTGATCATCATTCATTTGGTTTGTCCTGTGTGAATCATTAGGTCAAAATCTTAATGAATCTTTAGTCCTTTAGATGAAAAAAGCACTGTATACATACAAGTCATTATTTATTTTGTTTTTGGACTGTGACACCAATCAGAATATATAAAGTCTCAGTGCCTCAAGGCTACAGGTGGCCCTCTAGATCCTCGGGTGCTGCCCTTTGCCTGATTCCAAACTTCACGGAACAAATGTCCTTTATAAAAGGATTTGTTGTGTAAAATTTGGACCCAGGCAAAAGGCTGTACCTGAGGACCCAGAAGGCCACATGTGGCCTCAAGGTTGTAGGTTCCTCACCCTTGCCATAGAAGGATGTCTCATGCTCCTCCTAGGGAGATTGGACAGATCACACAATGGGAAAGAAAGCCTACCTTATAGACCAATACCTTGGGCCCTCTACAGCAGGCAGATGGAATGGTCCAAGTAAAACATTGGTATCAAGACCATGTAGATGCTCAGTATCTCTCGTTAGCATATTGTAATTTTGTTTTTAGGCATCATTGATAAAATTTTTTTGTATATTCTAACTGATATTCTAGTTATTCTGCTTATTGGGTCTTGCTTTAGGATTATAGACCTTTAAAATGTTATAATTCTTTAATTAGAAAACTGCATCAATACAGTAGAAAACCAGTTTATTTTTCCTGATACCATGCTATATACTAGCATTCTTACTGGGAAGAACCAGGTAGATGTATCAAGCAGTATCCAGATGTAGTCCTTTGAATGATCACATATGTATATCATAATCTTCTCTGAGAAGATAATATATAAATTACAATAATAGAACATATCTCACTTGTATTTGCTAAGCATCTTGAATAAGAGCGCTAAAGGGGGGAAAATTCTTGATGAATCTTATTCAGGAGATTCTACAATGTTCCTAGGCTTGATGCAATTGACGTAGTGTCATCCACTCTAACCTTAAAGCATTATATTACGTAGGATTATTGTACAGGGTTGGGGTGTAAGGACACAGAGGAGGGAAGGCTTCTGCTGTCCATATGAACAATTGATCCATTTGGGGAACGGGAGCAGGGGTTGGTTCAGTGGTGTGCTGGTGTCTACGCATGCTAATTCCTAAAAGCTGATGGTGGTTGAATTTTCAACATTTACACCCTAAAAGTCAGCAAATGATACAATAAGGGTTTGAGTTATTGTTTTGTTGTTTGCTTAGACTTTAGAAAAAACAGAGAAAGTGTTCACAATGAAGATTAAACTTAAAAATGTGTCATGCATGGATTTTCCTTCTGCCCCCACCCTCAGATCTAGTTAAGTATTTACCAGCATATACCTGACTTATTCTGTGGCCGTAGAGCAGTTCAAAGTTAAACCAGCCTTGGCCAAGCCATCCTGGTCTCTTCAGTTTGACATTAGGGGTGGTGGTGGTGGTTAATTATACTTTTTTGGGAAGGATCACAGACAGGAATGGGGAGTGTTAGAGGGAAGAGATGCTTAAAATAAAGTTCACATAACAGAGATTTTGCTAGATCCCCAGTGCATTGTTATATTATTTTATTATATTATTATATTATTTTCTTGCTGGTATGAATAGAGATCCTCAGTCCTCAAAGGATGATTTGGGGAAGTGGAGAGTAAGATGGTAGAAGGTAGGGCATCTTCAAGATGGAAGAGGCTCAGTGTGTTAGATAAGATCTACTTATTATTAATACCCTGAGAACGAAATATCATTACTAGTCTTTTATGGGAACAGAAAAAAAAAAATCCCCACATACAGAATCAGAGTTGGAAGAGACCTCATGAAGTCTATATGGTCTAACCACAGTGTAAATAAGAAACAGTTCTAATAATAATAATAATGCCTGGTAAATGATCTCCTATCCTCTGCTTGATGACATCTGGAGAGGAGGAAGTTATTACTTCCCAAAATGGCCCATTCCACTTTTGGATAATTGTAATTGTTAAAAAAGTTTCTTTACACCGAGTCCAAATGCACCTCTTTGAAATGGCCACTCATTCCCTGCTGGGAGCAAGAAGAAATCTAATCTCTTTTCTGTGTGGCATCTGAATACTAGAAGACAACTAAACCTCAATCTCCAATTTCTTAGACTGATTCATGGCATGATCTGAAGGAACTCTGTCATTTTAGGTGCCCTCCTTTGGACACTTGGCAACTTGTCAATGACTTCCCTAAAATATGGTACCCATAGCTGAGTACAATATTCTAGATATTACTTGACTAAGGAAGAGAACAGTGGAAATGCCACCTCCATAACCTTAAGTGCTCCTCTCAATGCAGGTTTTTTGGCTACTATATTCGGCTGTTGATTTGTATTAAGAAGGTGTGGCCATATTTGAATCTGTACCAGTGGAAAGACTTTACTTATATGAGTACTCCTTCTTATTGAGCAGACCATGCCTATTTGTCATGTATAACTTTTATTTCCATCCTCCTATAAAACTTATGCAGAGGATCCTTCCAACATGCTAGAGGACTTCCCCTAGGTCTTTTAATATTATGTGTTGACTATTATAGCACTTGAACTGTCTTTCTATTATTCCTCACTCTTAGTAAATGATTGGCCCCTCTGCTTTCCCATCATACATTTCCCATACACATATGTATATAAATATCACACATACAGATATATGTATATATATGTATATGTGAAGTAGGTATGTGTATGTCTATATACATATATATATGTGTGTGTATGTGTATATACACACACATACATATACGTACACACTTATCTATATATCTCTACTTCTTATATGCAAGTTTATCCTTTGTGACAAGCTACATCCTATTTACACCCATCATATGTCTCTTCATTGCCTTTTGGGTCCCCTACAATTTTGACTTTAGAGACTGAGATATCCTATGATTCACAGTCATGTAATATCACCCAAAGAATATTCGTGTTAGTAAAAAAAAAAAGCAATATATTGCACTTTTGAATCAGTGAGCTTTAGAACCTGGTGTGTGATGTTTGCCATAGCACACCTGGACTTCTCCGGCTGTCCCCACAATGTGAGAAGACATGATTCCACAGAAAATGATGAAGACTGGACTTAGTGTTTTCTTGGGTATCAAGAACTCTCAGCTAAGGAAACTCCACCAACAGAGGTCAGCACTTTTGAAAATTATAGTCTTAGAGTTACCTGGAACATTGAGAGGTTAAATACCTTGTTTGAGTCATACAGACAGTACCTATCAGAGGTGGGACTTAAATCCAGGCCTTGCTGACAGCCATTAAAAAAATTTTTTAAAATTCAGTTCAATTTGTAGACTCAAAACTTTAGAGTGGGAAGGTCATTCAGTGCATCTATCAGTGAGGTTACAAGTCCACCGAAGGGTACTGATGTCATTTTACAACCCAAATTCAAACTAACCTCTCTAAGGGTAAAGAGGGAAGGTTAATGCAGAGCCCTGGAAAAATCTGAAAAAAACAGGGCACATTGGAAAATGTACTGAATTTGGAGGACCTGGGCCCCTTCTCTGACACTCCCTGTGTGACTTTGGGTGGGATTTAGCTCATCTCTTTAAGATTTTAGACTTTACTTAGCCTCCCTAGGCCTTGGTTTTCTTACCTGAAAAATGACTGTCTTGGGTTAGAAGACCTCTGTGGCCATGCTGAAGCAAGCTTGAACTGACTCTGGTTCTCATAGATTGTTAAAATTGCAGGGTGAGCATTTTCACCTTAGATTTCCACAAGTGCTTCAAATAAAGACTTGAGTTTTTGCTTGTAGAAAGTGATAGAGAAAATTTTAATAATACAGAGTAAACTTTAAGTGTGTTATGGGTACCCATATCCCTCTCCCCTCCTTCACTCCTCTCCCAGATCTGGTTGTTAAACATTTACTAGCGTACCACTACTTTTAGAATTCCTTATTGACTTGAAACTCATAGTTTGAGTTTGGTTCTTGATCTTCTCCCAGTGCAGCCCAGGGGTCAGTAGCCTGGTACTTGGTTTGGACACTTGGGAAGAAGTGGTCTCAGAGGTATGGATAATAATAAAAAACCAACAGTGATTGTTCACACTTAGGTTTCCAGAGGGCTGGCCTAGATGAGCTAACTCTCAGCTACCTTCCACTCTGAGATTCAGAGATTCTGTTTTTCTGCTTTTCCACTTGCTCAGCCCTGTGCGGTGCCTGGTGGGTCGTTGGAGGCTGGCTAAATTTATTGAGAGACCCTGAGCTTCCCTTGCCCAGGCAACAGCAGGAGTCCGGAAATGATTAAGTGCTTAATAGCGTGGTGCACTGCAAATGCCTTTTGGAGCTCAGAGAGGCAGCTGATAGATCAGTGAAGGTTGGAATAGGCCCTGAAGACTTCTTGGAGGAAGTGGGACTTGAGTTGGACTCCAATTTAGGCTTAGGGGTCAGATGAGCACATTAACAGGTAAAGGGGGCAATGGGTTAGGCTGGACCTAGTGTGTTCATAAGACAGTGAGAAAACTCATTTGAGATTCTCTCCTTCCAGCCTTTTCCTCCCCCAGCAATTCATATCTCTGTCTTCAGAATCCAGTTTAGGGCTTGCCTTCTTGTACCAGTTTGGCTATGACTCCTGATCTCAATGAGAGCCACTCTGCACTGGTCTCATCCTAGGGCAACTAAGTTATTTGTCCTGACGTAGGCTGGGTTCTGTGTTTCTGTTTTCCTCCTTTATCAGAGTAGACAAATCTCATCAAATCTTAGATCTGGGAAGAACCCCTGGAAATCATCTGAGTGAGCACCCTTCCTTCAGAAGCAGGAGTAGAATTATGGTCCCCATTTAACTAGATCAGGGTTTAAGTGTCTTGCTCATTGCGGATGAAATGATTTGCTCAAGGTCACATAGGCCTCCACAAGGGTTGAGGTGAACTGCTTTTTTCTACCTCACCCCATTGAGCCACCAATTTCCAGATGCAGATGAGGTAAGGGGCTGGGGGTGGGGGTGGGGGTGATCTCTGCACATGTGGAAATGAGTAAGGACACCATAGTAGGAAAAAAAGTTAGGAAGCCCTGGGTGAAGTTCTCCTGCCTGAGGAAGTTCTCATTTCTTGTCCAGGTGAGCTGCTGTCTTGTCTTACTACTTCTAGACTCCTTAACAGTGTTAATGGTGATGGCGAAACGTTTATTTTTTTTTCTGTGGCTTTAAGGTTTACAAAGTATTTTTTTTTTTGTTCACAGCAACACAGGTAGTTTGAACACTATTACTCCTATTTTACAGATGAGGAAAGTGAGGCTCAGAGAGGTCCATGGTGGTACAACTAGTAGGGGTCAGAGTAGAAGCTCTTTATGTATTCTGTATGCATCCCACTTCCCACC
Source organism: Bettongia penicillata ogilbyi (assembly GCA_023548195.1). NCBI lineage: Eukaryota > Metazoa > Chordata > Mammalia > Diprotodontia > Potoroidae > Bettongia > Bettongia penicillata. The sequence continues at coordinate 3,963,702 of JAJHZJ010000442.1, forward strand.
CTATCTCTCCAGCTTGAACTTGGAAATAATAAAGATGAATCATACTAGCTAGCATTTATATAATGTCTTAAGTTTTGCAAAGTACTTTACACATATTTTCTCATTTTAACCTTATAACAACCCTGCAAGGTAGATTCTATTATCCCCACTTTATAGATGAGGAAACTGGAGTTCAGAGAGATTATGTCTTGACCCGGGTCACCCTAGCTACTGAGTGTCTGAGGTAGGATTTGAATTCAGGTCTTCCTGACTCCAGGTCCAGCATGCTGTCCACTGAACCCCGTATATGTGTTGCTGTGACTATTTTATTGTATATTCTAGACCTTTTTAAAAATTCAAATGAATTCTTTTACTCTTTTGTTTTGCTTTGTAAAGTATTCCCTTTGCGGTTTGAATGGTATGGCACCAAAGCTGCTTAACTCGTTATCTTTCCTCTCAGCCCCTCACTCCCAGCCTCAAGCTCTTTTTAGAATCCCTTCTTTCCTTCACCTCAGGTACCTTACACTTGAAGCTCCAGACCTCTCCAAAGAGCCTTATATTCATTTTGTATATATCTCACATATGTTCATTTATCTATATGTGTTTTCTCTTTTCCTCTCTCTTCCTTTTTCTCTTTTCCTCCTTCCCTCCCCCTCTTTTCCCCTTCCCCATCTTTCTCTCCCTCCCTTTTTTTCCCCTCCTTTCTTCTCTCCTCTCTCCTCCTTTCCTTTCTCTTTCTGTCTCTCCCCATCTCCCTCATCCCCCATATGTGCTCTTTGAGAGCAGACCTATTTTGAATTTGTCTATTTGTATTCCTATCAACCTAGCACCGTGCCTGGCACATAGTAGGGTCCTGAATAAATCCTTGTTGACCGATATCCTAATGCTTTCTCAAACTTCCTGAAAGATCTCTAGTTCTCCATTTCTCCATTTCTCCCATTCCATTCCCACCCCCAACTTCTAGACATGTCATTCAGGAAACATATGGAGCTGACGTTTCTGGTGGCAACCACAATGCTGTGGTTAGCTCGCTTCAGGACCTGCTGCACATATTCTGAATGTGGTTCCTTCTCCGTTCCACCCTGAGGCATCTGGATCAGGAGATGGATAGTGCTCTATATATAACAGGGCAGTGACAGCAGGAGCCGAGGCAATAAATAATGGTGGCTAAGTACTTCGGTGTGCTTTGTCTGCAGAACAAAATTCCTAATCAGCCACATGCATAGCCAGGGTATTGGCAATGAGTCCTGGCTAGCCTGGACTGGCAGCATTAGGAATTAGACCGTGATATAGTGCCTCAGTGGCTGCGGACTCTGCAGAATCTCCAAGTGTCTACGTTACCCCTGGAGGAGTCACTGGAGAGACTTTGCAAGCTGGGTTCTCTCTGAGTTCACTAGGGAATCACTTGGCAAAGCTCTTGGGATCCATTTCATAAATCCTAAGGGTCTCCTGTTTGCCTGTAGGAGGAGGCCTTAACTTCTTAACCATCTAGTGCCTTAGCATTCGCAAACTGCTTTGTAAGGCTGCTTAGAGTAGAGTGTAAAGAACCAGGCTCAAGCTAGCAAGATTCTGGTCATATACCCACTGATTGTGTCACAATCCTGTTTTCCTCAGTTTCCTCATCTGTAAAATGAGCTGGAGAAGGAAATGGCGAACCATTCCAGTATCTCTGCCAAGAAAACTCCAAATAGGGTCACAAAGAGTTGGACAAGACTGAAACCACTGAACAACAGGAGGCAGCCTTTCAGAGTGACATAAACTTCTATCTCAGAGTTGGAAGAGATGTCAGAGGCTGTCTTGTCCAACCTGTACTTGAAAGAGCAATCCCCTGACAAGTCATCCAGCTTTCAGATGGAGACCTGCAAGGATCCCCTTCACCCAATTAGACTTTAAAGAATGGGTAGGCATTCGACTTGTAGAAAAGAGAGGAAGATATTCCAGGCATAGATAGAGGGAAGTAAAGAACCTCTTTGGGGCATAGGGAATAGTGTCATTCTACTTGAGGATACAGTACTGAGAAAGAAATGGATAAAATCCAATGGCAACAGAGTATGAATTTTTCTCAGTAGGTGAAGGGAAATACTAAAAGATTTTGAGCAGAAGACTGACATGACTATAGACATAATAGGTGATCAATAAATACATTACGGGATTGTCATTGTTATAATGAGCATTTATACAACTCTTTAGGAATCGGATCCTTACAACAATTCTAAGAGGTAAGCGTTATCATTATCCTCATTTTACAGATGATGACACTGAGGCCCAGAGAGGTTAAAAGTTTCTTGGTCAGGGTCACACAGCTAGTGAATGAGGCAGGATTTGAACTCAAGTCTTCCTGATTTGAAATTTGGGACTCTATTCACCGTAACAACTACCTGTTATTTAGTCATTCGGTCATGTCTAACTCTTTATGCCTCCCCTGACCATACTGTCCATGAGGTTTTCTTGGCAGAGATACTGGAGTAGTTTGCCCTTTCCTTCTTCAGTGGATTAAGGCAAACTGAAGTTAAGTGTCTTTCCCAGGGTCATGTTGCTAGTAAGTGTCTAAGGCCGAATTTGAACTCAGGACTCCAGGCTTAGACTCAGTGAGCCATCTGGCTGCCCCACATACAAACTACCTACCTCATAAACATAGAAGCCTAAAATATAGGGAAGGAGGAAGAGGAAATAATGGAGTTTTGTGACTCCTGAGGTCTACGTCTTCTTTTTCAAGCAGTTTTTTTAAAATGGTATTTTACAACCAGGATATCAAGATGTGTCTTTGTCCTGCATTGCCAAAAAAGATCATGCCATTAGAGAGAAATAATGACATGACTTGCACTTGACTTTGTTTTGAGTGAGGGAGGGCTGTACAGGTCACCAGCCTCACTTCTCCTCCAGAGCCATCTGAATCCAGTGACCAGATATTCATCAGGATGACTGGAGATGACCCAGGATGAGGCAATTGGGGGGAGGTGACTTGCCCAAGGTCACATAGCTAGTAAGTGTCAAGTATCTGAGGTGAGATTTGAACTCAGGTTCCCCTGATGCCTGCACTGGTGCTCTATCTGCTGTACCACCAAGCTACCCCAAGATATCAAGATAATATTTGAGGGAGACACTTGTCCATCCCATCTGGTAAGAAAGCCAGGTTGGAGTAAGAGATTAGAGTTACAAGGAGATGGGATGGTATAATCAAGGGTGGGGTACTAAATATTTAATAATAGGCTATGGGGGGAGAATATACATATGTTAAAACTTAATCTACAATGTTAATATTTTCTCCACTTTCTTAAGCCTAGAATTCAATAAACAGTAAGTCAAACCCTGATTTGTAGTGTTTGATGATTTCACGGGTATAAATGTTCAGGATGAAAATTTAACTAGCAGGCTCCAATCCACTACTGAACTATGTAGTGGGAGGAGTCATTGATTTTTGAGACAGGGGATGAGCATTTGAATAGTAGCTCTGCTGTTTAATATCTATGTGACTTTGGGCAAGTTATTTATACCAAAGGGTCCTTGGTTTTTTCATTTATAAAATGAAGTGATCATGCCAATTAGGCTCCACAGGTCTTCTGGCTCTGAACTCCATGATGCAATCCATACGATAACCTGTATTTGCTTAGGGAGCAACCTAAACTTTGTTTCCTTTTCCAAGAAAGAGCAGTAGGAGCCAGACAAGCCCTGGAAACTCTGCCCAGCATTCTGGGATTTACCCAGTAAGCCTTGACCTTTAACAATAGAGAATAAGAGACTGGTCAATTCAGTCCAGTTGAATAAGTATTTCATGTGTGGTATGTTCAGCATCATGAGAGATTCTTTCCTTTCTCCATAACGTAGCTCACATACATCCCCTTCTCTCTGCTCATATAGCCACCTACTTAGCTCAGGCCTCTCGCCTAGATTATGGTAGTGGCCTCCCTAATTGGTCTCTGTATCACCAAGGCAATAGTCACACCACCGACGGTGACAATGAATATGCTGGCATAGTTCTAAATCACAAAATATAACAACAAATTGAAAGCAGAAGAAAGACATTTATTCAGACACTAGAAAGCCAAATCCCAACACCATAAAGTCAAATCCATCATAGTAACCAAGAAGTCAGTACACATTAGCACTGCAGGGGACAATATCATTCCTGAGCCTTCTTGGGCTCCCTAACCCCCTGCCATTTCCCCCCTTGCTAGTAAAGTAAACGCTAACAAGACTAGCTGTGCCTGCCTGTGTTCTCTCTATCCTCTGCCCTAACAACTCTCACCAACTTCCTCTCAGCTCTGCTCCACCCTTCCTGTTCTACCCATTCAACAAGCTTCTCCCACCATATGTGACTTAGGCTTAGATAAGATTTAAGCAGGTCACATGGGCCTACTAATGGGTGGGAAAACTCTTCAAATTTAGCAAAAATACATTCATCCCCTAGATCTTTCTTGTGCATTACATAGGTCAATGGGGCAACTGGTGTCAACAGAACTTTACAACAATATAACGGGAATCACACAAAATAATCACATAAAACAATATCTTAGGGTAGGACTTGAGCACAAGCACCCCATCATTCCCCCCTCAAATGAATGGGGGGAATGAATGAAATCTTAGAGTAAAGGGGAAGTTTTCTTATTCTATAGCTACTTCCTGCTGAAATTGGATGTAGATCTGCCTCTGCCCCCAAGAGGCCCCATTTGAGAGGTCAGTTCTTTAGCCATAGTCCAGAGTTTGGTTGACACCAGGTCCTGGGGTGTCACATCACAGTTGTGGACAAGGAGTGATATGTGGCTTAAGTGATCCAGCATCTGCAGATGGAGGGTACTAAGCCTGCAGGAAACAAATCTAGTAAACTAGTTTAACAGACAAAAAGTCAAAAAGAAACAAAGAGACAATAACTAGAAGCAGGGTAGAAGAAGTCACTAGTATACCTGAATACATGCAGGGTCAGCCATGTTTCTGAAGTCCAGGAACCTACTGTCATAGCTTCATTCACAGTAGAATATGTGAATTAAGGGTACAATTTGGTAACCATCTTCTCCTGAATAAACAGCAGTTATGGTATTACCTTTCCCATGTGCTATAATTTCTACAGCCTTTGGAACATTGTCAGGCTTCCATTTTACCCATACTTTAGCTCCCAATTTTATTCTACCAGTAGAATCCAATTCTTCAGTTCCTCTGCTAGTTATTTCAGAAGGAGGGTCAGTTTCCAAAAGGGATATTATTTCACAAGGAATAGTAATCACTTGAACTATTCTATCATTTTTACAAAACTGTATGGGCTCTTCACCTAAATTTTGGAATGTCATAATAATTTCTCCTTGATGATTAGAATCTATCACTCCATCTAACACACATATTCCTCGAGCTGCTAATCCTAATTTAGGTAATATCCATCCATAATGATTTTTAGGGATTCTCATACATATTTCAATACAGATTTTTCTTATTTCTTTGTTATCTAACCAAAAGTCCTCTAAACAATGCAGATCATATCCCTGGATATGATACTGGGACATCTGGCCTCATATCTAATAGGGATCTTATGTTTGTTGTTTTCTAATGTGCAGATTTGGGGTCATCATTTTGGCTAGAGGTGTACTTCATCCCGACAGTCTATTATTCAAATTACGTAAACCAGTGAACAAATTATCTTTCCAAAGTTGATAAGGATTATTAGAACTTAACTTCCTTAATTGTTCTTCAATAATTCATTCATTCTCTCAATTAACCCAGACACTTGTGAATAATATGGAATATGATATATCCATTCTATGTTGTTTAATACACAATATCTCTTCATTTCATTTGAAATGTGACCCACTGTCACTTTGAATCCTCATTGGGGTTCCATAATATAGACTTAAGATATCTGGAGTTTTACAGGTGTTTTTCTGGGTTGCATTCTTGTAAGAACAAGACACTAGTATACCTGAATAGGTATCAACAAAAGGACATAAAAATTTGCATCCTTTATCTTGAGGTTGGGGTCCAGTATAATCTATTTGCCAAATTTAGGCTGGTACTTTTCCCCTTACTATCTCTCCAGTTACTACCCAAGGAAGAGTTCGTTCCTTTTCCCACTGACATATATAACATTCCTCTGCTACTTGTTTTAACAATGAATGAGAGATACTAATACCTTGGTCTTGTGCTCATTGACGTGTGGCCTGGACCCCTAAATGGCTGGCTATTTGATGGATCCATTTTGCTAGTATCAGATCATCAGTTGATGTCAGAGTAGGGACAATATGTTGAGTACCAACCTTTACTAGTTCTGGTGTGGTGAGGCCATGTGAGCATCTACATGAAAAACTGACAAATTAGCAACCAAAGACATGTCCCATCTATCTTCCCATAATTCTTTGCGCCAGACTTGTTTGCCATGAATTTCCCAATTTTGATTTTTCTACATGGGCATCCATGTAGCTAACCTATTAACTACTGCCCATGAATCAGTGAATATATGCACTGTCCTCCTTGTTCTGTTTTGATAAATTGAGGTACTGCCGTAAGTTCTGCATATTGACTACTTCCACCTATCCTAGTACTTTCCAAAGTCTGCCTAGTACATGGATTATAGGCTGCACTTTCCAATGTCTTTTGTGGCCCAAATATTTTACTGTCCCTTCAGTAAACCATGCGTGTCTCTTCTGTTCTTCAGTTAATCCATCATAATAACGAAGAAGTCAATACACATTAGCACTGCAGGGGACAGTGCCATTCCCAAGCCTTCTCCCCACTGCTGGGACCTTCCCACAAGCAAACACTCACAGTACTAGCTGCACCTGTCTGTGTCCTCTCTCCTCCACCCTAACTGCTGTCACCAGCTGTCTCCCAGTTCTGCTCTTCCCTTCCTGTTCTACTTGTTCAGCAAGTTCTTCCCACCACATGTGACTTAGGCTTCCATGTGATTTCAGCAGGTCACATGAGCTTATTAATGGGTGGGAAAGATACATCAACAATACAGTCTCCCCCCTCTCTTCTCTTCAATCAATCTTCCACACAGGCACTAAAGTGATTTTCCTAAAGCACAGTTCTGATTATATCACTCCCCTACTCAATAAACTCCAGCAGTTGCTTATTACTTCTCGGATCAAATATAAACTCCCCTGTTTGCCATTTAAGATCCTTCACAATGTGGTCCCAAGCTATCTTTCCAACCTCATTATCTGTTACTCCCCTTCACACGTATTATTGACTAACCAAATGATCTTCTGATACACAATACTCCATCTCCATCTTTACCTTTGCATGGGCCGTCTCCCGTGCTCGGAGTGCAAACCCTTCACACCTTGGCCTCTCAGAATTCCTTCAAAATTTAGGTTGCATACTACCTGCTCCAGGAAACTTTTCCTTATTCTCCAGCTGCCAGTGCCCTTCCGCATTTCCTTATATCTATTTATATATCTCTGTACCCTATATTTATACATAGAGGTAGCTAGGTAATGCCTAGATAGGGCACTGGGTCTGGAGACAGGAAGACTTGTGTTCAAATATTGCTTCAGATACTTATGTAGCCATGTGACTGTACTGTAAGTAAAATGGGGATAATAATGGCACCTACACCCCAGGGTTGTTTTGAGTTTCAAATGAGAAAATATTTATAAAAAATGCTTAGCACAGTGCCCGGAATATAATAGACCCTATAGAAATGCTTATTCTCTTCCTTTACCCCTGATTTTGTATCTATTTTTTATGGAAGGTAGCATGGGTTAGTGGATAGAAAGATGGCCTAAGTACCAGCAAGATCTGACTATGAACCTGGACAAGTCTCTTAATCTCAGAGTAATGTCAGTGACTCTCCGAGACTATAAGGAGAAGGTATCCACATCCACTGGTAGAGGGAGTTTCTCCTTATGGGAGTTCTGTAGAGCCATTAAATCACAGGTTCATCCACCCTTTTCATTTTACTTATGTAATGGGGATGGGCAGCTAGGTGGCACTGTGGATAATGCATCAGGAGTCAGAAAGACCTGGGTTCAGATCCAGCCTCCAACTAGTCAAATCACTTTGCCTTGTTTGCCTCATTTTCCTCATCTGTAAAATGAGCTGGAGAAGGAAATGTCAAACCACTGCAGTATCTTTGCCCAGAAAACTCCAAGTGGGGTCACGAAGAGTCAGACATGACTGCAATGACTGAACAGCTGCAACATAATGAGGACCGGTACATGCTCAGGGTTTATTAGCATGCATGGCTCATGCAAACTCCCCACTTAGAGAGGCTGAGGAGCCTGATAATGTGTAATATTGGAGCCCGATGGAGAGACCTGAGCATGAATATCTAATGTAGGCATTATTTAACTCTTTCTGGCCTGATGACCCCATGGCTTAGTAGAAGCCTTTTTTCATTAGCTGGGCAGCCAGAACTGGGAGCATCTTAATTAGGCTTGAATCAGCCTCAGTCTAGAGTCTTTCATACTCTTCAGCTACATTCTTAATGGATATTTGGGACTCACTTTCAGGATCCAGTGAGAGAGACAAGATTGAAATCAGAGAAGCCTTGAGCCTTCCCCACCAAGGCCTCCATATGGCCCTGTGAATACAGGCCAGCATTCCTGTCTGCCTTAACATCTGGGTTTCAAAGTCAGTTGTGCTTTGAAGCCTCAAGGATCAGGGGATGATCTTTGGGACCTTGACCAGCAGGATCCTCAGATCGGACAAGGACTCATCCAGTAGTTGTGCTACACCTGGCTGTGAATGTGATGGGAACAATGCTACGTAGGAAATGAATTGAGAGTGGAGGCTCTCTCCCCAGGGACCAAAATGGATTAAGAAAGACTATGTCCCCTGTGCTGTTGAGGGGGAAAGAAGGGAACTTATACTTTTCCTTTTGCTATATTTTAGAAGTAAATGACCTTTTATAAAAGTTGATTGACATTTAGTGGTTAAATGGAACTAGGGGCTCTACCCACTTGTGTCTAACAGCGGGAGGAACACAATTAGTATGAGTTAATGCTGATGGCATTAGAGAATAGAGAAGGCCAAACCCCTCAGGGTAAACTAGGACTGGGAGGATCTACATAACCAGCCTGGTTCTTGGAGAGCAGACTAGTTTATATATGTATAATTTGGGTCTTCTGATAGGCCCTCCTTGATGGCAGGAATGATTTCAGTTTTGTCCTTGTATCTCTATTACCTAGCTGAAAGTGAGGAGGAAGGGATCTGAGGGGTAATCTGGTGGAAAATATGGAAAGGGATAAAACCATGGACACATATAGATGGGTTGACCTTGTCAAGGAGAAGGGCCAACTCATTTTTAGGAAGTGGGAGAAAGAAGGAAAGAGTACAGAATGGTGCAAACATGTTTTGAACATGAGATGAAGAGAAGGAAGGAAAAAAGAAGTTCATGTGGAATGTCCTCAATTTTCTCAGTAAAGTAGGAGATGAGGCTCAAGAAAGCTTGACGATAGAAGAAAAAGTTTGGCAAAGCTCTTCTGGGGACCGTGATAGGAAATCAATTGGACAAGAATAAAAGGACTGGCTTGCTGCCTTTAATAGCCCAGTTGAAGCTGGGTAATATAATGTATCCAATCAGCAGGGTTATAAGATTTCCTTCAGCTCAGTTCAGCAGCTTATGAGTAAGAGTGGAGGAGGTGGATGGTGGGAGTAATCTTTGGCAGGAGATAAGCTGTGAAAGAACATGTGGGACATCAGTGTAGGCTAACTGTTGGGTCAAGCAAGATTGGAGGGAAGGAGGTAAAATCAGAACAGAGGAAATGCCTTGAAGAAAAACTAAGGGATGGAGGACTTTGGAGATCTTAATGAAGGTAAAGAATAGGTTTGAGGGGATAAAGTATAGGGAGAGATGGAATGAGATGGTGGTTGTGTTCTTGAAGAGGACCATGACATCAAGATGATGACATGACTTGCAGTTGACTTTGATTTGAGTGATGGAGGGCTGTGCAAGGTCACCAGCTTCACTTTCTCCTCCGGAGCCATCTGGGTCCAGTGGCCAGATATTCATCAGGATGACTGGAGATGGCCCAGAATGCAATGGCAGACCCTAACCCTTTTAGACTAAGGCTTTTTCAGCTTCTCATTTTGAATGAGGTAGTACCCATTCAGTGAATAGGCCTTTTTAAGAAGTGAGTCAAGTATTGGCTCCTTTAATAATAATAAAAAATAATCAAACTAGGAGGGAAAGACCCTCAGGTTGCTGGCCAAAAGAAAAAAACAGTTACTCTTTACTGTTGTGGACAGAATGCTGGATCTGGGTTCAGGAAGACTTGAGTTTAAACGCAGCCTTCCTGGACTCTTAATGGTTGTGAGGATACAAATAAGATAAATGAACAATCCCTCCATGCAAGGAGTTTCCATTCTAATGGGGAAGACAACAAGGTTGTATGTGTGACCCTGGGCAAGTCACCCAACATGTCTGCCTCAGTTTCCTCATCTGTATAAGGGGAATAATAATAGCCCCTACCTCCCAGGGTTGTGATGATAAAATGAGATAATGTTTGTATATGTTTTGCAAATCTTAAATCACCATATAAATATTGGCTATCATGGTCAGATAGAGGAAGGTCAGAATTTTAATTAGGGAAGTGGAACATTTGTAGGTAAATGGAGAAATTAAGATTTTGATGAACTTTCTTTTTGATTTAGGAAAGTGAAGGCATTGGGAAGTTAGGGAGATTGAGGGAGCATTGGTGTGAATGTTAATGTCCCCTAGTCAGTTAGTGCAGGCCCTGGACAGCTCTCACCTAGGTTCTTCAAAGCCTCTTAATTGGTTTCCCTGTCTCAATTCTCTCTCCACTTTGATCTATCTGACATACTGAAGCTAAGGTGATTTTCCTTAAGTGAAGATCTTTCTGTGTCACTCCCCTACACAATAAATGTCAATGATTTCTTACTGTCTCTAGAATAAAGTACTGCTTCTATTCAATAAATTATTTCTAAAGTCCCTACTGTGGAAATTTTGCTGGAGACTGGCAATAGTGAAGTCAGATAGTGCAGAAAGTGCAAATGCTTTCTGCTTCATTTTCAGTCCCTACCAAAATGACTTTTTGTATACTGTGGACATGTATTTTATATCTCTTTAACTGTATATGTGCTCACCTAGTAGAATGTAAGTTTCTTGAAGGGAAGCAATGTTTTGATTTTGTCATTGTATCCTCAGTACCTAATGCATCTAAGTAGGGGCTTTAGAAGTGTTGGTGGAATTGACTTGACAGATGGTAAACACTCTCACTGATGGTGTGCTCTGTGAAAGACTCTCCTATATGCAAGGCCATTGCCAAACTCTTCAGGGTGGAGGAAACATGTAGGCTGGAGATAATGAAGCAGCTTCTGGACCACATTCACTGTCAACAGACAAGAAGGTGTGGGGAAGGAGTGGTTGCCAATGCAATCAACTTTAAGCAGCTACTATGTGCCAGGCCTTGGGGATACAAATAAGATAAATGAAACAATCCCTAGATACAAGAAGTTTAGGTTCTAATGGAGAAGACAACAGGCTGTATATAAAGAGAATAAATGTAAATAAAGGTGGAATAGTGAAATATAAAGTAGTATATGAGAAGGTACTAGCAGTTGAGGGGAAAAGGAAAGGCTGAACATGGAAGGCAGTACCTGAGTTGTATTTTGTAGGAACTCTGCTTCACCGAAGAGTTGAAGAGAGAGGGCATTCGTTGAAGAGAGAGGGCATTCCAGAGATGAGAGTGTTTTGTTTGAGGACCAGAGAGAAAGAAGGCCAATTTGGTTGGATCAAAGAATGCAGAAAGGGAAGTAATATATACTATGAGATTAGAAAGAGAGGTTGGAGTCAGGCTATGAAGACCTTTCAAGGCTAAACAGAGAAGCATATATATGGTTCTAGAGGAAATAGGAAGCCTCCAAATTAATTGAGTCAAATTAATTAACTCACATTGTCAGATTAGCATGTAAGGAAAATGACATCATTGGCTGCATGTAGGACTGGAAACTGGGAGAGCAATTACGAAGCTGGTGCAGGCATCTAAGGCCAGAGGTGATGTCAATTCCAATCTTGTTTTCCATGTCTCTGCATCCCTCTGATGGGTCACTACTATTTCAATTCCTACTGTGATTACCTTTGCTATTTCTGAATTTTCCTGGTACCAAGCTCCTCTTTCACTCTTGGCCAGATTCAGAATAGGCAGGTCTCAGTTTCTCCAGTGGTGCAGAATTCCTGTATAATTTGGTCAGTCAATGTCTGTCCTCTGAACCACCTTGCTGTAGTCTGCTCATGGCTCTGTCCCAGAGTGCCCCCAGTGCAGATGGTGAGTTCTTCACCATCTGACACTTCCCTTCCTATACAGGCAGGCACCATGATCTCTTCTGGCCACTTATCCCTGAGTTGACTAGGTGGGTTATGGTTTCATAACTCTTCTCTACCTCACTTTGAACATTTGAAAGACCATAGGACCTCTTTGCCCATAGGATTGAATCTCCTATGTTCCAATTGTGTGAGTTGGCATAGCTTCCTTAGAATATGAATATTTGGATCCAGATTTTGTCTTTGTGTTCTTAGAAGAACTAGAATCTCTCATAAGGAAATGCTTTAACCTATGTCTGTTTGTGAATGGTTGGAGAAACCCAGGTTCCTCAGGTGATGGTTTCTGCCAAATTACTAAGAATAGCTGTTCGTGCTGAAACCCATCTCTGAACCAAGATCGGTTTCTTCTAGTCTGAGAGAGTAACTCTCTTGAGATGCTTTCAGCGCTACTCTTTACACACAAAACCTGGAGAAAAAGGAAAATAATCTCATGCAAATGGTTGTCTCTTGCAGCTGCTAACTGAAATTTCAAAACAGGAGAGAAAAAAATATACAGAAGTAATTTAAGAATAACTCAAATTACAACCAGGTTCTTGACCAAAAAAAAAACAAAAACCAGGGAAAATGTTCATATCAAAGAACCCTTTCATAAAATTATACAATCACACAAATTTAAAGTTGGAAGCATCCTCAGAGGCCATCTAGCCCCAAAGGTACCCCAATTATACTATGACATCTGTTTGAAGGCCTCCAATGAAGGGGAACACATTGCCTCTGAGCTAATGAGTTCCACTTTTGGACAACTCGAATTGTTAGAAAGTTATTCCTTACTTTAAACCTTTCAGCTTTGTACCCCTTGTCCAAGTTCTGCCCTCTAGGGTCAAACAGAACAAGTGTGGTCCCTCTTCCACAGAACGGCCCCTCAAATACCTGAACAGGGTCACATGTCTCTGCCCCTCCCTCTCGCTGCCTTTATTTATGAGAAACCTCCCTACTTCTTTCAAAAGATCACCATGTGACACACCCCCAGGCCCCTTCACTCTCCTACTTGTCTTACTATAGACAATTGTGACCCAGTGCAAACCGGTTTTTATGGTATGCCCCCCCACCGACACTTTCCCCCCCAGGATGCAGGTATGCTAAGGCTTAACTGACCAGGAGATCAACATTGCCTTCCTCCCCCTACAAACCTCCACTGACTGTCCCACAATTAAGAGTTAAGTTTCCTGGTTCCCTGCTTGTCATTCTTCATTCCTTATTAGACAATTCAGAGAATACCCTGATTTCAGTAGTCTAGCCTAGTGGTGACAAACTCTGATAAAAATGGATCCTTGAAGGTTGTATATTGATGTAGAAAAACATAAATAAACATTTCTTATGTTGTATTGTACTTTTATTTATTTTGTTAAAAACTTCCCAATTACATTTGAATCTAGTTCTGGCTCGTCAGGGCAAATTCAACATTTCTGGACACCAGCCCACTGTTTTGGCTCATGAGTTAACAGGGCATTTTCTTATCAGCATCACACCTTTGTCTGAAACTCCACATAAGTTTGAGTTGCTGGTGGTTTTGGGACCTCGGCTTAGAGTGCACATCTTATTATATGTCCAAGCTAGAAGCCTGCCCGTGGGGCTCGGAAGGGGGGACACAAAGAGGGTGGGAGGATGAGAGGGTGAGAGTGGGGACTCCCATCTATATATCTCCTTATTGTCCTTTGTCCTCCTTCCATGGATACTATTCCTGTGTCACTTATTTTTTTGGTAAAAGATCCCTCCCCATTGCCTTACAGTATTCTGTTATTTATCCATGTCCGGAATGTGCCACCTTGATTGCAAGAGAGGTAGAGGACTTTCCCCATCATTTTGCCCATAGAATTCAGGCCAGAGAAATCAGAATGGTTCCTTCCTATGGTGTTATTAAAGGACAACCTAGGGGTAGGATGTTATAAAGTTGTAATTTAGAGGATTGGATCCGGTGAGTAAATAAATGTTGGCTAACAGGCAGTCCGACCTTCCTTCCTTGAGGCACAAGCTGTAATAGCATGCTTTGCATTGAGTCCCATCTACTTTAGAGATTTTGGCAGACTACAAATGTACTGTTAATCCTCTAAGCTTTTTGGAGACTGTGGGCTCAGACACATTCTCTTGAACTGCTTATTTGACCCAACAGGCTAGAAACATACACCTCTCCTTCAGGCAGCCTCTTATGCCCCTAGCTACTGTCCACCCTGATGGCACAGTACCTATGTCTCCCCTCTCCATTTCTTGCTCTTAGAACGTTAACCAGTCATTACAACCATAGCCTCAGGGAAAATGGCCATAAATGACTGGCCTCAAACCTTAGGGGGAGTGTCTACTCCAAGCCTGCAAAGACTTTCCTGGAGGAATGGGTGGATAAGAACAATTTGTTTCAGCAGCCATGAAGGTGGCTGAAGTAGGCACTGTGGAGCACTTAGAGCTTGGTGAGGTCATCCACCGGATCCTGGGCCATCACCAGTCATCTTGACCTTTGTCCTGCCATTGGACTTCATGACTCAGAAAAGGAGAGTGAGGCTGAGAGGACTTTGTGCATCTGTCTCAGCTAAATCCAATTCACAGCAAGTCAGGACATCACCTGTGATGACATGGGTCCTTTTCAGAAAATTAATTATTTATATATATGTATATCTATATCATATATAATTAATAATTAATTACCTGCCCTATTGTTCCACCCACAGTTGTTGTGACTTCCCAGACTCCTTTCTATGGCTGCCATTCTTAGATATATGTTGTCTTCCTCATATGAGCTCCTTGGAGTCAAGGATTATTTTATTTTTTGCACAGTATTAGGTACATAATGAGCACTTAATCAATGCTTTTCATTCATTCATCATTCATTCATTCATTCATTAAATGTGAGCAGCCTGCTCTCTCTGGCTGATTATTGGCCCGTGTTAATAATATTCTTTCCTGCTGATGGGCTAGTAGCGTAGCTACCAGTGTTTTTAGTAGGGATTGTGGGGAAGGTGGAAAGAACAAGAAGGATAGAGACAGAGAGAAGGAGAGGGGAAGGTGAGATACTCTGGAACCATTGAGCTTTGAACAGGAACCAAAAGGAGAACGGGAGTACTGTTCCTTCCCTGACCTTTAAGTGCTTGTTACTACACCAAGACCCTGTTTCTATTACTCCAATCATCGAAGCAGATCCTTCCCCATGGGTAGTAGTGTTTTCCTAGAGCGTCCTCTTACCTTGGGTAACCCCAAGTTCTGTAACAACCCAGTGAAGCTTATGAAAAGGAACTCACTTGGCAGGAAAAGATTCATAAATGAGACCATGCATCCAACAAAAGTAAAAACGTTTTCCCCTTGTGTCAAGTTCTAAGGGCGCATAGGCCTCTTGGAGCAATTATAAAGTACCCTCACAAGGCTTCCTTCTGTTAAAACTTGGTTCTGCTTAACCTCTCACTACATTGACCATGACACTTAACTTTTGAAAAGGCAACCCCCTCCATAGAGGTGGGAGTGGCAGGGCAAGTGGGGACAGCAAGAGACTTTTGACGTATTTGTTGGTGGCCCTCTGCCTCTCCACCGCTCAAGTACTCATTTCTTTTCCCTTTCTCTATTCCCCTCTTTTCTCTCCTTTTTTTCTCTTATCTTCTTCTTCCATCTGTTTTTCCGTCTCTCTGACTTTTTAACCTTTCTCTCTGTATCTTTCTTTCTGTGTTTGTCTCTTTGCATCTCCCTTTGTTTTTGAATCTTTCTGTCTGTGCTTGTCTGTCTCTCCCTGTATCTTCTCTTATTTTCCTCTCCCTTCCTGCTAGACCTTTGGGATTAGTCATAACGCTGCTTACTTGTGGCCCTTAATCCTCAAGAAGCCATTGACCACCTCTCCCCCTTACATTTTAATGGTATTGGAAAAGGTTTGAAAATGATTTCAGATCTCTCAGAGCATCTGAACCTCACAACTTTGTAAGACAGGCAAGGAGGGTATTGTTCTCAACCCCATTTAATAGACGAAAAAAATGAGACTAAAGGAGCTTCATTTGATTAGGTCAAGGTTCTGGGGCTAATGAATGACAGTTAGGGCTCTGATGGAGATCTTCTGATCCTACTCAGCCAGAAGTTTGCCGGTAAATGTTTAATAACCAGCTCTCTGAAAAAAAAATACATACATGGCGTATTTTTAAGTTTAATCTGTGTTATTCACATTTTTTCTTCACTTTCTTAAGTCTAGACAATCAGCAGAACAATAAATCAAGCCCTGACTCATACCATTTGCTGATTGCTAAGGTATAAATGGTTTCCAATGAAAATCGAGCAATTGGCTCTTTCCAAACAGTTCATGCCATGGATACTGGTTTTATCAATGACCCTCCCTCCTCACACACCCCTTCCCACTGCCCCAGGCCCCCCAAAAGGGGGAGATTCTCCTATCAGCTGACAGATAGCTTCTTGGGATGTGAGTAGGGGACAACATTGTTCATCCGCTGTACCATGCTAACCAGTAGAATGCTAGGCACAGAAGAGATAGCTAGGTGGCACTGTGCATGTAAATAGTGGACTTGGAGTCAGGAAGGGAACTGAGTTCAAGTCCTGACTCAATTATTTTACCAGTTGGGCAAATTATTTAGTCTTCTCACCTTCAATTTCCTCATCTGTAAAATGGGAATAATACCAGCACTTACCTTCCAGGGTTGTTGTGAGGACTAAATGTGAAAACTCTTGTAAAGTGCTTTGTAAACCTATGATATGAATGCTAGCAGCAACAGTAATAATGGTGGCTGTACCAGTCCCCAAAGGGCTGTGGGAGGCTTCAATGAAATGATGTAAGGCACTTTGTGAATATCCAGGTACCGATGTAGATGGCAGATATTATTGACTATTATTGACCTTACTGTTGTAGTTCAGTCATTCAGACTTTTCTTGAACCCATTTGAGTTTTTCTTGGCAAAGATACTGGAGTAGTTTGCCATTTCCTTCTGTAGTTCATTTTACAGATGAGGAAACTGAGGCAAACGGGGTAAGTGACTTGCCCAGAGTCACAACGCTATTAAAGTGTCTGAGGTCAGATTTGAACTCAGATTTTCCTGACTTTAGGTCTGGCACTCTATCCACTCACTGCACCACCTTAGGAAAGTCCTTTCATATTTCCATGTCCTCTATTTTCTTATATTTAAATGGAGGGATGGGACATCTCTAGGATCCTTTCTACTCTAAGTCTGCTTTATGAACAGCGACTCCCACTGGCTTCTTTATCCCTCCAAGATGGGGAGAAAGTGAGCTGGTAGAGAAGGGTAGACTTGGAGGAAATGAGTTAAGGCTAAGAGAACTTCTTAGGGAAGGCTGATGACTCTTCCTAGAGCTAAGCCTTGGAAGCCTGAAGGAGAGACAGGACCAAAAGTGTACCAAAGGCATGAAGGAAAGGAGGGACCTTATACAGGTATGTTCCCCTCTCCCTTTCACCTACTGCCATCACACCTTAGAAGCAGGGGAGGGACTAGTTTTAGACAAACATCCAATAGGGTTCATCTCTTCCAACAGTAAGCACAGCTGAAGACCTCTGAAGGTGTAGAAATGCGATATGGAAAGGAATGGAGGACTGACCCATGGATTAAACCACATGGGGAGTTACTTAAGGGAGATTAGGAATAGAGAGAAATATATTTACCCTTAAGAAGGGATATACAGAAATATGTAAGATGCAGAAAAAAACCTGATTTAAAATATAGATAGAAAAAACCTGAAGTGGATTTGGTTAGAGAAATGATAGACAAATCTCATTCAAAATTCAAGTATAAAATGAAGAAAATATTTGGGATTTAACCTATCAAGATGCAAAGTATTTATATAAATACAACTATGAAATAACTCTTTACAAATGTTTTTTTTGTGGATTTTTGTGTTTAACTACTTTATTAAAGCTATGAATCATTAAAAAAAATGTGGATTTGGGGGCAGGGAGGTGTCCAGACTTGAAATTCTTTATATATATATATATATATATATATATGCAGGGAGGTGTCCAGACTTGAAATTCTTTATGTATATATATATATATATATATATATATATATATATATATATATATATATTATATATATATATACATTCCTAACATGGAAATTTCCTTCACCAATCAGATTAGAAACTGTCAGATTCCTGGAGGCACTGACAGATTAATTTGCTAGATGCCACAGCACAGGTCTTCCTGACTCTATGGCTCACACTTTCTTCCAAAGGATTCTGGTTCCTAGGCACCAGTTTTATAATTTTTTAAAAATTATTCTGTGAGTTCATCAAGCTCTTGAATTCCCTGTAGCAGACTGCCTTTTTTTTTTTTTTTTTTTTTTTTTTTTTTGCAAATTCGAGTCTAAGAAAATCGCCTGCAGCACTCAGAGGTTGGTTAAGTGCCGTGCCCTGGATCACAATGCCAGTGTATGTGAGATGTGGGACAGTGTGTCAGCATATTATAATCTATCTTGCCAATGCTCCCCAAAGGTCATGGACTCTTTCCTTCTTTCCTGGCACATTGATGGAGGGACCCCAACCAACACCTGGTCTTTCCTTCTGACTGTAAACGTTTTCCCTGGCTGGCCCCCCATATTTGGTGTGCTCTCTTTCCTCATCTCTGCCTTTTGGCTTCTTTCCAGTCTCAGCTAAAAACTTACCTTTTTATAGGAAGCCTTTCTTGACCCTTCTAAATTCAAGTGCCTTTTCCCTCTGTTGAATATTTCCATTTTATGCTGTCTCTAGTTGGTTTGTACTGAAGAACTGTAGTACGGATTATGAGATGCGGGAGATGCTGGCACAGGACCACCTAGCATGGTGTGTCCTCATCAAAGTCTATGATCAAAGCTGAATTTCAGTAGCTCAACAGAAATATGAGATATGCAAATCTAGACACGTCTCCATCCCAAATGTTCAAACGGACTATTTTTGCCCCAACCTGTAGTAGAGCCTTCTGAGCTGGCATTGGACTATCAGTCACAATCAGACACAGTCAGTACCTTGATCCCAGTATCTTGAGGTCATTGATCCTCTTTGAGTATGAGTATGAAGGACAAACAACAACTACGATCATTTGCATCTTGTCCCCTCTCTTAGTTTGGGAACTCTGCAAAAGTGAGGGCAGGTGACTCATTCCTTTTATCCCCAGTATTTAGCAAAGTGCCTGGCACATAGAAGATGCATAATAAATGTTTATCGATTGATGGGACTGAATGAATGAAGTTAGATGCTGTGTGTGTTCTCTCTTCTAGTTAGAATATGCCTCCCATCAAGGGCTTCCATTCTTTTAGGGGATTCAACATGTACAGAGATTAGTATGTGGATAATAAATACCAAATAAGTGTAAAGTAGGTGAGAATTCTGGGCACTACCAATTGGGAAGATTAGGAAAGGCTTGGTATAGAAGGTGGTGCTTGAGCTGAGTCTTAAGGAAGGCAGAGATTTTATGCAGGAGAGGAAAGAAGGGAATGTATTACTTTGATAGATGCATGGCGGATGGCTAGTGCAAAGATAGGAACACGGGAGATGGGGAGCAGTGTGTGAGGAACATCAAGAAAGCTAGTTTGACTGGATTGTAAAGAAATGATTCATGATAACGAAGCTGAAAAGATAAGGAGGGGCCAGTCGGTGAAAAGCCAAACAAAAGAGTTCATAGTTTATTCTAAAGGTAGTATAGAACCACTGAAATTTATTAAATAGGGGAGTAGCATGAACAATCCTGGGCTAAAGGAAGCTTACGTTGGCAGCTGTTTGGAGGATAAATTAGATTGAGGAGAAATGAGGCAAGGAAGTCAATTAGGAGGTCATTACAGAAGACTAGAGGCGAGGAAATGAGGGGCTGTGTGAGTAATGAGAATGGATCAGATGGGAGAAATGTGGAGGTCAGAAATGATGAGATTTAGCAACTGGTTAGATATAAGAGCTGAGGAAGAGTGAAGAGTCCAGGTTAACCCTGAGGTCAGGCAAGGGCTCTTTGATTTAATTCCTAATGTGGAGATTCCCTCTATCAATGCTAATCACAAGGCATGTCTGATTTAGTAGATTCAAGGCTAGAGGCTTGTTGGGGTTAAAGTGACTTGCCCAAGGTCATTTGTCTAGAAAGATCTATAGACTCAGATCTTCAGAGAATCAGAGAATCATAGCTTAAGAGCTAAAATGGGTCATAGAGGCTATTGAGAACAATCTCCCCTTTTTACCAGTGACAAAACTGAGATTGAAAGAAGTTGAGCCAGGAGGTCCCATAGTTAAATGTCCTATGCAAGATTTGTACTCCTATCTTCCTAGATTCCAGGTCTAAAACTCTGTCTAGTCCTAATGGAAGTTTATATTTCTGGAGTGTAACCCAGCACTATATTCATCAAACTGGTATGCCTCTACTCCATTTATGAGGAAACAATCTCAGAAAGATAATGTCCAATGTCATACAGTTAGTAAGAGGCAGAGTTGGAAGACTTGGGTCTTTTGATTCTAAATGTAGATCTCTGTCTTACCAAGAGTTTCTTTGTTATCTGTAAAGACCAGAAAGAGAAGACTGACTTTAGTCAAGGCCAGTTGGTTATGCATTTTCCTTCCTCTCCCTCCTCTCCCTTCCTCTTATCTTTTTGAACTCTTGTGACTCTCTATCACATGCCATCTTTCTTTGTGCCCTCCCCTGCGCCATGGAGATTTAGTTGTTCTTTGGACACATGCTTCTTTTCATTTCCCCCCTCTACTGGGCTTATTTATTTAAATTAAGCTTCTGCTGATCTGTTTTTTCTAACTCTTTGAAGTTACTACTGTGGACTGGGTCAAGCTTTTATTTGCTTCCTTGGGAGTTTCCTTTCGGACATTAGAAGGAAATGAAACTTCCAAAAATATGTCTAGGGTTTTTTTTCTTTAAAAAAGTAGAAGGAAGATTTTGAGTTTAATTCAGTATTGTGGGATCAAAAGCAATAGTTAAGGTGGAAAGGTCATCCTTTATCCATCACCAGATGTTGCATCCCTAAGCAGTTAATGATTTACCTCCAGCTGGACAGGTTTTGCTAAACCATTAGCAAAGTTTTCCAAGTGAACTTTAGCTTGTCCTGAGTTGGCCTTATTCATAGACTAAGACCTGTGGAGCTGAAAGGGCTATTAAGAGATCATCTTGTCTCAGTCCCTCTTTTTTATAGATGACTCACAACATTTATAGCACCCTAGTGATGTACAACCCAGAGCCAAATTTCATCTCTGTTCTCAAGGCCTGTAAATTAAGACGATAAACAGAGAGTTTAGGACTGCTCCCCCCTCAAAAAAAAATAGCAGAAAACAGATGGCCTGAGCATTCTGGGGAAAGTGGGGTGCAAGTATCCTTCTATCTTTTAAGTCCTAAGTTCTTTCGATTCTGTGAAATCTTCCCAGAACTTGTAGCACTTACTGTGTCACTCATTGGGCACTTATCTCAGCATCTATGTTTAAAGGGACCTTAGAGTCTATTGAGCTCAATAACCTCATTCTATAGATGGAAAAAATTAAGGCTAAGAAAAAGTCATCTAGTCTAACTTCTTAATTTCACAGAAGAAGAAGTTGAGGTCTGGAGTAGG
The DNA here is from genome assembly GCA_023548195.1 of Bettongia penicillata ogilbyi. Lineage (NCBI taxonomy): Eukaryota > Metazoa > Chordata > Mammalia > Diprotodontia > Potoroidae > Bettongia > Bettongia penicillata. The sequence continues at coordinate 3,985,443 of JAJHZJ010000442.1, forward strand.
TAGGTGGTAACACTCACATTAAAATGCAGGTTCTCTGATTTCAAACCCAGTGCTTAGTCTACTACGTCATGCTGTAGGAATGCTTTCTGATACCTCTTGGACTGTCTGACTTGTTATGTGTATATGTCTTATATCCCCAACTAAATTAAATATTCTTTAAAGACAGCAACCAGCTTTAACCACTATCATCGGACTGGGTCCACAGAAAGAATGTGGTAAATAGTTACTGGTAGCAGAATCCAGTGTCTCAAACACTGTCACTAACTAGCTTTGTGACTTACTTTTTTGGACTTTACTCATACTTATGCCTCTACTCCATTTATGAGGAGTGTCTCAATCCAGTGTCTCAAACACTGTCACTAACTAGCTTTGTGACTTACTTTTTTGGACTTTACTCATCTGTAAAATGAGCAGGTTAGGCTAAAAACTCTCCTAATTTTTAAAATTCAATGATTCTATGTTTCAAGGTAAGAGTAGCTAATGTCATGACAGGAGGAGGAAATATTTTATGTTGAAGGTGGGAATGTTTGCCTCAGGATGGATAGTTCAAGATAAATATGTCATCAGCCTGTACCCTCTTTTGGGACAAGGGTGTTTTTAAAATTTTGTTCTCTCCATCACCAAGACCCATGGCTCATAATTATTTTAAAATTAGTTATTGATAACTTTTTTGTATTAATTTTCCAACATGTCTCTCCTCTTCCCTCTCCCAGAAAATCGTTCTTGATGACAAAGAATTAAAAAAGAGGGAGAAAAAGATGCAGCGAAACTAACCTTATATGGAGTGCTCCATACCCAGAGTCTTCTACTTCTGCAGAGTAGTGAGAGAAGCACCTTATCATACCACTTCTTTGGGGCCAAGCTTGACATACATCCAGTTGTGATTGTTCTGTTTTTATCTCAGTTTTGCATATATTGCATATATGTATTGGTATACATGTTTGTATATATTATAATACATATATATATATATTACATATATTGTTTTTGATATAATTCCTTATGGACATTTCCTTCTATTTTTCAAACTTTTGACTTTGTCTCATGAAGTCATTAACTTCCGTCTGGTGTTTTGAATTTTCAAGGTATGTGTCATTTGGATAAGGTTTTCACCCTTGTGCTAAGCTGTTAATTCTCTAATTCTTTCCTTCATCACTTTCATTTCTTTTTCAGTTCTTTCCTCATTCTCATTTCATTCATAATATAGTGTTAAAATCTCTACTTCATTCATTCCAAGAATTCTAATTGATCTTGTGACCAACTTTTCTCTCTTTTTCTTTCTGTCTCTGTCTCTCTATTTGAAGCTTTACTTGTTTTAGAGTGATTCTCCTCTTTTGGATTGTTATTTTGGGCGGCTCTGGCATTGTTATAGCTCTTCATCTTTTTTTGTTTACTCATTCTTCCTCAGATTCTGTGCATTTCTGGTAGGACTTTCCTGACTTTGTATGGTCCTGGCTTGTCTTATGTATCTTGCCACCACATTCTCTGGGTAATTGATTGCTACGTTCTTCAAGAATCATGGGATGGCTTAGGCTGTGCAATTTTAGCCTTTCAGTAGGCCCACTGTAGTCTTATCAAAGTCTGGTTGAGGCTCTCTTTGACTTTGCAGGCTCCAGACCCCAATTTGGGTCTAGGAAACACAATTATAGACTTGTCCCAGGGTTGAGCTCCAGTAAACAGTTGGTTCAAGTCTCTCTTACCTAGTGGTAAAGCTCTGTTCAGAGTAACAGTGCTAGCCTGTTTCCCCTGTTCTGAGCTCAGGGGGCTCTGTCTACTATCTACTCTGGGATCAGAGTGACAGCATTATTGACCTAGCTCTGTTCTGGGCTTGGAGACTAACTCTGAGATACTTCTGAGGTCAGAAAAGCAGTGCCCTCATTCTATGACCACCTCTGCTTTGAGTCTAGGGATTCAATCTGAGATTTGCTCTGGGGTCAGAGAAATAGAAATATGACCCTGTTTGAAGCCTAGAGGTTATGTCTGTGATCCCAGTCTATCTCTGTTCTATAGTTCAGTCCAGGGGTCGGGAACCTGTGGCCTTGAGGCCACATGTACCCTTCTAGGTCCTTGGGTGCAGCCTTTTGACTGAGTCTAAGTTTTAAAGTACAAACCTTTTTATTAAGGGAATATGTTCTGTGAAGCTTGGATTCAGTTAAAGGACTGCACTTGAGGACCTAGAGAGCCATATATGACCTTGAGGCTGCAGGTTCCCCACTTCTGCCCCAGTCAATTACCTACAAGTCAAATTTGTGATCTTGGACTGGAAAGATGACCCACTGTCATCTCCTTAGATTTCTCTGTTGGGGTAATTGTGGGGGGAACTTGACTGTACTCCTAGTCTCCCATTTTGCATATTGTTTTCCTGGTTCTGTTTACTTCACTTTGCATCAGGTCATGCTTCTCTATATTCATCATATTCATAATGTCTTACTGCATAGTAGCATTCCATTACAATTATGTGCTGTGACTTGTTGAACCATTCCCCAGGTAGCAGATGTCTACTTTATTTCCAGTTCTTTTGCCAGTACAAAAAAGTATGCTATAAATATTTTAGTATCTACCTGACCTCTCTTTTTATCATCATCCTCCTTAGAATTGTACTCTGAAAAGATATTAAGGCAAATATTTGGTTGGTGAATGGGTTACCTTGCCATAAACTAATCAGCTGAATTGTTTATGTATCATCTCTATCCTTTATCCTAACCAAGTGCGAAAACCTTTGCTGGATTCTTATCCCAGATAGGAAGCACAAACCTATGTGGCCTGCTGGGGATGGCCTTCTAATGTGGGAGACTGTGAAACCATACCATTGTGAATCGATTTTTGGGCAGCCTTGACCTGCAGGAGATCTGCTGAACTGGAAATCATGGAGGCATTTGGGGGGACTAAGAATTGAAGAAATTTTGTAATTTTGTTGAGTATTTTACAGAATCTTAGTGTTTGCAGGAAACTCCAAGTCCATCTAGTCTAACTCTTATCTGAGCAGGAATCTCATTTTGACCATCAAAGCAGAGGTCATCAAACTTCTTGACAAGAAAATTCTGCCTCTTAAGGCCACCCATGCCCCTTGTGGATAGTTGTAAGTGTAAGGGAGTGGATTCCAGAAAGGGCAACTCTTACCAATGGGTAGAAATTATAGGCAAAGAGATTTCCACTGAATATAAGGAAGAGCTTCCTGAGAGAACTTTCTAACAAAAAATGGACCGCCTTGAGGTAATTACTAGAGCTGTTCAAGAAGAGATTAATGAGCACTTTGGGAGATTATTTGGGGGATAATTCTGCTGATTAAATTACAAAAAGATGATGGTGGTTGACTCCAAACTCATATTCCTCCCCCCCATCCTTGAGGTCCTTGAGGGCAGAAAGCTATTTCTTTAGCACTTGTCCACAGCTCATAGTAATAATAATATAGCTAACATTTATATAGTGCCTACTGTGTGCCAAACAACGCACTAAGCACTTTACTCATTTGATTCTCACAACAACCCTGGACAATGGGTGCTAATATTAGGTAGCACAGATTTTGCAAGCTCCAAATGATCAGTAGAGCAGGGACAGGGCACTTGCTTCTCATGAAAGTATCAAAACACATTGATTTTAATTCATAAAATTCTTTATTCTTCAGTTTTAATTCTTAGAAGAAGAATTGCCCACTAGAAAGTTTGAGTCTTGGCTGTAACACCTGTGACTTGGTTTACCATAAAACTAAAATATTTATAGCATACTTTTTTGTAGTAGCAAAAGAACAGGAAACAAGGTAGACATCTGTTACCTGGGGAATGGTTCAACAAGTCACAGCATATAATTGTAATGGAATACTACTATGCAGTAAGACATTATGAATATAATGAACCAGGGAGAATGGAATTTTCTGATACTAAAAATGTGTCCTCTGTTGGTAGAGTTGTGAACTGATTCAATCATTCTAGAGAACAATTTGGAACTTTGCCCAAAAGGCTGTAAAACTGCATATTAGTTAATCCAGCAGTACCACTGCGAGCAGTACCACTATATCCCAAAGACATTTTTAAAAAAGGGAAAAGGATCTTTTTGTACAAAAATATTTAGGAGCAATTCTTTTTGTGGTGGCTAAGAATTGGAAATTGAAAGGATATGTATCATTTGTGGAATGACTAACAAGCTGTGGTATATGAATGTAAGAGAATACTATTGTGCTATAAGAAATGACAAACGAGATGATTTCAGAAAAACTTGGAAAGACTTACATGAACTGATACAAGGTAAAGTAAATAGAACCAGGAGAATGTATACCAGAAATATTGTTAGATGAAAAACTGTGAATGACTTAGTTCTTCTTAGCTCCAAGACAGTCCCAAAGAACTTAATGATGAAGCATACTATCTGCCTCCAGAGAAAGAACTGATAGTTTGAATACAGACTAAAGCATGCTATTTTCACTTTCTTTCATTCTTTTTCTCATATTCAATTCTTCTTGTACAAAGACTGATATGGAAAAGTTTTACATGATTGCACATGTATAACCTACATCTGATTGGTTATTGTCTCTTGGAGGGAGGAAGAGGAATGAAGGATAGAACTTGAAACTCAAAACCTAAAAAAAGCTACAGATTATTTTTAACATGTAATTAACATAATTTCACCAAATTATTTCAGCATGTAATTAGGGGGAAAATGAAATATATATTTTAAAAAATGTGTTATGTTAAAAAAAGTGTCCTTTATTGCCCCTTCCCGTATTGTGCCCTCTGCCACCTCCTTTCTTGCCTAACCCTAATTCTAGCTGTGGGGCACAGTGGTTGCCTTCCAGGATTACTGAGTTAGAGGGCTCCCCTTTGGCTGGCATCTGGTATCGCCTTTCTCCTTTCTTGTTCAGCTAGGCAATGAAGGACCCACATGAAAAGGAAACTGAGCCTTAGGAAATCTATAAGATCAGAAAGGAATTAGCAATAGACAATTAGGGAGGAGTGCTGTTGTGAGAAATCCACGGGAGCGATTCTAACCCAGCACTTAGCTATTTTTGAGGTTGGGAAAAACAGTGAAGAAAGGATCTGGGCCAAGAAGGATGAGCATTTAGTTTCTCATTGAGTCTCTAAATGACCATCTTGAAGGCTGCAATTTCTAGTCTGGGAAGACTGGTCTTTAATTGATGGCACCATGGAATGACTGAGGAGAAAAAAAGACATGACAAAGAAGGGGGAAGCGGATGGAGTGAGAGGGAGAATGCTTAGGGGGCCTGCCTGGCACCTCCACATTTACAGATGGAGATGCTGATTCAATGTTCCCTTCTCTTTGTTCTTTTTTCTCATCGCCAGGTTCATCTCCACAGTCCCAGTGCTTCAGATCCCAGAGCCTTTCCCTATGAAATCTGCTCAGAAGAAAGTAGTTGCTAAGTAATTTACATCTTAGTATGAATTAAAGTTGAAATCTTTTTTCCCAAGGGTTTTTTTTCTTCATTTTTAACTCCTCTTGCTTACTGTAAAGTGAAGGACTTAGACCTTTATAAAAGGAATTTTTTTAGGTTTTAACTAGAAAAACTTGAAAGTTTTTATTTGAGTTGGAGGGGGTGGGTTCTTCCCACTGCCCTTGAAATCATGCCTCAGAAACAGTGTCTGCCTTGTAGAAAGTCGTGTTAATTCCTAAGCTCCAAATTCCCAGTTGTTCAGTTGTGTTCTTCTTCATTGACCCCATTTGAGGTTTTCTTGCCAAAGATATTTTTGGCTATTCCCTTCTCCAGTTCATTTTTACAGATAAGGGAACTGAGGCAGTTAAGGGACTTGCCCTGAGTCACACAGCTAGTAAGTGTCCGAAGCCAAATTTGAACTTGGAAAGATGATTCTTCCTGACTCCAGGCCCTTTACTATATCCACTGTGCCTTAAACTCCCACTGTCCATGTGCAATATAGTGGAAAAATTTGGAGTCAGAGGAACTGAGTTCAAATCTTAGCTGTTACTTACTGGCTGTATAACTATGGCCAATCCGCTTTCCCTCTTTAGTTTTCAGTTTTCTTATTTGTAAAATGGAGAAAATAATAGCATATCTCTCCTAGAGTTGTTGTAAGAATCCAGTGGGATAATATTTATAAAGGGCTTTGCAAACCTTAAAATGCTAGATAAATGACAGCTCTCATCATCATTATTATTTTTGTTATTATGGGTAGCTAGGTGACTGGCACAGTCGATAGAGCGCCAGACCTGGAGACACGAAGGCCCATCTTCATGAGCTCAAATCCGGCCTCAGGCATTTACTAGCTGTGTGACCCTGGGCAAGTCCCTTAACCCTGTTTGCCTCAGTTTCCTCATCTGTAAAATGAACTGGAGGAGGAAATGGCAAACCACTCCAGTATCTTTGTCAAGAAAACTCCAAATGGGGTCACAAAGAGTCAGACATGACTGAAATGACTGGATAACAAGAAAAGCGTTGGGTTAAAAGGTTTGCTAAACAATTGATGGGAAAAGTAAAATCAAATCTGGAGTTTATAATGGTTAAGTTTACCTAGAAATGAAGTCAGAGTAGTATAGTAAGAGTTCAAGGCAGGAGTCAGGGAGACCTGGGTTATAATGTCACCCCAGACACTGCTTGGCTGTGTTATCCTGGGTAAGTCACTTAATTTCTCTGATCATCAGGCAACACCCTAGGAGTGCCTATTAAATTATAGACTGGTAGGGCCTCTGACCATTCTATGATCTCTCTCTTTACCACCCAACATAGAGCATTCCTACACTCAGAGTTTCCCACTATGATTTTTCTTATCAAGAGAAGAAAGGTCCCTGTTGCCTCCAGGATTAAATTCAAAGTGCTCTGACATTCAATGCCCTTCACAACTGAGCCCCTTCCTTCTTTTCTAGTCTTCTTACACCTTATGCTTTATTGTAAAAGATGAAGATGGCTTGGAGAGAGAGATTGACAAAGATGTTACTGATGATTCTGATGCATGGGTGAGACTGATTGTACTTCCTTTATTACCCAGAGTCTTGGGGAGTGTGTGCAGGAAGCTGTGAGATAGGATAGAGGGGATGCTGATCTATACAACGTAGGACTGGTTACTTGCCTACCTGTCATTATCTGAGATTGTGACTTTGTGACTTCGATGCAGGCGTCTGTTTGGATTGTTACTACTTGCATTGTTACTGACCTTGATGCAGGGGACGATTAGGGAAGCTGAGCATGTTCATATAGGTGTCTACAAGTAGCATCTGCCATTGAATTCTACCTGAGGTGGGAGGAGGAGAAAGTGAGGCTGGTGACCTTGCACAGCACTCTGTCACTCAAAACAGTCAAGTGCAAGTCATGTCATCATTTCTTTGAGGTCATGGTCTTCTTTGAAAACAAAGGAGAACACAACCTGTGAGTAGACCCAGCTACCTGAGTGGGGACCCAGCTCATCCTCTCCCTTCTGTCTCCCTCTCCCCTTCCTTTGGGGCTTTGGGGTTTACTAGCCAGATATTTTTCCTTCCTCCCTTCCTTCCTTCCTTCCTTCCTTCCTTCCTTCCTTCCTTCCTTCCTTCCTTCCTTCCTTCCTTCCTTCCTTCCTTCCTTCCTTCCTTCCTTCCTTCCTTCCCTCTTTCCTTCCTTTCTTCTTTCCTTCCTTCATTCTTCTTGTTCCCAAAACTTTAAACCCAGTGCACTTGGAAACCTGTGGGCTGGACAACAATGGGTCCCTGTCCAAGCTCCACTTAATGGCTGGCTTAGAATGATTATCACTAGTAACAGTGTCTGTTGATTTAGTTATTTTTCTTTTGCTCATTAAAAGGGCCATTCCCTGACTACTTCTTAAAGAGGCCTGTTCGCTCAATGGGCCTTACCTCCCTCTAAGTGAGTTCCTGAAAAGGCCAGCCTAAAAAGGTCAAGGTCTCCTATTGCATCCTGGGCCATCTCCAGTCATCTTGATGAATATCTGGTCACTGGACCCAGATGACTCAGGAGGAGAAAGTGAGGTTGGTGACTTTGCACAGCCCTCCCTCACTCAAACCAAAGTCAATTGCAAGTCATGTCATCATCGCTCTGATGTCATGGTCTTCTTGAAAAACAAAGGATGAACACAGATAGACATACAGACTCTTACACCTTACTCCTTAAGACATACTCTGACAGGAAATGCATCCTCACTGTTTCATGAGTACTATACTCCATCTCTTGCTCAGTTTGTGTCTAGAATGCTCTCCTTTCTCATCTTTGTCTCCTGGCTTCTTTGGCTGTCTTTAAGTCCCACTTAAATTTTCTACAGGAAGGCCTTTTCAACTCCTCTTAATTCTAGCACTTTTTCTCTTTTAATGATTTTCAGGCAGGCTATCCTTTACATAGCTTATTTGTATAGATATTTGTTTGCTTATCCACCCCACCCCCAGATTATGAGTTTCTTGAGGCTGAGGGCTGTTTTTTGCCTCTTTCTATATTCCCATGGCTTAGCACAGTGCCCAGCACATAGTAGGTGCTTAATGGATGTTTGTCAGTTAATTGATTGGCTATTAACAATGTTTGAGGAGCACACAACTCCTCTGCCCTTACCTTCTCCTACCCCTCTCTGGGGCCAGAGAAAATCTGGTCACTGAATTTGAGAAGAAAATGAGGAATTTAGAAGACATGACTCCAGCTTCTCCTGGAAACTAAGGGTCTTCTTAATAGTTATTTACATGTTGTCTCACCCCATTGGACTGTATGCTCATTGAGGGCAGGAACCGCTTTTCTCTTTCTTTGTAAACCACCCCCCACCAGAAGACAGCAGTCTTCATGTGCATGATTATATGCACTGTGAGAAACAGAACACATCAGTCTCCAAAGACTGAAATGATTATCACTCAGAGGGCAATGGTGGATTCATGGTGGGTATAAGCAGGTGAGGACTATCATAGAAACTAGGTGAGGAGATGTCATCAGGAGAATGGATGACAGGAAAAAAAGTAATGGGTCATCTGGCAAAGGAAAGGATGACAGATGAACAGTCCAAATACTCTCTTCTAGCCTTCTCATGATGCCAGGAAAAAGTGAGGAAGGCCTCTAACACACAGGTTGGACTCCCCATGGATTCCTTGTGGTAGACTTTGGTTAAGAGTTGCAGAGGTTGAATTGGCATGGATGGGATGGGGATCCAAAATGGTGGAGGGAGCTACCAAGCTGATGAGATCACAGATCCATTCTAGTTGGTTTTAGTATTGAAGGAGATCCCTCTTAGATGAGGAGTTCTTAATCTCAGGTCCATGATAGATTTCAGTGAATAAACTTGAATGGAAAAAAAAAAGTTACATTTTTCTGTGACCTCTAAGTGAAATTTAGCATTTCCTTCAATTATGTATTTAAAATAATAACATTGTTCTGAGCCTTCTCAGAAGGTCCATAGGCATCAACACTACCGAAAGGGACTTTAGGATGCAAAAAAATATAAGAACCCATAATCCAGATTATTTTTTTCAGCAGTATAAAAATCTTGTTGTACCTATAAAAGAATTCCTTTCCATGCCAGTCACTTCTGAGAACCCCAGGCTCTTTGCTGAGTCTATACATGGAAGAAGAAAAGGAAAAAACAGCAGAAACATACCATTCTTCGTGCCTTTCACACTGGCCCTGACCTTCTGTCTTGCTAAGGTGAACTCTAGTGGCATCCACGGGGTTAAGATCCCTTTGCCAAGGCAGAAGAAGACCTTAAAGGTGAGTGACTGAGAGTAAGACAGAGATTCAGGACTGGGGCAGGGTGGGATTTTTAGTGCCTGGGGCTAGTTACAGGTTGCCTCCCAAGCAGATCTGACTCCTCCCATAATCATAACTCAAGAACCCCACTGAACTCTTTCCCAATCTCTCACATCTTCATCACTGCCCTCTAGGGATCCTGGTTCCTAGGATCCTGGGAACATCTTAGGGACTTGGGCAACAAAGCATCACTCTTGGACTGCTGGGAAGTAACTGTGGTTCCAGAACAGGTGGAGATTGGCAGTGAGGATGGGGTGACAGGATAAGACTGGGGCTGTTCCTTCTGGATGATTAGACAGGGTTTATAATTCTTATTTCACCTTTCATCAAAGGATCTCTGAGTATCTAGTCAGCCACCAGGACTAGCCTTTCTCACATTTATAGATGGAGAAGTTGAGGTGAGGATGATTGGGTGGGGATGGCGTCTGCCCTGGGCTATCACTTACCCATCCTGGCCCTTGGGCAATAGCTCTAATTGGCAGCAGACTTTCCTGCTGCCCCTGGAGATTCTCTCAGTCATAGCCTAGTTCCCTCTGTTGAATGCATCTTATGAAAATGCAGCTGGGCTTTTACTTCCAGCATATTGTTTGATAATTGGATTTGTCTTTTCCTACTGTGTCCAGGAGGGGAAAATGTGCTGGTAGGATGTCAGTGTGAGATATAATGAAGAAAAAATTATCAGAAAGAGCAGATTAGTTAGAACCAGTCAGGTTGCTGGATGAGGAGGATGAATCCATGGCTGTCTCCAGGAACCGAGGAACCACAGGAGTCCTGCCTGGGATGGGATAGGTGGGAATGATATCAGAGCTCTGGGAAATTTACTCAGTCTCTTGGGTTTTGCTCTTAACAGAATTCAATGGAAATGGATCTCACAGAGCTCTTTGCTTTTCCCTGGAATTTCTTCTTCCTGGTATTGGCCAGCGTGGGACTGATGGACAATAGTTTGAGAATAAGCTAACAGGGTTACAGATGGTCATGGAGGCCAGAACTGAAAGTGTGGTGGGGTGATGAGAGCTTTTCCTCAGGTTGCTGAAATTTAGAGGGGCTAATGATATTTGTACTGCTTCAGCAATTTTTTCTAGTCTAGGTCTAACAAAAACTAATCCATTTCTTAAGATTCAGGATTAGAATGCAATTAGAATGAATTTGTAGACCATTTCACATGTAATAAAAGGGACATTTAATAAGGATACAACACTGATTCAGGAGGACACAGCTTTTTTGCCTCTGCATTTGTCATGGTGGCAAATGAATGTCAGAAAAATGTGTTGAGGATTCCATTAAATCTGAGGAGTTCCAACTACATCTGGACCTTTTATACCCCAAGTTACCAGGAATCCATGTCAATATCTGGAATCCCAATCCCTCAGTCCAATCAAGGTTTTCTTTAAAGTGAAACTAATCCAGTCTGCCGGAAACAAATGTTACCCTTACAGGTAGGTAAAAACAACTGTCAAACAGGGGTGGGGAACCTGTGGCTTTGAGGCCACATGTGGCCCCCGTAGGTCCTCAAGAGTGGCCCTCTGGCTAAATCCAAAACACATCTATGAAAGACAAATCCATCTATCTATCTATCTATCTATCTATCTATCTATCTATCTATCTATCTATCTATCTATTTTTTGATTAAAGGGGCCATCCCTTGAGTAACTACTTAAAGAAGCCTATTCGTTGAATGGGTGTATCTCACTCAAAGTGAGAATGTGACAAGATCTTAGCCTAAAAGGGCTAGGGTCTCCCATTGTATCCTGGGCCATCTCCAGTCATCCTGATGAATATCAGGCCACTGGACCCAGATGGCTCAGGAGGAGAAAGTGAGGCTGGTGACCTTGCATAGCCCTCCCTCACTCAAGTCAAAAGTCAACTGCAAGTCATGTCATCATCCTGATGTCATGTCCCTCTTGAAGAACAAAGGACGAACACAACAACAACTTAATTAACCTCCCTCAATCTCAATTTTCTGATCTGCAAAATAGGAATAAGAATAGCACCAACCACCTAGGATTACTTTTGAGGATCAAATGAGATAATTTATCTAAATTGCTTTATAATCCTTAGAGTGCTATCCAAGTGTCATTATTATTACTATTATATGTTAAGAATGACTAAGCTTAGAAAAAACCTCCAGCTATCTGATTAAGACAGAGCCTTCTAGAATTCATTTCCATTAATGTTTTCTTATAATGTATTTATGTTCTACAGAGTGCTACATTTATTTCTCAGTGAAATATGAGTTATCCAAGATTGCCAGTTAAGGCATAGAAAGGGACATATTGAGGGCAAACTCAACTTAACACACATGTATTGAGTGCCTAGCTCTAGGCATTATGGGGAATAGTAAGGTAATAAGGGCTCACCCTTGTCTTCAAGAAAAACTGAATTTAATTGGGAATGCAAGACCAATACACCCAAAACTGTTAGGGAATACTACAAACCACTGTAACGAAATGCAGGTTTTGTGCTGGGAAGGAATGGCAGTAGTGTCTGGGGCCATCTCTACCTGCCCTAGCCTCACTGGGATCTGCTCTGCTGTTAATACCATACCACCCATTTATGGCTTGTTAATCCCCTTATTTATTCTTGATCTAGGACCTGAAAAACAAATCTCTTTTCTCCTTAGTTCAGCTGAATCAAATTTAGGCTATTTCTTCAACAAATTTTTACTTGGAAGCTAAGAGAAAACCAGAAGTCCCACAAAAGCTGAGAAACAAATAAGTACTTCGAGATTTCAGAACAGAACTTGGGATGTTTGCTTAATGATTAGTTCGACTAACATTGTTCATGGAGCATCCAACCCTCAGTTCCTTTTTCTCACCTCTACCCTACCTGGGGAGGATGTTAAATAAAGGTTCTCAAACTTCTAGCTGGACTAGTTAGATTAGTCTTGGCACTGATTCTAGGTCTGATGCATTCTTAGACCCCTTTCCAGAACCTCCTTCCTTGTTCTTTCTTCTAGCCTCAGGCAGTGACTGTTCCCTAGACTTCTTAATTCAGAAAGACACTTCCCTTTCTGGCCCCTTAAACTTCATCCTCTAGGCTTTGGGCCAATCTGCACTGGAGTGATAATTGCCTTCTCTGCCCACCTTGTGGAGGTGGCTCCAAGCCATACTCTATTTCATAAGTGGTTTCTTTATAACCATTTCTATTTGGGCAAGTATCATCTTTCTCTGGAGCTTGTCTAAAGAATATTAACTCCTTCCAATCACAGATTAATGACATTTGTAAACCCATCAAAAGTTTGAAAAGCTCTACATACATTATCACATTTGATCTTTACAATAAACCTGAGAGGGAGGTACTTTTTCTGGTCCAGACTTGTGATTTCACCAATGTAGGAAGCTCCCCCTTGAAGAAACTCCTTCCACAAAATCAGATCAGCAAATGTTTGGCAATTCGTGGTGTGGGAGAGCTGCCCTGGGGCACTGAGAAGTAAGTGGTCTGTCCAGGGCCACACAATCAGTATACATCAGAAGTAGGACTTGAATCAAGGCTCTTCCTTACTCTGAGGTCAGCTTGTTTTCCACTATACAAGGCTGTCTGTAGTATGTAGGCATGGCAGGCATTATTACCTCCATTTTACAGATGAGGAAATTGAGGTTCAAAGAATGTCATTTTTAAGATTCCAAGAGTGACTTGCCCATGCTGTTGTTTAGTTGTATTTGACTCCCCATGATCCCATCTGGGATTTTCTTGGCAAAGACACTGTAGTGGTTTGCCATTTCCTTCTCCAGTTCATTTTACAGACGAGGAAACAGAGACAAAGAATGTAAGGGATTGACCTGGGGTAATTGTTAGAGGCGGAATTTGAATTCAGGTCTTCTTGACTTCAGGCCTAGTACTCTATCCACTGGGCCACCTAGCTGCCTGTGATCTCATGGCTAATAAATGTCCCAGGCAGGAAGAAAACCCAGTTTTCCTTGACTCCAAATCCAGCACGCTATTCACTCTGTCATTGGAGAATCAGATTCTCAGTTGCTTCCTCTATCAAAGCTGAAATTCCCTCCTGGGTTGTCCACAAGGTTGTTATTTCTAGCCCAAAGTATGCCTTTAGATCCCAGCTACTGGCAAAGCCAAGGTAAGTGCCATTTTGTCTCTAACTAGCTTGACTAATGCTAAGGTCTTTGAGGTTTACCCCTCAAGGGAGAACAATACACTCCTTGCTGTGAGGAATTATAACTTTCCTTTGGGATTTACATATAAATGATAACCTAGATTGGGATGGTAGTGAGACTTCAGAAAAGGCCTTAATTTACTACTCAGACAGGTATACATTCTCTAGCAAGTAAATATAAATCCTTTTTCATTTGGGGAAATACTGGCACTTGCAGTTAAAACATTCTAAATAACAGACTTAATGATTAGGGGGATAGAATCTAAAGACCATCTTGATGCTGGTGAAGCCTCTTCCCCTGTAGTTTCCAACTCTGAATGGTGAGTTCATCCCCAAACATTCTTTTGAGAAAGGACCCATGCCTGCCAGTCATTTCAGCCATGGCCAATTTTTCTTGACCCCATTTGGAGTTTTCTTGAGAAAGATATTGGAGTAGTTTGTTATTTCCTTCTCCAACTCAGATGAGGAAATTGAGGCAAACAGGGTTAAGACTTTGCCAGAGTCACACATCTGGTAAGTGTCGGAAGCCAGATTTGAATTCAGAAAATGAGTCTTCCTGACTTCAGGCCCAGGATACTAAACCCTTCACCACCTAGCTGCCCCCATGCCTGTCACACTTACTCCAGAGTTTGTTCAGTTGATAAATTCCCAGACTCCTTCTGACCCCTTAGTATATCTAGTGCTTAGTACAGGACTTGGCACATAGTAAATGTTCAGTAAATGTTTTATCTAGGAATTTTTATCATGACAGCTAGATGGTACAGTAGATAGAATGCTGGACCTAGATTGAGTTACATCTGAGTTCATATTTGGCCTCACGCACTTATTGACTATCCTCCCTGGGCAACTCACTTAACCACTGCCTGCCTCAGTTTTCTCATGTGTAAAATGGGGATAAAAATAGTATCTTATTCCTTATAAAAATAGTATCCTAAGGTGGTTGTGAGAATAATATTACGTAATATTCATAAAGCTCTTTACAAATTCTAGTTATTATTACATGAAGGTCCCAATTAGAGTGAATAATGAATTCTGTGAAATTATCACATTGGAATTTACACTGCACATTTCCATATATATATATATAAAGTAAATGGAAAGTAATCTCAGAGGGAAGACACTCGAAGTGTGTCCATAGAGGGATGGGGGTGGGAAAGGCTCTTGCAGAAAGTGAGTTTTAGGAAAGGAAGTCATAGCTATATAAAAATGGTGACTGAAATGACCATATTGTTAATTATTTTTATTTTTTCTATGTCATTTTTTAAATATCCATTGTATATAATACAGAGAATTAGGACATATGTCAACCCAGATATGTAGTTTGTGTCCTCAAGAAGCTTTTAGTTTAGACAGAGTAAAAAATAAGTTCAATAAACATGTTACAATTTCTTAAGGGCTCCTTTGAGAATGACCATCATCAGGGATTTAGGTGACAGTGGAACTCAGATAAAATTTGGGAAACTTGGAAAGGAAGAGAGCCGTGTGGTGTGTGTAAACTGGAGGTCAGAAACCAAGCAAGCACTAAGAATCCTGGGCAAACTCAGAAATCAGAGGTCAGGATGAGGTGATAGGCCAGAAATAAGGTAAACCACCAAGGCAGCCAACACACAGCCACCATCAAGAATGTTAGCACAGCTGAGCCTGGCAGTGGGAAGGCAGCAGCTGTAACCTAACCTAGAGGAAACATCAGGCTTTCTCCCCATTAGTGATGTTGATCTTGTTAGAATAGGGAGCTCAGGGTCACGGCCAAGGACAGATTTACATGGGATCAACTTTAATCACTCAACAGGGGACTTGGGTTGAAGTCAGGATTTTCTATTTTGGGGTGTGTTGGTAAATGTTTAATAAGCAGATCTGGCTGGGGGGGAGGAATTCATAACACATTTTAAAGTTTAATTTTCATTATTAACATTTTCTTCATCACTTTCTTAAGTCTAGAAAATTAAAAAAGCAATAAATCCAACCTTGAATTGTAGTATTTGCTGTTTTCCAAGGTGTAAATTCTCACATTGAAGATTTAACTATTGGCTCTCCATAACTAACTCTCAGCCTGTTCCAGGATGCCACTGCTTCTATGTAATCAGGAAAAGTCAGTGAACAAGCATTTATTAAGCACTTACTGTGTACCAGTTACTGGGCTAGGCCCTGAGAATATGAGTACAAAGAATGAAACCATCTCTATTCACAGAGTTTCATTCTAATGGAGGAGATAAATACATATAGAAGTATATACAGAATAAATAGAAATAAACACAAGACAGTTGGGGAGGAAAAGCAATAGCTATTGGGAGGATCAGGAAATACTTCACATAGCAGAAGATGAGCTCTTTTTGAAGGGAGAGAGGGATTCAATGAGGCAGAGGTGAGAAGGAGGTGGATTCCAGGCATGGAGGATGGCCTTTGCAAAGTCACAGGGATGGGACATAGTGTGCTGTGTATAAATAACTAACAGAACCAGATTGGCTGGATTTCAGAGTGTGGAAGAGTGGGTAATGGGCCTGGAAAAACTGGTAGGGGACAGATTGTGTAGGGCTTTTAAAGGTAAACAGAGGAATTTTACATTTCATCCTAGAGGCAATAGGGAAGCCATGAAGAGAGAGTATAGGAGTAACATGGTCAGATTTATATAGGCATACATAATTTCATTGTGTTTTGCTTTATTTGTACTTCGCAGATATTGGAGATTTTTTTGGTTTTGTGTATTTTATTTTATTTTTACAAATTGAAGATGTGCAGCAACCCTGCATCAAGCAAGCCTTTGGGCATCATTTTTCCAACAGCTCACGTTGTGTCCCTGTATCACATTTTGGTAATTCTTGCAATATTTCAAACTTTTTCATTATTATTATATCTGTCATAGTGATCTGGGATCAGTGATCTTTGATGCTACTCTTGTCATTGTTTTGGGGTACCAAGTACTGCGCCCATGTAAGATGACAAACTTAATAAATGTTGTGTGTAAATTTCAGGGGTGGGAAACCTATATCCTTGAGGCTATATGTGGCTCTCTAGATCCTCAAGTGGGGCCCTTTGACCAGTGTGGCCCTCTAGGTCTTCAAGTGTGACCCTTTGACCAATGTGGCCTTGAGGCTACAGGTTCCCCACCCCTGGTTCTGACTGTTCCACTCACCAGCCATTCCCCTTCTCTCTCCTCCTCCAGCCTCCCTATCCTCTGAGATACAAGAATATTGAAATTAAGCCAATTAATAACCTCCCAATGGTCTCTAAATGTTCAAGTAAAAGGAGGAGTCAATAGATGAGGCAAACTTCATTGCTGTCTTGTTCTAAGAAATTGCCACAGTCACCTCCACCTTCAGCAACCAGCTCCCTGATCAGTCAGCAACCGACATCAGGGCATGACTCTCCACAGCAAAAAGATTACCATTGACTGAAGGCTCAGATGATGGTTAGCATGTTTTAGCAATGAAGTATTTTTAACTTAAGGTATGTACATTGGTTTTTTTAGACATCGTGCTATTGCACACTTAATAGGTTACAGTATAGTGTAAATATAATTTTTATATGCACTAGGAAGCCAAAAAAACATTGTGTGGCTGGCTTTGTTGCAATATTTACTTTATTGCAGTGGTACAGAATGGAACCCACAGTATGTCTAAGGCATGCTTGGCCTGAAGAAAATCATTTTGGCAGTAGTGTGGAAGGCAGAATGGTGGGTCAGTTGAGGTAGGGAGAACAAGAATGAGGCTGTTACAATAGTCTTGGGGAGAGGTGATGAGTTCCTGAACCAAGATGGTAGCTCAATGAGTTAAATGGATTTGTGGGGTGAGGAGGCTGAGGATAACCCTGAGGTTGTGACCTTGGAGTCTGGAAGAACCGTGTTGCCTTTGACAGAAATAGGGAAGTTTGGAAGAGGAGTCTGGGGAGAATGATAAGTTTTCGATATGCTGAGTTTGAGATGTCTGGGCCAAATGTCTAAGAGGCATTTGATGATGTGAGAATGAAACTCAGGCGAGAGACTGGAATTAGTTACAGAGATTTTGTGAGTCATTCATAGAGAAGATAATTAAATTAGTGGGAGCTAACAAGGTGACTGAGAGTGTAGAGAGAAGAGTAACAGATCTAGAACAAAGCTATAGGGGACATCCATTTAGAGGCACAATCCAGGATGATATACCATCAAAGGAGACTGAGAAGAAGCGGTTAAACAGAAAGGAGAACTAAGAGCAAGTAGTGTTTTGAAAGTAATGTTATGTGGACAAGTTGGGTGGACAGAGTGCCAGGACTGAAGTCAGGAAGACCTCACTTACTAGCTGTTTATCCCTGGGAAAGTCACTTACTGTTTGTCTCAGTTTCCTCATCTGTAAAATGAGCTGGAGATGGCAATGGCAAACCACTCCAGGATTTCTGTCAAGGAAACCCCAAATGGGGTCAAGAAGAGTCAGATATGACTGCAAATGACTAAATAAAACCAACAAGGAAAGATCATCAGATTTGGCAATTAAGAGATCTTAACTTTTAACTTTAGAGATAGTTTCATTTCCAGATGAGATTGGGAGCCAGATTACAAAGGGTTGAGGAATGAATTCAGAGAAGAAAAGTGGAGACAGTGAGTCTAGACAACTTTTTCCTTCTAAGAGCAAGGGAGGAGAGATAAAGGATGGGATCTTGAGAGGATGGTAATATCTAGTGAAGATTTTTTTAAGGATGGGGAAATGGGTATACTTGAAGGCAGAAGGGAGAGAACTAGTAAATAAGGAAAAGTTGAAGATTCAGAGAGAAAATTCACTGGAGAACAATCTACCGCAGGAGAAAGGGATACACAATGACCACTTGGGTGGCATTTCTCAGACAAGGGCTCACCTGGTGGATTTGGGATCTCTTCCATGACTGTGGCTACTAGCTCATTGTAATGTTACAAATAATCAGAGCTCCTAGCCTGCTGAGACCACTGTTTTTCTTCATCTCAGGCCTGGTTTCTATGTTTATGCCAAAACTTCTTGAAGCTAGAAATTGGACCTTGGCAAAGAAGCTGAAGCTGGATAGCTACATCAATACTGATGTCATCACTGCTCAGAGCTAGAAGTAGGGAGAGGCAACTGGGAGGTTGATTAAAGGCATAAAATATGTCCTGCATAAGGAGGACATATTTCTTCCCCTAATGATCCCTTAACACTGTAGAAGCTCTGTTGTCTACACCAGCTGCCCAACTGTATCCATAGATTGACTGCCTCTGCCTCCTGGGCTGTCCCCAGGCTGCCACTCCAGAACCTTTAATGAGAAATAGGCCCAGTGACTAGTCTAACAGACTGTAGGCTCTGACTTGTAGAAATGGATGGTGAAGGGAGACTTCAGCTGCCTTTATCGCTATGCAGCCCACCCTCTCTGCTGCTTTCCCTCCCCTTCTGTCCTCTATCCTAGGGGTTAGGGGTTTAAGAGTTGTCAGCTAGAACCCCAAAGTAGGGCAGAACTTTCCAGGGGATAGGCCACATTTAAAAGCCCACTCCTGCCTATATCCCTGCTGAACATCTCTCCAGCCTAGCCCACCCTGCTCCCTCCTTTGGCAGTAGCTTCCCCAGGAGCACTCTTCCTTCCTCTCCCTCCCTCCATAAGACTTCCTCCTCGTTTTGTTTGTCCCATGCCCTAAAACAACTCCTTAAAGTTGTGCCTGTTTTCTGTGGATTCTCAATTCAGAGAAGGCCTTATAGGATCACAGACTTAGGGTCTGAAGAGATCATCTAGCCCAGGAGTTCTTAGCCTTTTTTCTATCATGGATTCCTTGGGCAGTCCTGTGGACTTTTCCTTGGAATATTGTTTATAAATGCATTAAATAAAATACATGAGATTAAAAAGGAAAACAATTACACTGACATATAATCATATTTTTGAAATATAAACTAAGATTTGAACCCAGGTCCTCTGATTCCACATTTAACAATTATTCTTCATAATTAAATAGATTTATATTCAGTATCAATTTAATAGTAATATATGTTAATGTAATTTTTACAATTTTCTTCTTTATTATTCTCCCTATCACCCCCATAACCTCATTCAGATTCTAAGCTGACATTTAGGGGGGAGACAAAAAAAAGATGAGTCCAAAGCATCACCCTAATGTCATTCCTCCATTCACAAAGAATTGGAGCTTGGTACTCACCTCCCTGGGAGCCTCCTTTCAGAGCTTCAGCCAGTCTTAAATACAAGCGGGCCACAGATCTACAAATTCCACTCCAGAGATTCCATTTCTCCAAGACCCCAAACACTCTCATAATTTCCCTTTAAAAGAGGGCAAAAAAAAAAAAGAAAGATCTGAAGTAGGTTTCAGGAAATATTTTCTACCCCCTCCTGACCAGCCAAAGGGAGGGCTAGAGAGACTGAAATAAAGAGAAGGGCTCCCTGTAACCTAGCATCTCAAATACACTGGAAATAGCCTTCAGATTCTGAAATATAGGGAGCAATAAAGCAGCTTCCAAGAAAATGGTTTTGGAAAACTTCCTGGGAACCAGAGGGCTTTTTTCTTTAAGTAATGGTAAGCACAGACTCTTTTCTTTTCTTTTCTTTTCTTTTCTTTTCTTTTCTTTTCTTTTCTTTTCTTTTCTTTTCTTTTCTTTTCTTTTCTTTCTTTCATTCTCTCTTTCTTTCTTTCTTTCTTTCTTTCTTTCTTTCTTTCTTTCTTTCTTTCTTTCTTTCTTTCTTTCTTTCTTTCTTTCTTTCTTTCTTTCTTTCTTTCTTTCTTTCTTCCTTCCTTCCTTCCTTCCTTCCTTCTTTTTCCTTCTTTCTTTTTTCTATACAGGAGACTTCCATACAAGTATCCCACCACTCATGCCCAGGAACATCTGTCCAGTATTGCCCAACACACTTGCTCCCATGCTGATTGAATCTTTAGAGTGGGTTTCTTAACCCTTTCTGTGTCATAAATCCCTTTTGAACTTTGATGAAGCCTTGGATCCCCTTTACAAATAATGTTTTTGAATGAATAAAATACATAGAATTATAAAGGAAGTAAATTATATTGAAATAGAAGTGTAAATTTTCTTTTCTCCCTCTCAGTTCCTAGACTCCTAGAAATCTCTGCAGGTGTCACTTGGAGTCCTTGTTTTATTATTATTTTGTACTGGCAATGAAGAAAGTCAAGGTGGTCAATTACTGCTTTGTATAATTTTTGGTTGCTTATATTTTGTAAGATATATGAGGGTTTGGTGGGGCTAGATTTTTTTCTAAAGGCCAGGACAATTACTTTTTGTCCTATGAAGTTTTCATTTATGATTTCTTGAGATATAGCTCTGAAAAAACAGGCATTAAAAAAAGCAGCTAGTGGTTTTAAAGGGGTCCAAAAAATGAAGCAACTTGACCATACCTTTAAACTCAAATGACTTTAGCTGTCATTGAATGACCACTAATAGCCCCCAGCCCAAGCTTCTGTGGTTCACCGTTTGAATTTTGAATGCTTAGAATGAGAGTAAATGGAAATTGTTTTCCTGTTCTGGCCGTAACTTTGAGGGTCTTCCCCTTCTAGATTGATATTTTTGTAATGGTAACTTAGGCCATCTTTTGTCTCAGTTCATACCTCGTCATTAGTCATTGAATGGGCATTGCCTCAGATGAACTGAGACCTGAGAAAGACCTTAATTTAGAAAGGGCAAAGTCACCCACTGCTTGTAGGTCCTTGACTTTTGTCTCGCCACTGGACTTCAATGACTCTGGAGGGGAAAGTGAGGCTGAAGACTCTGCCTCACTTAAAGCCAATCCACTAGCAAACCAAGATAGCATCTTGCGGTAGCATTGGTCCTCTTTGGAACAACAATAACAACCTTCTGCTATTTTCTGGTTTGCTTTGACTTTCCTTGGCCTCAGTTTCCTAATTTGTAAAATAGGGATAATCACCTTACTTCCCAGGGTGGCTGTGGGAATAAAATGAGATAAAAGTTGTGATTCTAAGAGACTTAACAGAAATAGGGAAATTCAGAAGGGGAGAGAGTTTGGAACTTGAGAAAGATAAAATCACGGGAATATTAAGTTTAAGATGTTTAAAGGGCAGTTGGAGCTGTCCAATAGGCAGTTCAAGATGAGAGACTATTATAGGTCAGGAGAATGGTTAGGGCTAGATAATTAGGTGTGAAAATCATCAAATAGAGATAATAATTGAATCTGTGAGAGTTGATTAGATCAGGGCTTCTTAAACTTTTTCCACTCAAGACCCCTTTTCTCTTTTCTGCTACATTGGTTGGAGTTACATGGCTTGAGGGTGTGCACAGTGCGAAGTGTGAATGCTTTGTGTTCAAAACCAAGGCTCCTTCGTGAAGTTGCTTGATGCACCACTGACAGTGCTGCCAGAAACACCTCGGATTCATTATGCTTGGATTTTTAATTAACTTTTGGTTGTTCTGTGGTCAGAAACCTTTTACTGTTGCCAAATTCTTAAAGATCCCATGTAGGGTTGGGACCCATAGTTTAAGGAGAATCGGATTAGATCACCAAACAAAATAGTATGGAAAGGTAAGAGAAGAGAACCCAAGACAGAGCCTTGGAGGACACCCATAGTTAGAAGACGAGACCATCCTAAATGAAAATCCAGCAAAGGAGATTGAGAAGTCTGGGAAGAAATTTTTAGGCCCAGAGGACTATTATTTTTTACTATGACTCAAGTCCCAGATCCCACTGGTATGGGACTCTCTCCTCATTGGGAGCATATCAACACCCTGTACTGCATAAGGGGCAAGGTGGAATTGGTAAGAGCAAAATATAGGAGAACTCCATTCTCTTTAGAATTTTTTTGGGGGGAGTCCCTAGAGTTTTTATGGGCTTAGAAGGTTTGGAGCAGTGATCAGCCAGGAAGATTTAACTAGAAGTTTCCAGTTTAATTCTGTGAGGATCAGGCTGGAGTATTTTCAGTCACCTGAGACCTAGAAACAGGGTTCTACACCTGTTTATCAAAGAACCATGTGCAAGATACATCTGTTACCTGATGATTCTGGGTTATATACTTGTGACCCATAAGGCGATTAAGGCAATTAGTGGGCCTAAGGGGAAATCCCTTTTTGGGCAAAGGGAGCCTAAAGCAGATGTGAGCTGAAGCTAGTATCAACTAGCCCCAGAACGCTTGATTATTCAATTTTCACTGTAAGCATTTATACCTTGGAAATCAGCAAAAGCTATTATTTTATAGGTGTTGACTTTAAAAAGTGATGGGGAAAATGTTAATGTAGAGTAAATTTTAAAGTGTGTCCCCCGATATTTTCTCTCAGAAAGTCAATTGTTAAACATTTTTAGCACACCCCTAAAAGTTTCAGTGTGCTTAACTAAAAGCTGAACTAAGTCAGATACTAAAGGCATTTAGAAAAATGACAAATGCAAGGGGCTAAGATGGTATAGAAAGCTATGAGTCAGAGAAGGGGTTTTAAGCTCTGTAGGTCTATATGGAGACTAGGGAAAACATTATTAGGAGTACTGGAAAATTCGATTAAATTCTTTTCAGTTAAATTCAATTTGGTGCCACAAACATTAAGTGGTAGCCAAATAAAAGGCATTATATTAGGCACTGGAAGCACAAAAAGGATAACGTTTCTTGACTTCAGGGGGCTTATATTATGTTGAAAGAATATAATAAAATCCCAGAAAATTATGTACAAAGTAATTTGGGGAGGAAGAGAAATTTAACAAATGAAGAATCAGGGAAGGCTTTGTGATTGTAGCTGATAAAGATTATGAAAGGCTGGGATATAGGGGAGGACATGACCAAAAGGTCAGAGGGGATAGATGGACATAAATTTTAGTGAGTAGCTGATGATTTGGTTGAGAAGTAGAGTCATGTGTTGTAATTGTGTGTGCATTGCAAAGTAACTTAGAGAAAGATTATCCAGGGCCTTAAATGCCGGACTGAGGAAATTGTCTTTTATTTTATAGAGAACAGGGAGCTCTTTCTGTTTAAGTCTGACTAAAGTCTAATCTAGAGTACTTCGTTATGTGGAGGCTGGTTTGGAGAGGGTCCAATGTCTTGGACATTGAGGAGGCGGCTGCAACAGTCCAGGCAAGAGGTGAGGAAGACTTGCCCTTGGTGCTCAAGGGACTGGAGAGGAGACCAGAATGAAGGAAGGGAAGGGAAGGTCAACAAAACTTGGCAAGTTAATTGCATATGGCGGATAAGAGAGGAAGGGTGCAAGGATCATAGAAAGTTGTGAATTTGGAGTGAGAATGAACTAGAGAAGTGTGGAGAGGGACATCCATCTGCCTTCAGAAGTGGAATGAGGTACAAGGATGGAGAGCGGTGTTAGCTCTAAGTTATTTTTATCTTCCCAATTTAATTTTTAACTCAGTTTTTAATCTAATCCTCTCTCCTCTTTTTTCCCTTCCCAGTCACCCTAGCCTTTTTTTAATCCAAGAAAACCAGTCAGATGAAAGGATAACTCCCACTCTTCCCATCCCCCCATCCCTCCAAGACATTCCAGTTCCCTGAGGAGGGGAAAGAGTCTGTCATTCACTGAGGTCAAATGCACATTCTTAAGGAGTTTATCACTTTCCATCGTTCATTCTGATTGTAGAGAGAAGGAAACAGACACTCCGAAGCTCAGGCTTAGAAGGTGAAGGCAGGATTAAATGTCACAAGTTTCACATTTTTCCTTTCAGCAGCTGATATAGTGAGTCCTGTATTCCTAGCATATTGGGCACCAATTAGATAAGCTTCCATCAGGGCAGTGTTCTCATCTCCCCTCCTCTACAGCAGGTTTCTGCCTATCCTTTCCCACCTCCTCCCTGCCATTGAGCATTAATCTATCACTCTACCGCTGCTGTTTATCCTTCCATTTTGAAGAGGACCGTGACATCAGGCTAGACACTGAGAGATAGCCAAGACCAGGGTTGTAACTAAGGCTGGGGAAGTGGGGCTTTGCCTCAAGGCACCAAAACTAAAAGGGTGCTGACAGCATTTGTAATCCTTCAGCAGATAAAAACAACTGAATTTAAAATTAAGTTAGCTAGGTAATTAATTAAAAGAAATAGCTGCAAGATGCTGTGCTCTAATCACCCCCTATCTAGATTCCAGATGAATGCCTTCTGACCCACCTTACCCTGTTCCCTCCTTCTCAATAGTTCTCCCACAGAACTGTCTATCCCAAAGCTACCCATGTCCAAGGTCTCTCCCCACTTTGGATCTTATGGTCTACAGTCTCTGTACTCCATCTCCCATATCACATTTGTCTTTAGAAGTTAATTTATGCTGCTTTGGTACTTTTGGCACATCACACCAGAGTGATTAGTTACAGCTCTAAGACATAATCTCTGCGTTCTAATTTTGATTTACTAAGCAACCCCATTGCTTCACTGGACACTGAAAACAAGTAAAACAGATAGAATAACACAATCTCAAACTTGGAAGAGACCTGAGGGTCCTTCTAATCTAACTCCTACCAGAACAAGAATCCTTACTGTAACACAAAAGGGATCATGTAGCTTTTCCTTGAACACCTCTAGTGATGGGGAACTCACTTCCTTTACAGGGCAGCCTGTTTCGTATTTACCTGTCTCCAAATGTTAGGAAGTTCTTTTCATGCATTGAACTAAAATCTGCATCTCTGCTACTTGCACCCTCCTCCATTGCTGGTTCTGCCCTTTAGATCTAAGGAGAGCTATTATAGATACTTCAGTTCATCGTACCCATTTACTGCTGACATTCCAAAACAAAGAAGGGAAAATATGAGGCAGTAGGGTACAGTGGAAAAATCACTTATTGCTTCTAGAGTCTAGAGACTTGGGTTCAAATCTCACCTTTGATAATTAATATATGTGTGACTGTAGGGAAGTCATGACCTTCCCTGGGCTTCAGTTTCCTTAGCTGTAATAAGAAAAGGCTGGACTGAATCACCTCTGAGATCTTTTTCATTTCTAGATCTAGGCTCTCTGCCCACTCAAAACTGACATCTTAACATGACCTTCCCTCTAGGGCAAGTGTTCTTGACTATTTTGTGTCACAGCCTCTCTTTGCAGGCTGGTGAAGCCCACTGACCCTTCTCAGAATAATTTTTTAAAAAATTCATATGAGAAGAAAAATTTTAAACAAATTTTAGTTAGGGGTTAGTGAAAATTAAGGTGTATATTTTTTTCTTAACCACACTCATGGTTCCTGTGGGTCTATGGACCCAGTTAAGAATTCTTATATTTTTATTTAAGTTAAGATCTTGTTAAGAACTCTTGCTCTAAGATTTCAGCAAGGCAGCTACCTTATTGAGATGAAGGAGACAGGTTTTCGGGGTCCCTGTCTGTGTTTACCTTCATTAGAGAAGTTTTTTCAAGGACAGCCTATTACATAAATAGGCTGAAGGAGTACAGGCCTGATTTCCTACAGGCTGTGTTTTCAGTCTTGGGGCAAAAAAATTTCTTCTGCCTCAGTTTGACTTGAAGGAGGGAAGTCCAGTTTCTGGGTTCTTACTCACTAGATAAAGTGATCCTTGTGTTTTTCAGCATAGATCCAGAAACCCTTCTTGCCAGGCTGCTGGACTTAATGTCCACATTCTCTAGCCTAAAGAAGGAGGGAATTTCTCCCACAAAGCAAGTTCTAAGGGGGAGTGGTTCAGCCCATGAGTTGCTCACCAAGAATCAGCCCTAGGAATCAGGGCCAATGTGTGGGCACCTGGAATTTCTAAGGGAGGTAGTAGTCTGATAAAAGAGACGAAAACTGTCTCTTTTATCTCTTCTGAAGCCTTGAAAGGAAGAAAGTATTTTCACACCTCCTTAAGCACACAGGTAGAGATGGTGACATCTCCTAGGATTAGGAATAATTGACTCAAAGGTGGGAACTGGCTAGGTACCACCTGGATTCCTTCCCTTGATGAAGGCATGTAATAATAATAATAACTTAATAACTAATAACATTAATATCTAATAGATAATATATAATATGATATATTAATAGCTAGCATTTATATAGAACTTTAAGATTTACAAAGCACTTTACAAATAGTATCTCATTTTATACTCACAATAACCCAGTAGGATAGATGTCTTTATCACCACTGATTTGTAGATGGGGAAACTGAGTCTAAGAAAGGCTAAATACCCTTTTCAGGGTTGCACAATTAAGTTTGTGAGGCAGAATTCAAACTCAGGTCTTCCTAACTCCACTCCACATTTTCCACTTCTTTGTGAGCTAGCTGCCTCTCCTTTTCTCCTTTGTATACCACCTAACTTCTCAAGGGCTAAGGGTGGGGTGGGGCAGGAACTCTATCATCTAGATATTGTCCAGGGTCACTCTTAATTTTCTATTTTGCTACCTATGCATTGCTGTTTTTGGAAATGGCACTGGAAAGTAGAAAGGTTGAGTGAAAAGTGGTGAAACTCAGAATTTTGGAGAGAGCAGTCCATTGGTCAGTCAACAAACATTTATTAAGTGCTTTCCATGTATCAGGCATTGTGCTAAGTACTAGTGATACAAAGGAAGGCAAGGGTTTTAACCTTCTACTGAGGGAAACATCTAAATAACTATGTAAATATAAGATATATACAGAGTATATATAAGTATATAACTAAATATAAGATACATACAGAGTAGGTGGAAGGAACATGAGAGTTCAGCTAATCCACCACCCCTTGTTAGAGAGGTAAAGTCCCTTGCCCAGGGTCACAGAGCTATTAAGTGTCTGAAGTTGGGTTGGAATTCAGGTCCTCCTGACTCTAGGGCAGGTTCTCTATCTACTGGGCCACCTAGCTGCCCATATTGTAATTGTTTTTACAGAAAACTACTTCTGATAAATATTAACTGTGACCCTGGGAAAGTCATTTGACCTGTCTAGGCCTCAATTTCCTTACCTAAAAAATAGGGATAATAATACTTACAGGTTGTTGGGAGAATCAAATGAGATTATATCAAATGTTCTGCAAACCTTAAATGCTTAGATAAATGCCAGTTGTTAATTACTGTTTTTCTCATTATCGGCTGCACAGACACACACAGTTGGCCTGGCCATGTAGTATTTGCAAGGGTTGTTGTCAAGAAGACATTTCTCTCAGTTCCTGGTGCTCTAGATGTATTTAACAATGTTTGTAAAGTTGAATTTAGCCAATTTCTTCAATGTGATGGGTGGGGCTGTGGCACAGGCTTCTTATCATTCGTTCTACCCAGTTTACAATGCCATATTGGAGACAGAAAGGAAACTAAAGCTCGGACAGTTAAATGGCTTGTTAAAATCATACTTCTACTCCATAGTAAATGGTAGACAGAATTTGAACCCAGGACTTCTCCAAATCTAACACTCTTTCCACCATACTGCACTGTTTTTAGGTCCTGCTATTTTGCAGATTAATTTGGCGCATGCGTGTGTGTGTGTGTGTGTGTGTGTGTGTGTGTGACAGTTTCTGTTTTAGATGTTTCCATAGAGTAGAAATCATACCTTTTTCACTCACTAAAATAACATCCAGCAGAAAAGGTTGTACTTACAGATCTTAATAAGCAGTTTCACGGGTTGCATGGCCAAAGAATTCATCTCCTAGTGACTGACTTGCTGTTAATGATTCTCTGTTTGTAGATGGGTGGATTCTTAGACAATAGACAATCTATTGTTGAGTCTGTATTCAGAGCCACTAGTTGTATTGGCAGTTGGGGCAAGCAACAAGAATCATGCCTCGAGCAGGCAGCTAATTGCACCCTCAAACCAACTTTGAAATTCATGCGGTGAACAAAATAAAAGAAATAAATCAAATTCAGTTGACTGGGTGGAAGAATCTTTTGTTAAAATGGCTTCTACATTCCTGGAGTGCATGTAGTAAATATTTTGGTACCCCTTTAAATTTCAGTGTCCTTGGACAGAACCCAAGTCACCCTGCCCTAGTTACAGCCCTCTCTACACCTGAAACCCTTCCAGCCTACAGAATCTGCCAAAGTTTTATGCTCTGCTGGTGCAACTTCCAAAAACCCAGGTGATCTCTGTGCCATAATGAAGCATCGGACTGCCTGGCATGCTCATTTGGCAGACTATAAAAATCTTAATCTCAGGGATATAGAGCTTGTTGTGTGCCAAAGTCTTCATTGTTTAATAAACAGTACATACCTGATAACTAGATTTGGATAGTGATGATGAGAGTATAGACTGCAGCTTGGATTTTGAGATATTTCCGTTGTCCAAGCATTCCCCTAATGCCATAAGGGTATAGAGATATTTATTCATACATGTTCTTTCTTGTACCTGAGCTTTCCCCTAAGAAGTGAGGAGGCCTTTAGGTGACAAGAAAATAAGACTTTTTGCTTTTCTAGGGTAATGGAAATTGTTTCTGCTCTCCTTTTACCTAATGTAATTGTGAGGGGGATTGAATCCATCAATCTAATTACCCTAACCTAGACAACTGAGGCCTGGGAAAGATCTTAATTTAGAAAGACCAAGGTCATCTACTGTATCCTGGGCCATCACTAGTTGTCTCAACTTTTGTCTTGCCCCCCTAAATTTGATGACTGGAGGAAAGAGTGGGGCTGTTGACTTTGCACAGTTCTGCCTCACTTAAATCCAATTCATGCACAAGACATTCACTTTGTGATGTCATTGGCCCTCTTGAGATGGAAGGATGAAAAATGACAAAAACTAAGTGTAAGGATAAGGTACTATACCTTGGTATGTTTATCAAGTAAGACTGTGTCTTGATTGTTCACTTAGTGTAACAAGTCCTGGATATGTCCCTTAGGGTGACAGGAAATCTGTCCTGACTGAGAGACTTTGATATGCCCCCTAGATCTTATATTAGACCATTAATTAGAGGGATTCTGAGATTCAATTGTATCACTCTGAAGAGGAAAGTGATTTCCTCCTGAAAAAGAAATGTTTGGGGAGGTAATCTATATAGGGGAGGAAGGGGCCTTGGCCTTAGCCTATGGTCTCTTCCCTACTTCCATCCCTCTTTGGTTACAGAGATCTTCAAAGTAGAAGGAGTAGCCTCTAGTTTGTAGCCCATGGGTGCCAAGTGGGAGTTGGGACCATCTCCTCAGAGCTTGTGCTAAACCTGCATGGACAAACTCTTGTATTCTGTGAGAGGCTGTATGTGACGTGGGAAGAGATGTGACATGGGAAGTTTGCAGCAGGGACATAGGAGAAAGCCAGAATTTGGAAGGGAAGTAACTGGGCAGCAGCATCTTAAAAAAAACAAACTGTCAGGAGGGGCCCATGGATGACCAGGATGAACCAGCAGCCATTCAGTAAACTAGAAGGACATGTGGAGCAGCCATGGAAACAGTAGGAGTTGTCCTAGCAATTTCAGGAGGTCCTCTACCATCTCTAGTGAGTGACTGGGACATCTTACTTCTTTTGTGCTGGGGAATTAAAAGAGTTAAGTTGAGAAGGGGCAAAATTGCCCATGTGTGTAAAATACGGGGGGAGGGGAGGGGGATGGGGACAGACAAGGAAGCAGGATAGGAAAGGACCCAGAGGAGGGAGGTTCAAGCCCCAGGTCTGATGTTTACTGCCTGTGTGACCTCTTTTGCCTCAGTTTCCCTTTCAGTGAAAGGGTTAGGTGTGATGGCCTCCAAGATTCCTTCTGGTTCTCAAATTTTCATCTTTTCTGGTTTCCTCATTTGTAAAAAGAGAAGGTTAGACTAGGTTAGAAGTGTCAGATAATCCACCTGAGGGCTTATGGGGCTCACAATACTCCCAAGGACTGCCTACGTCCCATTAAAATGTAACTGGGAAATATTTAACAAAATACAATAAACATCAGTAACATTACTCTGTGTTTTTTCTAAGTAGATATGTAGTCCTGGAGGATCCTTATATAGTTCCTGTTTTTATATATATAATATGTATTTTATATATATATATATATATATATATATATATATATATATATATATATATATATATATATCCTGCTTCTATTTGAGTTCGGATCATTAAACTACATGATCTGAGGTTTCTTCTAGTTCAAAATCCACAAAGCTATGAATTTACACACCTTTCTCTGAGCCTGGAGGCTTGGGAGAAGGGAACCTTGTAAAATGGATGAGAGAGTGGATCATAGACTTAGAACAGGAACCTCCTTATTTTAGAGAAAAGGAAACTGAGGCCCCAAGAGGAAATGGGCCTGTCCAAAATCACAGAAAAATTGAGATTTGAATACCCAATCCTGAGCTCTTTCCTCTCTACTACAATGCCTTTGTGCGTGCTGTCTCTTTTCATTTCTTACTACTTACCTTGCATTCTATTTTAATTAAGCATGCTATTTTTAATTGCTAAGATGTGATATGATTAATTATGGTGATTGGGGTATTCAGAGGAAAATGGGGGGTCAACAGTAATAGTTTTGAAAACATGAGGAGCCTACAGACATTCTGGTCAGTTAGGTGGTGCAGTGGATAGAGCTGAGGCAAGAAGACTCATCTTCCTGAGTTCAAATGTGGCCGCCTACTACTAGTTGCGACACCGGACAAGTCACATAACCCTGTTTGCCTGAGTTCCTCATTTGTAAAACGAGCTGGAGAAGGAAATGGCAAACAGCTCCAGTATTTTGGCCAAGAAAATTGCAAATGGGGTCACAAAGAGTTGGACCTCACTGAATAACAACAGATGTTCTAGGCACCTGAATATAACTGTATAACATTATTCCCATTTAAATGCCTATGTACTAGCCAAATTGGACTGCTGTCACCTGAATTCAATATCCTACACCTCCCCACTCCCTATACAGGTTGTACCTAGCTAGACAGCACCTACAGTGCCCTCCCTCCTCATCTCCACCTGTGACCGTTTTCCTCTTCCTTCAGGGTTCAGCTAAAGACCTTCCACATCCCTGGCTTTTCCTCCTTCCCCCACCCCCAACTAAAAGTGTTCTCTTCCTTATCAAGATTTCCTAGAGTACTTTGACTGAAACTTTCCTAGGATCTAGAGTTAGAAGGGCATGATATTATACATCAGACTTGGTACCAGTTGTGCACTTTCTGTAATGGTACAAGGAATTACACAAAGGAACAGGAATTTTGTGCTGGATTCAAAATAGCAGGATAACACAAAGCCTTAGGTAAATAATAACAGTAACAATAATTTAGGTAAGCACTTTAAGATTTGCTAAGCAATTTATAAATATTATCTCATTTGATCCTTACCACTCTGGAGGGAAGGTGTTATTATCATCCCCATTTTACTGATGAGGAAACTGAGGTAGAAGTTAAGTGACTTGCCCAGGGTCACACAGCCAGGAAGGGTCTGAAGCTGGATTTGAACTCAGGTCTTCCTGGCTGTAGGTTCAGGAATAAAGATAAAGAAAACATACCTTGAGAGAATAAAGCATGAGAACTCAGGGTTGGGTTATAAAAACACCAAGGAGAGGAGCTTTCAGTTCATCCTTTTGCAAAAAGCACAAGGAGGGACTTTCCCAAAGGCCCTGGCAATTAGCCAGGTGAAATCTCCCTTGTTAATTAAGAACTGTAAGAAGGTCGTTCCTGCCTTTGTCCTCAGTGTTGCCACTCTCAGAGGACTGGTCTTCCTTTTCCTACAATGACCAGAGGAGATGCAAACATCGTTAGCTCAACGAGATACAGAGGTTTGCAGGCCAGCCCGGTATCTCACACAGCAGATTCTCAGAGAAGTTCCCAACTGGGGTCAACTCTGGGAAAAAATGGGAAATGGTTAGAAAGTGTCCCTTTGCAGTCTTCTCAGGCCTGTTCTGAGTACCATTCCTCCCCACTTAACTTTTCCTGTTAAGAGGGCCAGTGTTCTTATCTGGCTTTTGAGCCTCCCACAGAGTATAAATTGGAAGGCATGTGAGAGGTCATCTACTAGAATCCGTGGCTGAACAAGAATGACAGCCCTAAGAATGACAAAGCACTTTCTTGTTGACAGCCCTGTGAGATACATGGTACTATGGGAGGTACTGTTACTATGTACTGTGTACTGTGAGGTACTATTATCTATCCTACTTAAAAAAAGAATATTAATAAAAATTAAAGAATTGATTAAATTCTGAAGTATTCTTGTCCCCATTTTATAGATTAAGAAACAGAGTTTCTGATAAATTAAGTGACTTGCCTATAATTACACAGATTAATGATGATAATAATGTCTGAAGTGGGATCCAAAGTCAGGTCTTCTGATGTCCAGGCCTGGCATACTACCTTTGTAATAGCCCAGACAGGTAACTATACAGCCTTGGTCTGTTTTTAATGCAACCCACAGCCCAGTGCTTCCCACTCTGGATTTACATGTGTAGCGCTGTGTCTAGGATACTCCCCCAGCTTGGCACTTCCACTTATGAGATGAGTCCCTTAAAGGGCAGCTGCTACTGTCAGGTTTTCAAGGGTCTAACTCTGTTGAGCCTGTTTTGTAAAACTCATGAATTTTAACAGTCAGTTCATAGACACAATTAGCTGAAAGCAAAAATATTTACTGAATAAGAACAGTTATATACAAAACATTCCTTTGAAGACTAGGTTCCTTGAGGGCAGGGACTGTCTTTTTGGCTCTTTTGGTATCCCCAATGCTTAGCTTAGCACAGTGACTGGCACATAGTAGGTGCTTGCTTACTTGATGGGGGCTCACTCACCGACCAATACAAACATTTTCTGGAGGAAGAGACAGTGTAGGCTCAGAGTCCGTTGGTAGTGAGGTAGATGTATATGGAAAACATCTGTCCAAGGCAACTCTAACTTAAACCATAGGGCTTCAAAGATTTCCCTCTTCTTGTGATTTTGTTAAGCTGATCCCTTCTGCATGTAGTGTCTGTTGTGGGAAGGTTGTTCCACTCCTAGGTGGGGACTGCTCCATGGCTAAGATTGGTTGTTCCTTACAGAGAATGGCATTTTGGGGACTCCCTGGGCTTTCTCTTCCCTGGGCAGCTGCATTCTGGGCAGCTGCATTCCCGATCGCTTCCAGCTTCAGGCTCAGCTCCAAACTTAGGCTGGGAGTACTGAAAGTTTGGGAGAAGAGTCAAAATTTCAGCCTGAGGAGGAAAGTGTGTGTTGAATTGACTTTACTGGTGTTTCAGTTTCTCTCTCTGTAAAATGAATGTGGGAGCTGGATGAAGTGATCTCTAAATTCCCTTCTGGCTCTTTCATTTTCTGATCATGTTTTTAGGCTAAGGGCAGTTCTACTCCCAAATCTGTGATATCTGAACCCTGCATCTACATTGCTGCATTGCCATTAAGCAATTGAAAAAGCAGAAGCTATGAAAAATGTGATTGCTGACATCAATTTCTCCTGTGCTAAGTGAATCCAGGGATCCCAGGCCACTTAGGCAAGGCAGAAGATTGAACCAAGAAATGTTCCCGTGACAACACATTCTGTCCCTTTCTCAGACACAACACATCTTGTCTGGAATCCTTAACTTTCAAGTTCAAAGATAATCTACACTATGTACTTGACTGTCTCCTGAAGGGGCTGTGGGTGTCACCACAGTGAAAGGAGCTCTGTAGGCTGTCTGGAAAAATCAACCAGGTTTCAGACATAACAATTTGGTTACTAAAAGAGAAAATCTTTGAATGCTACCACTGCAGAAAGCAAGGGGACCCAATCTTTGGAACTATTATTAGTGTGTGCAAATGTTAAAGCTTGCATTAAAGAAATCTTAGGTTTTGAGTGGTTTCCCAGAAGAACCAAAATGTAGCCAGCAATGGAACTTCGTAAAGTTCCCCCACTCTCCAGGAGAAGATGGATTTTTCTCCCTGATTCCATGAGAACCAATGGGCCCAGGCAGAAATTGGGCTAGAGGTACAGCCAATTCAACAGATGTATAGGTTAAGTCCTGACTATATACACAATGCATGTATAAGGCTCTGAGAATACAAAAAGTCCATCCTTGCCCTCCAGGAGCTTATGTTCAGGTAGGATGATATAATATTTAAACAGATAAGTAAATAAAATAGAATTTGAGGAGAGAATGGATACTAATAGCTGTTCAAGGCTTCCTGTAGAAGTAGGACATGAGCTAATTGACTCTTAAAGGCATCTAAAGATTCTGAGAAGTAGAAGCTAGGAAAGGAGGGAATACATCCAGCAGTGGGTGGAGACCTGGGCAAAGACATTGAGTCAAAAGGTGGAACATGGAATTTGGGGCCCAGGAAGTAGCTGATTTGACTTTCAAAGGAGGTATAACGTATAAGGAGCATAAAAAGTGAGAGAGACTCGAGCCTGTGAATTCCTTCAATGATAAATAAAAGAAAAAAAATTTTTTTCACTACAGGAAATGAGAAGCCTACCAAAGATTTTAGATAAGAGAAGTAACACACTCAGATCAATGCTTTAGGAAGATTATTTTGGCAGCTCCATGGAGGATAGATAGAAGTGGAGAGAGAATGGAAAGGACAAGTCTAGTTGTGAGTCTCTCTCACATAATCTAGGGAGAAGTGATGCGGGTGAAGGCCACGTGAATGGAGAGGAGCGGATTAATTTAAGAGATGTGGTAGATCGGGCAACTGATTGGATATGGGGGTTGAGGAAGAAGGAAGAGTGGAGAATGATGATGTTAAGATGTGAATCTGGGTGACTAGGAAGATGTTGTTAGTGGTGAGGTCACCAGACAAGTCTGTGTGTGTGTGTGTGTGTGTGTGTGTGTGTGTGTGTGTGTGTAAGGGGAGGGGAACAATGGAACAATGCTTTACTTTAAGAGTGCCTCATGGAGTATCTCTATTTTTTTTCATTAAAAATTTTTTTTATTTAATTAATTTTTAATTTTTAGTTTTCAACATTCACTTCCACAAGATTTTGAGTTGCAAACTTTCTCCCCATCTCTCCCCTCCACCCACCCCAAGACATCATGTATTCCAATTACCCCTTCCCTCAATCTGCCCTCTCTTCTATCACACCTCTCCCCTCTCATCACCTTCCCCTCTATTTTCTTATAGGGTAAGATAGATTTTTATACCCCATTGTCTGTATGACTTATTTCCCAGTTTCATGTAAAACAATTTTTAACAGTCGTTTTTAAAACTTTGAGTTCCAACTTCTCTCCCTTCCTCCCTCCTCACCTTCTCCCATTGAGAAGGTAAGCAGTTTGACATAGGCTATACCTGTGTAGTGCTGTAAAATACTTCCATAATAGTCCTGTTGTGAAAGACTAATTATATTTCCCTCTATCTTATCTTTCCCTCCTTTTATTCTATTCTCTGCTTTGACCCTGTCCCTCCTTAAAAGTGTTCACTTCTAATTACTCCCTCCTCCCATTTGCCCTCCCTTCTGTCATCCCCCACTCTCTATTTATCCCCTTCCCCCTACTTTCCTATAGTGTAAGATAGATTTTCATACCAAATTGAGTGTGTGTGTTATTCCCTCCTTAAGCCAAATCTGATGAAAGTTCACAATTTCCGTCTCACCTCCGCCCTCTTCCCCTCCACTGAAAAAGCTTTTTCTTGCCTCTTTCATGTGAGAGATAAATTTACTCCGTTCTCTTTCTGCCTTTCTCCTCCCAATACATTCCTCTCTCACTCCTTAATTCTGTTTTTTTAGATATCATCCCTTCATATTCAACTCACCCTGTGCCCTCTGTCTATATAATCTCTCCAACTACCCTAATACTAAGAAAAATTTCAAGAGTTACAAATATTATCTGTGCATGTAGGAATGTAAACAGTTGAACTTTAGTAAGTCCCTTATGATTTCTCTTTCCTGCTTCCCTTTTCATGCTTCTCTTAATTCTCGTGTTTGAAAGTCAGATTTTTCTATTCAGCTCTGGTCATTTCATCAAGAATGCTTGAAAGTCTTGTATTTCATTGAATGGACTTTTCTTTCTCCTAAAGTATTATACTCAGTTTTGTTGGGTAGGTGATTCTTGGTTTTATTTCTAACTCCATTGACCTCTGAAATATCATTTTCCAAGCCTGCAGTGCCTTAATGTAGAAGCTGCTAAATCTTATATTATCCTGATTGTATTTCCACAACACTGTAATTGTTTCTTTTTGCCTCCTTCCAATATTTTCTCCTTGACCTGGTACCTCTGGAATTTGGCTACAATATTCCTAGGCATTTTTGTTTTGGGATCTCTTTTCAGGAGGTGATCAGTGGATTCTTTCAAAATCTGTTTTACCCTCTGGTTCTACAATATCAGGGCAATTTTCCTTGATAATTCCTTGAAAGATGATATCTAGGTTGTATTTTGATAATGGCTTT
This sequence comes from Bettongia penicillata ogilbyi, assembly GCA_023548195.1. Lineage (NCBI taxonomy): Eukaryota > Metazoa > Chordata > Mammalia > Diprotodontia > Potoroidae > Bettongia > Bettongia penicillata. The sequence goes on from JAJHZJ010000442.1 coordinate 4,022,239, forward strand.
CAATTAGTCCAATAATTTTTAAGTTTTCTCTCCTGAATCTATTTTCCAGATCAGTTGTTTTCAACTGATCAGTGAGATATTTCACATTGTCTGCTATTTTTTTATTCCTTTGGTTTTGTTTTATAATTTCTTGATTTTTCTTGAAGTCATTAGCTTCCATCTGCTCCATTCTAATTTTTAAGGAATTATTTTCTTCAGTGAGCTTTTGGACCTGCTTTTCCATCTGGTCAATTCTGCTTTTTAAGGCATTCTTCTTCTCATTGGTTTTTTGGATCTCTTTGCCATTTGGGTCAGTCTATTTTTTTTTTAATGTAAATTTATTTATTTAACTTTTTACATTCATTTTCACAAAATTTTGGGTTCCAAATTTTCTCCCCATTTATCCCCTCCACCCACCCCAATACACCAAGCATTCTAATTTTTCGTATCACCAATCTGCCCTCTCTTCTATCATCCCTCCCTTCTCTTGTCCTCATCTTCTCTTTTGTCCTGTAGGGCCAGATGACTTTCTATTCCCCATTAACTGTATTTCTTATTTCCTAGTAGCAAGAACAATACTCAATAGTTGTTCTTAAAACTTTGAGTTCCAAATTCTCCCCATCTCTCCCTCCCCACCCATTCCCTTGAGGAAGGCAGGCAATTCAGTATGGGCCATATCTGTGTAGTTTTGCAAATGACTTTGATAATAGTCATGTTGTGTAAGACTAACTGTATTTCCCTCCATCCTCTCCTGCCCCCCATTGTTTCTATTCTGTCTTTTGATCCTGTCCCTCCCCGAGTGTTAACTTCAAATTGCTACCTCCTCCCATTGCCCTCCCTTCCATCATCTCTCCCTCCCTGCTTATCGCCTTCTCCCCCACTTTCCTGTATTGTAAGATAGGTTTTCATACCAAAATGAGTGTGCATTTTACTCCTTCCTGTAGTCGAATGTGATGAGAGTAAACTTCATGTTTTTTTCTCTGTCTCCTCTTTTTCCCTCCACTAAAAAGTCTCCTGCTTGCCTCTTGAATGAGATATAATTTACCCCGTTCCATTTCACCTTCTCTCCTCCCACTACATTTCTCTCTCACCATTTACCTTAATTTCTTTTAAGATATGGTCCCATCCTATTCAATTCACTCTGTGCTCTCTGTCTCTGTATGTGTGTGCATGTGTGTATGTGTGTGCGTGTGCATGTGTGTACGTGTGTGTGTGGTCCCACCACCTACCCAGATACTGAAAAGTTTTAAGAGTTACAAATATTGTCTTTCCATGTAGGAATGTAAACAGTTCACCTTTGGTAAGTCCCTTATGACTTCTCTTTGCTGTTTACTTTTTCATGCTTCTTCTCATTCTTGTGTTTGAAAGTCAAATTTTCTTTTCAGCTCTGGTCTTTTCATCAGGAATGCTTGAAAGTCCTCTGTTTCATTGAAAGCCCATATTTTCCCCTGAAATATTATACTCAGTTTTGCTGGGTAGGTGATTCTTGGTTTGAGTCCTAGTTCCTTTGACTTCTGGAATATCCTATTCCACACCCTTCGATCCCTTAACGTAGAAGCTGCTAGATCTTGTGTTATCCTGATTGTATTTCCACAGTACTGGAATTGTTTCTTTCTAGCTGCTTGCAAGATTTTCTCTTGACCTGAGAATTCTGGAATTTGGCCACAATGTTCCTAGGAGTTTCTCTTTTTGGATCTCTTTCAGGTGGTGATCGATGGATGCCTTCAATACTTATTTTGCCCTCTGGTTCTAGAATGTCAGGGCAGTTTTCCTTGATAATTTCATGGAAGATGATGTCTAGGCTCTTTTTTTGATCATGAGTTTCAGGTAGTCCCATAATTTTTAAATTGTCTCTCCTGGATCTATTTTCCAGGTCATTTGTTTTTGCAATGAGATATTTCACATTCTCTTCCATTTTTTCATTCTTTTGGTTTTGTTTGGTGATTTCTGGGTTTCTCAGAAAGTCATTAGACTCCATCTGTTCCATTCTAATTTTGAGAGAACTATGAGATTCAGCGAGCTTTTGAACCTCTTTTTCCATTTGGCTCATTCTGCTTTTGAAAGCATTCTTCTCCTCATTGGCTTTTTGAACCTCTTTTGCCAATTGAGTGAGCCTATTTTTCAAGGTGTTATTTTCTTTAGCATTTTTTTGGGTCTCCTTTACCAAGGTATTGACCCATTTTTCATGCTTTTCTTGCATCTCTCTCATTTCTCTTCCCAGTTTTTCCTCTACCTGTCTAACTTGATTTTCAAAATCCTTTTTGAGCTCTTCCATGGCCTGAGCCCACCGGAAATCCACCTGGGATGTCTGGGATACAGAGGCCCTGACCTCCACATCTTTCCCTGATGGCAAGCATTGTACTTCCTCATCAGAAATGAAAGGAGGAAGTAACATCTGTTCCCCAAGAAAGTAGCTCTCTATGGTCTTATTTTTCTTCCCTTTTTTGGGCATTTTCCCAGCCAGTTACTTGACTTCTGAGATTCCTCTCCACCCCACCTTAGGTCCGCCAGCTAGTGCTTGGGGTCTGAGATTCAAATGCTGCTCCCCAGCCTCAGGGCTTTCCGTGGCAAGCGGGGCTGCTATTCAGTGTGAGCTTAAGTTCTGGTGCTGGGGTGGGGGCAGGGCTGCCTCCCAGCCTCAGTTCCCTCAGGGGGTTTATGCGGAGATCTTTGGTAATGGCCCTGAGCTCCTTCCGGCTCCGGGATTCCTGGGCCGCCACTGCCTCTGCCACTGCCTCCGCTCCTGCCTCCCGAGGGGGCCCCAGTCACAGAGATACCCCGCTCCCCTCTTGGCCAGCCCAGAAGTCTCTCTCACTGACCTAGAGCGCCTGTGGGTGGAGGGACCTTCGCGGCCGCCGGAGATTCCGTCCCTGAAGCCTGCTCAGACCTGCTCCTCTTGGGCCGTGCAGCCAGGGCAGCACATGGGTGGGCTCCGTGTCTGGTGCGTGATGGACCTTTGGGGTCGGTTTTTCAGGGCTCTCTGGAACAGAAATCTCCTCCACTGCGTTGGTGCGTGACTTGCAATGCTCCAGAATTTGTGGGGAGTTCTTTTTACAGGAAATTTATGGGCTGTGGATTCGGAGCTAGCATACATGAGTCTTTCTACTCTGCCATCTTTGGGTCAGTCTATTTTTTAAAGGATTATTTTCTTCAGAATTTTTTGGGATCCCTGTAGCAAGCAGTTGACTTGTTTTTCATGATTTTCTTGCATCATTTTCATTTCTTTTCCCAATTTTTGCTTTGCTTCTCTTACTTGATTTTCAAAATTCTTTTTGCGCTCTTCCATGGCCTGACACCAATTCATACTTTTCTTGGAGGCTTTGGATGTAGGAGCTTTGAATTTGTTATCTTCTTATGTTTGTATATTTTGGTCTTCCTTGTCACCAAAGTAAGATTGTATAGTTTGATTCTTGTTCCTGTTTTTACTGATTTCCCCAGCCATTTACATGACTTTTCAGCTTTTTGCCAAGGTAGTGCTCTGCTTCCAGTGGGGTTGAGGGGGAATACTGTCAGTTGCTCAATTCCCCCAAAATCTGTGAGCCTAGAGTTTCAGGAACAGCCACTGCCATTGCTGTTGCTGTGGACTTTTCCCCCTCCTCTCCCTGCCCTGCCCCACCCTGGTCTAGACCACTCTACTCTCTCACACAATTTTTTCTCAGTGTTTTGGGGTTGTGAAGTCTAGAAACCTCCACAGGTGCCAGTGATTCATCCCCCCACCCTAGACCTGCTCAGGTGCCATCTGTGCTACCATCATGGGTGTGGCCCATGCTGGACTGTGCTCTGCTCCTAGCATGGTATTATTGAGTCTTCCTATTGACCTTCCATGGTGTTCTGGGCTGGAGATTTGTTTCACTCTGTCATTTTATGGGTTCTGCAGCTCCAGAATTTGTTTAGAGTCATTTTTTACACGTATTTGTCTTGATTTTGGAGGAGAGCTTTAGCAAGTCTCTGCTTCTACTCCACCATCTTGACTTTGCTCCCCCTCCCCCATGGGGTATCTTTAAATAAGGAATAAGCAAGTCCTCCAGCCAATGGGAAGACAGGGCTGCTGGAGTGTTTAGTGCACCCTCCAAGCAGCCAATAATTAATAATAATGATAACAATAATGACTAATAATAGCAAAACAGCTAGCGTATATATAGTGTTTTAAGGTTTGTAAAGCACTTTATAAGTATCACCTTATTTGACCCTCACAACAACCCCAGTGGTAGGTGCTACTGTTATCCCCATTCTGCTGATGGCAGTAACTGAGGCAGGTAGAGGTTAAGTGATTTACCATAGTTAGGAAGTATCTAAGGCTGGATTTGAACTCAAGTCCTCTTGACTTCAGGGCTGGTGTTCTATTCATTGCACTACCTAGCTGCCCCTTGAATTCCTTCTTGAAATTATTTTTAAGTAATCCTTTGGATCTCTCTACTTTCTTGTCCTTTTGCCACTTGCTTTATGAATGGTCTTGGGAAAGTCACTTATGGACCTCAATTTCCTCATCTGAAGATAGAGGTCAGACTAAATGACCTCCATGGTCCTTTCCAGCTCTAAACCTAGAATCCTGTTATCTTAATGTATCATATTCTTATACAAAGAGAGCCTAGGAAGTAGCCACTTTTCAGCTTCTAGAACAGGGGTTCTTCAGCTGTTTGATATCATGGGCCCTTCTGGTGGTATTCTGGTAAAGCCTATGAATTCCTCAGAACACAGTTTCTAAATGTATAAAATAAAATGCAGGGAATTATAAAAGAAGACAATTGTACCAAAATATAGTTATTTATGATTGTGATGAAATGCCCTTGTGTTATAAGAAATGACAAGCAAGATGCTCTCAGAAAAACCTGGAAAGACTTACATGAATGAAACGAATTACAAAATGACATGAGCAGAACCAGAACATTGTACACAGTAACAGCAATATTGTACAATGATCAACTGTGAATAATTTGGCTATTCTTAGCAATACAATGATCCAAGACAAATCTGAAGGACTTTTGATAAAGAATAATTTCTACCTCCAAAGAAAGAACTGCTGGAGTCTGAATGCAGATCAAAACATACTTTTAAAATTTTTAATTTTCTTGTTTGACTTAGGGCTACATTTTCCTTTACAACATTACTAATGTGGAAATATGTTTTACATGACTACACATATATAACCTATGTCAAATTGTTTGCCTTCTCTATCTGGGTCAGGGTAGAGAGGAAGAAAGTATTTGGAACTCAAAGTTAAAAAAGAGGAATGTTAAATTGCTTTTACATATAATTGGGAAAAAAAGAAAAAATAAAAACAGAAAAAAATGTAGTCAACATTTTTAAAAGGTTCTTGGATCCTAGGTTAAGAACTTCTGAATTTAGAATCCCATCTAGCTCTCAAACTTATGGTGCTATGATCCCTGGGTCTGATACTTGAAATACCTAATCTCATCCCAGAATGGCCTTGGATCTTCTTTAGAATCAATTGCCCTATTATGGGTTTCTTCTAGTAATTCAACAACTAAACTTCCTTGGATTGGATTCAAGATGGACTGGTCTTAGACCAAATCTTGCTCCATAAGGAACCATGTTATGGCAAGATTCCATTAGATATTGTCTCACCTCAGCCAAGTGGCTTAGAAACTAGGTTATTGAATAGGTCTAGGTCATAGAATAACAGATTTAGAATTGGAGAGGGCTGTGGAATTCAGTGAATTCAACCCTATCATTTTACAGATGAGGAAACTGAGGCCCAGAAAGATTAAATTTGCTTGACCAGTGCTACAGATCTGGCAGTTGTCTGAGTCAGAATTGAAACAGCTCTTTCAGTCTATAAGTCTAGTACCCTATCCTCTAACAGATCTCTTAATTATAAGAAAATATATTTACTTTCTTTTGATCAGTACCAGTCCACGATACCTAGAATGTTAGATAACCTCATTCTCCAGAGAAGAGCAGTGCCTTGACAATGGTCACACATTTAGAAGCAAAGGTAAAACTGAAACTTATATCTCTTCGCTGCTGGGCCAACTCCACCAACTTTGGTTTAGCTTCAAGAAAATGACAGTGATTTGGATCCATAAGTATAGCAGGATGTCTGATATACTGGGTCAAGTCTCAGTGGTCCACTTGGCTTTCAGGGAAGTCCATGATATGATCACAGAGTCTCAGAGAGTTCCTCCAAATTGTCTGTGCTTAACACGGTCCTCTTCCGGTATGAAGGACAAATAATAATTTGTTTTGTTGGGAGTGTTGTAATTTGTACAGGCAAACCTTGATGAGAAATTGTCATTGTTTTCAAGAGAGAGCAGAGAGATGTTAATCTAGTTATATCCATTTCCAGACTATATCCAGGGAAGAAGTGAGAGAAGCCTTCTGACCTCTCCCAATCTTTCTGAGTTTGGACAAAGTAAAGGAACCTCTATGATCTTTAAAACATCAGCTTAATTTATGGGTGTTAAAGCATTGCAAATATTTGCTTTAACAAAAACAGGACCTGGGTTTGGGAAGTTGGGGTGAGTTTGCAAATATCCCAAAACAAATGTTACAGCTGAAACATTAACTTTAAGGTTAGAGTTATAAGCATAGCTGGGTGGTTGGAACAGGCCATGAGGGACATAGGATGAGGCCCTTTAAAGATTCCCTGCTTAGTAGGCAAGTGTGAGAAAGGAGTAGACCACTTCTCTCACGGAACCTTGCCTCTAACCCTGGCCAGTATTTGTCTGATAGAATGCAAGTTTCTTTAATGTAGAGACTCATTTTTATCTTTGTTTTCTGACTCCTATAGAGCAGTCACTGGCACATAGAAGGTGCTTAATAAATAGTGATTAATGAATTAATTGAATACCAGTACCAGTCAGTTTTTACACTGAATGAGAGAGTATGGAGGGTTCATAAAAAATCCATCTCTCCTACTGACAAAACAATTCAAAGGGTGTAGCTGTGTGACATACATAGGACAAGTTAGTCTGTATGGATGGACTTCTTTCAGTTTACTCAATAGTAAAGCAAAGGAGGGATTGTAAGCCTTTATGAGTCTAATTCTGTTGGTCTTATGATCTTCGTAAGCAGGTGGAGAAGGGAAGCGGGGATGAGGGGGAAGGTAGGGAGAGTACCTGGGCATTAAGTAGATAGCATGAAGTTCCCAGTGCCTGGATTCAGAGAGTAGAGCTTCTAAAAGAAGAGTAAAGCAGGTCCAGAAATGGAAAGTCCATGGGCATCCAAGGCAAAGTTTTCTTATTACACAATTTTATCCCAGTCCAGTCCAGACAGTATCCCAACAGCACACAATTCAGACTCTGTTTAAAGTTGTGCCAGAACATACCTCATACAATGGTTCTTTCCGTATTATGCTTATCAGCACAGAATTTTGAAAATTGACCTTCTTTCAACAATTTCATTCCTTTGAAAAACTCAAAATGTCTTTCCAAGGTAAATCTCTTTGCTGTCTTAATTTTTCATAGAATCTTTAAGTTCAGAGAAGACAAGGGTTTTGTCCTCAGGGAGGCAAAAGGTCAGAGCTTAGCTCATCCAATCATAGTTTCCTTGGGATGGAAGGGTCTCATCAAGAAACCCATGTTCTGACTTTCAGACAGGTCCATCCTTAAACCAGACTCATAGAATATTTGATAGATCTAGGAGAGACCATAGAGATCATCTGGTCCCAGGGATTTTTAACCTTATATGTGTCATAGACTTCTTTTGGAACCCTGCTCAGAATAATGTTTTTTTTAAAGTTCATATCTGTAGAAAACGATAAATTTCAGTGAGAGGTTAGTGGAGACAATGCTGTGATTTTTTTCCTCCATTCAAGTTCATGGACATTCTGAAATCTATCCACAGTCCCCGTGTGTGTATGTGTGTGTGTATGTATGTATGTGTGTGTATGTGTTGTGTATGTGAACCCCAGATTTAAAAGCTCTAATCCAGCTGAACCCTTTCCCTCATTTTACTAATGAGAACAATGAGACATGGGCAAGTGAAGTAACTGCTCACTTATTCACTATTTCAACTCAACTAGGAAGAGGGGCAAGCTGGTTCTTTTGGAAATGGGAAGATAATTTCAAAAATAACTCAGGGATTTCCCTTCTGGTCTAGAACACAGGCTGTTCTGGACCACATTCTAAAGAGGCGCCATAATCATGACATAGTTGAACAAGCTTTGGGTGGTGAGTTAGTAGACAAGAACTTGAGTTGAGTTCTGAAATTCAGGGGCAATGTCACCTAGGTGCTGGCTTTGGAGGAAGAATTCCACCCTCTGATAAAATTACTTTCATAACCATGACCATTTTGCTGAATTTCTCTGAGCCTCAGTTTCCTTATCTGTAAAAGGGGTTTAATTATACCTATAGTTTCTACCTTTCAAAGGTTCTACATACAATCTCCTTTAAGCCTTTTACTATGTATGAAACTGCTAGGAGAATGTATGTAGAGCCCTTTGTAAACTTTTTTTTCTTTTTTCTTTTTCATAAAAAGTTTGATCCCCCCTCCTTAATGTCACATTCCACTGACTTCTTTGTCCCACAGAGTTTTGCAGCAAATAAGAACAGTGAAACAAGACAAATTAATACATTTACTCTGACTGAAAATGTATGTCTTATTCTGCACCTTTAGTCTACCACCTCTTCTCCAAGAGATGGAAGGCATGCTTCACCATCCATCTTCTAAATCGTGATGGGTTACTGAAATGATCAGAGTTCTGGAGTCTTCCTGGGTTGCTTTCCTTTACTTTATAGTGGTCATCTTGTAAATTATTCTCCAGCTTCTGCTTACTAAGTTCATTACAAGTCTTCCCAAGTTTCTTTGAATTTTTCATATTTGTCGTTTCTAACAGTATAATGATATTCCATTATATTTATATACCACAGTTTGTTGAACTATCCCTCAACTGATGGTCACCTACTTTGTTTCCAGTTCTTTGCTGTATGAAAATGTCACTCTAAATATTTTTGCATATATGGAACCTTTTACTGTCTACCTAGTAATGGTGGTAACAAGGACAGTAAGTGGTACAGTGGATAGAGCGCTGGGCCTGGGGTCAGGAAGACTCATCTTGATTTCAAATCTAACCCTAGATACTTACTAGCTATGTGATGCTGTAAGTCACCTAACCTTCATTTGTAAAATGATCTGGAGAAGGAAATGGGAAACTACTCCAGTATCTTTGCCAAGAAACTCCCAAATGGAATCATGAAGAGTCAGATACAACTGAAAACAACTGAACATCAACAAAGAAATATGACAGGATGGCAAGACATTTTCTGTTTAGTCATGAATTTTAAATAGTGATAAGTGCTTATTTAGATAGTGCTTTAAGGCTTGCAAAAAAATCTCATTTTATTCTTACAACAATCATAGGAAAAAAGGTGCTACTCTTATCCCCATTTTACAGATGAGGAAAGTAGGCGGAGAGAGACCAAAAGCCTTGTCCAAGGTCTCACACATATTTAGTATCTGAGGCTGGATTTGAACTCAGGTCTTCCTGACTCCAGGTCTAGCATTCTATTTACTGTATTATCTAGCTGCCTTTTCAGTCAATACCAAATTATCATTCAGAAAGGCTGGAGGAACTCATAGTTCCACTAACTCTGGATTAATGTTAATATATGCCCCCTGCAACATTAATCATTTTTGTCTTTTGCCAGTTTGATAGGTATGAGGTGAAATCTACATTGTTTGAATTTGCATTTCTCTTATTTTTAGTCACATTCTTTCAAATAGCTGCTGATTGAATTTTTTAGACCTTGGCAAATTTTAAAGAGCTATAAATGTGTAAGCTTTTATTATTACAAGCTTTGTGATCTTGGGTACCTTTAGTAACCTTATTTGACCATTATGAGCCTCAGTATCTTTATGTGAAATTGAAGTCAATAATACTTAGATTACCTATCTGATAATGTTGTTGTGAGGAAATCCTTGCTATAGTCTATGCTATAGAAATATCAACAATTTCTATTATCCTTAGCTCTTCCTTTGACACACTTTATTGCCTTGGATAATTCAATTCATTTCATTTCAATTTGACAAATACACCTTAATTCTGTAGGCCTGCCTCTGACACAGCTACATCCAGTGCATTGCTACCTCCCAGAGATGGCCTGTATCCTATCAACATTTTTAAAGTACATTGAGATTACAAGAAGAAAAGCCTAGATCTTTTTCTCCTTCTATTTAAGAAGGGGTGGGGTGGGACTTGGCCTAGTTTAGGTGCTTGCTAGATATTGAAAGCGTTGCTGCCTTTACTTGTGATTATTCCAGATTTTGTATGTGAAGATGGTGCTAGGCCACCAGCAGAAGGATGGGTGGATAGTTTGGCTTTGTTTTTTCCCGAGTGGTGAGAATGAATCCCATTTCACCATCCATACTCTCTACCCCTTGTTCCCCTGGTGACCTTTGGAATCCATTTTGAGTTACCTGGCTGCAGCTCAGTGTGCAATCATGGGACAGAGTTTATCTGCATAAAATCTGACCAGAATAAGATTGAACTCATGCTTTTTGGGAAGGAGCATCCTAAACTATAGCTTTGGCTTTCAATGATGCTACATTAAAAAAAAAAATAGCACTATTAATCCAGAGGGCAGATTTGTTGTAGTCACTGGGTTTCCATGATCTTTGCTAGGTTCTTACCTTCTTTTTTTTCTTTCTCATCTAACTTTTCTTATTTCCAAGTGAGTTGGAAATAAGAAAATTGGAAGAACTTTCTGACTATAGAGTCAAGAGACACTAGAATAGGCTGCTAAGCGAAGAACACTACCCTAGAGAATTCTTGTCAAAAAGCAATTAGAATGACTCAAGTGTTGTCCTTCCTGGGGACAGAGAGAGGGACTAGATAACCTCTCAAAATTTCCTACTTCTGTGACTCTGTAAGCACATTTCTCTAAATTGATTGTTCTTAGATGAGAAAATCTACTGCTGTTTTGATTAAAGATCTCCCTTCAGGGGGAAAAAACAGCCAACTTTTTGTCCTTAGTCCCAGATGTGAGCTCTGAGTCCAGATGTCTGCATTACTAGACATTGCCCTGCCTTTTCCCATAGAAGGACTATATGACTCACTCAACCTTGGGCTGATGTTCTCTCCCATGGCTCCTCCCACTAGAAGCTCAACTGGCTCTCCAGTGATCCCCTTCTTTCCTTATTCTCAGAGACTGAGCAGTGGGGACAGGAGCAGGGTAGTGTCACATATAGCTACAGGACTGCAGGCTGAAATCTGGGATGGATTTTCCTAGGTGTTGCCCTCAGCATCTCCTCCCACCCTGGCTCATGGCAGATTTCAAGAATTCTTGGCTTTCTTACTCAGCTCCTGGAACCACTTTGGAGCAGCTCGGAGCGTTTCTTGTGCCCAGCTGGATTGCTCTTCTCTGTTCCTATAGGCACCATTTTGCTCTCACTCTATTTTTCTGAGATGAGATGTTTGCTTTTGGCAGCCCAAACCGTAATTCTGGGCCAACTGAAGATGTAGCGGCCAATAACTCTTATGAGGAATGTTGTGGGGGAAGGGAAAGGGTGGAGAAATGGATCTCAAGAGAAAACTATGATAAAACAAATGACCTTTCTTTTTCTCCTTTATTTTCTCCTTTAACTCTTTTCTTTCTTCCTCCTTTCCATGTCTACTCATTCCCTCTTGTTTTTTTTTAATCTATCCCTCATTTCCACTCCCCTCCAACCTACTTTTACTCCCCCCATACTCACCCATTATCTCCTCCCCAACCATCCTATCCCTCTTTTCTTCCCATTTCTTCTTTCTCATTTTGTCAGTTCAATAGCTTCCAGTTTTATTGATGAGAATAAATTTTACCCACTTCTTGACTTTTCTAGTGTAGTTAACAATACATCCCCTCCCTTCGCTCCATCATGGAATGATAAAAGGTATAAAAAATTATCTAGTCTAACATACTGCCTCTAGGCTACAATATGCTGAAGCCAACCTAATAAATTCTTGATTTTACTTTTAAATTGTCTGCTTTGAATGTGAAAAGAGTATTGGACTGAGAATTAGGAGAATTGGCTTCTAGTTCTTATTTCTAGCTGGTTAGATATGAAACTTAAAAAATATAAAATAAGGGAGTTGGACTGCCTTCCTGAAGGCCTTTAAGGAAACTGTGGATGATCAACTTTAATATGATGTTCTTCTCCCTTCCTCCTTCCCCCCAACACTTAACTCAGTCCTTCTTCTTGCCTCCTGGCTTCATCCTAGTGGACTAGGGAGAAGATCAGCTTGGCTGCCCATCCCACTTTTTTGGCTGGGAGTCATCAATTCTAATCCTTCTAGTGAGACCTCCCCAGGTCTGACACTGCATTCTAAGGTCCTCCCAGTCATTCCATTTGGCCTGCCATCATGCTTTCCAGGCACTGTCGTCTGACCTGCTGATGTACCTGTGGACCCCTAGGCATTGCCATCCTCCTTGCCACCAAACCCTTAGGACCTCCTCCAGGCCTTTCCATCCACCCTGCTGCTGACCCTTCCTCTATTCACTATTTCCCTCATTAGAGTGTGAGTTTCTTGCAAGCAGGGACTATCTTGAATATGTCTCAGGCTAGATTTGAACTTAGGGCATTCCGATTCCAAGTCTGTAATTTGCATGGACCTATAATTTTATCGGTATGGGGAACTCCCAGGTGAGGAAACTCTTCTTATTAATGCAAACAGCACCTTGTCTGCAATTTACAATCTTAGAGAGTTGCCTAAGGTCCTGATATGTTAAATGACATGCCCAGGGTCTGGCACAGCATGTGTCAGGCACAGGACTTAAACCCAAATTTTCCTGGTCTCAGGATCAGCTCTCTTTCCAATACCCTACTGCATTCATTCATTCATTCATGATTCTCCACACTTTGTTTTCCCCATAAGTAAAACAGGGACTGATAATTAGGGTCATAGTATCAGAGCTCAAAGGGACCTCAGGGGTTGTCTAGTGAACTAAGTGGGTAATTCAAATTTTTAGAGCTGAAAAATATCTAGGGAGGAAAGCAAGATCAAGTAACTTGTCCAAAGTCACAGTGGCAGAATCAGGCCAGAACAGGAGGCTCTTGGATCCCTCTTTGGTTGACTAGACTAAAACCACCATCCTGCAGTCAGTGGGTACTTCTTCTCAGTTCATTGGGCTGTTACACATTCTACTGCCTCCTCACTCTAAAACCACTGCCATCCTCTACTCAGCTGATGGCATCTTGGTCTCCCCAGTATCCCACTGCAATGACTCCTGCAGGTTGTCACAGATTTATCTTCCTAAAATCATTTCCACCATGCCATACACCAGTTCAAAACCCTTAAAAGATTACCCATCTTTTACAGTATAAAGTTTGAGTTTCTCAACCTGGAATTCTGGGCTTGTGCAATCTTGAGGAATTTTCATTCTTTTGAAAATACCTGTTCAAACTCAATCCAACAAGCATTTATTAAGTGTCATATAGGACAGAGTAATGGATTTGGAGTCTGAAGACCTCAATCCAAATTCTCCCTCTGATGCTGATTAGATGTGTGTGATTTTGGACAAACCATGTCTCTCAGTCTCAGTGTCCTCATCTATAAAATGGGAAAATAATAGTACCTATCTTGGGATTATTGTGAGGATTAAATGATATAACCTGTGAAATCATTTATAAACCTTAAAGCCCTATAGAAGTGATAGCTATTATTTTTGTTACTACAATTGTTATTTCAATAAGTGAGGTAGTGTGCTAGTACGGTACTCGAGTCACAAAGACCACATGAAGCAGTCCCTGCTTTCAAGGAGTTGATGTGCTGGTGAGGGATGAAACATACAAGTATGAGTATATCGTATTGAGACTGTTATTCTTACCTCTGTCTCAGCTCTTTCCCTGAGGGGGAGTTTTCTACTAAAATCAAGCCTAAGACTATGGGAAGGAAAAATGGTGGAAGGTCCCACCTCAATGCCGTGTCCAAACTGAGAAATTGGCTCCAGCCAGACTGGTGTACTCAGGATCATCCAAATGTTTCCCACCCCTTCTGGCCTCTGCATCTTTGTCCTCACCCTTCCTCCCACCTAGAAGGACCCTCTCTATCTTCTCCCATTATTTAAATCCATATTATTCATAAGCCTTACCTCTGCTTTGAAGCCTTCCCTCACCATTTCTGGCCCACTATGGTTTCTTTCTTCTCTGAGCACTTAATCTGTGTCACTCATAAGGCATATATTGCTGAATCAAGAAACTAATCAGGAGTCTTTATGTAACTTTACAGCTGAGAAAACTGAAGCTAGGAGAGGTGTGGAAGATGATTAACAACCTCCATTTGATACAATTGAAACTATGAAGTATTAATATTTTCTCTAGACTTAAAAAGAATATTCTTTTTGTGGGGGGAGCTGTAGGAAGATGGTAGTGTACTAGGAGCTAGAGGGGTCCAGATCCTCTGTAAGTATCCTTGTGGCGCTTAGAGTGTACCGATCCAAAAAGAAATAAGAAGAATCACCTGGAGACTTCTCCTCTTAGTCTAGGCATTCATGAAAGGTCCCCAGAATCCCGTAGAGACCATGGGGTAGATTTGTCTAAACTGGGAGCTTTATCTGCTTGTTGACTGATGAGGGAGCTAATGTAGCTCATGATCCCCACATCAGCCCCTACCCAGTGGGATCCTTTCTCAAAAATTACTATGAAGGAACTTGATCCAGGTCACTAAAATGTAATAATTTCCCTGTGACCAAGATTGATTAAGGATGTGTGTAGTTGTTGTGTCACTGAAATTTTCAATGGAATTACCATTCTGATTCTTACTGAACTGTTGGTCTTCAGTGTTCCAATTGTCTATGACATAGATGGACCACTTGTTGGTACTGTTCATGATCAGACCAAGTCCGTGCAAAGAATCAAGCAAAACTCCCTGGTGTCACAAAGAAAAAGGAGAGAATAATAGCCCAGAAAATGCAAATCCAACAATTATGACAACACTCTTTAATAATTATAACCATTGTTACTTGGACCTATGAATGAATATGCTCATTGTCAGCTTGAAACTTTATTGAAAGTTTCTTTATTTGGTTGGACTAAATGCCTTCCATGGTTCCTTCCAATCACTAAGAGTACATTATTATAACTTATAGCCAGCCAGTCATTTATCATGTTATTTTTAAACCAAAATCAGACTCTAAAAATGGGGATAACATTCTAGCTCAGCTTATTATTTTTGTAGATGATAAAATAAAGACAATAAAAAGAATTTGAAATCTCAAAAAATTGTGTGAGAGATCAAAGACAAAGGCTAAGATAGGAGGAATATCTCATCTAGTTAAGATCATTGCACCTTCCCCATCCTTTGAAGCAATGTAGATGTATGATCCACACTTACAAATTTGAAAAGAATCGGGGGGAGGAGCCAAGATGGCGGAGTAGAAGGACGCACGTTTACGAGCTCCAACCCACAGCCCATAGAATTAATGTAAAAAGAGACCCCCATAACTTCTGGACCACTGAAAGGTGTACAGAAACGGAGTGGAAGAGATTTCTGTTCCAGGGAGCCCTGGAGAGCCGTCCCCAGGGTCCGTCGCGCTCCGGAAAGTGGACCCCACCCCAGCGCTGCCCTGGCTGCGGCCCCAGAGAAGCTGACCCGAGCAGGCTTCAGAGACGGAAGCTCCGGCGGCCGGGAAAGTCCCTCCGCCCACAGAAGCTACAGGTCAGTGAGAGAGAAGGCTGGGCTGGACGAGAGGGGGAGCAGGGCGTCTCCGTGACTTGGGCCCCCTTGGGAGGAAGCGGCTTCGGCAGAGATGGGGGCAGGAAGCGGCGGAGGCAGAGGCGTGGGTGGCGGCTGAGGCAGCAGCGGCAGCAGGCAGGATCTTCATTATTGAAGGTCTCTGCATAAACCCCCTGAGGGAGCTGAGCCTGGGAGATGGCCCTGCCCCCACCTTGCTCTATTACTGAAGGCCTCTGCATAAAATCCCTGAAGGAGCTGAGCCTAGGAGGCGGGCCCCCCACCCCGCCCCCACCCGCTCCGTTCCTGAAAGTCTCTGCATAAAGCCCCCGACGGAGCTGAGCCTGGGAGGTGGCCCTGCCCCCACCCCAGCACCAGAACTAAAGTTCACATTGATTAGTGGCCGGCGGTGGGGAAAGTCCATTTGAATCTCAGACCCTAAGCACTAGCTGGGCGGATCTAGGCAGAGGTGGACAGGAATCTCAGAAGTCAAGTAACTGGCTGGGAAAATGCCTAGAAAAGGGAAGAAAAATAAGACTATAGAGAGTTTTTTCGAACAAATGCAAATGATCCTGACTTCCGGATCTGACGAGGAAATATTCTCACCATCAGGGAAAGATGTGGTGGGCGGGGCCTCGGTACCCCAGACATCCCAGGGGGATGTCGGGTAGGCTCAGGCTTTGGAAGAGCTCAAAAAGGATTTTGAAAAGCAAGTTAGACAGGTGGAGGAAAAACTGGGAAGAGAAATGAGAGAGATGCAAGAAAAGTATGAAAAGCAGGTCAATACCTTGGTAAAGGAGACCCAAAAAAATGCTGAGGAAATTAACACCTTGAAAAATAGGCTCACTCAATTGGCAAAAGAGGTTCAAAAAGCCAATGAGGAGAAGAATGCTTTCAAAAGCACAATTAGCCAAATGGAAAAAGAGGCTCAAAAGTTCACTGAAGATAATAATTCTCTCAAAATTAGAATGGAACAGATGGAGTCTAATGACTTTACGAGAAACCAAGAAATCACCAAACAAAACCAAAAGAATGAAAAAATGGAAGAGAATGTGAAATATCTCATGGGAAAAACAACTGACCTGGAAAATAGATCCAGGAGAGACAATTTAAAAATTATGGGACTACCTGAAACTCATGATCAAAAAAAGAGCCTAGACATCATCTTCCATGAAATTATCAAGGAAAACTGCCCTGACATTCTAGAACCAGAGGGCAAAATAAGTATTGAAAGAATCCATTGATCACCACCTGAAAGAGATCCAAAAAGAGAAACTCCTAGGAACATTGTGGCCAAATTCCAGAACTCCCAGCTCAAGGAGAAAATCTTGCAAGCAGCTAGAAAGAAACAATTCCAGTACTGTGGAAATACAATCAGGATAACTCAAGATCTAGCAGCTTCTACATTAAGGAATCGAAGGGCGTGGAATAGGATATTCCAGAAGTCAAAGGAACTAGGACTCAAACCAAGAATCACCTACCCAGCTAAACTGAGTATAATACTTCAGGGGAAAATATGGTCTTTCAATGAAACAGAGGACTTTCAATCATTCTTGATGAAAAGACCAGAGCTGAAAAGAAAATTTGACTTTCAAACACAAGAATGAGAAGAAGCATGAAAAAGTAAATAGCAAAGGGAAGTCTTAAGGGACTTACCATAAGTGAACTGTTTACATTCCTACATGGAAAGACAATATTTGTAACTCTTAAAACTTTTCAGTATCTGGGTAGGTGGTGGGACCACACACACACATGTACACACATGCACACGCACACACATACACACATGCACACACATACAGAGACAGAGAGCACAGATTGAACTGAATAGGATGGGACCATATCTTAAAAGAAATTAAGGTAAATGGTGAGAGAGAAATGTACTGGGAGGAAATAGGGTGAAATGGAAGGGGGTAACTATATGTCATTTAAGAGGCAAGTAGGAGACTTTTTAGTGGAGGGAAAAAAAGGAGAGCTGAGAAAAAAAAAAAACAAAAAAAATAAGAAGTTTACCCTCATCACATTTGACTAAAGGAAGGAATAAAATGCACACTCATTTTGGTATGAAAACCTATCTTACAGTATACCAAAGTGGGAGAGAAGGAGATAATGCAAGGGGGGGATGATGGAAGGGAGGGCAAAGGGAGGAGGGAGCAATTTGAAGTCAACACTTGGGGAGGGACAGGATCAAAAGACAGATGAGAAACAATGAGGGGCAGGTTAGGAGGGATGGTAATCCAGTTAGTCTTACACAACACGACTATCAGGGAAGTCATTTGTAAAAACTACACAGATATGGCCTATATTGAATTGCCTGCCTTCCCAAAGGGAATGGGTGGGGAGGGAGGGATGGGGAGAATTTGGAACTCAGAGTTTTAGAAACAACTGTTTAGTATTGTTGTTGCTACTAGGAAAGAAGACATACAGTTAATGAGGAATAGAAAGTCACCTGGCCCTACAGGAGAAAAGAGAAGATGGAGACAAGAGAAAGGAGGGATGACAGAAGAAAGGGCAGATTGGAGATAGGAAAAATTAGATTGCTTGGGGTATTGGGGTGGGGGGAGGGGATAAAAGGGGAGAAAATTTGGAACCCAAAATTTTGTGAAAATGAATGTATTAAGTTAAATTAAAAAAAATAATAATAAAAAAAAAAAGAAAAGAAAAGAATCCCAGAGAGGAAGCCCTTTTCAGTTCTGGTCAAAAAAGGAATTGAGCATTTCTAGTTAAAGATTGGGGGTAGATAAGTGGTACAGTAGAGTGCAGGGCCTGGAGTTGGGAAGATTCATGTCAAGTTCAAATCTGGCTTTAGACACTTGCCATCTGTGTGACCCTAGGCAAGTCACTTTGCTCATCTGTAAAATGAGCTGGAGAAGAAAATGGCAGACTGCTCCAGTATCTTTGCCAAGAAAACTCATAGAGGGTCACAAAGAATTGGACATGACTGAAACAACTGAAGAACAGCAGCCATTGAAGATTGAGTGACTGTTGTTCTACAATGTTAATCTCAAATAATTTTTTAACATATTATGACATTTTCCTTATTCAGGATTCTTATAAATATTGCCTAGAGATATTTCAGAAGGCATGAAGGGAGATGATACTGTACCAGTTTGTATATCTCTCTGATAGAAATGCCTGAATATAGAATAATGTCAAATTAATAAAAATTGTTTCTAATGGTTTAAACACACAATATAATATTAATTTTTTTCTTGACATAAGTAAAATGACTTGTCCAAGGTCACACAGATAGTTAGTGAGCTAGAGTGAGTCTAGAACCCACTCCAGCATTCTTTCAACTATTTAGTAGGTGGGATATAGTGTAAAGAGAACTGGAATTAGGGTTCAGAGATAAGTCTGGGTTTGAACACCCCATTTAACTTCTCTGAGCCTAAGTTTGCTCATCTGTTTAAATGGACATAATAGTACTCATGATGCTTGTCTCAAAGAAGCCTTGTGAGGAAGGTAATTTGTAAACAATAAAGTTCTATTGTTTCTTTTCAGCTGGGTCCTTTGAATCTGAACTTCTAGTTGAAAGAAAGTTCCTAGAAGTCAGAAATTGTTTTATTTTTGTCTTTATATTTCCAGTAACTAACTCAGTAGTTTTTGCAAGTAGATGCTTAATAAATGCTTTTTAGTTGATCTGAATTAAATTGAACTTGGTAATCGAAGTGAGTTAAGCATTGAAAATATTGAGACTCCATCTCTGCTCCAATTTGGGAGGGGGGGGGTCTACCTTGGTGCTTCCATTCTCAGTAGTCAATAAACATTTATTAAGTACCTACTATTTGTCAGGTACTGTGCTTAGCACTGGGGATACAAAAATGAAAAAAGGAAGGCAGCGTCTGACCTCAGGGAACTTACAGTCTCATGGGGAAAGAGAACACACACAAGAAAGCTCTAAGGAAGGGAAGGCCCCTAAGTGAGGGCATGGTGAAGTTTCACAGCATTGAAGGAGTGAAGGTGGGAAATGAGGAGGCAGATATCTGTGCTGATCTCCTTCTTTAAATAGAGGTTTTAGAATTCATGACTTTGCCCTTAATCAGAGGGGCAAAGGGTAGTGATGAGGTATGAGTACTAAGGCTGATGGAACCTTGCAGGGTGATGAGGTTTTCCCAGTGATGAGCTTTCAAGGCATGATATCATCATCATCCTCATCATCCTCATCATTATTGTTTGTCCTTTATTCTCCAAGAGGACCATGATGTCAGGAAGGTGATACTATGACATACAAATGAACTGAGTTTAAGTGAGGGAGGGCTGTGCAAAGTACCGGCCTCACTTTCTCCTCCAGAGTCATCTGGGTCCAGTGACCAGATGTCATTCAGGACAACTGGAGATGGCCCAGTATGCAATGGGGGACCTTGGCCTTTTTGAGTTAAGGTTTTTGTAACAGACCTCAGTTTGACTGAGGCAATCTTAATGACTGAATGGGTAAAAAGTAGTAGGGCCAGGTGGGGAATGAGGCAGCATGCTATATATAGAACACTGACACTGGAATTAGGAAGACCTGTGCTCATTTCTTGCCTTTGACACTAGCTGCATGGGCAAGTCATATAAGCAATTTGAACTTCATTTAGAAAATGGCAGCAGTAAAATCATTCAGAGTCATTGTGAGAATTAAATGGCTGCAAAGAAATAAATTGATGATTATTTTTAATATCCTAAATCAGAAGTGTCATTCATGTGACCCATATTGACTAGCAACATTCCTGAGTTTAGTGACCTAAACTAGATTCAAATGAAACACAATTGGGAAATATTTAACAAAATAAAGAATGCAGTAGAACATAGATTGGGTCAGCTGTGTTGTAAAGGGGGTAGAGCACCTGACTGGAGTCAGGAAGACCTGAGTTCAAATTTGATTTCAGATACTAGCCGTGTGACTCCTGGACAAGTCATTTAACCCCGTTTGGCCTAGTTTCCTCTTCTGTAAAATGAGTTGGAGAAGGAAATGGCAAATCACTCCAGTATTTTTGCCAAGAAAACTCCAAATGGGGTCACAAAGAGTTGGTCATGACTAAAATGACTGAATGACAAAGAACATAGATAGCATTAATATGTAATTTTCTAAGTCATATACAACCTGTAGGGAGCCTTGTGTATGATTTAGAGGCCTTAGTAGCCTCAGTTTCCATATTCTTCAAAAAGACCAAATAGTTCTAAGTACATCTCTTTGCATCTGTCCCATGCTCTTCACTCACATGACCTCTAACCTATTCAGGACTTTATTACCTCTCACATGGATTATTTTAATAGCCTCCAAATTGTTCTCTTGGTTTTTAGTCTTTCCCCTCCACAGAACTCCCAGATGATGTTCCTAAATACAATTCTGACTATGTTGATCCTTTTCTCAACAAATCTTCATTGACTTCCTATTACCTTTATGATCAATTGCAGAATTGTTGGCCTAGCATATAAAGCCCTACACAATCTGACTTTCATCTACCATTACTATCTTATTTCACACTAGTCCCCTTAACACTTTTTCTATTCTAGTCAACTGGCCCTGTGTATGACATTCCATTTGCTCCCCTTTGTACAAATGGTTCCCCCAAGCCTGGAATATACCCACCTCTTAGAATAGCTTTCTTCAAGACAGTTTAGTTGCTACTTCCTGCACAAGGCTTTGTTCATCCCCCTGATGATCTCTCTGTCTTAAGTTTTACAAAGTGTTTTATAAACATCAACTCATTTTATCTTCACAACAATCTTGGAAAAGGTAGGTACTATTTTTGTTCCCATTTTATAGGTGAGGAAACTGAGGTAGCTAGAGGTTCTCACTTACCCAGGGTCACAACACTAATAATTAGCTGAGGGTTCCTGACTCCAAGTACAGTACTCTGTTATACCACCTAGCTGCCTCATATATATCTATAGCTATCTTTGTGTATATGTTAATATATAGGTATACATATATATAGTTCATGTCTGCTGTTTAGTGACAGGGAGGTAGAACTGTGCTAGTGAAGAGGAGGGAATAGTTATTTGTTTCTGGCCTACCTTAGTGTGAGTGGTAGTAATCTCTCCCAGTTATACCCTCTGGCCTCCCTTTGGGTGTGATCCCTTGAGGAAGCATTTCTTTTCAAACCTGACTTGGGAAGAAACAGTAGGAAAGAGGAAATGCCTGAACTGATCATCTCAGTGAGGTTAATTATCAGCTCACTTAGAAACCTTTCCCCACCAAACTGATAAGCTCATTTTATCTAACTGGTCTAGAGCTCTCTTTGGGAAGCTCTAAAAATATGAATCAATCATTTTCTCTTCTGTACAGTTCTGAGCCCCCATGCTGGGAAGGTCCTGGAAATCATTAAAAAACCTCAAAACTCCATCCTGGGTTCTTTACTCATGTTACCTCTCCCTTGGCCAACACTGAGCAAACACACATAGAGATTGGCAATTCAAGGAGTGACCATTTTATCCCAAATCAAAACTGAAAGCAAAACAGACTCTTAAGAAAAAGCAATTGGGAAACAAGCCCATCCCTCCATCCCCCCACCCCCACCCCAACCCTCATGCAGATTCATCAGTTCTGTTCACATCATCAAGAACAGTTCCAGCCATGTTGTATCTGTTCTTGTGGCTTATATTTTATTTTAGCGATCCAGGTTTTGCTCCCCTGATCAGTTTCTCCCAATGGTGGTGCTTGTGGCTGGGGTGGCAGCAGGAGTGGCAATGAGATAGCAGTTGCTTGAGGGCCCAGGCACCATCTTGCCTATAACCCATCTCTTAGCCTCACTCCAGTCTCACATAGTTGTTTACCTCTGATACAATCATCTCTGCTTTACTCTGTCAGGTCATGTTCCTTCCTAAAAGTTACTTCTTTATCTGTCTTTGGGTCAGCTTAGAAACTAATCTTTCTGTCACAATCTCATGACTCTTTAAGGGTTTGAGCAGATAGTAACACATTTCGGAATTTGCATCTGCCAATAGACAGTAGTATCCTTATCCTATTACATTCAAAGTTCTTTGTAACCTGGGCTCTTCCTGCCTTCAGTCTTAAAGTTCTTCTTACGCATACTCTGAGATGTCTACCATGCCTTCTTATGCATACTCTGCTGGAGCTTCCTTGTTGCTCTACACAAAGGATACTCTTTCTTTTGATTCTGTGCATGTTCACTGGCTGTCCAGTCTCCCATGCCTGGAACTCTCTCCCTCCTCATTTCTACCTTGGCTTCCTTCAAGTCTCAGTTAAAGACCCACTTTCTCAAGAAGTCTTTCTTAGTCTTCCTTAATCTTAGTGCCTTCCCTCTGAGATAGCCCCCATTTATCCTGTACATATCTTGTATACATACGCTTGTTTGCATGTTGTCCCCTCCATTAGACTGTGAGCTCCTTGAAGATGAATGTTTTTTGGTTGTCTTTTTTTGTATCTTTGGTGCTTAGCATAGTGCCTGGCGCATGAAAGGTGCTCAATAAACACTTGTTGATTGACGTTCATTTGTATAGGTTGTATCCTCTTATTAAAAGGAAAACACCTTGAGGAACTATTTCATTTTTGTCTTCTTTTTGTCCCTACATACCCAATGCTTAGCAGAGCAAGTATCTGTTGAATTTTATTAAATTAAAGGAGGAATTCCAGAGGAATTTTGAAGGTCAAATGCAGAGTTCCAAAATGCTATTTATTGGTGACAGCTGGGGAAGAGCAAAGGAGTTTAATTCAATAGATATTTGCCAAGTTCTTATGATGCACAAGGCACATTTTTATGGACATACAAGTGGCCGAGGATAGGGAATATAAGATCCCAATGTGTCTTTTTTGTTGAGTTTTTAAGGAACATTTGGTTCAACAGAACAAACTTTTGCTTTGAAGGCTCTCCTTAGACAAAATGTTTTCTACTGACACATGAAAGTTGTGCCAGACTCTGACTATATAACTGACCTGACTATAGAGATAGGTTTGTTCAAAAATCCACTGAGCATTAGCATCAGGTGAGGTACAGCCATGGCAGCGAATGTATGACTAAGGTGTTTGCCAGTGGTACAGAACTGGGCTTAGATAAGGGCCCAAATAAAAGAAGGAGTCTTTATTGATGGAGAGGCACATGCCCCCATTTACAGTCAACACTGTACTAATTACGTTGAACCTCAGAACACTATATACAAAGTCTCCTCTGTATAATTCATAGCAGTGCCGAAGAGATTATACTAACCATCTAATGTAGAAAAACAAAGTGGATGGAAAATATACATTACCCAGACTATGATGTGCAGCTTTACGGGTGACTACCTGAGTTAGTCTGTGAGATACAGATATCTTGCTCAGATATAGCACATGTACCACGAGCTAGTGCCGGAAATGGGAGAACATCAGGCTGAATTCTTTCTGTGTGATGCTTTCAATTATCTCTTCATAAAAGCCTGTCTCTTTAACAGCAAAATTTTCCTAGAAATGGTATATGGTTATGAATTATGGAACACTACAATCTTGGAAGAATCAAAATTATGAGTGACCAAAATGGCAAATGAAATATGCATGATGAGATCAAATGTGATAATGTATGTAAAGTGTTTTGAAAATAACAGAACTCTGCATAAATGTCAATTATAATAATTATTATTATTATGATGGACATGAATAGTCTGAAGCATATTACCAATTACTATTTGTGTATAAGAAATAAAGTAAAATATAAACTATTTGAAGACAGGGATTGTTTTTGTATCCTCATGACCTTTCACATAGTAAGCACTTAAGCAATATTTGTTGAATTAAATTAAGTGGTATAAAAGGCATTGTTAAAGCTGGATTGACAATAAAGCAAGAAGAACAATAGATAGATAGTACAGGACCTACATGAGTAGCCCTGCCTGTCTGCCATTTTTATTTATTGATAATATCTTTTATATCACCTTCAAATCCAAATATCTCTCTCTCCTTTCCCCTACCCATAAGTCATGCCTTGTAATAAAGATTTAAAAAGAAAGAGTTCAACAAAACTAGCCAACAAATTAACCATATTTGACTGTATATGCAATGTTTCAAGACCCATATTCCTCTCTACCTGCACAGAATTAGTAAAAGGACTAGAGGAAGGAACTAGCATGTTATATTGATCCTCTAATGCAATGATGTCACACTCAAATAGAAGCAGATCCACTAAGTCATATATAAGGACTACTGTAGACTTCATGTTGACTTAGAAAACAACATATTAACATTATCTATATTTTGTTGTATTTTGATTTATTTTGTTAAATATCTCTCGATTATATCTTGATCTGGTTCAGGCCATACTCTGTTCTAATACATTTATAAAGCACTTTATGGTTTGTAAAATACTTTCCTCACAACCACATAGGGAAATAAGTAGTATAGGTATTACTATTTCAATTTTACAAATGAAGAAACTGAGACTCTGAAAGTTGGAAGGGGAGTTAGAGGTCATTAAGTCTATGCCCCCTCATTTTACACTTTTTTACAGATGAGAAAACTGAGGCCCAGAGACATGAAGAGACCTGCCCATGGTCACACAGTCAATGTCTGAAGTCAGATTTTTAACCCCCAGGTCTTCTTGACACAAAGTCAGGCATTCTGTCCACACTGTTTTTAAGTGACTTTTCCATAATCACATAGGAAGTAAACATTTCAGGTAGGATCTCTCTTGGCTCTGAGTACAGCATCTATTCATTATACCATTGCTGTCTATGGAGGAGTTTTTAAATGAAATGAATAAGAACAGCCTAGAACAGGATGTGTGTGTGTGTGTGTGTGTGTCTGTGTGTGTGCATGTGCATGTGTGAATAGATAAATAGATTTAGAACTAAAAGAGGGCTTAGAGGTCATCAAGACCAATTCTCTCATTTTGTTTTATTTTTTTACAAGAGGGTTTTTATTGTAGGTCCTTATAAAACATTCACTAGATATTTTTTTCAACAATTAAACCATCTGATTACATGCTTCCTTCTTTACACAGAAGGGAGTCCTATATAGTTTTAAAATATTGAGATATTTCTAAGAGGAAATTTAAACAAAATGTAAACAGACAAAGCAGAAAGCATACATACAGACAAAGATTGTAGTTAAAAGTTCAGGAGTGTGGGAACCGTCTTCTCAAAATGGTGTCTACTCCATGCTAGAATAATTGTGTAGAAGAAATTTCCACAGGATATTTGTTGTTTTTCTTTCTAGGTTTCTCTTAACTTTTGTGCTTGTTTTTCAAAGTTTGTACTCAACTTGTACTTTTCTCTTTTTATATTAATTTATTTGTTTTCAACAATCACTTCCATAAGTTTTTAATTTTCTCCTCAATCCCTCCCTGAGACAGCATGCAATCTTATATGGGTTCTACACATACATTCTTATTAAACACATTTTCACATTAGTCATGTTGCATAGAAAAATTAAAATGAATTGGAAAAACCATGAGAAAAACCAAAGCTAAACAAAACACAAGAGAAAATAGTCTGCTTCATTCTGTGTTCCATTTCATAGTTCTTTCTTTAAATGTGAATGACATTTTGCATCGAGTCCTTTGGAAATGTTTTAGTTCCTCACATTGCTATGAAGGGCTAAGTGTCAGAAACAGTCCTCGCACACTCTGGCTGTTACTGTGTACAGTGTTCTCCTGGTTCTGCTCATTTCATTCAGTATCAGTTCATATAAGTCTTTCCAGGCCTCTCTGAAGTCCACCCATTCATCGTTTCTTATAGCACAATAGTATTCCTTTACATTTATATACCACAATATGTTCAGCTGTTCCTCAGTTGATGGGCATTCCCTTGAATTCCATCTTGGCCATCACAGCAAGAGCTGCTATAAATATTTTTGTATATGTGGGTCATTTTCCCATTTTTATGATCTCTTTGGGATACAGCCTGAAAAGTGATATAGCTAGGTCAAAGAGTATGCACATTTTTATAGCCCTTTGGGCAGTTCCAAATTGCTCTCCAGAATGGTTAGATCAGCTCCCAGCTCCACCAACAATGATTAGTGTTCCAACTCTCCCATATCTTCTCCAGCATTTATCATCTTCCTTTTTTGTCATGTTTGCCAATCTGATAGGTGTGATGTAGTACCTCAGTTGTTTTGATTTGTATCTATCTAATCAACAGTGATTTAGATCAGCTCTGGACTTCTCATAAAAAAAATTTGAAAGTCTTCTATTAAAGGTCCATTCCCAACCCCCACAATCCCCTGTAAGATGATACTCAGCTTTGTAGAGTGTTATTCTTGATTGTAAGCCTTTATCTTTTGACCTCTGGACTATTTCAAGATCTCTCATTTTTAGTGGGAGGTGCCACGTTTTATATAATCCTGACTGTAGTTTCTTGGTATTTGAACAGTTTCTTTCTGCATGTATTTTTTCTTCCATGTGGAGCTCTGAATTTTGGCTAAGACATTCCTAGGACTTTCCCTTTTAGGATTCCTTTTAGAAGGGGATGATTAGATTCTTTCTATCTTTACTTTGCCTTC
This sequence comes from Bettongia penicillata ogilbyi, assembly GCA_023548195.1. Lineage (NCBI taxonomy): Eukaryota > Metazoa > Chordata > Mammalia > Diprotodontia > Potoroidae > Bettongia > Bettongia penicillata. The sequence goes on from JAJHZJ010000442.1 coordinate 4,049,241, forward strand.
TGGTGCTAATAGATTTGTGCAGTCTTCATTTTTTATTTCTTGAAATGTGGTATCTAGGTTTTAAAAAAAAAGTCATGATTTTTCAGGAGGTCCAATTATTCTTAAATTAGCTCTCTTTGACTTGTTTTGCGGATTAGTTTTTGATATATAAGTTACATTTTCTTCTACTTTTTCAATGTTTTGATTTTGTTCTAACATGAAACTGTTCTTACTGTCTCATGAAGTCATTGATTCAGTTCAACAAAATTAACCAACTTGTTTTTAGGCAGTCCATTTTTGGAGTAAGGTTTGCTACTTTTTCTTATAAAAATTATTCTCCTTCCAATTCTTTCCTTGAAAGCTTTTTCCTTTTTCATTCATTCATTCATTTTTTTTCTAGTTTTCTCTTTATTTCTTCTAGGTATTCGTGTAGTCCTTATGGAGAATCCATTTTTGTAGTTTGATCTGAAAAAAAAAAAAGATCCTGGTCAGTATTTTCCGTATTTATTTGTTCTTCCAGCTTTAGTTCCTGAACTGGGGCTTTGTTCCAGGGCCAGTCTCCATCCCCTGCTGTACTTTTGGGTCAAGCAATCAGCTCTACTCTGTCTTGCTCTGAATTGCCTGGGCTCCTGCATTGATTTCTACCTCTTGGGTTGGGTCCCATTTGATTACTAAGGTTCAGAGTAGTGGCCTATGCTGGCATCTCAGGGTGGAGTGTTAGGGACCCTTTGCCTGACATGTTCTGAGCTCTATGGACCACATTGGTTGCTGCCCTACTACTGTTCCCCATGGCTTCCAACACCCCTACCCTCAGGCTTTCTAAGTATCTTGGTAATTCCTGGGGGGAGTCTTCCATTCTTGTTGCCCTGACACAGAGATTTACAGATTATACAGATGTGCCACATCTGGTCATACTCGTGTTTCCTTTGTTGGAAGGTGCTTCATTTTCTATTTCCTATGGAATTCTTGCTGACTTCTAAAATGCAATTCTGGAGCAAAAAGAAACTTATTATAATTTCTCATTGGATTTCTTATTATTTGGGTTAGTGCAAACTTCAGGGATTTGGGGAGAGTAGGTATGTGGGAAATGGGCAATTTGCCTCTGTTCAGGTAGCCATCTTGGCAGAAAGTCCAACTCCTTCACTTAACAGATAAGAAAATTGAGCCTGATAAAGTTAAGAGACTTCTCTAGGGTTACACAGTTATTAAATGTCTGAAGCAAGATTTGGACTTAGGTCTTCCTGACTCTAAGCTCTGGGATCTATCTACTTATTATACCTAGCTATATGGTGGAGGCAGAGGAGTTGCAGTGGGAAAGGGATATGTGATTTGTATCACGGAGGAACCACTTATAGGATGAAGGGTATAATCCTTTGAAGTGCATAAAAATGCACACAGAGCACTGTGCTCAGCACTGGGTGGTAGTGGTGATGGCAGAGAGATAGACAGGCACCTTTCTTGACTGAGTTCACCCTCTAGTAGAAGGAAGGAAAAAGCAGGAGTAGAAAGAAACACAAGTAACTCTGAACCAAAATAGAGTATGGTAAGAGCCTAAGAAAAGATTGAGGTGTAAGAAAGGAAAGATTCATTTCTACTTGTGGAAACTGAGGGAGGTTTCATGGAGAAGAGAACATTTAAACTGGGTCTTGAAGGGGACCAGGAAGAAATTCAAAAGACAAAGTATGATGGTGGCAAGGGGCATTCCAGGAATGGAGTGAGCAAACTTATTTTATCTTCTTGACCTTCCCCCTTGTTCCTTTGAGATCTTTTGTGATGCAAAAACTGTGTCATTCTGAACGGTTATCAGCTGGAGGTAGCAGCCTAATGATTAAAAAGGAGATTTAGAAAAAAAACATGGACAAACCTATTTTTTTTTCTTTATAGAGGTGAGTATATGTTTTCAGATATGGATGATGTACTGGTTGGTTTTACTAAACTGTTATTCTCTTTTTTAAAAAAATCTTTATTAAAAAGGATGACTCACTGGGGAGGGGAAGGGATATATTTCGAAATGAAAGTGACGTAAAAAAAGATATTAATAAAAATAAGGCTGAAAATACAGAAGACAAGTAATGAGAGAAATCAGAGAACATCTTTGTGGCTCAGGGCAGGGCAGGGCAAGGGGAGATAAACATTTATGAAATAAAGGTTTAGGTGTAAGAAGCTGTATTCTGACAATGGAGTGGTAACATTGAATTAAATTCAAAAGATTTAGATTCCTATCCCACTTCTATCACTTACTGGTTACTTGACCTTGGATAAATCAATTAACCTTGCTCAGTTTTCTTATCCATAAAATCAGGGTGATAACACCTGTCCTGATTACTTCAGAGGGTTGCTGAGAAGACCCTGGAGATTAGTCTTCCGTGAGTCATCTATTACTGTATATTTTATTTGAGGCCCCTTTTCTCTCACTAAGCCCAAACCACCATGTTCAGGTTGAGGCCAAGTTTGTGGGTAAGGAGAGGCAGAGGGAATATGCTCAGTTCCCTCTCACCTGGACTGGAATCTAGCAGCCCCTGTCTGAGCCTCAGTGTCCAGCTCGCTCAATCCTCCCTATGCTGCCTTAGGAGAAATGGAATGATTTTCTGTTGGCACTGGGAAAGCTGTTCATTTTCTGGAGGGCTGCAATTGCCAAGATGGGGAATAAAAAAAATAAAATGCTGAGCTTTATAACAGCAAGTTGCTCAGGAAATAACAAGGGATCCAGCAGATAAGAAGTCAAGTCCGGTCTGGATATTTGTCCTTTCTGAAACTTCCTGCTTGGCTCTGGATGCCAGCTCTCCCCATGCCTGGAAGAGCTGAGCCTGGCCAGAGACCCAAGCTTTGAGTGTTGACTCTGATGTCCTGGATAGGATGAATTCACAAGTAAATTGGCAGAGGCAGAAATCCACAGGAACCAGTAATAGCCCTGATGCCTGGAAGCATGCTTAGTCATGCCCATGCCTGTGATTCTGTGTGCACTGGCATCCTCAGGCCTCTGTAGCTGTCTGTCCGTCTTTCTGTCTCTCCCCACGGTACCCCAGCTATGAGATGTAGAAAGCAGGTCACAGTGGAAAGAGAAAGCTGGACTTGCAGTTCAAAGACCCACTTGTGAGCTGTGTGACTCTGGATAAGCCACATTACCCCTCTTAGTCCTGGTTTCTTCAACTGTAAAATGTGAGAAAGGAATAAAATGTGTAGGACCCAACAGGGGTTCCAAGGCAAGTATTTAATAAACTATATTAAATGCTATGAAGTCATGAATTCTTGTGACTAGACAGCCAAGAAAATGGTCAACTCAGAAGACCAAGGTTCAAATCTCTATACCTGTCTGATCAAGTCTCTTAATTCTCTGTACCTGAGGCAACAATCTTGGACTCATCTCTCAAGTCACCACAGTCAAGTGGAAAGAACACCTACTTTGGATTCATTCATAGGACCTAGGTTGAAATCTCAACTCTGAAACTGGCTCCCTCTGTGATCTTGGGCACGTCACTGAAACGTCCTGGATCTATTTCTTTGCCTATAAAATGAAGGGGGTTAAGCAAGAGGGTTACTGGAATTCTTTCCAACCTGACAGCTAAGATTATAACTGGGATTGCTGTCTGTTAGTGAAGGGAGTTTCTTCTATGCTAAGGGATGTATTGAAAGCTCTTGCCCATACTGGTGGACGCATCTAGTCAGTTACTTTGTTGAGTGACTATAACTATGTCTTACGTGTAGAAAGTGATAGGTATGAGTCTTTGTGTATCTAGAGGCCAGTTAGTTCCATAGGTTACAATCAAATGCTTATGAAAACAAGTTTCAGGGCTCTGTTATTACTTTGAATCATTTGCTTCACACAGAGAAAAAAAGCAATTCTCTGAGCAAAACTAGCTTCAACTAGGTGTTTCAGTATTAACAGCTGGTGGCTCCATGACAGACAAAACCAGAGACTGGGGATATCTCCATGGAACCTAAAGCCACCACTGGAAGACCAACAGCAACTCAAAGCAGTTGTCCAATTAATTCACACCTTTTTTTAAATTAATGACAGTATGTTTCCTATGTATGTGTATGTTGAGTAAGACAAGTGAGAGAGGAAAATATCTGCACTTAATAGAACCACAAAATAAGCATTGCTCCGCTAGCCCAGGGCCTAGAAGAAATCAAGACTGGAATGAGAATCATTTAGGCATCTAAACAGCACTGGGGAAACACTGCCTCTCTTTTTCAGTCCGTTTTGGTTTGGTTTTTGCGGGCAATTCTGTTGAGCTCAGCCTGGATTTTTGTGATCAAGCTTGTTCAGTAGGGAGAGGCAGTGTGGTACGGTAGGTACCACTGGAGACAAGAAGTACAAGTCTCACCCCTGACTCAGATAGCTAAGTGACCCTCTAAGCAAGCATCTCATCTCTTCAAAGCTCAATTTCTCCTTTGTTAAATGGGGATAATAATGCCTCCAAGACTGACTTCACTCTGTTGTTACAAGGTTGAAATAGCATGATGCTTATAAAGTACACTGGAAACTTTAAAGCTCTATATAAATATCACTATTATTGTTAATGGTATTCTTATTTAATTGGAAGTCAAGTGGCATTGGTAAATGTGGGTCGGACAGCGTAGATTTTTAGAAAACTTTACGGAACTTTAGCCTAGGCTTTCATTCTGAAGTGAGTTACACAAACTTGAGTTCAGTCCCCATAATAGGAATGAGTCTGTGTCCAAATTAATTTTTAAGCCCTGAATAATGCTAGGCTATGAGTCAAGAGACCTTGGCTCAGTTATTTGCCCTGATACTGTCTGGATGTGCGACTGAACAATTGTTTACTGTCTCCAAGCCTCGATTTCCTCATCTGTAAAGTGAGGGTGAGATCACAGTTTTGGAGCTTGAAGGGACTTTAGAAGCCATGTAGTCTAATCCCTGAGGCCCAGAATGGTGAAGAGACTTGTCCCAAGTCACACAGTAAGAGCCAGGGAGTTAAACCCAGCTTCCCTAATTGCTCCTTAGGCTAATGAGTTCTTAAATTGATACTGGGTTTGACAAAGCTTTTTCTTTTTCTTTTTTTTCCTCCTGGGATTATTTGTTTTCTGTGCTTTTCCTTTTTCTGGCTGGGATTCTAAACCTAAAACCAGAGGTGTGCTGAAGTTGGCTCTTAGCTGCTAGTCAGAGCTGTTGTTAAATTTTCAGTGTGAGCATTTACATCTTTGAAATTGGCAAATATAAATCAGGGCTTGAATTATGGTTTTGTTGATTGTCCAGACTTAATAGAGTGGCAGAGAAAATATAAATACTGCAGATTAAATGTAGAAGTGTGTCATGCCATCTCTGGAGAGCAAGTTGTTAAACATTTACCAAGACACGCCTGCTAAAACCCTGAGTGCATCCAAGAGAAGAGTTTTTAAATGGATCTTCCCTTAGTGTAGCCAATCAGTCAGTAACATTAATTTGAACCTATTAAAGCTTAAAGTGGCACTAAGACTTTTGGGATACCTTATACAGCATCTGGGGAGCCTTAGATTGTAGATCTTTGTTAAAATGACAAAATCTTTTAGCTGGAGGTGAGGGGGGAATACTTTTCTAGCCTCCATATTGTGATTCACAGGCTGATTTCTTGGGACTCCGTGGAATGCCTAACTTCCCTAGGATTTACAGGGGCTGTCTTGGGTAGTAGCCACCTTGTTTATAGCAGCAAAGACAGATGAACTTTGGTTGTTTTTGTAGCAGAATCAGAATGACAGAGGTAGGGTAGACATTAAAGTCATTTTGTTGAACATTCTCATTTCTTGATGAGATGAAACTGTGAACCTATTTAAAACTTCCAGCCTCTCCATTTTGAACCCTCATTCCCTCTCCTCCCTTCCCTTGATGGAATCTGACCCCTCTTCCCCTGCCCCCCAACTCCCAAGATCTGATAAACGAGTTCACTTGAAGTTGTGAATGACTGGTAGTACCTTAAGGTTTTGTGTTTCCAGTCAATTAAATTGAACAAACATTTAACCTTTAATTAGGAAGGGAGCCTTCAGCCAAAGGGCTGAAGCTCTGAATTTCAGTAAACAGCCAGATGGCAGAGAAGGATTTAAGCCATGCATCTGGGCCTTCTCCAGACCTTGACATCATGCCCCATAGATTACCTGCCCTACTCATATGTATGATCAGCCCTGCTCAGCATCATCATGAGTAATTTAGGTTGTATTTTAAGACCTCAGATGGGCTGTCCTTTTCCCATAGTCATCGTCATTGCATAAAGGATTTCCAAAGCAGGCTGGTGTGCCAAGGGAATGACTGGCACAAAGTTCCTGCTCTCTTAGAACTTAGTACAAGATAAAAGAGAAAGATGGTGGCAGAAATAACCAGTAAGGGCTGTGATCCCTATGCCTGGATTGCACTCTTCCCTCAATGTACCTCTAGTAATACTGCCTAGCTCCAAGGCTCTTCTCAAGTTCCATCTCCTCCAGGAAGCTTTCGCTGATCTTTAGGCGTGTTAATGTTCTCTCCACCCTCAAATTATCCTCTCTGTCCACATGCCACATGCCGTAAGAGAATATAAGCTTTCTGAGGGCAACTCTTTTTTTCTTCTGACATTCCCAAGTTCTAGCACAATACTTTACGCACAGAAGGGACTTGATAACTGTTTGCTAACCGACTGACTGAATGAGAGCTAGCTGGAGACACCAAGTCAAGAACTCATCCAACTGAGGAGTGCATGTTGCTTTGGGATCCATTAGTTCCCTGAGTTCAGATCTCAGTTTTCTCACTTTTAAAATGGAAGCAAGGCCAATCTAGTTTTCAGGGTCATTGTGAAAATGAACAAATCGAAAACCACAGAACTTCTGGGCAAGTGAACCATGTATTTAATTAAATAAAAGTTATGGAAATACTTACTATATATTAGGCATAGTTCTAGGAGCTAGCTTTTCAATATAAAAATTAAAAAACAAACACAAAAATGAGCACTATTTTTTCCCTTAAGTAGCCTAAAGGGGAGGAGAGATAAATATAAAATATACACAGATAAATATAGCACAAGGTCTTGTGTTAGAAATACTATACAAATTTAAGGAGAGAGAAATCCCTTTCAGCTGGGGCTAGGGGGAAAAGAGGAAAGGAGTATTAGGAAAGGTTGTATGGAAGGGGTCATCCCTGAGTTGGGCCCTGAAGGAAGAGGAGGATTTCAATAGGCAGGGCTATGGAGGGAGTACACCCTAATCGTGGGTGATGGTTCTCTGTGATACACAGAGGAAGGAAAAGTTAAGAAACAGCAGAAAGAGATTGGGCAGAGCTAGTGGTCCAGCTGGGGTAGAACATGGAATGCACGAAGGGGAGAAATCTGAAATAACACTGGAGAAAAAGATGGAACTAGAATGAACAAATGAATGAATTAAAAATATTGATTGAGGACTATGTGCCAGGCATTTCACTACAATGCTGGGGAGTGGGGTGGGTGGGTGGGGAGTAGGGAGTTACAAAAATACAAAAAGGAAGGCAGTTCCAACCATCAAGAAGCTTACTTTATAGAGAAAGACAACACATAGCCAAATGATGGGAGAATCTATTGAATTACTGGACTCAGAGGTTGGAAGAAGCATATGTGTACATAGAGTATGGTAGGGCCAACGGTAGAACAACCTAGGTATGTGTAGATGGCAAGATCGAAGGCGAAGCATGATTTGGTGGCCCAGAATTGCCTATAATATTGCAGGTCTAACTAAGTTTGCATTTACTTTGTTGCCAGTTAGGATAGCTTAGCCCCAGAATAGGAATTCTAAAGCTGAGTGGACTGAGTGGGAAGAAATCCTTAATGCCAGGCTAAGAGGATCTGGAGGTCCTAGTGAATCACAAGCCCTCCACAATGTGATATGGTTGCTCTCCCTTCCCCACCAAAGCTAATTTGATCTTAGACGTGTTTGAGAGAGGCATAGTGTCCCATAGAAGAAAGGAAGATGCCCATTAGGATCTTTCTTATCATTTGCAGATGCTTATACACTTGATGAAAATATATCCAAAGGACTTCCTCATCCATCTGAGTAGGACATCAACCTGGTCTGTCTTTGAAACAGAGGTAATCTTAACTATTTGTAGTATTGTTTGTGTTGCTGTCCGTCCGAACCACACTGGTGAACTATTTGAAGTTGTTTTTTTTTTTTTTAATGCGCTCCCATACTCCTCATCTCCCTGATTCCTTTCATTTGCCTTTGGATCCAGGGCAGTCTCCTATCTGGGGGGTGGAGGGAAAAGTAGGGAGCTGATAATTTGTTGGCAGGTAGGTGCAGGTTGGAGTATTTCCATTTGAAAAGAGAGCATAAGGAGAGGAACTCTAAGGAAAATGTGTTGCCGAACAGTTAAAGGGCCTTACTGACTTCTGAAGGGAAATGGAGATGGGCCCTTAGGCAATGAAGAAGAAATTCAGAGAGAGAGAGAGAGAGAGAGAGAGAGAGAGAGAGAGAGAGAGAGAGAGAGAGAGTGTGTGTGTGTACCTGAATTTGCCCATTTTTGTGGCCAATTGTTATCTGACCCTGTCACCATATTGCCCCCAAAGTCTGGTTATTATATTTGTTTTTTCTAGTCTCACCCCACTCTGCCAAAGATGAGGCCACCATGCCTGGTTGTCTTTTGAGCTGGTCTCATGCTTTTGCTATTCTGTCAGATGAAACAGAAACCATACTGTGAAGGAGGAAGTCACAGAATGAGCCATTCCAGGGCCAGCAGGTGCTCCAGTGTACTGGGTGTGACAAATAATAGACTCACCTGTTTGACTTCATGTAAGGCTGCTCTCCCCCACACCCTGAATGCTAATGCACAGGTTTCACCTCACTTATCCTTTCCCTTTGTCTCTGAACTCTAGAGATAGGCCTGTATTCCTAGTAGGATTGCCTCTGGAAAGGAGGCTTAATCAAGGTCACATAGGGAAGTCAATGGTCCAGACCAGATCTCCTAATACTTTCCTCCCCCACCCCAGCTTCCCTTTCTGCTTGATTGCTTCTGTGTCATAGTTTACAAGGGAAGATGTCAAAGCTTACTGTTTCAGACACCACTCTCTGCAATTGGGGAACTGGGGGTTTTTAATTTGGACAGAAGAGAAAGTAATGGAAGTAGAGGAAAGCCCAGACTGCCGGCCTACCAATGGATTGTGTATGTCTGGGGACTAGCATCTCTTTCTAAGTCTGCAGAAATTCATCCTCAGAAGCCTGGGCCAGCTACTTCAAAAATGTGATCGGGCAGAACTAAGAGATGAATAAAAGGGCTGAACAAAGAATAAATACAAATAAATAAAATAGCAATATTGTTTTAAGAACAACTTTGAACAGATAAATAATTTTGACTATTATAAACACCTAAATTGACTACAAAGGACATATGAAGGAAGACACTATCTGAGAAAGAAATGATAAATAGAAGTGTGTATGGAATGATTTTATATATATCATATTTGTATATAATGGTAGCCAGCAGGTAGGGGAAGAAAAAAAGAAAAAAAAGAAATTTCCATAATAATGTTTTTATATGTTTAAAAGGGATAGCAAATTGTACATAATAGATTTGAAGTTTCATGTGAAATCATCTTTTTTTTTTATTGTGCCATGGTATGGAAATGCTTGTGTCATCCCATAAATTAAAAGTAAAATAAAATTTTAAAAATAAATAAGAGGATTGGATGAGGAAGGATCCTAGTCAAAGTTAGGTGGTGTAAATTTGTCGTGTAGCTAACTAGCCAGTATGGTTCTCAGATTTTCTTCAGGCGTTCCAGTGTAGGAACTTACTCAGGGTTGGAATTTAACAGTAGTTAAATATATAGTTTATAATAACTTTTATTATTTATTATAGTTTTATTATTTATTTATTATAGTTTATAATATATAATTTATATAGTTTTATAGAACATTTTGTTCACAAACACCTCGTGAGGCAGGTCACATAGTTACTTTAGCATCACCTTTTTTTAGATAAAGAAATACAGGTAGAGAGAGGACAAGTCAGTTGCCTGGGGATACCCAGCTAGCAAGTCCCATGGTGGGATCTGAACCTGTGTCCCTTAGTTCAAAATCCAGCCTACACCAGGCTGTCTCCAGCTAGTCACAGCATGGTACAGCTACTCATGGCTTTTTCTTGTAGTTTAGGGAACAGATACCAAAGTTAAAAAAAAAAAACACACCTGAGCTGGATGCTCTAAAAATATGGTCCCTTTCTATGCAACATGACTGAGGTGAAAATATATTTAACAGGAATGTATGTGTAGAACCTATATAAGATTGCACACTGTCTTGGGGAGGGAGTGGAGATGGAGGGGGGAAAGAGGGGGAGGGAAGAGAAAAAAATCTAAGATATATGGAAGTGATTATAGAGAACTGAAAACAAAATAATTTAAAATTAAAAAAAATTAAATTAAAATGTGGTCCCTGTTAAAGATTATCTTGACTCTGCCAGAGAGGTGAGAAGCATCTCCAGTGATAGTCCAAAAGCACTTCCTGTTGAAAGAAACATGAATGGAGCTCCTTAATAGCAGGAACGTAAACCAGACACTTCCAGGAAGGCTGAGAGGCAGGGCTCCCTATGAACTAGATTCCCAGTTTTTAGACTTAACACAAATATGATGTTTGTTTTTGGGACTGAAGGACAGACCCAAGCCAGGAAAGTGGCATTTCCCAGAAATCAAGGGACTGGTTGTACTGCCAGGCTGTGTCACTGCTTTTAATAGACTAGTCTCTGGAATGGTTGTAAGTGGACTCTGTTTAGGAGGGGCTTCCCCAAATGTTGTGATAGAGGAAGAAATAGGCATAAATTTAGCTTTCTCCATTTGCTCTCTAGTTCTGTTAAGAGAAAATTGTTGGCAAGCACTCTTGTGTGACCTTGACCTGCCTCTCTGAGCCTCAGTTTAACTAATCCATAAAGGAAGGGGGTTAACCTAGATGATCTCTGAGGCCCCTTTTGGCTCAAAGACTTCATGAGTAAATTGAACCTGATTTAAATTGAAACTCCAAAACTTATTGACTGTGTGACCATGGCCAAATCATTTCACATCTCTGAATACCAGCCTCTTCATCTGTAAAGTAGAGCTAGTTGTACTTGCATTGTCAACTACTAAAGGACTCTTGTAAGGAAAGTGCTTTGTAAACCTTAAAGCACCATCCAGATGAGATCTCTTCTTTTCTATCTCCTCCTCCATTTCCTCTTCCTTCTTTTCTGCCTCCTCTATCTCCTTTTTCTCTCCCTCTTTTCTCCTTTTTCTTCTCTTTCTTTTTCCTCCTTCATTTCCTCCTTTTTCTCTTCTATCTCCTCTTTTTCTTCTTTCTTCTTCTCTATTTTCTCCTTCATCTCCTCCTTCTACTTATCATCATCATCATCATCACCACCATCATTACTGGCATTAGCTTGTATGGCAGGAGATGTGGGTTCTAAAATCTTGCTCTTTAACTTGCTGGTTTGTCTGGGACAAATCACCTAAATTCTCAGGTCCAGTTTCCTCTTCTATTAAATTAGGGATTCTGAACCTTTTTTGCATCTGAACCCATTCAGCAGTCTACTGAAACCTATGGGCCCTTTCTCAACTTAATGTTTTTAAATGTATAACATAAAAGATATAGGAATACAAAAGAACCAAATACGTTGAAATATATTTGTAAAATTTTTTTTAATAAAAATTTATTTATTTAACTTTTTACATTCATTTTCACAAAATTTTGGGTTCCAAATTTTCTCCCCTTTTATCCCCTCCCCCCACACCAATACATTGAGCAATCTAATTTTCCCTATCACCAATCTGCCCTCTCTTCTATCATCCCTCCCTTCTCTTGTCCCCATCTTCTCTTTTGTCCTGTAGGGCCAGATGACTTTCTATTCCCCATTAACTGTATTTCTTATTTCCTAGTAGCAACAACAATACTAAACAGTTGTTCCTAAAACTTTGAGTTCCAACTTCTCCCCATCCCTCCCTCCCCACCCATTCCCTTTGGGAAGGCAGGCAATTCAATATAGGCCCTATCTGTGTAGTTTTGCAAATGACTTCCATAATAGTCATGTTGTGTAAGACTAACTGTATTTCCCTCCATCCTATCCTGCCCCCCATTGTTTCTATTCTGTCTTTTGATCCTGTCCCTCCCCAAGTGTTGACTTCAAATTGCTCCCTCCTCCCATTGTCCTCCCTTCCATCATCCCCCTCCCCTTGCTTATCTCCTTCTCCCCCACTTTCCTGTATTGTAAGATAGGTTTTCATACCAAAATGAGTGTGCATTTTATTCCTTCCTTTAGTCGAATGTGATGAGGGTAAACTTCTTGTTTTTTCTCAGCTCTCTTATTTTTCCCTCCACTAAAGTGTCTCCTGCTTGCCTCTTGAATGAGATATAATTTACCCCATTCCATATCACCCTCTTTCCTCCCACTGCATTTCTCTCTCACCATTTACCTTAATTTCTTTTAAGATATGGTCCCATCCTATTCAATTCACTCTGTGCTCTCTGTCTCTGCATGTGCGTGCATATGTGTATGTGTGTGTATGTGCACATGTGTACATGTGTGTGTGTGTGTGGTCCCACCAACTACCCAGATACTGAAAAGTTTTAAGAGTTACAAATATTGTCTTTCCATGTAGGAATGTAAACAGTTCACTTTTGGTAAGTCCCTTCTGACTTCTCTTTGCTGTTTACTTTTTCATGCTTCTTCTCATTCTTGTGTTTGAAAGTCAAATTTTCTTTTCAGCTCTGGTCTTTTCATCAAGAATGCTTGAAAGTCCTTTGTTTCATTGAAAGCCCATATTTTCCCCTGAAGTATTATACTCAGTTTTGCTGGGTAGGTGATTCTTGGTTTGAGTCCTAGTTCCTTTGACGTCTGGAATATCCTATTCCACATCCTTCGATTCCTTAATGTAGAAGCTGCTAGATCTTGAGTTATCCTGATTGTATTTCCATAATACTGGAATTGTTTCTTTCTAGCTGCTTGCAAGATTTTCTCTTGACCTGGGAATTCTGGAATTTGGCCACAGTGCTCTTAGGAGTTTCTCTTTTTGGATCTTTTTCAGGTGGTGATCGATGGATTCTTTCAATACTTATTTTGCCCTCTGGTTCTAGAATTTCAGGGCAGTTTTCCTTGATAATTTCATGGAAGATGATATCTAGGCTCTTTTTTTGATCATGACTTTCAGGTAGTCCCATAATTTTTAAATTGTCTCTCCTGGATCTATTTTCCAGGTCAGTTGTTTTTCCAATGAGATATTTCACATTCTCTTCTATTTTTTCATTCTTTTGGTTTTGTTTTGTGATTTCTTGATTTCTCAGAAAGTCATTAGATTCCATCTGTTCCATTCTAATTTTGAGAGAACTGCTGTCTTTAGTGAGCTTTTGAACCTCTTTTTCCATTTGGCTCATTCTGCTTTTGAAAGCATTCTTCTCCTCATTGGCTTTTTGGACCTCTTTTGCCAATTGAGTGGGCCTATTTTTCAAGGTGTTATTTTCTTCAGCATTTTTTTGGGTGTCCTTTAGCAAGGTATTGACCCGTTTTTCATGCTTTTCTTGCATCTCTCTCATTTCTCTTCCCAGGTTTTCCTCCACCTGTCTAACTTGATTTTCAAAATCCTTTTTGAGCTCTTCCATGGCCTGAGCCCACCGGACATCCACCTGGGATGTCTGGGATACAGAGGCCCCGACCTCCATGTCTTTCCCTGATGGTAAGAATAGTTCCTCATCATCAGAATTGAAAGGCGGGAATATCTGTACCCCATCAAAGTAGCTTTCTATAGTCTTATTTTTCTTCCCTTTTCTGGGCATTTTCCCAGCCAGTTACTTGACTTCTGAGATTCCTGTCCACCCCCACCTAGATCCGCCTAGCTAGTGGTTGGGGCCTGAGATTCAAATGGGCTTTCCTCAGCAGGTGGGGCTGCTATTCAGTGTGAGCTTAAGTTCTGGTGCTTGGGTGGGGGCAGGGCCGCCTCCCAGGCTCAGTTCCCTCAGGGCCTTTATGCAGAGACCTTCAGTAATGGGGTGGGGGCAGGGCTGTCTCCCAGGCTCAGTTCCCTCAGGGGGTTTATGCAGAGACTTTCAGTAATGGCCCTGAACTTCTGCCTGCTGCTCTGGGAGTCCCCGGCCGCCACTGCTGCCCTGCCACTGCCTCTGCTGCTCCCTCCGCCACTGCCTCTTGAGGGGGCCCGAGTCACGGAGACACCCCACTGCCCTCTCGGCCAGCCCAGATGTCTCTCTCACTGACCTGTAGCGCCTGTGGGTGGAGGGACCTTCCCAGCCGCCAGAGATTCCATCCCTGAAGCCTGCTCAGATCTGTTCCTCTGGGGCCGCTCGGCCAGGGCAGCACAGGGGTGGACTCTGCTGTCTGGAGCGCAATGGACCCCTGGGGACGGCTCTCCAAGGTTCTCTGGAACAGAAATCTTTTCCACTGTGTTTCTGCGTGCCTTGCAGTGCTCCAGAATTTGTGGAGTTCTTCTTGCGGGAAATATACAGGCTGTGGGTTCGGAGCTAGCATATGTTAGTCTTTCTACTCTGCCATCTTGGCTCCACCGTCTATAAAAATTTTTTTAAAAGCAAATTTGTGAGTCTCCTGGAATCAATCCACAGACCTAAAGCCCAGGTTAAGAGCCCTTTTGTTAAATGAATGGTAACCCCCATATGTAGATTTCTGCCCGGAATTTTAGCCCTCTTGTTCCAGCTGCCCTGTGGATCTCTCCTCTTGGATGTTCTGCCAGAACCTCAAACTCAAAATGTCCCTAACTGAGCTTTTCCTAGCTAAGTGATTGTTATTCTCAGTTCTAAAAACCCTTTGATTCCCAGAGTGCTTCTGGGTGCTGCTAAAACAGCTAGGTCATAAGAAGGGAGAAGAAAAAAAAAAATGGAGAGGAAAAATGGAAGAGCATAGGATCAGAGTTTTAGCACTAGAAGGGACCTTCAGGGTCATCCTCCTAATTTTATAGATGAGGAAACTAAGGCTCAGAGAGATGAAAGCAACTTGCATGTGACTAAGTATCAGAAGTAGAATTTGAACCCAGACCTTTCAGACGTCAAGTCTAGCATTGCCTCTTCTATAAGAGAAAAATAAGGGAAGGGAAAAGTGAAGGAAGAGGGAGAAAGGCAAAAGGATGAGGGATGGCATTGGCAAGAGGACCCCAACCATTGCCTCAGGGACCATTCAAAGGCACCATTTCATACACCACCTACCCTGTCCTGGAAATTTCGACATACAAGCCCATAGTGTTTGTCAGTGTGCCAACACCCAACGTATCAGAGAACCTTGTTCTGCTACTTACTACCTGTGTCCCTCTCTGGACCTCAGTTTACTCATCTGTTAAATGAAGGGATAATCAGTTCTAGCTCTAAATCCTGTAATCTCATCATTCTCTGCTCCCTCAGACTGTCAGGGTTCCCAGACTGGCATCCAGAATAGATGCTGTGCCACCTTTCTACAATGTTAATTGGATCTTTCCCATCAATTAATAGGCCTCAGATACCTTTGTTAATTTCTATTAAGGCACTGGGTCAGAGGATCTGGCCCTCTAGCTTTGAAAAGTGTAAAATATTCTGAGGTGAGGTTTTACTTTGGGACTTACTCATTGGAAATATTTGACCAGATGAGACCCTAGGCAGTACTTAGGACCCCCTCACCCCCAACCCAACCCCCTGACTTTGAAAACCCAGATGTTGGTGCTTCTGTCTCCTGTAACTATGTGTCTGTGTATGGTCAGTTATCTGTCTGTTGATCTGTGATGTATGTATTGCTTATGGTCAGACAGTTGGAAGCCCTGTCTTTTGGTTGATCTTTGTTTCTCTGTATTTCCTCTGAAGTTCAGGGTGCTGACTTTTCCCCCTGGACCAAGGGAATGATATATATGCTTGATTAAAGTGATTGTTGACCCCTCAATAGTTGATTTCCTTTTAAAAAAGCAGATCTAAGAAGATGTACAGCAGGCCCTCCTGTGTATGTTGGGGTCCTTGGTTGTCACAGCTTCCTTAGCTTGATGCTGCAAGTTTTCCTCTGTTCTATGGCAAGATACCTATTGCCTCCAGACTCTGTGTCACAGTTGCTGATGACCTAGAAAAGAAAATTTGTGCCACGAAAGCCTTTGGCCCTATGAGATAGTTCAACATCAGAAGCTGATATTTTATCAGTGGAAATGACATTGAAAAAGATGCATTACCATCTGCCATGGGGCCTTTCCAACTGACTTGGAGCGGAAATCTTCCATATGTGTTATCTTCCCCATTAGAATGGGAGCTTTGCGAGAGGAAGGGCTGTCTGACTTTTCTATTTGTGTCTTTTATACATAGTAACCACTTAATAAATGGTTTAGTTATTCATTCATTCATAAACTACAGATGACTTGCCAGTCTGCATTAGGAGAAGGAGTTCCCTACACTGATTAAATCATTGACATAAGAAAAATTACTAGATTGACTTGGAAATGAGCCATCCCATGTAAAGCAACAGACTTCAATTTAATTTTGCATGAATCTCCTGGTAGGACTGATCCTGGACAAAACAGTGAAAGACGATGGCACTGAACCAGGCCTTTTGGTGCCTTCCTCCTTTCCCCAGATGCATCAGGTGCAGGACTAACCATTGCTGAGCCCTAATAGTAGTTTGCTTTTTCTGGGCAGATCCCCTACTCACAACCTTTTCCCCTGCAAACCGAGAAGACTCTAATGAATTGTTGACTTTGTATCTTCTTTGCTGGAGGCAGCTAGATAAATGTGTTCATACAGAGGTGGCAGAGTTGAGTGGAAAACATGCTGGATTTGGTGTCAGAAGATCTGGGTTCAAATTCAGATTCTGATACTTTTACTACTTATGTGGCCTTGGATAGGTCACTCTATTTTCCTTTCCTTCAGTCACCTTATCTGGGGTCTTTTCCAGCTTGAAATCTGAGCTCATAAAATATGAGTAACCTAAATTAATTTGCAGATTTAGTGCTATACCAATGAAACTACCAAGAAATTACCTTATAGAACTAGACAAAATAATGCCAAAATTCATCTGGAGGAACAAAAGGTCAAGAATTTCAAGGGAAATAAAAAAAATCAGAATGAAGGAGGCTTATTAGTATCATCAGATCTCAAGTTGGGCTATAAAATGGGAAACATCAAAACCATTTGGCATCAGTTTAAAAATAGAAAATTTGATCAATGAATCAGACTAGACACCTAAAACCCAGAAGCAATCAAACATAATAGCTTAATGGGTAGTAAACATAAGTACACCAGCTACAAGGATAAAGACTCCTCATCCAACAAATGCTGTTAGGAAAATTGGAAAGCATTTTGGTAAAAATTAGATGTAGACCAACATCTTACATTACATGCCTTAAGTGTCAAATTGACATCATTAAAAAAAAATTAGAGGAGAGTAGAAGAAGTTAATTAACAAAACTGTGGCTAGAATTTTTAAATAACCAAAGGATAGCTGTGATCATAGGAGACAAAATGAGCAATTTTCATGTTATAAAATTGAATAGCTTTTACACAAGCAAAATCAGTACAATTAAAAGTAGGGAAAAGTGATTGTGGTAAATATCTCTGATAAGGCTGAATATCTAAAATTTATTGGAAATTGTTGTAAATTGAAAAGATTGAGTCATTACTTAAAAGATGGTGAAGGAAGGGAGGAAACATTTATGAAGGGTCTGCTCTGTACCAGGTACTGTGCTCAGTGCTTTATGAACAGCAAAGGATATGTGAACGGATATGCAAACTATCAACAATCAAAGCAAAGAATCCTCCAAAACTCTATTTAGAAAGTAAATTAAAATCAAAACAACATTGAATCCTCATTTAATACCCAGCAGCCTGACAAAGATGACAAAAGATGGAAATAATGAATGTTCAAGAAAGATAGAGACATTAATGCTTTATTGGTGGAGCTGTGAATTAGGATAACCATTTTGGAAAGCAATTTGTAATTAGGCAAACGAAAGTGGCTTAACAATTCATACCATTTGATCCAGAGAGTCCCCTTTTGAGGCATATGCCCGAAGGAGGTCACTGATGAAATGAAACTCCCAATATACACCAAAATATTTATAGAAACATTTTCTGTGGTACATAACTGGAAATAAAGTAGATGCCCATTGATTAGTGAGATTGCTAAACAAATGTTGCTGTGCTACAAGAAATGACAAATATGCTGACTACAGAGAAGCATGGAAAGACTCACATAAACTAATGTAGAATGAAATAATCAGAGCCAAGGGAACAATATATGCAACAACTTACGCCAATGAAAATGAAAAGAATATTCACCATAAAACAAAACAAAAACAAAAAAAGATGCAAAATTACAAGAAACAAACTTGTCCCCAAAGAAGAGATATGAAAAGACACTTCTCCCTGCTCCTTTGAAGAGAAGCATGTGTTTGGAGGTGTCTATGAGTTTGAAACATTGAAAAAATTGTTAGATTTTTTTCAATGTATCGATAAATTTGGGGGATTTTTTTCTTACTTCTAAAAAAATTCCTTGTTGTAAGGACAACTTTATGGGAGAGTGAGTTGAAAGAATATAGGGGGAAACAGACAGTGTAAAACAAAAGATATCAAATGTGTATAATTTTAAAAATAAACACAAAAATTTTAAAAGTTTGAAAGGGGATACAGACAGTGTTCTGTTGTTGCTATATGGAAGTACTCTTTGCTCCAGTGACAGTGGCCTCCTTTGCTATTCCAAGAAAAAGATCCTCCATCTCTTGAGCCTAAGCATTTTCTCTAGTCGTCTCTCATGCCTTGAATGCTCTCCTTTCTGCCTCTCCTGGTTTCCTTTAAAATCCCATCTTCTAAAGGATGCCTTTCCCAATCCCTCTTAATTCTAGTGCTTTCTCTCTTTTAATTTTTTCCTATTTATTCTATATATATAGCTTGTTTGTACATATCCACTTCCTTGTTGAATCCCCCATTAGATTTTGAGTTCCTTGAGGGTTGGAGTACTGTTTGCCTCTTCTTATAACCCAAGCACTTACCACATGGTAGACATTTAATAAATGTTTATTGACTGACTGAATTACACAATCATTTAAAATGTGACATGATCAGTTTCATATACCAACCTCTTGTTCTTTATATATTGAAATGCTTATGTTTCTTAATGATTGTTATGGTCATTCTCTTTAAAAGGAAATTTTTAAACGGGAAAATGTGGTTTCAAAATGTAATGTCACTTTTTTCCCTCTAACCTATCTTATTTCTTCCAATTACATGTAAAGATAGTTTTCAACATTCATTTTTTAATAAGATTCTGGGTTCTAAATTTCTGGTATATGTTATACACATGCGATCAACATCATTTTTTTTTAACAAAAAAACCCCCAAAATATATCAACAAAATCTACTTTGATTTTAGAAAGAAAAGGAAATGTGAATTTAACTAATTTGGATTTTTCGACTTACTGTCATAAAATTGGTAAAGTTGACAAAAGATGAAAATGTTGGAGAGACTGCGGGAATGTAGGCACACCAATGCTTTGTTGGTGGAACTGAGAAGTAGGTCAACCATTCTGAGAAATAATTTGAAATTTTATTCTTCAAATCATTAAATTGAATGTGCCCGTTGACCCAATGATACTACTACTAGACATGCCCCAGGGAGGTTAAAGACAGATGGAAAGTTCCCACGTTTACAGAAAAATTTATATCAACACTTTTTATAGTAGCTATATTACTATAAATCTGGGAAAATCTGGATACCCATCAGCTGGCTGAATAAATTATGCTGTATCAATGTAATGGAATATTATTACACTGTAATAAATGATGGACCTAAAGAATTCAGAGAAATTTGGAGAGACTTCATAAACTCATTCAGGGCTAAGTGAACATGATAGCCAAAATTATGTAAAGGAAAACAGCAGTGAAAGACTTTAGAACTCTTATCAATGTATTGACCAATCATGATTTTAAGACTGATGGTAAAATATTCCTGCCTCCAATTGGGAGAGAAGTGGTGACCTAGAGGTATAGGATAAGGCATAAATGATCAGATATGACCAATGTGTTGATTTATTTTACTTGATTGTAATTATAAGGGAAATATTTATGGCAGAAATAGAGAGGAATGTCAGCCAATGGGAAATAAAAATACATATAAAAAGGAAGAGAGCACCAATAAGATATTTTAAAGCAAAATTACTTATATATGTGATCAAAAATATTTCTAATATAATTCATATATATTTTAAAATTCTGTATGAATAACATATTTGCACTCTTGTTTTCTAAGGAAAAAATATCAACTCAATAAGCATTTATTAAATGTTACAGGCACTGCGCTAAGAGGTGGGTATACAAATACAGGTAAAAAGAAAGAGAATCCGCTTCTCAAAGAGCTCACATTCCAATGGGGGTAGACAAAACAGAAAAAGGAGCTAAAAAGCAAGAGAAGACAGGAGGAAGGCATGTCCACCGGAGGTAGGGGTGGGGAGAGTCCAGAGTGAGATTATCGTTGTTGTGTTTGCCCTTCGTTTTCAAAGAGGACCATGACATCAGGAAGGTGATGCCATGACTTGCAAGTGAATTGGATTTAAGCGAGGAAGGGCTGTGCAAAGTCACCAGCCTCACTTTCTCCTCCGGAGCCATCTGGGTCCAGTGGCAAGATACAGATCAGAACTAGGAGAAGAAAGAAGGGCCCTTCCATGAGATACAGGTTCAAGGTGGAATTCATGGATGAGAGATAGTGATTACAGGAATAGAAGGATTTTCAGAGTAAGAAGGTGACTGGAGGAGGTGAGAAGATTGGAGATGAGAAGGCAGCTAAGGCATATGGGGAAGTATAGGTCATGTTAGAGTCTGGTAGTAAGTCAAAAAGGGTTGCTAGATGAAACATAATAGCTGAAGGCCCTCCTTTTAGAAACGAACAGACTGGGGCCAGAAAACTGAAGTGGCTTGCTCAGGGTAAAGAGCAGAATCTCAGGTTCTTGCTGCTCCTACCATGCTTGTACCATGCTCGTTGAAATAAAAGAGTGATAGATGCATCCCATGATCAAAACATAGCCTATCACCTTTCCTCTCAAACCTGACCTCCTAACTTCTCTTGCCCTATTGATAGCAAAAGATGTCCTTTTAAGAAGATGCCCTATTAAAAGACAGCATGGCATAGGGAAAGGGTACTGGCCCCAGAGTTAGCAGATTCTGACTCTAATGCTTACTCGTTGTGTGGTCTTTTTTACTCACCTTTCTCATCTGTCAAATGGTAATACAAATACTTGTGATATCTCAGAAAGGGCAGTTGTGAGGAAAGTGCTTTGTAAACCTTAAAGTACTACATATTGATGTGATCTGTTATTTCTCTTGTTCCAGCCTTGACCCTTCTGGGTTACATTTAACTCGCCCTCATGAACAAACAGTGGCCAAGTCCTCCCATTTCTATTTCCTAAACTTTTCTAGAATTTTCCCTTTATGCTCACTGTGCCCCTATATTCACCGTTACTTTTCACCAGCGCCATTGAAATTGTCTTATCGGTCTGCCTAACACTTTGGTTGTTGGTCAGTCATTTCCAGTTGTGTCTGACTCTGTGACCCTTGGCAAAGATACTGGAGTGGATTGCCATTTCCTTCTCTAGCTCATTTTACAGACGAAGAAACTGAGGTAAACAAGGTTAAGTGACTTGCCTAGAGTCACATAATTATTCTAAGTGTCGGAGGCCAGATTTGAACTGAGTAGGATGAGGCTTCCTGACTCTGGACCCAATTTACTATCTGCTGCACCACCTAGTTTCCTAGTACTTTTATGTCTTTTCTAACTCATCCTTCATTGTATCACTAAAGTAATCTTTCCAATATGAAACTTCCATTGGACATCTCATATTTAAAAAATTCTACTAGATTCCCCACTATTCCAAAAGACAACTGAAAACTCCTCAGTATGGCATTTAAGGATCTCCATAACTTGAGGTCCCCCTTTCTGGCTACATTTCATTCTCTGTTGCCCCTCTCAGTTAATTAACCAACCAGTAAGTACCCTCCTAAGTTGGAGATCAGGGGGAAGTGCTTTCTAGGCACATGGAATAGGCAATGCAAAGGGTAGGGGGACAGGAACTGAAATGTTATATGTGAAAAACAGAGAGAAGGCTAATTTTGCTGGATCACAGAGTGCCAGTGATGTCCAGTGAGGATGGAATGACACAGCATGTCTTGTTGCTTAGGGCTTTAAAAGCCCAAAAAAAGAGTTAATATTTGATTCTAGAGGAAATAGGGCATTGTAATGCTGATTAGAGAATTAAAGATCTTCCCCATCTATTTATGGACCTGCCCATTAAGGGAAGCTTGATTAGGGGAGGCCCACACCTTTTGTTAATTTCTAATGCACTGGTTCTCAGGGGTTGAGATGCCCTCTGACTCTGAAAAGTGGGTAAATACTCTGAGGTGAGGTTTTACTCTGAGGCTTACTCATTGGAGGTGTTCGTTTGGCCAGAGGAGACTCTGGGCAATGCTAAGGAGCCCCTCCCCTCTCACCCCTATATAATCAGACAGTTGTCTGTCGGTTGATCTGTGATATATCTAGGGTCAGTTAGAAGCCCTGTCTATTGGTTGATCTTTGTTTCTCTGTTTCTCTTTTCTCTGAAGTTCAGGGTGCTGACTTTTCCTCCTGAACTAAGTCTATATATGTGTTTGATTAAGGTGATTATTGACCCCTCAAAAGTTGCTTTCCTTTTAAACAAGTGGATCTAAGAACCTGTGATAGCAGGCCATCCTGGGTATGTCAGAGTGCTTACTTTTACAGGAGCTACTGGCACTGATGGAGTGATTTGTGTGTAAGGGAAATGACTTAGACAGCAGTATGGATGATGAGCACTTGTGATGAGAAACTTGAAGTGGTGAGGCCAGCTTGGGGGTTGCTGCCATAATAAGCAAGAAGTAATGATGGCATCAAGTAAATTGCTAGATAAGGGGCCTGATACAAGAGATGTTGTATGCAAAGGTCAAAGCAGTATGACTTGGCAAGTGGTTGGAAATGTGGATTGGGAGAGAGGGAGGAATCCAGTATAATCCCAGAAGGATAGTTGCACTTTTTGACAGAAGTGGGGACATTTGGAAGAGGGGAGGGGCAGGGGAGGAAAAGAATGCATTTAGCTTGAGACAAATCATCTTATATCTTATAGATACTTATATGTATTTCCTCCCATAATACCTTGAGGGTAGGCATACTTTCTCGCTTTTGGTTTTTCACTTTTATATCCTCAGAGCCTAACACAGGACCTGGCTCATAATTGGCATTTAAAAACACTTGTTGAGCATTTAAAACTATTTCCCTTCATGCACTCATCTCTAGAGAAGCTGCCTTACTCTCCATTCCCTGACCTTGTCCTGATGTTTTCAGCTGCTGTATATGGTCCCCTATGCCTGCAATGACAGTTGTAGGCATGGGGAGAAGGAGGAACACAGGATCAAGATGGAAGAGTCTTTACATCATCTCATCTGATACCAGGGAGAACTCCCCTCTTCAGCATCTTTAAAGGTGGATTTTGAAAAAGGCTTCTTGGAAAAAGACTTCTAAGAGAGAATCTGTTATTTTCTGAGGCAACAACCCCTTGAGTTTTTGGACAGAATCTCAGTAACTAAGAGCCCATCCCACCCAACTTATACCTGAGTAAGAATTAGCTGTCATGGAAAGGGAGCTGAATTTGGAGTCAGAGGACCTTTAAATCCACCTCTGATATTTATTACCAAGTCATTAAATTTCTTTGGGCCTTAGTTTCCTCAACTATAAAATGAGGGAGTTGGACTAGGGGACCCTGAGGTCCTTTTTAGCTGTAGAGCTAGGATCCTGTCATCTTTAGACCCAGGGCCACTAATGAAGAGGAATCCACCCCCTCCTCATTGGCAGTTAAGTGGCATTGTGGGGAGAATACTGGACCAGGAGTCAGAAAAAGACCTGAATTCAAATCTAGCCTCACACACTTACTAACTATGTGACCATGGGCAAGTCACTTTAATTCTCTGAGCTTCCTCATCTGAAAAATAGGGATATAATAGCACCTACCTCTCAGGGTTTTTCTGAGGAAAAAATGAAATATTTGTAAAGTGCTTTGCAAACCTTACAACACTATATAAATGCTAGCTGGTATATTATTTTATACTATTATTAATTATTATTATTACTTCTTGATGCTGCCTCTTCCACTTTGAATGGTTCTAATTGTTAGGGCAGCTAAATGGTGCAGTAAATAGAATGCAGAACCTAGTCAGGAAGACTCATCTTCCTGAGTTCAAATCTGGCCTCAGACATTTACTGGCTGGGTGACTCTGGGCAAGTCACTTAACCTTGTTTGCCTCAGTTTCCTCACCTGTAAAATGATCTGGAGGAGGAAATGGCAAACCCTCCAGTATCTTTGCCAAGAAAACTCCTAATGGCATCTTGAAGAGTTGGATATAATTGAAAAATAACAATAAAAATGGTTAGAAATTGTTTCCTTTCATGTTGTCCCAATGCGCTTCTTTATGTCTTCTGCTAACTGCTCCTAGTTTTGTTCTCTGAGGCCTGCAGACCAAGTGTAATCTCTCTTCTGCACAAACGCCCTCGACATCTTCAAAGACAGCTATTCTGTCTCCCCTTGCCAAGTGTGTTTCTCCATCTGGTCCACATTTGGCTGACTAGAGAGTGCCCTCACCATCTTGGTCATTCTCTTCATCCAATTTATTAATGTCTTTCCTAAAATTGTCTTTCTTTCAGTTTCAGAACTGAACACATTTCTTCAGATATGGTCTGACCAGGGCAGAGAGGCTGTCAGTTCTTTACTCTTGGACAGCATACCTTTTTGCAGGCCATTTACTGTTATATTTGCTTTTTTGGCTGCTGTATCACATTGTTGGCTTGTGTTCAACTTATATGGTTTGAAGTCCACTAAAACCCCTAGTCTTTTCTTGTGATCTGCTATCTAGGCACGTTTCTGACATCTTTTATTTGCAAAGTTGATTTTTTTGAACTCAAGAATAAGAATTTAGGTTTATCCCTGTTAAATTTCATCTTATGTGATTCAGTCCAATGTTACATACCTTGTTGAGATCTTTTTAGATTCTGATTTTGTCATATGTTCACTATTTCTCTTAGAGTTATAGCGGGAGGAAAAGGATAAGTCAGCAAAAGACACAGAGAAGAATTGTTCTTGGAGGAGGAAAGAGATCCATGACGATGGAAGCCAAGGAAGGAGAGAAATATCTAGAAAAAAGAGGGTATGCCCCCACAGAGATCAAGGAAGATGAGAGGCAGCTAGATGACATAGTGGATAGAATGCTGAGTTTGGAAATAGGAGGACCGGAATTCGCATCCAGCCTCAGATCTTATGTAACCTTGGGCAAGTCACTTAACCTGTTTGCCTCAGGTTCCTTACCTGTAAAATGGGGATTATAATAATAACACCTACCTCTCAGATGAGAATCATATGAGGTAATAGCTGTAATGTGCTTTGCACAATGCCTGGCATATAGTAGATACTATATAATTTCTAGCTATGATTATCTCTTGGTTGTTCCACCAAGGAAAAGAAAGTGGATGAAACAGGCAAGTGAAAATAGTGGGGGACAAGGGTGGTTAGGATGGGCCTAGCATAAAACCTTAGACTAAACAGTGACTGGCTGATAGAGGGCACAGTAATATAATGGGGGGCAAAGTGATGGTCATCTCTACCTTGATATTCTCTCATTGGGAAATCTGGACAGTCTTCTCTACTGTGACCATTCTTAAGAATGCAGAGAATGTATAAGTGCTGAGCTGTCCAAAGTTCCAAAAATGCACCACTGGACACATATTTTAGGCCTCTAAATGTGCCTTGAGGCAGAATAGGATTACAAAATTTAAAACTGGAAGAGACCTCAGAAACCAGGACAAATAAAGAAATTGAGGTCTCATAGATTTAGGTGATTTGTCCAAGGTAACAGAAGTTATAATATGAAAATAATAATCCTTTGCCTACTTACTTAACAGGGTTGCTCTGAAAAAAGTACTTTGTAAACCTGAAAATGCTATACAAATAAGAATACTTTTGTTAGTAATTAGCAGAGCAAAGATCTTACGACCCCTCTTCACATTCAAACTGATCTACTGGCTGCTTCCCTGATTCAAAATCTCTTTTTCCATTTCTGTGTCTTTGTACAACTGATGCCCAGGTATGGAATGCATTCCCTCCTCACCTCTGCCTCTTCAGCCCAGCTCATATGCTACCTCCTGCAGGAAACCTTCCATGATCCTGTCTAGTTATTAGTGAAATCCCCTTCGGTCTAAAATGCCCCCATACTCACTTAGCTGTGAACACGCCCTTCCTCCCAGTGAGTAGAATGTGAGATCCTCATGAGCAGGTACTATTTAGTTTTTTGTCTTCTGTGCCTGACACATAGTAGGCCTTGAACAAATGTATGCTGAATTCGATTGCTATGGAATCTATCCCTTCTTCTGCTCCCTGCTCCCTGCTCCCCTCTCCTGTTGGCTCTCCTCTGGCTGATTTGATTTCCAGCTGTGCTGTAAGGAATATTTCCCAGATGTTGCATTCCTATTTGGTTTTTCCTCATTTGTATTAAAGGCAGAATCTGCAGTCCAAATAATCACCTCAGTCTGTGAAAGCGCCATAGAGCGAACTCTCTAAATGAGACAGCCCATACCAGCTCCCAGTTTTCCCTTCATTTCTCACTGGCCCTCCTCCCCCTCAGTTTGCTCCCAGTGAGTGGATTACCTTACTTAACCCTCTTCAGCAAAGTCAGGTGAATCTTTAGAATCTCAATTCCCAGCTGCTCCTCTCTGGCGACTCTGCTATTTTATGTCTGACCCCCCCTCCCCATGCCAACTCCTTCTTTTTTCACTCTTTGCTCTTTATCTTTAGATACAACCTCAGCTCAGCCCTCCCTTTGTTGCTTCTTCTAGGTGTTTGTGGACTCATTATTCCCCTAGCATCTTATCATGGGAAACTTGTCCCTCCGACTTTGGGATTGTTCTATAATTAGGTGGCCTGGTGGGTGGCTGCAGGACTGATGAGAAGAGCCAAGGCAATGAAGTGATTTCTGGCCTAACAGAAAGACTCAGGTCTCTCTCAACCTTCTTTCTCATCCCCACTCCACTAGTCAGGACTTGATATTCTTGTCATACTGGGATCCAATTCAGCAGACATTTATTAAGGACTTACCGGAGTTCAAGTCTCACTTCTGACACACACAGGCTGTGTGACCCTGGGCAATTCATGTAAACTATCAGTGCTCCAAGCGTCTGTCTAAAGATAGCAATAGCTAACATTTGTGTATATGCTAAGGGCTTTACAATTATTGTTTCATGTGATTTTCACAACAACCCTGGTTGGTAGGTGCTATTATATTCCCATTTTACCAATGAGGAAACAGGCGAACAGAGGTTAAGTGACTTGCCCAGGGTCACACAACTAGGAAGTGTCTGAAGCCAGTTTCAAACTCAAGTCTTCCTGACTCCAAATAGGAATGTAAACAATTTAACTTTATGGAGTCCCTGTGATTTCTCTTTCATGTTTAACTTTCAATGCTTCTCTTGAGTCTTGTGTTTGAATGTTAAAATTTCCATTCAGCTCTGGTCTTTTCATGAGGAGCGCTTGAAAGTCTTCTGTTTTTTCCCCCTGAAGGATTATATTCAGTTTTACTGGGTAGGCTATTCTTGGTTTTAATCCTAGCTCCTTTGCTTTCTGGAATATCATATTCTAAGTCCTCTAGTCCGTTAATGTGGAAGGTGCTAAATCTTGTGTGATCCTGACTGTGGCGCCTTCATGTTTCTTTCTCTAGCACCAGCAAAGAATACCCTGTGATCTCTTCCTGATTTCTTCTGTCAGATTGTTTCTGGGCTGAGAGCTTTCAAAGCTGCTGCTGCTAATGTAACTGCTTCCCAGGCCCACCACAACTATGACTGTGGTCAATCAAACGACTACTTGGGTGACACACCTCTCCTGCTGACCTTCTAAGTCATCTTAGGCTGGAAAAATGTTGGCTCTGGCTCCAAAATTTGATTTGAAGAATTATTTTAAAGTTATTTGAAGGATGATATTGGGAGTATTCAACTGGGTTGCTGCCTGTCCTTGGCCATCTTGGCTCCACCTTCGTCCCTCTCCTCTCCACTCCCCGCCGCACCTGCCCCTGCCTTGAGCTGTAAGCTAGGGATTCTATGAGGTAGAGGTGAGGAGAGAGTGCATTCCACAGGTGAGCACTTGTACAAAGGCACAGGGGTGAGAGATTTATTTGGGCCCAACAGGCATTTTTGGATCATCAGATTTCAGTTTAGAAGGACCTAATAGATCAAGTTCAGCTCCTTCATATTTACAAATGAATCTGATTCAGACTTGCTCCATATCATACAGGTAGAAGGAACAAAATTGAGATTCAGATCAGGCCTTCGGACACCAGGGCTTGCATCGTTTTCATTATACCACAGCTATCTCTTTGATTGTCTAAAATTATGGATAGGATCTTGACTTCCTTTTTAATAATTCATAAGCATACTGTCCCCCCTCCCCTTGTTCTCCTGAAAGCCTGGAGGAAGTCTAAGACTTTGGAGGATCCATGAAGATGGGGAGGGGAAAAGGAGAGGAAGATAGGTACAGGCTTAAAAGAAATGATGATCTTGATATCAAAAACTCTGGAGAGACACAATCTGTATTTCTGGGAAAAACAGGAGAAGAAAATGGAGCAGACAGCTGGTGAATGTGGACAGATTTTCTGTTGCTAATCCTCCCGGTCCACAGCTTGTCCAGAAATGCTTTGGAAATCATTTGACTCCTCAAAGGTGGGCCAAAAGTCACTGAAGAATTTAATCCCTTTATCAAAACTCTCCTTCTTCCCTCAAACACGGAGTTAAGAAAGTTCTATATCTGGGGAAAATAAATAAACAAAAGTTAAAGCAAAAATAGCTCTGGCCCCCTGGCCCTTGCCAATTTCTCATTTCCTCCTGTGAGAGGCTTTCTCCAGTACAGCTGCCCCTGGAGAGTGTGGAGGGCAGTTGGAACAATGTGAACAGTGCAGCCAGCGGAGGTTCCCGGGGAAGCACAGCTGGGCACATATTTTTGGCCCCCAAAGAAGTGCCTGGAGGCGGAATAATCTTGCAAGTTTCAGAAACATAAGTGTCAACAAAAGTTTTGTTGCTCCCTCACTTGGAGACATTTAGGAAAGCTGTGGCAAATTCGGAACACATATGTACCTCCAGGCCAACATTTTCAGACGATGGAAGCATCAGACACACCCTCATGACCCATTTTCAAACCCATCTCCCTCAGGCCAGCCCTAATTCTTTATGTTTTCATTGGAGGATCTCCTAACACTGAGAACATGGAAGTCAAGCATCCAATTTGTTATTCTCATCTTTCCACCCGTCTCTTAGCGTCTCTGTTTTGTTTGGATTGGAATATCTGAAGGGGAAGGAGAGACCCGTTTACTTATTTTTGTGTCACTTACAGAAAACTCAGCATACTGTCTGCATTTCATAGCAGTGAGTGTTGTTAATCAAATGTTGTTAATCATCACCTCCCCCATAAAACTGGCTTCCCTTTCTGACTTCCTCATTCTGACTGAAGTTCCACCATTCTCCCAGACACTTTGGCTCTTAACTGAACACATCCTTGTTCCTTCGTCTCCCATAGTTCCCACATCCAAGCAATCACCATGTCCTGATGACTTTTCTTACCCAACATCTATTTTCTTTTCACTCCAGTGGTCATTACCTTTAAAAGCTCCTGCCTGTATTAGTAATACATCCTATTCAGTGACTTTCCTGCCCTAAAGTCATTTATTAGAACCAGTATCAGATTCATCTGATGAAAATGTCCCAAATGTTTATTTCCAACTTTATACATTTCTTTACTCATGCAGCTCATTAATTCTCACCATCACCCTTTCCCTCTACTTATCCAAACTCCAAGTGTTTGCTGAGTTGATTATAAATGTATAACATAGTGATGGACACTGAGAGGTGATACAAAAGCATGTTTGAAAAAACATGAGAAAACAAAAACTTGTTCTCTAGGAGCTTAAATTCCAGTTGGTGAAGAGATTATATATAATGTATATACACATATATACATACATATGGATACATACACACATATATATGTGCATATACACATACATATATATAATACAAATATATATATTTTGTTCAATCATTGTTCATTTGTATCTAACTCTTTGTGACCCTGTTTAGGGGTTTCTTGGCAAAGATACTAAAGTAGTTTGACATTTCCTTCTCTAACTCATTTTATAGATGAGGGACTGAGGCAAACAGGGTTAAGTGACTTGCCCAGGGTCACATAGATAAGTGTCTGAGACTGGATTTGAACTTGTGAAGTTGAGGCTTCCTGATTCCAAGCCCAGGGCTCCATCTACTATGCGACCTCGCTGCCTACATATACCTATACATACATATACATATACACATCTATGTATGGCATGTATATAGGTGTGTGTATATATATATTTATGTATAGATATGTACAGAGACATATACATGTACATATGTATGTATATATGCACACAATACTCATGCAACTGTATGTTTCAGTGGAAGAGTGCTGAACTTAAAGTCAGAAAATGTGACCTGAGTCCTGGTTCTATCACTAACCAGCCATGTGACTGGTCAATTACTTAACTTCCTTGACACTCACAACTTTACACTAACTGCTTCTTGGGATATTGGTAAGAAAATTTTTTTTTCAAACTGAAAAGTTTTATTTAAATATGAGATATATTATATTAATACTGGATGGATACTATTTTAATGTGAGCAATTGGTAGTATTACTGTTAGGAACAGAGCCTATGATTGTATTGATACAAGGGACTCTCAGAACAGGGAATTCCCTCTATCAATACAGATTGGCACCTTCTTTGCAACTTAATGGTTTAGAGAGGTGTCTTGAGCGTTAAGAGAGAAGTAACTTGTCCAGGGTCACAAAACTACTATGTCTGAATCAGGACTAGAAGCTGGGTCTTCTTGGCTCTGAAGTCAATTCTCCAGCCACAGGCCATAGTCCTAAGTAATTCTGTGAGGATAAAGAGGTACATATGACTTAATGTACAACGAGTAGACTTGCAAAGCACCACATTTTTAGGAAACTCATTCATCTCAGATCAGGAAACAATCAAAACAAAAGAAATATAAGTAATGTTTGCTTGAGAATACATGGATATGGAGCGAGAGATGAGGCAGCAGCCTTTCTGCCTCTTAGGTAGCTCCCGGCAGTCTTCATTCATGAGATACCAGAGAAGAGAGACCGTCTACAACAGTAATGATAATCATCATCGTAGCAACAATAATAGCTACCATTTATAGCTCTTTAAGGTTTGCAAAGTGCTTTACATAGGTAGTAAGTTTCTGAGGAAGAATTTGAACTCAGGTCTTCCAAACTCCAGGTCCAATGTTCTACCCCTTGCACCAGCTAACTGTTTCTTTAGTATATCTCTGGACTTATGGTTCAGCAGCCAATTAAAAGAATTTTCATCAATTATACGGTAGGAATCTCTGAGTCACTATGAGTGACAGGAAACAGTCTGAGGATATCTTTGCATGTTCTGAACAGGGGAAAGAACCCTAATTGGAAATTTCTGAACAGAGCCTTGATGAACCCTCATTACCTAGGATGCAAAACAAATACTTTTTCAGAACCATTAAGATCTCTTCTGACTCTGAAATTCTGCAAGTTAGGATGCATCTGAGGTTGGAGACCTTGCATTTGTAATGAGATTGTTTTTCTCCAGCAGCACCCTGGGACCTGACAGTAGGAGTATAGGGTGTGTGGAGAGGGGATGACCAAAGGTTGGGGACAGACATGATGTAGATAGCGAAAATGCCAAAAGGTAAGGAGGCCTAATATATCAATGAGGGCAGTGTTAAAGTAGCTAACCATGGAGTCAAGAGGAATTAGAAGAAAACTAATGGGCTTAATAAAGTAGGAAGGATTGGGTGATTGGTAGTCTTGTTTAGAGCAGAAAACATATGAAGTGGGGGAGAGAACATTAAAAAGTGGTCATCAGAGAGTGGGAGAACCAAGTTCAAGATTTATAGAATCACAGGGTCATAGGTTTGGAACTGGAAGTAACCTTACACATAATTTATTCCAGCCTCTTAATTTATAAATAAGGAGACTTGGGCACAAAGTCACACAGCTAATGTATGGAAGAGTTCTCTGACTAAATTCAATGTTCTTTCCTTTACAGAACCTACTAAGTGTAAAGTACCATGTTACATACCAGGGGAGATACAAAAGTTAAATAAGATACAATCTGTGTCCTCATGGAACTTAGAATTCATTAGAAGATATGATGCATACATAAATAAGCATATCTCTTACAATCTGGTTTCAATTCATCCCATTCTTCTGAAATAGCTCTCTCAGAAGCGACTAATTACCTCTTTATCTCCAAATCCAAGGTCTTTCCCCCCATCTTCATATTCCTTTGTCTCTCTACAATCTTTGGCATCTTCTTCTTGATAACCTCATTTCACTTTTGTGGTACTATATTATTGTAGCTTGACTCCTACCTTTCAGACCATTCTTTCTCTATCTCTTTTGCTGGCTCCTCACCCTGCCCCTTCCTCTTAGATGTAGGTATTCTGGGTCTTCTTTTCTCTATATATTCTTTTTCTCAGTGATATCCACTAGCTGGGATTCAATTATTTCAATTATTCAATCAGTTTTTTGCAGTTGACTTTCAAATCTGTATTTCTGCCCTCCATTATTTTCAGAATTCTAGATTTCTATTATCTTTTAATTTTTTAAAATGAATTTAACAAACAAACATTTCAATATACAAAGATTAAAAAAGAAGATTGTATATGAACTTGGGAACTGTTTTGGTTGTATCACTGAAATTGAACCTAATAGTAAGAAAACTGCCCTACTTATCTATGTCTCTTTCTCCACTTCTCTGCTTCCTTCTCTGTATTTTTATTTTTTCTGGGTAATTAATCATTAGTGAATAATTAATAGAAGAATGATCATTTGGCTATCTCTCATAAACCAAAGACTGCTTCTAGGGGCCTCTTTATGCTTATAGACCCTCCTTCATTGTATTTTCAAATGTTTCATTGGG
Organism: Bettongia penicillata ogilbyi; assembly: GCA_023548195.1. NCBI lineage: Eukaryota > Metazoa > Chordata > Mammalia > Diprotodontia > Potoroidae > Bettongia > Bettongia penicillata. Next base: position 4,082,171 of record JAJHZJ010000442.1, read on the forward strand.
TATCTTTTTTATTTTCTTTCCTGGTTTCGTTATCACTACCCACCAAGACTCCCCTCTAAATAGAAGCCTTCTCTTGTGTAACAACACCTCCTTGGATATACTCTGAAATATAAACTTGTTCTGAATGCTGTGTTCACAAAAGGAGCCGTGATTCCTGACTGGATGAAAGAATAATGAATACTGATATAAGACATATATGAGTTGGAGGCAGGCATATTTCAAGAGAGGGAGTCAGGAGAGAGAGACAGAGACAGACAGACACAGATTTTTGAATAGCATGAACTTTGGTTTTTGAGGGCTATGGACTTGTACCTCAGAGGCAATCTACTCCAACCCATTACTAAAGAAATACTGCTCTATAACACACCAGCCAAATGGTCATCCAGCCTTAGCTAAAGACTTTTAATAAGAGTTCACTTTTAAACAACTCTAATTGTTAGGAAGTTTTCCCTTACATCAAACTTTCTAGAGTCAAGCAGAATAAGTCTAATCCCTTTTCTATGTGGAAACCCTTTAAATACTTTAATCCATCTGAACTGACATTTCAAACAGTTGACCCAAAATGCATTTATAGTTTGATAAAACTCTCTAATCTTTTTCAGAGACACTGATGAACATCCAGGCCTCCCTTCTTTTTCTTTTTTCTTTTCTTTTTAAATTTACTTATTTAACTTTTAACATTCACTTTCACACAATTTTGGGTTCCAAATTTTCTCCCCATTTATCTCCTCCTCCACCCCAAAACACCTAGCATTCTAATTGCTCCTATCACCCATCTACCCTCTCTTCTACCATCCCTCCCTTCCCTTGTTCCCATCTTCTCTTTTGTCTGTAGGGCCAGATAACTTTCTATACCCAATTACCTGTATTTCTTATTTCCCAGTAGCAAGAACAGTACTCAACAGTTGTTCCTAAAACTTTGAGTTGCAACTTCTCCCCATCCCTCCCTCCCTCCCCACCCATTCCCTTGGGGAAGGCAGGCAATTCAATATAGGCTATTATCTGTGTAGTTTTGCAAATGACTTCCATAATAGTCGTGTTGTGTAAGACTAACTATATTTCCCTCCATCCTATCCTGCCCCCCACTGCTTCTGTTCTCTCTTTTGATCCTATCCAACCCAAGAGTGTTGACTTCAGATTGCTCCGTCCTCCCATTGCCCTCCCTTCCATCATCCCCCCCACTCTGCTTATCTCCTTCTCTCCCACTTTCCTGTATTGTAAGATAGGTTTTCATACCAAAATGAGTGTGCATTTTACTCCTTCCTTTAGTCGAATGTGATGAGGGTAAACTTCATGTTTTTTTCTCAGCTCTCCTCTTTTTCCCTCCACTAAAAAGTCTCCTGCTTGCCTCCTGAATGAGAGATAATTTACCCCATTCCATTTCACCCTCTCTCCTCCCACTACATTTCTCTCTCACTGTTTACCTTAATTTCTTTATGGTCCCATCCTATTTAATTCAGTCTGTACTCTCTGTCTCTATATGTGTGTGCACGCGCGCGTGTACGAGTGTGTGTGTGTGTGTGTGTGTGTGTGTGTGTGTGTGTGTGGTCCCACCAACTACCCAGATACTGAAAAGTTTAAGAGTTACAAATATTGTCTTTCCATGTAGGAATGTAAACAGTTCACCTTTGGTAAGTCCCTTATGACTTCCCTTTGCTGTTTACTTTTTCATGCTTCTTCTCATTCTTGTGTTTGAAAGTCACATTTTCTTTTCAGCTCTGGTCTTTTCATCAAGAATGCTTGAAAGTCCTTTGTTTCATTGAAAGATCATATTTTCCCCTGAAGTATTATACTCAGTTTTGCTGGGTAGTTGATTCTTGGTTTGAGACTGGTTCCTTTGACTTCTGGAATATCCTATTCCACATCCTTCGATCCCTTAATGTAGAAGCTGCTAGATATTGAGTTACCCTGATTGTATTTCCACAATACTGGAATTGTTTCTTTCTAGCTGCTTGCAAGATTTTCTCTTTGACCTGGGAATTCTGGAATTTGGCCACAATGTTCCTAGGAGTTTCTCTTTTTGGATCTCTTTCAGGTGGTGATCGATGGATTCCTTCAATATTTATTTTGCCCTCTGGTTCTGGAATATCAGGGCAGTTTTCCTTGATGATTTCATGAAAGATGATGTCTAGGCTCTTTTTTTGATGATGGCTTTCAGGTAGACCCATAATTTTTAAATTGTCTCTCCTGGATCTATTTTCCAGGTCAGATGTTTTTCCAATGAGATATTTCACATTCTCTTCCATTTTGTCATTCTTTTGATTTTGTTTGGTGATTTCTTGGTTTCTCAGAAAGTTATTAGATTCCATCTGTTCCATTCTAATTTTGAAAGAACTATTTTCTTCAGTGAGCTTTTGAACTTCCTTTTTCATTTGGCTAATTCTGCTTTTGAAAGCATTCTTCTCCTCATTGACGTTTTGAACCTCTTTTGCCAATTGAGTTAGCCTATTTTTCAAGGTGTTATTTTCTTCAGCATTTTTTTGGGTCTCCTTTAGCAAGGTGTTGACCTGCTTTTCATGCTTTTCTTGCATCTCTCTCATTTCTCTTCCCAGTTTTTCCTCCACCTCTCTAACTTGATTTTCAAAATACTTTTTGAGCTCTTCCATGGCCTGAGCCCATTGAATATTTATTTTGGATGTTTGGGATACAGAAGCCTTGACTTCTATGTCTTTCCCTGAGGGTAAGCACTGTTCGTCCTCATCAGAAAGGAAGGGAGGAGATACCTGTTCACCAAGAAAGTAGCCTTCTATGGTCTTATTTTTTTTCCCTTTTTTGGGCATTTTCCCAGCCAGTTACTTGACTTCTGAGTTTCCTCTCCATACCCACCTCACCTCCAGATCCCAGCTAGTGCTTGGGGTCTGAGATTCAAATGCTGCTTCCCAGCCTCAGGGCTTTCAGTGAGGGTGGGGCTGCTATTCAGTGTGAGATTAAATTCAAGAGCTTAGGTTGGGGTAGGGCCTCTACTTGGGGCTCAGTTCCCTCAGGGGGTTTATGTGGAGACCTTCAACCATGGATCAGAGCTCTTGCCTGCATTGGGAAGTCCTATCTGCTGCTGCCTCCACTGCTGCTTCCTGAGGGAGCCTGAGTTATGGAGACACCCCACCCCCCTCTCGGCAACCAGAAAAGACCCTCTCACTGACCTTTGGTGCCTATGGGTGGAGGGACCTGCGCTTGCCCTGGAGATTCTGTCCCTGAAGCCTGCTCAGATCTGCTCCTCTGGGGGACACACAGCCAAGGCAGGGCTGGGCTCTGCTCCGTGTCCAGTGTGCGACCAACCTGTCATGTTAGTTTTTCAGGTCTCTCTGGAACAGATATCTCCTCCACTCTGTTGTTCTGTTGCTTCTGCTGCTCCAGAATTTGTTGGGAGTTCTTCTTTACAGGTATTTTATGGACTATGGGTTAGGAGCTAGCATATGTGTATCTTTCTACTGTGCCATCTTGGCTCCACCCCTCCCTTCTTTTTCTTTGTGAAGTTGATTTTTTTTAACTCAAGTATAAAACTTTACATTTATGCTTACTAAATTTCATCTTACAGCCTAAGCTATTAAAACTGAAAACTACATGAAAGACTTATGGGACAGTTTGGGTTTGGTTCAATTTTCTAAACGGTTGAGATCTTTTGAGTAATAAGACTATTGTTACTCTAGACTACATTTATGTAACTTCAGTACCCTACAAATAAGCATTTTTATATATTATAAGTTGTTTTATGTTCTCATTGATTGGCCAATAGGTCTCAGGCCAAGCCCCATTTGGTCATTATTTGGGCTCTGATGGCTCAGAGTGAATATAAATAGCAAATGTTTCTGCCTTATTTCTTACCTGACCTTAATTACTGATTGGGCATTGCCTCAGTCACTGGGACCTATTAAAAACCTTAGCTCAAATAGGCCAAGGTCTCCCATTGCATCCAGGGCCATCTCCAGATGTCATGATCTATATCTGACCACTGGATTCAGATGTCTCTAGAGGAGAAAGTAAGGCTCGTGATTTTGCACAGTCCTGCCTCACTTAAATACAATTCACCTGAATGTCATGGCATCACCTTCCTGATGTCGTGGTCCTCTCCAAGGACAAAGGAGAAACAACAACAAATGCTTTACTCTTACTTCTCTATTTAGGTTTTTGGGGCAAGTAATGTGCTTTATCCTTCTGAATCCTTCAGCTGGCCAATCATAGTGCTGAGTACATGATGAGTACCCATAAAAACTCTTGTTGAGGGGGTGGGTGGATGGATGGATAGATGGAACAGATGGACAATGGTTCAATAACACAGGGGTGCAGTAAAAAGAGCTCCTGAATTAAGGAACTGACAGACTTTCTGCAGAAGCTACGATACCTCTGCTTCCCAAGTTGTTGTGAGGACCAGGTGACATCATGTAAATATATAGATGAGATACGTTAATGTGAGCTGTTACCAGTCTGAAACAATGGATAGGGTGGTTCTTGGCCTTTACAGAAGCCTGTAGGGAAGCGATCCCTTCCCCTGCTATGGATGATGTTTACAACACTCCTGGGAGGCAGAGAAGCAGATATACTAACAACCCTTCACAGCAGCTGAGGCAACAAGTATAGAGAGCAATGACCTCAGAGTCTGTTGTCCAAATGATACCAACCCAAGAGACCAAAGGTCAGGTTTACTGGCCTCAGAGCTGCTGCTTTCCTGCCTGGCACAATGGGAAATTGGAGTGGGAGGCACAAAGCAGAGGTCATGGTCCCAACCTTTAGGAAGAGACAAGGTGGACTCCAGCTTGGATTTGAGAGTAAGGGATGAGTGAGAGCCTAATTCTAAGCTGCTCATTTAACATCCTTGAAAGGAAGGCATTATACTATATAGGAGGCTCTTTTTATGCTCAAAATTGTATTGTTCTGGCTTCATCCCAGAAATCAGGAGAAATTAGCATGTGGCCTTTAGATCAGTTCCCAAGGACTGAGATAACTGCTATGTTGGGAAGCACCATAAAATTAAGCATATACACAATAGTTCATAATAATACTTCCTATCTCTAGGTCACTTGAAGCTTGATAAAATGCTTCCCTCATGGCAACCCCAAGAGGCAGAACAAATAAAACTCTAAGACTCCAAAGAATCTGTATTATATTCATGTGAATATTCCTTCTAGCAATTCAGGCCTTAGGCCTTATTCATACCTGCTCATTCATTGCCCCTCTTATCTACATCTTTCCTTAGAGAAAGGGCATGAACAAAGTCCCACAGAGAAAATGAGTCAGAAATAAACAGAAACTTGCCTGACTAGAGGCTACGACTGAATCTATCCCTTGGTTTCAGGAAGGTTATCCTCCCCCAACTTTCAGTACCCAAGGTTTACACCACAGTGATATTTATTTTTCCCTCTTGATGAGGTTGCTTAGTAAATGTTCTTCATTAATTGTCTGGGTTGGGTTCTAACTCTTTAACTATACCTATTTTCTTTTTCTACTACTACTACTGTGTTCGTAGTGTGTGCTCTGAAAATGCTACTGTTCACTCATTTCAGTCATGTCCACTTCTTCATGGCCACATTTGAAGTTTTCTTGGCAAAGATACTAGAGTGGTTTTTCCATTTCCCTCTTCAGCTCATTTCACAAAGGAGGAAACTGAGGCCAACAGGGTTAAGTGACTTTCCTAGGGTCACATAGCTAGTAAATCTCTGAGACTGGACTTGAACTCAGGTCTTCCTGACTCTAAGTCCAATGCCCTATCCACTGTGCCACCTTAAAATTAGATCATTTTAGATGTTTACTTCTAGACAGCTGTGAGGTAAGAAAAAGCAGATAAAAGATTCTTTCACTATATAAGTGGAAAAAACTGAGGTAAAGAGAAATGAAGTGATTTGCCCAGTCAACCAAAAAGTCTGGGATGAAGTCAGGCCCCAAACCTGAGAAACTAAATCCAGGTTATTTCTGTTTCCCTATCTTAGTCTGTCTCAGTATCTGGGACAAGAGGGAATCTGGTAATCAGCATTTGCAAGACTTCAGAAGGTTTCTTTTTCACCCTTATGAGGAAAGTGGGGAAACCAAACAATCAATAAGCATTTATTAAGTACCTTCTGTGTTCCAGGCACTCTGCTAAGGGCTAGGGATACAAGAAAGGTAAAAACAGATCCTGCCCTCAAAGAGCTTACATCTAATAGTAGAGAAAACATGTAAAAAAATAGTAGAGACAGCAAAAAAAAAAAGATATATATATATATATATATATATATATATATATGTACCTAAAAGATACATGTAAGCATAATGAGGAAACCTCAGTTCCTTTCCAATCCTACAGGAAACTAGCCCGTTGATGTTGTGAAGCCATCTGCACTCAGCTGTACATCTGGTATATGAGAAGCAAGTTGTGAAATCTACCTTAACCAGCTCTGTCCACCTGATGTAAACACAGCCCTGGTGCCTAGAGTCTCATGCTGGGCAAAAGCAGCAGGCCCCAAAAGGTATATCTGTGGAGACAAAGCTACTATCTGATAATTGCAGAGAGGAGCAGAACTGGTGAATAGAGACCTATTAACAAGTGCTCTGCAGGGATTATACATGGCCTAGGGCTCATTTCTGTTGTGGGAGTAGAGAAAGCTAAAGTGCCTCCTTTTTGCTTGTGAGTTGTCTGTCTTGTCCCTGACCCTGTTGTACTACAACCCCTGCCCTGTCTGCTACCTTTCTTCTGCTTGAAACAGCAAGGGCAGTCCTATCTATTAAGAGAGTGTTTACAAGAGAGTAGGGGCAGCTAGGTGGTGCAGTGGATAGAGCACCAGTGCAAGAATCAGGAGGACCTGAGTTCAAATCTCACCTCAGACACTGGACACTCACTACCTGTGTGACCTTGGGCAAGTCACTTAACCCCAATTGCCTAATCCTGGGTCATCTCCAGTCATCCTGATGAAAATCTGGTCACTGGATTCAAATGACTCTGGAGGAGAAGTGAGGCTGGTGACCTGCACAGCCCTCCCTCACTCAAAACAAAGGCAAGTGCAAGTCATGTCATTGTTTCTCTGATGGTATGGTCCTCTTTGGCAACGAAGGACAAACACACAAGAGAGTTAACCTGAAGAAGAGCCTTTCCTGTTACTAGCCTCCAGCAGCAGGCCTGTCCAATCAAAGGATACCACATGCCCTATTCCTACCTGTGAGTCCTGCAGCAACAGCTTTGTCTATTTCTGAGGCAGCTGATACCCAATTCACCAGTCTAAATCGAAACCCATACAAGCTTTGTCCTTTTTGCCCCTTCAGGGAGTCTTTGCCTGTGCAAGTAGGGCTCTGAACTGAATAAAACCTCCTTGATTTCTAAATTTATGGTAAAAGATTTAGTTTGAGAGTTTTGGTTCTGGTTCTGATGCTGATTTGTGGTGGCACCAACAATTTCATCCACAGGCTTCACTGAAGAGCATTTAGAGGATGGAAAAGGAAAGCAAGGGAAGGGAGGGAGCAAAAAGGGAAGTAATGGGGAAGACAGAGGAGAAGTGTCTCTTGTCTTCCAAGTTTGCCAGCTGGTCTTGCCTTTTGGACATCTGGTCTTATAAAGTAATTGAACTCAGAGTGAATCTATGTGTGATTTTACTTATTTACTTTAGAACATGTTCTTATGTTACAGTATCTTTGAAGCTGGGATGAAAACATCTTGCCATAATTTAATGTTTTAATGGTATTTGACTTCTGTGAACTTTTAAGAATGTTTCACAATAAGGGTAATAATATATTTTACATGACATGAATGCATGAAAGAAAAGAATTTATTAAACATTTACTATATATAAGTAATGCAACTACAAATACAAAAGAGAGAGAATTCTTTCCTTCAAAGAACTTATATTCAAATGGGAGAGATGACATAAAAGCCTGGGGTCTGGAGAAGTCATAGGGATGGTGAATGAAACAACATGGAAATCCATTGACATGTTCTCTGCAGAGCACTGATAATGTTGATTAGATTACGCTTTGCAGAGCAAGAGGTTTTAAGTAGGGAAGTTTAGGGAAATGAGTTTTGATTTGAACATGGTGAATTCAAAATTACTTTGCAATGTTGTATTGATAATGAATTTTTGCTTATTGTTAATATAATTTTGCTTCTTAATGATATTTTCCCCACCCATTAATAGGCCTGCCCATTTAGGAGAGTTTGATTAGGGAAGATTTGTAGGAAGGCCCACACCTCTAATGAGGCACTGATTCTCAAGGGTTGTGATGCCCTCTGGTTCTGAAATATGTGTAAGTATTCTGAGGTAAGGTTTTTCTTTGGGGGCTTAGTTTTTGGAAGAAGGTTTGTGTGCCAGATGAGACTCTGGGAAGCTGCTAAGGAGCCCCCCAGCCTTGAAAACTCAGATGGTGCTTCTCTGTCTGGTAACTATGTACATGTATGTAATTAATGATCAGACAGTTCAATCTGTCTGTTGATGTATGGTATTTGTATTGCTTTTGTCAGGCAGTTGGAAGCATTAAGTGTTGATCTTTATTTCTCTATATTTTCTCTGAAGTTCAGGGTACTTTTTCCCCTGAACTAAGTGAATGATATATATGTGCTTGATTAAAGTGATTGTAGACCCCTTGAAAGTTGCTTTTCCTTTCAGAAAAGCAGATCAAAGAACCTGTGATAGTAGACCCTCCTGTGTATGTCAGGGTCCATACTTGTACATACATACATTTTGAAATGCATAATAGGTAGACATTATATGGGATTAGAACCTAGAAAAAGAGACTAAATCTGAATGTAGAGAACTGGAAGTCATAGATTCATGATGGACCAGAGCTGAAAGGGACCTCAGAGGCCGTTTTACCCAACCTTATCTCTCTCTCTCTCTCATTTTATTTTATTTTTTTTACAAAGGACTAAAAATTCTGAGGACCAGGGAAGTTAAGGGATTTGCCTAAGGTCAGACAGATAAGCATCAAATGCAATATTTGATCTTCGGTCTTCTGACTGAAGCTACAGTCAGTCTTTCCCCTGTCATCCATATTGCCTAGCCAACATTGACGTTCTTCACAGTAGATGTTCAATAAATATTTGTTGAGTGAAGGAATGAAGAAACATGAACCCTGTTATCCCATGCTTTTTTGTGCTACTTATAGCAATACTAGTCTCATAGTTTGGAAAAGGGATGAAACTGTGGAAAGAGCAATGGCTTTGGAATTAGAGAACCTGGGTTTAATTTTGGCTAAGCACCTTATTACCTGCATCATCCTGAATGAGTCACTTTAACCCTCTGGGTCCCAGTTTCTTCATCTCTCCTTTTAAAATTCCTTTCCAATTCTAAAAGTCTTGGGGAGCCATTGGTTTGTGGTTGTATGAGTGGATCAGCGCTTCAAGGGACAGCTTATGTCCCTTGGAAGTGATGTGGTTAATTATTTCTCCTAGGGTCCTGACCACTAGGGAAAGCTCCAGTTCATCTCTTTACAAAGCTATCTGGTCCAAAGTCTAGAAGAGAGGGCAGAGGGAAGCTGCTTCACTGTGGCTATCTCAAACTCCTAGGATGTTCAGAGCAGTTGGAGGGGTCTTGAGCTCAGTGTTTGTTTCTGGACTTGGAAAGCCTAGGGTGAAAGTGGCTCTGGAGAACACAAGCTGTCATTAGAGATTTTCTTAGAACTTTATAGCAAGAAGGGACTTTTAAGATTATCTAGTCCAGCCCTGTCATTTTATAGATGAGGGAGCTAAAGCTGAGAGAGGTATTACAGTGTAATTGGTAGTTAAGTGGAACACTAACTCAAGAGTGAAACATTCCTCACTCTTGCAATCTAAACCTTCCCCCAAACACCCACCCACATCTCACCCAGGATCAAAGATTTGGAGCCCTAGAGGACCTGAGAAGTCATCTAGTCCAACACCCTCATTTTGCAGTTCTTTTCATTTCTCTGTTTGCTTTTTCATTCATCCATTTATTAGCCATCCATTTATTTATTTAACCATCCATCCATTTATCTATTTGCTCGTTTGTTTACTTGTTCATTCATTCACTCCTTCATTGGTCGGTTCATTTGTTTACTTATTTCTTTGCTTCGTATCCTCAGTGCTTAGCACAGTGTATGAAATATGGTAGACACTGAATAAATGCTTGTTGGCTTGACTTGGTGAGTTCTCCCAGAACTTCCATTTGGAAGACAGGCCCAAGCCAGCCATCACTCTTTTCTCTCTTGGTTCTGTTTCTTCCTCTCCCTTCTTTGCCACCATGCACCAGCTGCCTTCTCGCCCTGCATCATCCTCCGTCTCTATGCCACATTGGAAATCCTCCCACACTTTGAAGAAGGGCCCAGGCCAGTCATTCTTGACTGACAAGAAACTAAGGATAAAAGAAATTATGCCATTTGTCCAACATCACACAGCTGGGGCATGGTACAAGAGGGATCCAAACCCACATCCTCTGACTGCAAACTCAGCACACTTTCTACTACATCATTTGTATTCCTCAATCTGTAAGGTGTTTTCAGCTATTTCTTTTCCTGGAAGTTGATGTGAATCTTTTCCATAAAGGCATAGGGATCCTTATGTTACCTGCACAGGTAGAGGATGAAGGTAGAAAAAGAATAAAGGGTCAGGAAGTCCTTCTCTACTCCTTTTCCTCTTTTCTCCAATCCCTCTCCTCTGATCCCTTGGCACTGTTACAATTTTTCAGGGAGCTCCCACTCAGAGACAGTATGTCACCAGCATGCTGACAGCGCCTTAAAGAGCTGAGAACAGATCTGAAAAGAAAAATTGAGAGAAAGGGGTTCCTGGAGGTTAACAAAGCATTCTGTCCCACTACAGCTGGGTGGGAAGGCCTGTTGCATTCCCTCTCTGCAACTGACTGCCTGGGAAATGGAGATGCCTCTTTGGCCCTCCCCTAGCCTGGCTGCCACACTTAGAGAACATTTCATTTATTCCGTGTCCAGGATCAGGATCATTTCATTTTGCTTGCACTGCTCCAATCAGAAGGTAAACAGCCAGCATAAATAATGCTTCCTAGCTCCTGGCCCTCCAGATAGAGGTTTCCCCTGCAGGCTTCCCTGCTACTCTCCTTGGCCGGCAACTGTTTGGTTAATAGAAAATGTCTGGTAAGATGTTACTCCATTCTTACTGGAATTAATAATTAATAACTACACTGGGAGATTTAATATATGGGGATATCACTCCTCAGGAAAGCTCAGGCACTATCATGTTCTAGTTTTGTTGCATGGATTAGGAAATTTGCCTGAATTCAGACTCTGACTTTCCTTCCTAAGAAATTTTCTGTCAATAATAATAATGATGATGACACAAATTATTTCTAATCTATTATATGTAGTTATAAATAAATTATTAAATAAAAGTGGTATTATATAGCACTTCGTTTTGTAAAGCATTTTCCAAGTAATATCTCAAATGATCCTCACAACCCTGAGAGTTAGGCTCTATTATTATCCCAGGCTCTATTATTATCCCCATTTGACCAATAAGGAAACTGAAGTGGATAGAGGTTAAACTGAGGCATAAAACTAGGAAGTATCTGAGGCAGGACTTTAACTCAGATCTTGATTCCAGGTCTGCTGCTTCTCTACTATGCTACCTGGCTGCCTATGTCCATATACCCCATTCCCTCCCCAAGGCCATAATTAACATGAGATTGCACCAGTTTCTTCTTTTTCCAATGCAGAACCCCAGAAACCTAAAGCAAACCCAAATGCTCGCCAGAGAAACATGGAAATAACAACCTAGATTCTATTAGCAGTCATCCCAAGGAAATGAATTAACCTTCACTTTCCCCTCTTCTAAGGTTCTTCTCTTTACTCTCTTGCCTACTTAATCTGAATCTATTTTGCTTTCATACTTGGCTAGTGACTATCCTAAATTATGGAGGCCCAGTCTTATTACCCACTGAGACACCTTGACTCTTACTGTGAGCCCACCTTTTTGTTGAAAAAAAAAAAAAAGACTGGACTTTCCAGGTTGAGAGAGCATCAGACCATGGTTTTTGAGCTAGAAGGAACCTTAGAGGTTATCTGGGTCAGAGGTGTCAAACATGCCAACATGGTGACCCTGCAACATTCCCAAGTGTGGGTGAACCACATTAAAATGTAACTGAGAAATTGAGGAAACAAAAATACAAAAGAATTTAGATAATGTTGATATGCAGCTTTCTAAATCATTATGTGGCTACAGGGATCCTTATGCATGTTTAGTGGTCCCTTTGGACACTGTGGATCTGGGTCAACCCACTCATTTTACAGTTATTAGGGTCCAAAGAGGTAACTAATTTAGTCTTATAGTTTAGAATTAGGAAAGACTTTTGAGATCATCTGTTCTGATTACTTTGCATTTGAAGAAACTAAAGACAAGAGAACTGAAGTGATTTAGATTTCAGTGCTTTAGATCTGTGAGGGACATTAGAAGTCTTCAACCCCATCCCCTTCCTTTTACATATAAGGAATCTGAGGTCAAGTTGGACAATGCCTTGTCCAAAGTCATGGAGCTAACGTGAGCTGGAGGTAGGATTCAAACCCAGGTCTTCTTACTCTGAATCGAAGCTATTTCCATGGCACTATACTGCCTTAAACTCTTGCTAAAAGTTTACCCAGCTAAGACATTTGGGCAAATTGCTGGCTGACTGTTCTCCAGGGTTTTCTTGTAGGGAGCCTGTGGGCATAGATTTAGAATGTGTTACAGAGGCATTAATTTTATTCAGTGTAAATGATACAAACATAAGAAGCAGCAGAAGGGAAACCCCCAACAGATTTTGGTCACCTACCTGAATGACTGTTTTATGCCCACTTACTCCTTATACATAATCATAACATCTGTCCTTGTTGAATATGGTGAATAAAGCAAAGACAGGAAGGAGTTAATGCAACTGTGTAAATTAACCCTGGCAAGATTCCAGACCCAAAGCTACACAAGGCCTTAAATCACTACAGAGGAACCAATATACTACACTAACCATGTATTTCCTCAAGCAGCTGTAGCTCGATGCCAGCTAGGGGCATTGACACTCTGACCCTGAATAGTGCAAGAGGTAGTGAACCTCTTGTTCACCAAGTTGGGAGAGGTTGTGATAGATCATGTCAACAGCTTTAGGATTCAGATAAGCTCACAGCCAGGGTCACTGAGCAAATCAAGGCTGAAACAGAGACTGAACCCCAGATCTCCTCAATTCTAGTTCAGGGGCCTGGCCCAAATTAGATTAGCCTGGGAATATAGAAGGACCTTATTTTTCCTTTGTCAGAATTTAAGTTGCCACTTCTCTGACTTCCAAATGTCACAGTAACCTGGAGAGCCTTTCCCTAGTTTCCTTTTATTCATATGATCTACATCTAAAAAATATTCCTCATTTATGAATACCAATGCCACCCCTAGAGAATTCCGAAGCCAAGAAATCATCTTCACTTAGAATCTCAGACATGCAAATTCAAAATTTTTAAGATTTTTGACCTCTGAAACCCAAATCCAAGTAGTATCCCCAGAATGAGGCAGCTAGATGGCTCAGTGGCTAGAGCACTGGGCTTGGAGTCAAGAAGACATAAGTTCCAATCCAGCTTCAGACACTTATAACCTGTGTGATCCTAGGCAAGTTACTTAACCCAGTTTGTTTCATTTTCCTCATTTATAAAATGAGTTAGAGAAGGAAATGGCGAACCCCTCTAGTACCCTGGCTAAGAAAACCCTAAATGGGGTTACAAAGAGTCAGATAGCACTGAAACAACTCAACAACAAAAATCCCCAGAATGCCAGAGATTCTGTTGCAATAGCCAGGGTAGCCAGGGAACGTGCTCTGTATAGTCAGATTTAGTATGATTGCCCCTCCACCCCCCCAAAATCCCCCCCAGCCCCCCACATCTTCTCCCCACTTTGGCCAATCAAGTGGTTGAATCAGATGATCTTCAAGAGTCCATTAAATTTCTTTATCTTTATCTGCATAAAGTAAAACTTGGAACTTGTCAAAGACAACAACAAAGCCTCTGTACTCCTGGTTTCTACTAGTTTTATGAATACGTATTACTAAATCTGGTTAGGACCAATAGTAATAGGCAATGTTGGCCAAGTAGAAATTCACCCAATCTTGTCTGAGAAGACTGGAAGCCTCTTTCAGATAGGTTAGTTTTTCACGAAAAAGATAATGAGACAAGGTCAAGATCTAATTAGGCACATGGACTTAGGCTCCAATCACCTAGCAGAAAGGAATCAATATGACTAGCCATGGTTTCTCTCCTGCACTCCAGTTCACATCAACAACTGGGCGTCTTGTAGGCATCTAAAATTCTACAGATCAAAAATGGAGCTTCTTATCTTCCTTGTACCAAGCTCCTCCTCTTATTTAATTTCCATATTTCTTTTAAGGGATTTGTTGTTAGTAGTTTTGGTCATGCCAACTCTTCTTGACCCAATTTGGGGTTTTCTTTGCAAAGATACTAGTGTAGTTTGCCCTTGCCTTCTCCAGTTCATTTTACAGGAAACTGAGGCCAACAGAGTTAAATGATTTGCCCAGGGTCACACAGCTAGTAAGTATCTGAGGACAGATTTGAACTTGAAAACATGAATCTGACTTAAGGCTCAGTGCTCTATCCACTTTGAGACCTAACAGCTCCTTTAAGGGAGTTACTAACCTCAAGAGCATCCTTGATTCTTTTTTCTCCCACCAGCCATATATCCAGTCAATTGGCAAGTCTTATGTAGTTTACCTCTCTATCTCTCAATCTGATCTCTTCTTCCTACTCTTATGACTCCCACCACAGTTCAGGTCCTCAACATTTCTTGCTTGGACCATTGCAATAGTCTACTCATTAGATTCCCAGATTTCAGTCTCTTCCCTCTTTAATGCCTTCCCTAGACAGCTGCCAAAATTATCTTCCTAAATCATAGATCACATGACCCCATTAATTGAGAACCTTCACTAGATCCCTCTTAAGGATGATAGGTTAAGATACAAACTTCTCTGGCATTGAAAGACCTCTCAAATCCTCCTTTGGCTTACTTTCGCAGACATATTCCCCTTCACACTTTACATTCCAGTCAAACTAGCCTGCTTGCTCTTAATCAAATTCAGCTTTTAATCTCCAGTCTCCATATATTTACACAGGCTAACTGCTTTGCCTGGAATGCAATTCCTCATCATGTTTGCCTCTTGGAATTTCCATCTTCCTTCAAGATTCAACTCATGTGTTACCTTCTACTGTGACTCTTTCGTGATTCTTCCTAGCTGTTAGTGCTAGTGCTCTCTCCCTTCAAATGATCTCAAATTTACTTGTCTATTATATTTTCCCTCTAGAAAGTAAGCTCTTTGAGGGCAGACTGCTTTTTATTTTTGCCTTTTTATCCCCGGTGCTTAGCATACTGCCTTACATATAACATAGTAGATAGAAGCCCCTCTCAAAGCTGGAAGCCAGGAGCACCACGATCCACGATCTCTCCGCTCCCAATCTCGCAATAATTCCACCCCACTATGAAGTCATAGACCATCAAGTGATAATTCTCCACCAATGAGGAGGGGCTTATGCAAATGAACTTGAGCCCTGAGTTAAATGTGTGTATTCATCCTTCATTGCCGAAGAAGACCATGCCATCAGAGAAACAATGACATGACTTGCACTTTGTTTTGAGTGAGGGAGGGCTGTGCAGGTCACCAACCTCATTTCTCCAGAGCCATCTGAATTCAGTGACCAGATATTCATCAGGATGACTGGAGATGACCCAGGATGAGGCAATTAGGGTTAAGTGACTTGCCCAAGGCCACACAGCTGGTGTGTCAAAAGTATCTGAGGTGAGATTTGACCTCAGATCCTCCTGACTCCTGAATTGGTGCTCTATCCACTGAACCACCTAGCTGTCTCTGAGTTAAATAGATATTTAATAAATGCTTATTGGGTTGAATTCGACCTTAGGGAGGACTGTATTCAACTTTAACAAGGCTCTCCTTTCCAAAATCTTCAAGTGGTCATTCAGCTTTTACCCAAAGACATCCATTCAAAAGGAACTCAGTACTTCTTGAAGCAGACCATTGTATTTTTAGATAACTCTTAATAGATGAGTTTTCCCTTACATTAAGTCTAAATCTGTCTCACTGTAACTTCTACTCTTTATTCTTGATTTTCTCTAAGAAGCCAAGCAAAGTGAGTTGAATCTCTTCCAAATAGCTGCCCTTTGTATACCTGAAGAAAATCAAGTCAGCCAGCCTTTATTAAGCTCCTGCTATGTGCCAGGCACTGTGGTGACATGACTGTATCTTCCTGTCCCCCAGACTTCTCTTCTCTAGGTTAAACATTTCCACTTCTTTCAAACAATCCTTGTATGATCTGGAAACTCCTCACCATCCTGAGGAAAGCATCAGGAAAGCATCACTGCTTTCTTACAGACATGCACTAGCTTGGGATTGTCTTTCTAAAATGTGGCACTCCTCAGTCAAATGTAGCATAACCAGGGCCAAATAAAGCAGAGTTCTCATGTGGATATCGTGCCTCTCTTGATTTAGTCAAAGGTCACATTGACTTTTTGGTTGACATATTGCATTATTCGAGCAGCTAGGCGGAAAAATGGATAAAGTGTCAGGCCTAAAGGTAGGCAAATCCATCTTCCTGAGTTCAAATCAGACCTCAGACACTTCCTAACTGTATGATCTAAATAACTGGGAGAATCACTTAACCCTATTTGCCTCAGTTTCCTCATTTGTAAAATGAGCCTACTATGCAGTCTTTCTTTTTTAAAAAAAATTAAATTTAAAAAATGTCTTTAAAAAATTGTAAGCTTAATAATAATCAAATACAAACCACTGAGTAGTTTGCTCTTGGGGCAGGCAATGACTTTCTAAAATAACAGGTTATTTCTATAAGTTCCTGGGAAAGGTAAGCTTGGCCCCTAACCTCTAGCAGACTCGCTTGGAGCAGGAGTGTATGTTGTATCACAGGAGAGAGGTCTGCTTATAGGAGTACGTTCATTAGTGGGTTATCTGGTTATTGTGCAGTTGTGTTAGTATAGTGCAGTTGAACTAGAGGTGTATTGGTAAATGTTTAGCCACCAACTCTAGGGAAAAAGAAAAGTACCCATGACACACTTGAAAGTTTCATTTGCATTATTAACATCTTCCCTGTTACTTTCTTAAGTCTAGACAATAAAAAACCCCCCATCACATTTAACAAGTAAGTGGGGCTGGTGAGAGCTAGCTCCAGCACACCCCTGGTTAAAGCTCATTGTAGAATCTTTCTAACAGTGTAAGTCGTACATGACCATATAAGCTTCTTTTATACTTAGGGATAATGTACTGTGTAATTTGGCAAATATTTTTGTCACTTTTTTTTTCTAAAAGATATGGACAGTTTAAGGGTATTGAGTGACTTAAGTTTCTTGCTTTTGAAGATGGAAGCTATGATCGCACCAGGCTTTCTTTCCCCGTTGAAATTCCTTGTATCCTTTTCTAGAGGGATTGAGGAAAAGGGAGAAAAGAAGTATCTTTTATGTTTATGTGTAAGCTGCTTGCTGCATTTGTCGCTGGAAGAAGCTAGACCTGCTGACAGAAGAGTTAGAGTCTTTCACAGAAATATGTATTGCAGCAGCCCTGGTGTTTTGAGTTTGCCATGATAAATTTAGAATGCCCCCGTCAGCGGTGTGCTAGGCCACTGAGTAAATAGCTACTTATGCAGTCATTTCAAACTCAACATGGAAAGAGGCTATAATTGCATATATCAGGAAATGATATACTGGAGCACTTTTCTGAAATAACATGCTATTTGACCCAATATTTTCCAGAATGCAAAAGACTCTTTGATCTCTGAGGCGAGCAGTCCTGACACAATTGTGAGGTCAAAATCAGATGAAGATGCCCAGCCAGAGGGAAGGGCTTTTTAATACATAGGCACAGACCCACAGATCCTTGGAGCCAGGTCTGGGTGAGGCCAATAGGTCAGGGCTGGGATGGGATGGCAATTTAGAAACATGGATGAGGGCGTCAAGATAAAGGTTTCCCTTCCCATTGTAGGGACTGAGAACAGTTTGAACCTGAGACAGGTTCAAAATCTATAGGCCCATGGACTGGATTTTTCTTTTGTGGGTTTTTAATTTAATTTCATTTTATTTTATTTGCCTGTTCTAATTTAAACCTAATCTCTCATTCCTCCTGTAGCCAACTCATCTCTTGTGGAACACTCATTTGACACAATGCTAGGCAGACAGTAACTTGTCAATAAAAATTTAAGTATATATTCTTGTAACTGTCAGAGTCAATAGTAACACTTGAGGTCCTTGAAACATTAGGGTTTTAAATTATGCTGTTCTGATAATCACCCCTGACTGTGACTTACCACCTATCCCTCCCTCTGCTTACTGGTCATTACACTGCATCACTAGGGCTAAAGGTGGGGAAACTCTCCTAGAAGCCACATGTAGCCTTCTGGGTTCTCAAGTGCAGTCTTTTAACTGAATCCAGACTTCACAGAACAAATTCTCTTAATAAAAGGATTTGGTCTATAAAACTTGCACCCAAAGATCTAGGAGGCCACATGTAGCCTCAAAGCCTCAGGTTCCCCACCCCTGGCTGACAATATACAGTACATGTATATTAGATTACATTAAATTATGAGTTCCTTGAGGGCAAGGACTATCTTTTGCCTTTCTTTGGATCCCCAGTGTTTAGCACAGTGCCTGACCTGTAGTAAACACTAAATAAATGTTGATTGACTACTTGTGCTCAGCATTCCTCCTGAAACAGAATTTCCCTTGGAATTCTATAGGAAAAACAAACATTTTCACAGAAAGGAAGGCAGAGTTTATTTTATATCCTTTATCAAGACTGGCATTTAAGACTTTCCACAACATGGCCCCAGCCTAGTGATCCAGCTTTACCTCTCCTGCTCCTCATGTCTCTCCACTCCCACCTCAGTCTTTAGTGTTCCCTGCACCCAACACATGCCTCTGTACCAGGGGGTTTTAAGCTCTTTGTGTGGAGGACCTCTTTGGCAGTCTGATGTAGCCTTAAGGACCTCTCCTGAGATGTTTTAAAATTCATAAAGTAAAAACATAGTATTACAAAGGAACCAATTATGTAGAAACACAGTTATCAAGATATTAAAAAAAAAAGTTCACACATCCCTGGTAAAGAACCCCTGTTACATGTTTTTACTCAGGCTTATCTCCCCACCCCAAATGCCCTTCTTTCTTGTCTCTGCTTATCTAAATATTAAAGTTTTTTTAAGGCTCAGTTTAAACCATATTTGTCAATGAAGAATTACTTGACAATTCTGGCCCAAACCACATCTTTTATTCTAGAACATTCCACTGTACACGTAGGGCAAAATGGGACTGAAGAAAGAAAACCAAGCCCACAGAGCAGATCTGAATAATGTTTCTCCCCATTCCTAAATCAGAGTTTCACCTCTGATGTGCTCTGAGGATGAATTGACCATGAGTTGTGTGTCCCAGGGTGGAACATGACAGCTAGATTGGCAGTTACTATGTGAATGAATTGAAAAATAAAGATCTCAAGCAGAAAAAAACTCTGTTCCCCTTTTTCATCCATCCATCCATCCCTCTATCTATATCTATATCTATCTATCTATCTATCTATCTATCTATCATCTAGCTGTCTAGCTAAACTCTTATAAAAGTCTGATATTGAAAACCTATACATGAGTAAAACCCATTTCTCAATGGAATAAGTGGTCAAGGAGGTGAGCATTTTTCAAGAGGAAATAAATTGTAAATAATCACTTGACAAATTGTTCAGACTCCCTGTTCATCAGAGAAACACAAAACCCCCAAACTTGAGTTACTGTCTTACACCAATCAATTGAGCACAATTTTGAGAAATAATCAAATTTGATATTTTCAGGCTCATGAGGGAACAGGTGTGCTTGTTACCTATTTAACTGGGCTGTGAATCTCTTCCTGGTTTGGTTGTGGTTGCTTCTGTTCTTGGTTGGCAAAGCAGTATGACAGTATATGATTAGTGTTATAAAACTAACCCTACTTTTTAATTCAGGGAACCCACTAGCTCCAAACTTTTGTATTTTCTGTATTAGATCTGTATATATCTGTATATGTACATATTGTCTCCACCACTAGAATGTAAATTCCTCGAGAACAGGAATTGTTCCATCTTTGTCTTTGCATCCCTAATACCCTGGTATGATATCTTGCACATAGTGGGTATTTAATAAATGCTTCTTGCTTGACTGAAGTAATTAAAATGACAAAAAATTTGTAGCTGCTTTGTTTGTAACAGGGAAATGTGGAAACAATATAAGTACACAAATACACATATATGTATATATGTAGGTATATGTAAGAGATACACATAGGTATGTGTATATCTAAAATGTTATGTTCCTTGTATGTATGTATAAGTGTGCTTAGGTGAATATATAAAAATAAAAACAACTGGTAAATATGTATATATTAATATTTGTTATATACATATACACATACACCTAAATGTATGTGTTATATATGCGTATGTATATGTACATATGTATGTGCTTATGTGTATATATGTGTGCATATATACTTATATAAACAACTGGTAAATAACTTAAAAAATAAAGTATGGTGTATTAGTCTAAGGTAGGAGATCTTAACCTGAGCTCTGTAAACTTCTCTCTCAAATTATTTTTTCATATTTTGTTTGCTGCATATAAGCATAATTAGTTTCCTTTGTAATTCTGTATATTTTATTTTATGCATTTAAAAACATTATTCTGAGAAGCAATCCATCCACCTCACTAGACTGTCAGGAGTCCATGACACAAACACGGTTAAGAAGCCCTGATCTAAGAGAATACTTTTGTAACATTAAAAATAACAAATACAAGCAATGCAAAGAACTATGGAAATAGTTCTGTCACATGACATAAATTGAAGAAATCAGAATTGGAATAACATATTCAGTGATGATAGCTACATAAAAATAACAGCCATCAAATTGCATAAGCCCATAGATATAAAGGAGATCAGAAGTAGGGGAGAGACTAAATAAGTTGTCCTTATTTTACTATTTTACGAAAGTTTATATTTTAAAAAATGTAAATAGTTTGGATTACATGGTTTTACTGGGAGATCATTCTTTCTTTTGTTTGAATTTGTTGAAGCTATAATAATAATATAATAAATAGTAGCCAGCATTTATATGGCACTCTAAGGTGTGAAAATGTTTTATAAATATTCTCATTTTATCCTCATAATAACCCTGGGAGTAAGGCGCTATTATTATTTACCTATTATTAAAATTATAGCTGCTTGTAATAAGTAATGGGTAGCTAAGTGGTACAGTGGATAGATCACTGGAATCAGGAAGACTCTTCTTCCTAAGTTTAAATCTGGCCTCAGATGTTTACTGGCTCTGTGACCCTGGGCAAGTCACTTAACCCTGTTTGCCTCAGTTCCTCTTCTGTAAAATGAGCTAGAGAAGGAAATGGCAAATCACTCCAGCTTTGCAAAGAAAATCCCAGATGAGATCATGGAGAGTTAGGCATGACTGAAATGACTAAACAACAGTAATAAATTTTTTTAAAAAATGGCAAAGAAAAGGCAAAAAGGAGCCAGAAGTTAGAGGAGGGAGAAGAAATATCCCAAGTAGAAAGGGAGAACCACATTGACAACTAAAATCCCATTATTAGTGACCTGTATCCAGAACTTTTGAGGTTCCTGCCTGTCTTTTTCTGCTTTCTAAGACACTCCAATTTCATCCATTTTCCTGTCTTCAGGGAGCAAATCTTGGACTCCCCTTAGATCATCTGAGACACTGTTTTAAGGTTTTTTTTAATTTTGTGACATAAAACAAACATTTCCCTAATGTAGTAGAATAAAGAAAAAGATGATTGCACATGAAACTGCAAATCTCTTATGTACAACTTGTTATTCCTTTCAAATATATATTAAAGTTATTATGAAACTTTCTCTTTTTTTCTTCCCTCCCTGTACCCCCCGCCTTAGAGAGATGGATACCTTTAGATACAAATATGTAGATATGTGTAACATCATTCTATCCATCTATTCATTGGTTCTTTCCCTGGATGCAGATGGTGTCTTATTTCATAGGTTCATGAACATTGTATACAATAACAGTAATATCTTTTAAAAACAAGTTTGAGTGACTGTTTTTTTTAAAGAATTTGACTTGCACCTAAGAGAGAAAGGCAAAGTAAAAAAAAAAATAAAGATAATAGTAATAGTTAGCATTCATATGGTACTTTATTACGGTTTATAGGCCACTACAAATATTTTCTCATTTGATCCTCATAAGAACTCTGTAAAGTAGGTGCTAAAATTATCCTCATTTTACAAATGAACACTTGGCCTGAGTGTGACTTTTGTCTCTGTTGTCTCTCCTTTTCTATCTTAGGGGAAGGAATTGTGGAGACGAAATGAACCAGGCTACAACCTCATAAGCTCTGAAAGATGAAAAGAGCAAACCATCAGAGGTCTAGGGCTGGGAGTCTGTGCCAGAGTTTGCTAGTGATCAAGCCTGGTGTGAAGGGAAGCCCGGAGGAAGCAGGTTGACCAAACTCAGCAAGAGATCACTGGCTTCTTCAAGCAAGAGAGAGACTTCATTCACTGGTTAGATTGTGTTTGGAAGCAAAACACGTGGGGGCAGGACTATGTAACACCCCCCAAGTCTCCCTGTCTGAGACTGCAGTGGTAGTGAAAAGAGTGTGCTCTCAGGTGTTGGGGGAAATGTTTGTATTTCTTAGTATATCTTCTTAAGGAATACCTTTTTGTAAAAGCTACTTGATGTTAATTGATCAAATGGTGTGGCCACACAATCTTAGGCAAATGATTTTGGGGAAAACACATTGGATTGGAGGCTCAAGCCTCTAAGACACCTTAGGGATACTCCTAAGGAGGACAAGCCTCTTAGACAAGCAAAGGCTCAAGCCTCTAAGACACCTAGGGATACACTTTGGGAGAGGTGTAGCCTTGCTCAAGAGAACCAACTTGTCCCACTTGAGAGTGGGAGTTGGGATAAAGACTCTCTGAGGTGATAAAGGCAGCATTATGATTTTCCCCCTCATTTTATATGGATGGAAAATGAGATTCAGAGAGATTCAATAACTTGCCCAAGGTTAGTCACTGAATGTCTCTGAATCTCATTTTCCTTCCATATAACATGAGGCTTGATCCTAAGTTTTCTAACTCTAAGTGCATTGCTTTTTCTGTCATGTCATGTTGCCTCTGTCAGTCTGATGTCATCCTTATAGTCAGTTACTGTTCTAACTAAACTTGACCCCAGTAACTGACCCTTCCTAAACCTAAAATCAATTCTTCCTTGATTTTCTGGCTTGAAAACTGTCATCTAGTTATATATCCTACCAAACCCCCATTTAACAGTGCTTCTGAACTGGGCACCTTATCTCTTCATCCGTTTGCTTAGAGAAATTGGCAAGTGCTAGGTATAATGAACCTTTCTCTCAGCTGCTAGCTACATGTACATTCTTTTTTATTTAAATTTAATTAGTATTGTTAACATTTTAGACATTGCTTTCTTAAGTTTACGCAATCAACAAAATAGCAAATCAAGCCCTGTTGTGTAGCATTTGTCAATTTCTGAGGTGTAAATGTTCACACTGAAATTTAATAATTAGTTCTTGCAAGCCATGGGAGCTGGCTGCAGCACACCCCAATCTTGCGTGTGTTCTTAAGTTTTTTTAAAAAAATTATAATTTATTTTAAACATTCTTTTCTTTTTAAATTTTGAATTTCAGAGTCTCTCCTTCCCTCTCATCCCTCCCCCATCCATTGAGAAAGCAAACAACATGATATTACAGATGTGAAATTGTGTAAAACCTGTTTCCATATTAGCAATATTTCAAAAAAAAAAAAGAAAGTAAAGGAAGGAAGGAAGAAAGGAAGGAAGGAAGAAAGGAAAGAAGGAAAGAAGGAAGGAAGAAAGAAAAGAAAACCATCATATTTCAATTTTCACTTAGTTTTTCTCTAGAAGTGGATAGCATTTTTTCATCATGAGTCCTTTGGATCATTGTATTATCAGTGTAGCCAAGTCTTTCACAGTTGATCATCATTATAACATTGCTGTTACTGTGTAGAATGATCTCCTAATCCTTCTCGACACTTTATTTCCCCTCAGTTCATATAGGTTTTTTCATGTATTTTTTTTTCTGAAACCACCCCATTATCCTTTCTCATAGCACTCTACCAGCACCATATGCCACAACTTCTTTAGCTACTCCCCAATTGATGAGCATCCCCCCAATTTCCTATTCTTTGCCACCATAAAAAGAGCTGCTATAAATATTTTTATGCATATAGGTCTTTTTTCTTTTCCTTTGATCTCTTTAGAGTACAGACTTAGTAGTGGCATTACTGGGTAAGAGTATGCACAGTTTTATAGCTCTTTGGACATAGTTCCACATTGCTCTCCAGAATGATTGGACCAGTTCACTACTCCACCAGTAATTCATTAATGCAATTATTTTTCTTTATCCCTTCCAGCATTTGTCATTTCTGATAGGTGGTGAGGTGATTTTAATTTGCCTTTCTCTAATTAATAGTGATTTAGAGCATTTTTATATGACAAAAATAGTTTGATTTCTTCTTTAAAAAATGCCTGTTCATATCTTTTGACCGTTTTTTTAATTGGGGAGTGGTTCTTATTTTTATAAATTTGACTCAGTTCCTATACATTTGAGAAATGAGGCCTTTATCAGAGAAACTTTCTATCGACATTTTTGATATTATTTCATTGTTCATGATACCTTTTTAGCATAATGTAATTTTCCTGATTATCTCCTTTAATTAGGTTTTTTCTTTTGCTTTGTCTGAGATCATGATTACTATCCCTACCTTTTTTTAAACTTCAGCTAAAGCATAATAGATTCTGTTCCAGATTTTTGTTTTAACTCTGTGTGTGCCTTTCTGTTTCAATTATATATTGCTGGATTCTGATTTTTAATCCATTCTGCTATTTGCATCTTTTCTATGGACAAGCTCATTTCCCTCATGTTCACAGCTAGGATTATTAACTCTGTATTTCCCTCTTTCATGTTTATCTTTTAATACTTCCCTAGAGTCTTGAGTTTGAATGTTAAATTTTTTACTCAATTCTGGTCTTTTCATCAGAGATACTAGGAAGTTCTCTATTTCATTAAATAGTCATTTTCCCCTGAATTACTCAGTTTTGCTGGGTAGGTTATTCTTGGTGGTTGTAATCCTAGTTCTTTTGCTTTTTGGAATATCATATTCTAAATCCTCCATTCCTTTAATGTGGAAACTGCTAAATCTTGTGTGATTCTGACTTTGGCTCCACAATTTTGAATGTTTTCTTTCCACCTGCTTGCAATATTTTCTCTTCAGAGCTCTGGAATTTAGCTATGATATTCCAAGGAGTTTTAATTTTAAGACCTCTTTCAGGAAGTGATCAGCATATTACTTTGAGTTCTAGTTTACCCACTCTATCAGGAGAGTTTTCCTTGATAATTTCTTGAAATATAATGTTTTGGCTCCTTTTATTGACCATGACTTTCAGGCATTCCAGTAATTCTTACATTATGTCTCCTTGATCTATTTTCCAGGTCAGTTGTTTTTCCAGTGAGGCGCTTAACATTTTTTTCTTTTTGTTTTTGCATTTTTTGTTTTATTTTGTCTTTTTGTTTCTTGAAATCTCACAGCATCATTAGCTCCCACTTGCCCAATTCTAATTTGTAAGGAATTATTTTCTTCAGTGAACTTTTGTACCTCCACTTCCATTCTGCTTTTTAAGGGGTTCTTTTCTTCAGTGGCTTTCTGTAACTCTTTTATTACTTGGCCAGCTCTACTCTTTAAGGTGTGATTTTGTTCAGAATATTTTTGTGTGCCTCTTTTACCAAGCTGTTAATTCTCTTTTCATACTTTCCTTGTATCACTCTCATTTCTTTTCCCAATTTTTCCTCTTCCACTCTTGTCTCTTTCTTCAATTCTTCCAGGAATTCTTGCTGGTCTTGGGTCCAATTAGCATTTTTCTTTGAGGCTTTTTTTGGTAGCTGTTTTCACATTGTTGTCTTCTTCTGGGTTTCCAAATATATCCTTCCCTCCTCTCTAGAGAGTTTTTCCTTGTAATAGAAAATTTAAAAAAAGAAAGAGAAAGGGGAGAAAACAGTGAGCAAAACTAACAAAAACACTGAGTCTGACAGTATATACAATATTTCATATCTCCTGTCCCCAACCTCTGTTGAAAAAAAAAAAAGGGAGGTATACTTTCTCCTCCCTCCTTTGGGGCCAAAATTGAAAATATAATTAGGCAGTATTTTTGAGCAAACCATTTTGCAAATGAGAATTGCAAATTACCCACCACATGAAAAGTTGCTCTAAATGACTAATAAGAGAAATGCAATTTTAAAACTCTTTGAAGTTTCAAATCATACTCCTCAAAATGGAAGAGGTAATAAAACATTTAATTAGTCAATGTTAAAGATGCATAGGAAGACAAACACGCTAATATACAGTTGGTGGGACTATGAATTGATTCAGCTCTGTCTGGAAAACAATTTGGAATTATGCAATAAAAGTCACTAAGCTGTTCAAAACCTTTGACCTGATGAATCCACTAATGGTATCACACATCCTAAAGAGATCAAAAGCAAAGGGAAAGATCTCATATACATAGAAATAGTTAGACAACACTTTTTATTGTAGCAACAATCTAGAAACAATGAGGATACCCATGGACTAATGAATTGTGATGAATGAATGCAATGGGATATTTTCACCTCATAAGAAAGGGCAAAAAATGTGGAATTCAGAAAAATATAGAGAAATATAAAAATGGATGTAAAGTGAAGTAAGCACAACTAGGAGAACAATATATACAACTACTACAAAAATGTAAATGAAAATAACAAATTCTAACTCAGAATAATCATAAGCAAATAGAAAATACTTCTCTTCTGTAGATGTAGAATATAGAATATAGTATTAGATATGTTTGCTATGTTGGTTAGTTTTGTAATTTTGTCTAAATTGTACATTGTGTATATTATAAGGGAATGCCTGGTACATACTACAAGTTTAAAAATGCTTGTCAAAGGCAACTAGATGGCACAATGGGTAGACCACTGAGCCTGTAGTCAAGAAGAGTTCAAATCTAGCCTTAGATACTTACTAGTTGTGTGACTCTGGCCAAGGAACTTTATCTCTGCCTCAGTTTTCTCATCTATAAAAAGAGGATAATAACAGCACCCCCCTTATAGGGTGCTTGGAAGGAGAAAATGAAATAATACTTATAAAAATACTTGTTGAATAGAATGGAAATAGAGGGTTTGATTGCTAAAGGTTTGGGTTGAAGGAATTGTGAAGTAGAAGCAAAAACTTCTGTGAAAATTGGAGTAAGCCCCTAACCTACTTACAAGGCCTTGGTTCCTATGAAACAAAAAGCAAATCCTGACTGGACCATAAAATTCATAGAAGTGTGAATCCCAATTTTTAAAAACTCAGTCACACAAGCACACAAAAAGTATATTGGTCCTCACTAGAACCAGACTTCCCTATATTTTAGAACTAAAATAAAAAGCCAGAACAAATTCAAAACATCAAAACAATCTAATTTAAATGAAACCAGTATTTCATTTGGTACAAATATTTGTTCAAAAGTAAAAATCACAGTTGACTTCATCCACAAAGAAGGTAGCTGCATGCATGATGAGCCCTCAAAACACATTTCCAAAACATGTATCCCCTTTGCTGGCTGATGTCTGAAGTCTCATCCTTATGGATTCATTCCTTTGTGGCTTTATCCTCTGAAAATGCAAATCCCACTAGGAGGAGGTAATACTTTAGGCTTTATGCATTATATCTCCCAGTTTAGTCTGGGACTTCAAGGGGCAGAGCCTAAGCCCAACACTCAGTTCAAGCTAGTGCAAAAGAAAAGAATTACGTAAATTTCTGTATTAGAAACTCAGTGTCTTCACTTTTCTTGGAGAGAATCGTGATTAGATTCCATAATTCTGGCACTGTTCCATACATACAGGGTTGGAGATCATGTAGGAGACCTGGTTTTGAAACTCCAGAGCTACAGGGTATTTGGGATAGGAATATGAAGAGGAAATATATCTCATTATTACTGACAACATTTTTAAGGGCCTACTGTTGGCAAGGCATTGTGTTAGTTATGGAGATACAAAGACAAAAGATAAAAATGAAGACAGGTCCTGCCCTCAAAGAGTTTATATTCTACTGGATGAGTTTATGCTTTATAGTGGGTGGTGGTCTAGAAAGAGATTGATCTAAAAGCTTGTCTGAGATTGGGTTGCTGATATCAAATGTTCTATTCTGACCATCTTTGATTATCCTATATGACCTTGAATGAACTTATTAGATCCTTTCCTGAGAGAAGTTTAAAGTTCAGAAGGCCAGGGAAGATAAGGGCACTGGGTCCCTGAGGGGTATGGTGTAAGGAAAATGATAAAACTCAAAGTCATAAAAAGGATATGGAAAAAGTGGGAGGTATCATAGGTAAATTTTGCCTATGTCACTATTTTGCATAGATCTGACCCATATTATAAAAGGTACCATTTCTTCCCAAATACCCCTTTAGTTCAGATTTTTCATTCAGAGTTGTCTCCCTGCCTCTTGGTATCCTATTTCCTCTCTCTATCCCAGAGGCCATCAGAACATCTGAGATTTTATGTTATTTGATGGTGACACCAAACTCCTTCCCCTATTGCCTTGGACAGAAGAGCTCCTCATCTACTTTGAAAAGTGTGAGCCCTCGAGATACCCCTCTTGGAAACATTGCTTATGGATATGTACCAGAGTAGAGCAGGTCCAGAATGTAGAAAGTTGGCATTTTCTTTTGTGGCCCTCACCCCCAGAGACTGCATCAGGTTGCCAATGAAATCAGATAAGATGACAGGGTGTGTTGGGACCTGTGCAGCTATTATAAATAAACATGCAAAAGCAAATAAAAACTTCAAGTGATTCACCATCTTAGATGCAGAAATGGCATGTCTGCTTGTCTCTAATGGATCTGGTTTCTGTCTCTTGTTCCCTTAAGTCTTTGGATCTTGATGGCTGACTCATCTACACTTCTCACGCCCTTGATGGGACATGGAGAAAGTACCTGGGCATGGTGTGCCCACTAGATTGAAAAGCAAATCAGACAGTGAGTCAGGAGGTCTGGCTCTGTCCCCTACTAGCTGTGTGATTATGAATATGTGTCTCTGAGTCTCAATTTCCTCATCTGTAAAATGGGGACAATAATAGTTACCTTATGTACCTCAGAGAATCATAGATTTAGAGCTAAAAGAGACCTAAGAGGCCACTGAGTCCAACTTCCTCCTTTTTACAGATGAAGAAAACTGAGGTAAAAAGCACTTGCCCAGGGCACATGGCAAATAAGTATCTCAGGCAGG
The DNA here is from genome assembly GCA_023548195.1 of Bettongia penicillata ogilbyi. Classification (NCBI taxonomy): domain Eukaryota; kingdom Metazoa; phylum Chordata; class Mammalia; order Diprotodontia; family Potoroidae; genus Bettongia; species Bettongia penicillata. The sequence goes on from JAJHZJ010000442.1 coordinate 4,111,424, forward strand.
ATTTGAATTCAGATCTTCCGATTCCAAGCCTAGCACTCTATCTACTATGCCATCCAGTTGACACAATACTACAAAAGGGTGCCATGAGGGTTAAAATAGAGAGCAGCCACAAAAGTACATTGGATGCTTGAAAGTGCTCTACAAATCTAGGGTATTATGATTAGTATGATTGCCATTGGACTAAGAGGTTAGGGTTTGGTGCTAGGAGGGTTGTATGAGGACTGCCCCTCCTTCTTATCTTCCTTCCTTCTGAGGGCTCACTTCCATCCCCAGAGAAAGGCAGGTCCAGAGCTCATTGTTAGGGAATCATCTTACAGAACTATAGTTCCATTTGGTGAGTGTCCCATTGGCATTAGTCATAACAGGGCTCTAACACAACAGGAGGGATTGTCCTGTGTCATTCTGGTGTTTTGTGAACTGTCTTGGTTCATCTCATGGCTTTGGCATCATTTAAGTCCTCAGGTCAGGGATGGGCATCCAATCTGTGGCTATGGGCACAGCCCAGGGAATGCTTGGCATTGGCCAGAAGTGTCATCAGAGGGAACAAGGAAAGTAACTCAGCCTGACTCCAAGAAAGACAATTATTTATAGCAGCTATTTCTGTAGAGGAAAAGAATTGTAAACCAGGGTGGGAGGCCATCCACTGGGGCCTGGGTAGACAAATAATAGTACACAAATGTAATGGAATACTATTGTGCTGTAAAAAATGGCTAATGGGACAGTTAGAGAAACCCAAGAAAACATGCATGAACCAATGCAGAGCCAAGTGGGCAAAACAATTGATAAAATAATAATAATATTGCAAAGATAAACAACTTTGAAAGACTTAAGAACTCTGATTAGCCCAATGACTAGCCATAATTTCTGAGAACCAGTGGAGAATTTAGTCACTGATCTGATTCTCAGCCCTGAGCTCCACCCAGGGGTGAGGAAGAGCACTGGTGGTGGAGTCAGTGAAGGCTCTGAAGAGGGAATTCAATTGTAGATTCTAGGCAGAAAAGTTTTTGGTTGCTTCCAGACCAGTGCATGGGTCAGGAGAGGAGTAAACACCTCTCCCTTGATTGTGCTACCTTTAAGGAACTGAGAACTTAGAGGTCCCCAGAATATACCCTCCTCTTGACAGAGGTCTCAAAAGTCAAATAACTGGATAGGAAAATGCCCAAATAAGACTATACAAAGTTACTTTCTTGGTGAACAGGTATTTTCTTCCATCTTTTCAGATGAGGAAGAACAAAGAATAACATCAGAGGAAGGCAAGCCTTCTGCGTCCAAAACCTCCAAAATAAATATGCAATGGTCTCAGGTCATGAAAGAGCTCAAAAAGGATTTTGAAAATCAAGTAAGAGAGGTGGAGGAAAAATTGGGAAGAGAAATGAGAGTGATGCAAGAAAAGTATGAAAAGCAAGTCAACAGCTTGCTAAAGGAGACCCCCCCAAAAAAATGCTGAAGAAAATAACACTTTGAAAAATAGGTTAACTCAATTGGTGAAAGAGGTTCAAAAAGTCAATGAGGAGAAAAATGCTTTAAAAAGCAGAATTAGTCAAATGAAAAAGGAGGTTCAAAAGCTCACTGAAGAAAATAGTTCTTTAAAAATTAGAATGGAACAGATGGAAGCTAATGACTTTATGAGAAACCAAGAAATTACAAAACAAAACCAAAAGAATGAAAAAACAGCAATGTGAAATATCTCATTGGAAAAACAACTGACCTGGAAAATAAATCCAGGAGAGACAATTTAAAAATTATAGGACTGCCTGAAAGAAATGATAAAAAAGAAACCTAGACATCATCTTTCATGAAATTATCAAGGAAAACTGCCCTGATAGTCTAGAACCAGAGGGTAAAATAAATATTGAAAGAATCCACAGATCACCTCCTGAAAGAGATCCAAAAAGGGAAACCCCTAGAAACACTGTAACCAAATTCCAGAGTTCCTAGGTCAAGGAGAAAATATTGTAAGCAGCCAGAAAGAAACAGTTTGAGTACTGTGGAAATACAATCAGGATAACAAAGGATCTGGCAGCCTCTACCTTAAAGGATCAAAGGGCTTAGAATATGATATTCCAGAAGTCAAAGGAACTAGAATTAAAACCAAGAATCACCTACTGAGCAAAACTGAGTATAATACTTCAGGGGAAAAAAATGGTCATTCAGTGATGTAGAGGACTCTCAAGCATTCGTGATAAAAAGATCAGAACTGAATAGAAAATTTGACTTTCAAACACAAGAACCAAGAGAAGCAAGAAAAGGTAAACAGGAAAGAGAAAACAAAAAGGACTTTCTAAAGTTGAGCTGTTTATATTCCTATATGGAAAGATAATATTTGTAACTCTTGAGACTTTTCCCAGTATTTGGGTAGTTGAAGGGATTACTTACACACACACACACACACACACACACACACACACACACACATAGACAGAAAACACAGGGTGAGTTGAATAAGAAGGGATGATACCTAAAAAAATAAAATAAAATTGAGGGATGAGAGAGGAATATATTAGGAGGAGAAAGGGAGAAAGGGAATGGGGTAAATTATCACGCATCAAGGAGGCAAGAAAAAGCTTCTTCAGTGAAGGAGAAAAGGGAAGATGCGAGGGGAAAAGGAAGCTTACTTTCTTCACATTTGGCTTGACAGAATGACATGCTGAATCAGTTTGATTTGAAAGTATATCTTGCACTATAGAAGGGTAGGGGAGAAGGAGACAAGTGGGGTGAAGGGGAGGATAGAAGGGAGGGCAAATGGGAGAAGGGAGAAATCAGAAGTAAACACTTTTGGGGAGGGACAAGGTTAAAGAGAGAATAGAATAAATAGGGGGCAGGATAGGATGGAGGGAAATATAGTCTTACACAACATGAGTATTATGGAAGTCTTTTGCAAAACAACACTTATACAGCCTATATTGAATTGCCTGCCTTCTCAGTGGGGATGGGTAAGGAAGGAGGAAGGAAGAAAAGTTGAAACTCAAAGTTTTAGGAATGAATACAACTGGGAAATAAGAAATACAGGTAATGGGGTATAGAAACCTATCTTGCACTACAAGACAAGAGAGAAGAAAGGGATAAGGGAAGATAGGGGTGTGATAGAAGGGAGGGCACATTGAGGGACAGGGTAATCAGAATGCAAGGTGTTATGGGGATGGGGGAGGGGAGAGATGGGAAGAAAATTTGGAACTCAAAATTTTGTGAAAATGAATATTAAAAACCAGAAATAAATAAACATTAAAAAATTAAAAAAACAAATTCAGCTTTTACTTTGAATAGTATATCATATCACCGAATTCTTGTTTGTTACAATATATGGGAGACTTAAGGGAAGTGCCCTCAGCATAAAGGAGGAATGCGTGACTTGGCTTGTGAGAGTATAGATCCCAGCAGCCCTGGATGAGTCATAAGATCTAGAGCTGGGGTGGGGTTTAGAGGTCATCTAGTCCAATTCCATCATTTTACGATAAGGCTACTCTGGCTTTTCCAAGGTTGCATGCTTGTCTCTTCATCTCACTATTTAAAATGTGCAGGTGATATGCAGGTAATATGCAGCAGATTGGCAATTACATCCAGATCCTTTGATTACAGATCCACTCCACTGAAAATAAATAGGTTTTCAATTCATCAAAAAATCTATTTGGCTTTTAAATATAATTTTATATTATAATATATTTTAATAATATATTATAATATATTTTATTATATAATTATTATATATCATATAATAATATATTATATATAAATATATAATATGATAAATATAATAAATAATATAATATGATATATTTTAATAATATATTATAATATATTACTATACATAATATATAATATATTATATCTAATATAGTGTATATTATACTGAATATATTATAATAATATGATATATTTTAATAATATAATTTAAATATAATAATAAATTAATGTGTCCCTTGCCCCACCTTTACAGTGTCCTCTTACCTTGTTCCATTCCATGTAGTCACATACTCTTTCATCAAACGACCCTGGTCTTATTCTTCCTTGAACGCACCACTCTATCTCCTAGCTCCAAACTAGTCCCACCAGCTGTCCCCATAGCTGTGACTCTTTTCTCCCTCATCTCTCTCTTTTGACTTCCCTGGCTTCCTTCAAGTCTCTGCTAAAATCTCGCCTTTGACAAGAAATCTTTCCTGATCGCTCTTAATTCTAGTGTCTTCTCGCTGTTACCTCCAGTTTATTTTCATGTTGTCACTTCCATTAGACTTTGAGCTCTTTGAGAGACGGGCTTTTTTTTTTTTTACTTTCTTTGTGCTTCCAGCACTTGGCATAGTGCCTGGTTGGCACTTAGTAAGTGCTTAATAAATGTTAGTTGGCTGATCAAATATGTTGTGTCTCAGGGTTCCACTGGAAAATCTCAGGATGTTTCAGCAAGTTGGTGAAAGGGATGGTTGGGAAGATAATGGAGATAGTGGCAACTTTTTCTGTTTATCCCCTTCAGTATGTTTTACAAAGAATGCTTGCTGCATAGTAAGCACTAATGAATGTAGAAATTCCTGGAATCAGAGGCCTTGAGTTCAAGTTCTAGCTCTGTGACTTCTTGATTATAACATTGGCCAAGTCATTTCAACTCCTAGGCTTTAATTTCCTACTCTGTAAAATGATAGTTCGGACTTGATGAACTCTAAGCTGTTTTCCAGCTCAAACATTATGATGGTGTGAATTGAATTGAGGTCATCCATGGGGAAGGTATTTATTTATCTGAGTATCAGACCTTCCTGGATCCTGGAAATTATACAGTCCTTGACTGGACCTGCTTAGTGGGTTAGGACAGCTTACCATAAGGCAGGTTGAGAACCTGTGCGTAGAGGAATCTCTGTGCACAGCACATGGTACATGAATAACTAATTAAAAAACATGGGTTTTAGAGGATTCATTGGACAGTTTTGAGAAACTTTTAATCATTTTCTTTTAGAATTCAAAATTTTAAGACTTGACTATACGCTTTTCCACACAGGGAGTACACTTAGTTTGTGAATATAGGGTTTTTCTTTTCTTTTTAGGGTAAAAAAAAACGTAAGAATTGGCATAAAAGTATACTTTTTATAAAAAATATGGGTTGGAAGGACCTTAGCGATCATCTTTTCTAGCCAGTTATTTTACAGTAAAAACTGAGGTCCAGGTAAGTTAAATAACTCAGGTAGTGTCAAGGATGCCTTTTGAAACTGGGTCCTCTGACTGAAGAATTGCTTCTAAACTGACATAGTGCCATCAGCAACCATTCTTTGGGTCTGGCCACAAAATCCATTCCAAATCCATCTAAGTGTCTTATTGTCTGGCCAACATCTCTGATATTTTTCAAGATGAAGAGCATAGCATTAGAGACTTCATCCAATGCTTTGCTAAAATCTAGGAAAGCTATACCTACAACATTACTGTGATCTAACAGTTCAATAATTTTGTCAAAAGAAAACAAGTTTAGTTTGGTATGACCCATTCTTGATTAAACCTTGCTAAAGCTTGGTTATCACCACTTTTTTTCTAGGTATTCTTAAACTGTGCTCTTAAGCATACATTCTAGAACTTTGCCAGGAAGTAAATTTCAAATTCACTTGCCTAGTGTTCAAAGACTCCTCTATCCTGCTTCCTCCTCCTCCCTATCTTTTTTTGGGAAAATTAGGACATTTGCACATCCTTAGGCCTGTGGTACCTCTTCCATTGTCCATGACCTTTCATAGATTACTGGCAGTTACATCTACCATTTCTTTAGGTACCCTAGAATATACTTCAGGTTGAACCAAGGGGCTTGAACTTCTCAAGGGCAGACAAGTACTTTTTTTATTATCTGCTGTTTACTAATGATGGCAAATATTTATATAGCATTTTAAGATTTGCAAAATGATTTATTCTCATTATTTCCCTTGCTCCTCACAACTATTATAATAATAATATTATATAACTTATATAAGCTATTATGTCCATTTTACAGATGAGGAAACTCAGTCAGAGAGAGGTTAAGTGACTTGCCCAGGGTTGTACTGCTAATAAGTATCTGAGGTGGAGTTTGAACTCGTCTTCTTGACTCCAGATTCAGCAGATTTTCCAATACTTGAAACAACACTATCTTTCATGTCCCCCAGGTGGTAACAAACAGAAGTGGAAACTGAACCCAGATCTCTCTCCCTCCAGATCTGGCGATCCCCCTTCTATACTACTTAAGGAAGTTCAGGACCACCCCTACCTGTGAAGAGAAACTTGTGAGATTCTTCACCCTGCCCAGCTGCAGGGTTTTCCTCATTCTATCCCAGCCTGGGGCTTTCTCCTGAGCCACGTCAGTGAATCTGCCAGTCTGGATGATGGTATAACCATGGTAACGCTTATCCCTTCAGAACTGTGAGGTCCTCTCGTTCCACTTGTTATCTGAGTCCATCACATCCTGCTCTCCCCAGGCTGAATAGTCATGAGCTTTAATCAGTCTTCGGCTGATGAAAACACCCCATCCACCTGTTTCCTCTCCACACATCAAATCAACCTCTTTAAGATAAAAAATAAAAAAGAAAGAATATCTATTTATACATGTACACACAAACATAGCCCCCAGAAGGCTCAACTGCAGCATACAGAGGCGGTACACCTGAGGACTCTGAGGTGAAACCAAGTAGTTTCTGGGGGGGACTCTTTCTTTAAACAGGTGGCAATTGTGTTTTGCTACCAAATTACTGTGAGATGTGGCATTAATATCGAAAGGCTCGTAGCTCAAAATAACTCAGGGGGAAATACGATAAGCAAGGCCTCTCACAGCAGGCTTCAGAAATGAACAGCAGAACAGATCAGGAGGAACCAGGATAAGGAACCTTCCACTATTTCTGCATCCAGATATCCTCTTTGAAACGTGGCTGCTCCAAACTTGCAGCCAGTGTTCTGTGCCCTGGAGTCACAGTACTCCACACACCAAGAAGTGCTGACAGAGTTCTTCCTCCAGAGACCTAGAAGTTTGAGCACTTGATGTCCCTTGCCAAAAGGGTGGCACACACAGTGGGATAGCGTGTTAGACTTTAAATCAGGAAGACCTTTGTTCAAATCCTGGCTCAGACTCTTCCCAAGTGTGTTACCCTTTGAAAATTACTTAAGGTCTTATTTTCTTTATCTGTGAAATGGGGATAATAATAGCACCTACAAGATTGTTGGGTAGCTAGGTGGTACACTGGATAGAGCACCAACCCTGGAGGCAGGAGGACCTGAGTTCAAATCTGATCTCAGGTACTTACTAGCTTTGTGACCCTGGGAGAATCACTTAACGCTGTTTGCCTCCGTTTCCTCATCTGTAAAGTGATCTGAAGAAGGAAATGTCAAACTATTTCACTATCTCTGCAAAGAAACAGGTGACTAGGAGAAAAAGACTGAATATCATCACAATATTGTTGGGTAGATCAAATGAAATCATGGATGTACAATGATTGTATGTTGTGTTCCCACTTAGGAACAAGCATGTTACATTTTCCTTAAGGGTTCTAGGGTAACTGAGTGATTTGTGGGTATCTTTCTTCTGCCAAGGAGACCCAAGCCTCCATATTTGTTAGGGTACTGGTGACTGGTAATCCCAGTTCCATTAACACTTAACACTGCATTAGATTTTGCAGAGGGATATTTACTTCAAAGATAAAGCAAGAACAGACGTACAGACTTTTCCCTCAGTGCCTCTTGGGGCATGGTCTCTTCCATACCATCTTGATCTGGGGGGAGGAATGGGCTTGGACTAAGAAATGAGCTCCGTTCCTGCGTGGCATCAATCCCACCAAGTTCATGAACCTGACTGGGGTACTGAATGTCACTCCCCACAACACTCCTTGTGCCTCAGGGCATTGATGTTGTGCTTTGTGCAAACCCTGATTCTGCAACAAAAGGATGATGTAGAGCCCTCCAGATCTTTCTGAGTCAAAAGGTCATGGGCTGCACTCCCTTCCCAGGTTACAGCTTTCCCAGCAGCACTGAGGCAAAAAGGAGGAGGTCAGATCTGTTAGCTGTTTTGAATCATTCCACAGTCAATGAAAAAGCTTTCTCTTCAGCACGTAGTTAGCTGACTGGAGTAGTTACGGGATGTCTAGGCATCTCCAAGGGTAGTTCCCCATGTGAAGTCATGATTATCCCAGATGCAGATCCCTAGTGTCTTCTCAATGCTATCTGAGGTACTCTGGGCATGTGCCAGATGCCAATTAACTATGGAAGGTTCTTTGCAAAACTTTAAGCATCATATCATGGTTTCTTACCCTAAGGTTTGCCAATTGAAAATCTACTTTGATAATTCAATATAATTGCTTTCCTTTATAATCCTATATATTTTATTTTATGCATTTAAAAACATTCTAAGGTATACTTATGTTTCACTAGACTGACAAACATAGTGAATGTTATATAAATAATTGTAAAGCACTTAGCACAGTGCCTGGCACATAGTAAATATTATAGACATAAATGTTTTATATATATATGCATATACACACATATAGATGATATTACTATTGTCTACTCCCCTGTCATCACTTTATACAAAGGCGTCCACTTCTCAATATTACATATTTCCCTCTTCTGTCACCTGAGGTTCCATACCCTGAAGATCTGATCGCCAAAGTTAGATTAGCCCTCTACTGGGAAATACATCAAGATATGAGGCTATAAGGTAGACTTGCCAAGGAATGGCAAGGACCAGTGAGAGACAGAGTTCTAGATCTGAGCTACTGGACTTGATTTCAGAAAGATGTTGACTCAAAAATTATATCCCGTACTAACTCCCGGGTCATCTCTACACTATGATATCTATGTTCCAGCCTTTGTCTTTATCCTCCTTTCACTGGTACATTGGATTGCCTCTGGGTCCCTAGGTTTTAATAGATGAGCTTTCCCCTTATCTCACCTGGATGTAGGCTTCCAGGTCACTTCCAAGTCAATACACAACATACCACAATGATATCATACCACAATGATATCATATCATATATCACACTTTCTTCTAGCTCCCCTGCTACATTGCCTTTCCCTATTAGAAGGAAAGCTCCTTGAGGGCAGGCACTATTTTCTGAATTATATTTGTATCCCTAGTTGTTGACATAATGCATGGCACACAGTAAATGCTTAAAAAAGAATTTACATCTCTAGCTCTCTAAGTGGCATAATGGATAGAGGACTGGACCTGGAGTCTGGAAAACCTGAGTTCAAATCCAACCTTAGACACTCACTAGCTATATGACCCTGGACAAGTCATTTAATTTTGTTTGCCTTGGTTTCCTAATATTTAAAATGAGTTGGAGAAGAAAATGGCAAACCACTTCAGTAAGTTGCCAAGAAAATTCCAAATAGAGTCACAAAGAGTCAGACACACTGGAACAACTCAGCAATAACAAAAGTTCTCATGTTGTGAGATATATGACACATTGTGAGACATATGGTCACATTGACAACTTGCTTAACCTCTCCAAGAATTAATTTCTTCATTTGTATAATTAGGATAATTATACTTGTGGTGCCTGACTTTTAAGGTCAGCTAATTTTTGTGTTATTATTTACTGCGTTATTTAAAGAGCTCTTGGTGAAGAACTTCCTCTGGTCAGCATGCAGTCTTCAACTTAAAGTCTTAAAGAGTTGCCTAGGACAATACTCTAAGAGAAGTAAGCTGACTTGCCAAGGGCCACATAGCCAGGGTATGAGCCAGAGAAAAGACTTGAATCAAGGTCTTCCAGTGATGACATCACAGCTTTCTCTCATAATGGAACTTTTTTGAAATTTCAATGAAATGTGAACCATGACTTCCAAGGGATACAGAGCACTGTAGTCTAGTACCTGAGTCTAGTCCTGGGGACCCAACCCCAGAGAAATCAGTTTCTTTTTCTGTCTCATATTGTCCCCATATGGATTTTTCCAGGAAAACCTGTAAACCATAGCATTGAGATGGGTTTTGTTTGAATCTTTCCAAATGCAAGTAACAGGGTCCTTTCTTATAAAGGTACTCAATTTACAAAGTGGATATAAGGTATGAGACAGGTTTTCATGTTTTGCACAGGATCTAGGCTCCTTCTATAACTATCACCTGCACTGGCAAGTCTCAGTTCCCCAATGGTAGCTTTCATTTCTCTCCTCAGTGTTCTAAGACACCCTGAGGTGGTGTGGGAGAGAGACAGTTTTCCAGCATTATACTTCCCAAGCCCCCACCGGTGTTCTCTTCATTGAATATCAGCTGATATCAATTAGCCAGGAGGATAATTTGCTTAATAGGCATTAACTAAGAAGTTATAGCGAGAATAGTTGGAATAAAATGTCCCCTCTGAACTCTGAACACATTCTCTAGTACCTATAGAGCCCAGAAGAAAACAGATTCAATCTCAGGCCTGTGGTTGAGGGCGTAAGTCAGGAGTAAATTAAAACTTTTTGTTGGAAGTCCTTTCTTTCCCATTCATGGGCCTTTCTGGAAATTCTCCTTAGGTGTTGTGTATGCTTCTGCTGGATTCATGGTATGGCCAGGAAGCTGCTTTTTCTCAAGGTGTCTAGTTTGCCTTTGGTTTCCTGTTCCAGTGACATGATTAGGACATTAATGAGAAGTTCAATATTTTCTAATCTTTAAAAATTCGTAACACTAACCTCTGGACAAAGAGAGAAAAGGAGACAGAGGGTCTTTTCATCCTCCCACCTCCTCAAATGATTTCCTCTCAGGGACTGACCTGCCACTTGGATGTTTGGATTATGAATTGACTGATATTTTATCCATCACCCACAAACTGGGACTGAATCTTTTTAGCTAATTCCAATATATTTCCTCAGTAGCATCACCTCATTTCATCTAGTGGCTTTTCACTCATTCCAGACTGATAAAAGACTTTTTGCATCTCATTCAATGCCTTTGATTATCAGTCTTCTGAACTGACAAAGATATTAATGTGCACTGCATATTAAAAAAATATAAAAATAATATTAGTTACTTTAATTGGGGTGGGGTGATTAAGTTCATAAACCCCTACCTTACCTATGTCATTTACCAAAAAAAAGAATAAAATACAAAAACTTGCTGGCACCCATGAACACATTAAAAACTATATCTACTCCTTTCCCCCTCCCTCCCAGGGATTATGGAGGTGCGTGTTGGTGGGGAGGATGGTAATAATTTAAGACTTGCAGCTAATAAGAGAGAGACAAGATGGAGGCATATTAAACCGAGGAGGGAAAAAATTAAGTATATGATACTCTCTGAAAGTTCCTTAGGAAGAGACCTGTGTGGGTTGGAGTAGTCAAGAAAGATTTCCCAGAGTAGGTGGGGCTTGAAAAATGGATAGGATTTCTGGAGGAAAGACCGTAGGACTTGAAAAGCAAAAGGGGAAGGGGAATGGCATTTCTAGATGGAGAAACAACCCGAGTAAAAGGGGGCAGTACAAACATTCGCCAGATAGCATGAAAGCCAATTCACAATCTCTCTGCTTCGGCTCCTCCTTCATCCCTTACTCTTAGCCCTCTGGCCCAGGGGTCAGAGGATTTGGCTTTAACAGATCCTCCCTGGATGGTGGGCTTCCTAGCCTCCATGTTTGGAATAGAGATGACTGAAAGAGGTGGAAGTAGAAATTGGCTTTGAGGGAAGAGGTGTGGAGACAAGGCTGGGTTTGGGACTGAGCTGTAGAACAGAGATCATTACTGACTCCCTTCTTCTCAAATGGGATCATTGTAAAGTCCTTAGTATAGAAATGTTAGTTTACTATTATTACCTCCAGGAACAAAAACAAAATGCTCATTTGGTATTCCAAGACCTCCACAACCTAGCCTCCTCCTACCTTTCTAGTCTCCTTACACCTTCCTCCCTGACATGTACTCTTCTATCCCATGACTCTGGCCTCCTGGCTGTTCCACCAACAAGATAATTGATCTCCAGACTCCAAGCATTTTCTCCAAATATACTCCGTTCTTGAAATGCTCTCCTTCATTGCAACCACTGACCTCTTTGGCTTCTTTATAAGTCTCAGTTAAAATCCCACCTTCTACAGGTAGCCTTCCCCAATCCCTCTTAATTTCAGTGCCTTCCCTTTCTTAATTATTTCTTATTAATCCTACATATAACTTGCTTTGCATATGTTTGTTTGCATATCATCTCCCCCCATCAGATTGTAAGTTCCTGGAGGGCAGGGGCTGTCTTTTGTCTCTCTTTGTATCCACAGTGCTTACCACAATGCCTGGTAGATACTTATTAAGTGATTACTGAACTATGATCATCATCATCATCCTACTGTTCTACTTGACTGTGCCATAGGTTCCCCACCCCCCTCCTCATAGTTTTGCATCAGTCATCCTTTGGGTCATGGCTGCTTTATTTCACCAAAAGTTTTTCTCCTTTTCCAAGAAGAACCAATTTGCTTACCTGGATGAGAGGCAGTAGATGGGGGAACAGTTTTACAAAACTTTGGAAGTATGAGGGAAGAGAATGCTTTCCTCTATGTTTGCAAACATCAATAAATCAACAGACATTTATTGAGATAAATGTGTGTTATGAAGTTCAAGGTGCCCAACTTTCCATAGGCTGAAGGAGCTTGTAGAAAGAGAGCCTCTTGAGGTACTCCCTGAATGTCACAGAATCCTACTGTCTATATTAAGGGCCTCTAGTTGCTGTCCAGAATGCAGTGGTTTTAAATTGGAAAGAGAATGAATATTTATCCCACCCACAGCCATTTGTCTGAGGATACCACAAGGTCTGACTTTGCTCTCCCTACTCCAGCAGGACTCCCACTGACTCCAGGGAGAGCCTGAGCTTCAGAGCCACTGATCATCTACAAGCCCAGTAGAGAAATAATGTCCCAATTGTGGTTGTGTCTGATAGTTGAAAGATGGGACCCAGGCAAGTATGAAGGCTTGGAGAAATATCAAATATTCTGAATTATGCACCATATTTCCTCTGAATCTTAGTGTGGTTTTTGCTTAAAAAAAAAGTCCTAAGCTTGCATTTTTAACCACCCCCTACATTCTCCACACACAAACTCTTCTGGAAATGCATTTATATATTATGAAGAGGTAGAAGATTATAAGGCACACACACAATTTCTCTTTTATGTCACTTCTTGGCTCTTGTGCATGAAAAAAAAATGACTGCTGCTAAATAAAGCCCCCTATGCTAAGGACTATGATCTTTCTAAGGTCAAAAGTTCTTGTTTCAGTCTACCAGTAAAAAGGGTAGAATTCATGCCCAATGACAGACTTTTGGTGTCTACCAGTCCAGGCAAGGAATTGTTTTCTCAATGTCTATAAAATTCTAGTACTTTCCCTGATTGCTGGAAGTGAAGCTAGTATTAGAGGCCATACCATATAGTAGAGGTAGATAGCATGGGATTCAGAGTAACAAGATTTGAGTTTTGAACAAGGTGTCCTGTAGACATCTCCAAGTTGGTACATCCCAAGCAGAACTCACTGTCTCTCCCTTGAAACCTACCTCTCTTCCAGACTTCCTTATAATTTACTATAAAAGGCACTACTTACCTTCTAGTCACCCAAATGCACAACTTTGATGTCACCCTTTATCCTCTTTCTTACTCACCCCACGTATCCATCATGGCAAAATCTTATTTCAACCTCTTCCTCCTCTCATCCATCTCCTCTCCACCCACAGGGCTTATTACCCTTGTTACCTTCCATCTAGACTATTGTGTTAGACTCCTAACTGGTCTCTTTTCTTCTGTTCCAACACATACTTCATACAGTTGCCAAAGTAATTTTTCTAAGGATTAGGTCTGACCATGGCACCCCACTACTCATTAAAGCAAAGACCATCCCTTTCCTTAAGTGACTTAGATTCTAAATGGGAGGGGGGGGAGTAAAGGAGAGCAGTGATCATGGAGATGTCACTTTGATCCAAAAAGTTACAGGTATAGTGAATGGGGCTGTAAGGTGGGTAGAGTTATAGTGGGGCAGATTGACATACTCTGTCAAAGAACGATAGCAGAGTTAATTTGTCATGGTTCATGGTTCTAGAACTTGGAGTGGGGGAAAGAGGGTAAGAAAAGGTACCCACATGGGATCAAGGTAGCTAGGTAGGAAAGGAAAAGAACAAAGAAAAGAGTATAAAAAGGAAATGTTGCAATCTGGAGAGGGTCTTCACGATAGAAATTTCACTAGGATAGGAAATTAGCTGAAGAGGAAGAAGAGAAGGACAGGAGGCTGGAAAGTCAGGAATGAATGCACTTCCTTCATTTTTCTGCCTCTTGGAGGCAGAATTATTTTTCTTCAAGGCTCAACTCAAGGGACCCTTTGCATGTGGTATGTTGTTATTTTCTTTGATGGAATTTTCTATTGCTTGTATGATTTATTCTTCAATTCACTAGTTCTTTAGAATTGTGTTATTTAGTTTCCAGTTGTCTTTTAAATCTTCTTAAAAGACCCTTTACTGAGTATAATTTTTATTACATTGTGATAAGAAAATGACAAATCTAGTATTTCTGCTTTTCTATTTTTTTTTAGTGAGAGCTTGCTGTCCCAACACACTCTCAGTTTTTTGCAAAGGTGCCATTTACAGATGAGAATTATGCAAATTCTTTTAAATTCCCTTTCAGTAATTACTGGAGAGGTATAATCTCTAATTTTTTTTTAAAGCCCCATTTAGTTCCTTAGTATCTCTCTTATTTACCTTTGTCTGACTGAGTTCCTTTTATCACTTGCTGCATATGTTCCCTGAGAGAAGGTGGCAAGCGGCCAGGGTTACTTCCATATGCACCAATTCAGCTTCCGTCTCACCTTGAGAGCAAGACTTCTGCCTCCTGCTGCATCCACCTGATCTCCAGTCTCCGACTAGAAGAAGAGCAACCTTCTTCTGACCTTGTAACTTCTGTCTCCTGCTGCAGGTAACCCCCTGAGGGAAGCAGCAAAGGGCTGGCCATTACTTCCATCTGCACCATTACAAAGCAACTTCCTCTTCCTGCAGTGCCCACCAGTCTGATCTCCTCTGTCCTGGGATTTTGGAGAGCCTCTGTGTGAGACGAGGAACAACCTTTCCTGTTACCTGGGACCTTCTAGTGAGTCCTGCTGTCCCTTTCCTAAGGGAAGAAGAAGCAGAAAGTTGGTAGGAAATGAGACTTCCAACTTTGGAGGGAAAAAATGTGAAATAAAGCCTCCCATCTGACTCTGCTTCTATCTCATGTTTCTCTTCTCTCCTGTCTGATCTCCAGCCTCCTCTGGGGAGAGATATGGAGTCCTCCACTCAATGATAAATATGCTCATACTTGGACATGCCCTACAAATCCCAGTGATTTTGAAACCCTTTAGGTCATCATCCAAACCCCATTCCTCTTCCCCCCAATACCCAATTCCTTATTTCCATTCCCTTTATCCCTCCCACCCCAAAGTCCAAACCAAATGCTACCCAACCTCTCCCACTGTGCCCTTCTGGAATGCCTGTTATATATGCAACAAATTTCCCTTCATTCCAAATCTTTTCCTTTCCTACTCTTCATCTTTTAGCTATTGCTAGAACCTGGCTCCCCTCTGATGACACAGCCTCCCTGGCCACTCTTTCCAGTACTGGCTGTATCTTCACTCATTCCCCTTGGCTCAATGGTCAAAGTGGGTGAGTTAGAATGCTCCTTGCTCCCATTTGCCAGTTCTAGGTTCTCCCCTTGGTTCTCAGAGTTTTCCATCACTCAATAACCTCTCCTTATCTGAGGTTCATGCAAACCATATCTACCACACAAATCAAAATCATGGTAGCTGTTGTCTATAGATCTTTACATAACTTCCATTTCCTCCTTATTGAGTTCTTTATCTAGCTCACAGTTTTTCTCTTCTCCCCAAATCCTATCTTCGTACCAGGGAACTTTGACATACCTATTGACTGCCTCTCAAACATCCTAACTATTGAACTGACTTTCCATGACCTACTCCTCCATCCCACCTCAGCCATGTATAGAGACAGTAATATCTTTATCTTGCTATCCACAAAAGCACCACCTCCACGTTCAAGAATTCTGAGATCCCTTTATTCCTTTTTTCTAAATTTTAGTTTTATTGATATCTTTTGTTTTTACATCAGTCATTTTGGGATATGTCCTCTCCCCATCCTCTAACCAATGAACCTTCTCATGTAACAAAGAAAAATAGTTAAATAAAACTCAGCACTACAGCTACATCTTCTAGCATTTTATGAAACATTGACACCTAAAGTATCCTAATCCATGGAAAGAAGAGAAAGGCTTCTTCAATTTCACTTCATGAGACTGAATTGTTTAAGCTATCTATTTCTTATTTTGTTTAGGTATTATATATTTTTGTAAGGTAATCACTTTTCTTTGGTTTAAAATTGTATTGTAACATTTGATTGAAACCCTACAAATTCTTATCTGTAATCATTTAGCCACTGCTCTGTTTAACTGTCAATCCCTTGTCCCTTTCTTCAGCAATTGTAAGGCAGATACCCTTTCCTCAGGGAAGAGATCCAATGCTTATTATCTTTGCCAATAACAAAAAATGTTTGAGAGTTTAGTGGCAAAACTACTGCCATTGGCTTCTCTTCTGTGTACAACATCAAAAGAGCCAAGATGTCTCTCCCTGTTTTTGATTACATCAATTTGACCCAAGTTAGCTCTATCAGCCACCACATACAAATTATCAGTATTGATGAAATCAGTGATCTTGCAAGCTGTTAAATTAATCTGAAGGATGTCATTCATTTTGATGAGAGGATCTGGGTAATGAATAGCATAGGCATCATGGGTCACCAGATGAGGTATGCCTTTTGTACCCAAAAAGATTTTTCTCACTTTGCACGGTTTATACTTTACTTCCTTAGTTGTGATACAATGAACAGGAAAGCATCCCTTTGTGTCATAAACCAAATGGAAACATTTACCTGTCTTCTCAATGCTAATGACATCCATAAAGCCAGCAGGACATATAATATCAGTGTAGACCTTGTCATCAGTCTGGATGAATAGCTATATGCAGATCTTTACTTCATTTCCAGTCAGGGCATACTTGAGTCTGTTTCTCAGGAAGATGATGAATGGAAAACACTTGGCTTGTGGGGAACTTTGAATGGTCTTGGATCAAAAGTTCCTGTAAACTTACTTAGCATCCAATGCTTTGAAGCTGCTATATGCTTCAGATGCTTCTTGGAACTATAAGCCATACTGTACCCAAGACAAAGAGGAAAATTAACTTGGCCATAGGATCAGAGACTCTCTATTTGTACATTATGTGTGTTTGGCCAAGTCATTTTCCCTCTCTCAGCCTCAGTATCTTTGCCAGCAGCATGGCCAAGTGACCCCAGGGCTGGGCAGCAAGAGATCCCTTTTATTTCCTTTCTATCATAGTTCTTCTTTTGTCTTTACTTTGCCATTGATCCAAGATTTATTTTTCTTACTCTTTTCTTTTCTTTTTAGTTCTCCTTTCACATTACACCCTCCACCATTTGAGTTTGCTATGCTTGTGACTATTCACTTACCAATCCTGCCCTCCTTTTACATCCTCTCTACTCATTCCTTATTCCATTGTCCTACTATTTTCCTTTGAAATTTAATGCATTTTTATGCCAAATTCTTGGTGTGAATGTGTGCATATATATAATTATGTTCCATCTTCCTTTACCTGATTCAGATGAAAGTGAGATTCATGGGATGCCCATTCTCCCCTTCCTTCTTTACTGTATTCTTTTTGTCTTAAACTCCTGTATTTATGCAATAATGGTTTCCTTTGCCTTCTTCATTTCTTTCTCAGAATAGTTTCCTTTTCTTTTCATTTTTTCTGCTTGTAAGACCAATAAAACAGAACAAAACCATTAGTAGACCCTCTGTCATTTTAATTTTTAAAATATATTAGGGTTCTGGAAAGATTTTTTAAAATTGCTCTGTTAACATATAAATAATTCATCTCATGTATCCTGATATTTTGAAGAAAGTAATCAAAGATGGTGGATATACAGATCAACAAAATTTTTAACGTGAAGGAAATGAGTTTATTTTGGGAAAGGGTGCCCTCCAAGACTTAGATTTCTAAGAAGAAAAAAAAATGCAACCTGTACTTAAAGTGTCTAAGGATTGCCTAATGCTTTTATTAGGAGGCAATGCAGAAGCGGAACTTAAAATTAATCCGGTGTTTGTTTATCAGTCTCAAAATCAGCATCCTCTGGGAGGCTGCAACCATGAATTGATTCCAGTTCTTTGGCAGTCAAATAAGAGATCATGGATGACTAAAGTTATTTTCAAAGATTAGTTTTCAAGTTATTTTAGCCCAGCTGTTGAAAAATATTATAAGGACAACAGAATGTATTTAAAGTATTAATGATTTTAGATACTCTAATGCCCCAAGTGATCCAACTATATTTGACTTCTTGTGTGAGAAGGTGAACATACAAACTTGCCAAAAGATGTGGATAAACCAGTTGGCACAAGCATACGAATGAATATTTAAAGAAAGAAAAGACAGGCTGTTCCAATATTTTAAATGACAATAATGATATTTTTGTCATGGAGTTAGTGTAGGGCTATCTTTAGGTGCAATATTCAGTAATTTGAAAATTTTTTGTTTCTCTATTTTATTATTTTATAATGTTTGAATGAAGAAATTTCTTATCCCTTGCTACTATATTTCATTAATAGGTAGAAGCAAAACTTTATTTTAAAAACTTTATTGTATATTTTCATTGGACTGGAATCAATCACCATATTTTACATATAATTATAACTTTGAACATTGCAAATTTGAATAATGCAACTATTTTCTGGAATTAATAATCTCCCCTCACTAGGACCTGACTGAACTTAGTTTTGCTTTATAGGTTTTCCTTGGTTTTAAACCTTTATCTTTTGACTTTTAGAATTTTGTATTCCAAGCTTTCTCCTTAGCAGCCACAGCTGCTAAGTCTTACATGATCCAATTTGTTCCTTGGTAAATGAAATCATTTTCAGTTGCTTATTACATTTTTTTTTCTTTGATTTGGAAGCTCTAAATTTTGACTACAGTGTTTCTAAAAGTTTTCATTTTGGGATTTCTTCCATAAGATGATGGATAGATTTTCACTTTGGCCATTGATTCTAAGACTTCTATCCATAATTTCTTGAAATATGTTTTGCATGGTTGCACATGTATGAACTATATCAAATTACTTGCCATCTCACAGAGGGGAGAGGGGAGAAAAGGAGCAAAAGAATTTGGAACTCAAATTTTATTTCTAATTTTTACATGCAAATGGGAAAAATAAAATACTGTTTTTTAAAAGAAATATCTTTTCCAGACTTTTTTTTCTTAATCATGGTTTTCAGATAATCCAATATTTCTCAGATTCTCCTTGATTTGTTTTTCTAGGTCAGTTTTTATTGAAATTATATTTCTGACATTTTCTTTATTTAAAAAAAAATGTTTAGTTCTATTGAATTCTTCTTGCTCTCTTATTGGGCTGTTTTTTCCCCCTCTGACCCATTCTAATTTTCAGGATATTCAGTTCTTGAGTAAGATTTTCTCCCACCTGTTCTGGGGTGTCAATTTACCTTGCAATTCTTTCCTTCCTAGGTTTCCAGTTCTTTATCTCTTATTGTTTCCCCAGATAATACTTTAGACCCTTTGGTCAGGACATTTTTTTTCTTTGAAGTTTTACCTGGGCTTGAGGTTGCTATTCTAATTGAGGGTTTATCCCCTTAGTGTCTCTCATACCAAAATATTTCCTCATGACATGTTGCATTTTCCTTGATTTGTTTATCTTAGCCACCTGTTTCTAAGTTGAGGCATCTGTGCTTGGGTGAAGTTTCCCAACTGAATGACACAGGCAGGCTTTTCTTGGTCCCGTGTATAGTGGGCTATGTTAGGTGTCAGCCTTAGGGGATTCCAGGAATGCTCCTATACTGGACCCTGCCTATTCTTGTTACGGGGTTCCTGGACATCCCTGTAGTGTAGCACTGATTGGAGTTGTTCCTTACTGATGCTGGGTTCAGGAACTATTTCTGGGCTGGATTTTCATTACATGTTCATAGGGCTAGCTGGACTCAGGGCACCAGTGTCTCCCTAGAACTGTTCTGAATACCCTGAGGCTGATCTCTCAGGCTGGGCTTCTACAGCCCTGGCTAGGCTGAATTGGAGTGCCCGTTGGGTTCAGACAACTGATCATCCCTGAATGCTTGAAGTCGCTCTTGCTGGAGTGAACTAAATGACCTTTAAAGTCACTGGCTCTAAATCTATGACCTTGTCAAGAATGAATGATAAAGGCGGTATGGTAAAGTGGAAAGAGCACTGGCTTGAGGCAGAGGATTTGGGTTCAAATCCTGCCTCTGATACTCTGCTACTTGTGTGATCTTGTCTGAATCACTTAGCCTCTCTTGCCCTCAGTTTCCTTATTTATACAATGGAGGAGGATTCAGTGGTGTCTTAAGTTCCTTTTTGTGTATAATCCAAAAAGTAAAAATGTTCCCATAGAAACCACCTTTCACCTGGGCTATTTGATCACCCCCATAGAGATAGACCACCCAGTTCATTTTGCCCAGCTGATATGAAAAATGATCCATAACAAAAGATGGAAATTCTAGTTAATAAATCCCAGAATTTAGCCACTTAGTCTAGAGTCTAGTATGACAAGGCATGGAAATCTGTTAATTTCTTTCTGTCAATCTCTCTCTCTCTCTCTCTCTCTCTCTCTCTCTCTCTCTCTCTCTCCCCTTTCTGTCTCTGTCTCTCTGCTCTGTCTCTGTTTCTCTGTCTCTGTCTCTCTCTCTTCCCCCCATTGAGTCAGCTACACTATGTGTACACTATGTGTGTACAACACTTAATGTTGTTTTCTACCTTCTGTTCTCTTGGACTGATACTAACTTGGTCTTAAGTCATAATGTTTCTGCTTTTACCTTCTCCTTTTCCCAGAAGCAGGCTTATTCCCCTACTGGACAATGAGAGTAGAGGAAGAGTTTGAGGGAAATGGTCCCTAGGGATAGCAAAGGTCTCATTTCCATCCCTGAAGACCATAGAAAGAAAGGCATTTTAGAGAGGAGATAAACAAAGGGAAAGAGAAAAGTAAAGATACTAGGAGTTCAAGGACAAATGATAAGTGAAAAGACATGACCCTTTTATCTGATCAGACTCCCAGGCTCAAGAACAAAAATGGCTAGAGAAGTCAGCTGGGCTGCTTTTCAGTGTCCCTGGGGGTATTGATGGAGGTTATGAGCTACCTGTCTTGCTCAGGCTCAGAGAATAATTGCACTTTCTGGACCATGAAGGCATGGAGGAGGTCTCAGAGGAATTTTGCAGAAGTGAGAGTTCTTTGCACAACTCTTGTTCAGTCATTTCAGTTGTGTCTGACCCTTTATGACCCCATCTGGAGTTTTCTTAGCAAAGGTACTATAATGGTTTGTCATTTCCTTCTCCAGATAACTTTACAGATGAGGAAACTGAGGTAAACAGGGTTAAATGACTTGTGCAGAGTCATGCAGCTGGTAAGTGTCTAAGGCTGATTTAAACTCAGGTTTCCTGACTCCAGGCTTGGTGCTCTATCCACTGTGCCACCCTTCCAACATTAGAAGTCAATACTGAAGTCCTCCAGCTTCAAATCTAGAGTCCTTTCCTGTACTCTGGAACTGTTTATGTCCCATTCAACAGCCATAGGCAAGAGCTGACTCCCAAGCAAAGGGTTTCAGGTAGCTTCTTGGACCTGGACTATGCCCTCCTAGAGTCTGCAGTCCTCTCAGAAACAAACCTTTGTTCTACCCAGCCAAAAGTGGGCTTATCTTCAAAGGTCAGCTTCTTCCAGGATTTAAGATAGGCTAGAGCAAACAGTACTTAGAGCAGCCAGCTTTCCAGTTTGCTTTTGGGCTGAGCAAAGAAATGACTGAGAGCACAATCCCAGGGCCCAGGCAAGTCCTGCAGCAGAATCCAACCTCAGGTCAAGGTACAGGGGCAAGGGAGAAGAGAGAGAGAGAATACCAACATTTCTTCATGAACAGGAATCAGCAGCAGCTATAAGCTCTAAGATATAAGATTCCAGAGAATACTAAGGAGGGATAAAAATATTTCCTTAAAGGAGCATTGCAATGAGCAAAGAAATAGAATAAAACAATAGAATGGGGAAGACAAGAGACCTCTTCAAGATAATTGGAGATATCAAGGAAATATTTCATGGAAAACTAGGCATGATAAAAGAAAAAAATGGTAGGGACTTAACAGAAATAGAAGAAATTAAGAAAAGGTGGCAAGAACATACAGAAGAATTATACAAGAAAGATCTTGATATTACTGATAACCACATAGTGTGGTTACTGACTTAGAGTCATACATCCTGGAGAGTGAAGTCAACTGGGCCTTAGGAAGCATCACTAACAATAAGTCTAGTGAAAATGACAGAATTCCAGTTGAACTATTTAAAATTCTAGAAGATGATGCTTTTATAGTGCTGTAGTTAATATAACAGCAAATTTGGAATCAACAGTGACTGCTAGATTGGAAAAGGTCAATTTCTGTTCCAGTCTCAAAGAAGGGCAATGCCAGTGAATGTTCAGACTATTGAACAATTGTCCTCACTTCTCACACGAGCAAGGTCATTCTCAAGATTCTGCAAACTAGGTTTCAGCAATATGTGAACTGAGAATTACCAGAAAAGCAGGCTGATTTTCAAAGAGGCAGAGCAACTAGAGAACAAATTACCAACATTTGCTGAATTATCAAGAAAGCAAGGGAGTTCCATAAAAACATCTACTTCTACTACACTGATTATGCTAAAGCTTTTGACTGTGGATAACAAAAAAATTGTGACAAGTTCTCAAAGAGATGGGAGAACTAGATCATTTTATTTGTCTCCTGAGGAATACATATGTAGGTCAAGAAGCAACAGTTACAATCAAATATGGAACAACTGATTGGCTCAGGATGGGGAAAGGAGTATAAGAAGACTGTATAGTGTCACCCTATTTAATTCATATGCAGAGTACTTCATGTAAAATGCCAGGCTGGATGAATCAAAAACTGGAATTAAGATTGCTGGGATAAATAGCAACAATCTCAGATATGCAGATGATACTGCTCTGGAGGAAGAAAGGGAAGAATTAAGAAATCTCTTGATGAGGATAAAAGAGGAGAGTATAAAAGCTGGCCTGAAGCTATATTAAAAGAACTAAGATCATGATATCTGGTTTCATCACTTCCTGGCAAATAGAGGGAGGAGGAATGGAAACTGTCAGATTTTATGTTCTTAGACTCAAAGATTACTACACATAGCAACTGCAGCCATGAAATTAGAAGATACTTGTTCATTGGAAGGAAAGCAATGGCAAATCTGGACAGCATACTAAAATCAGAGACATCACCTTGCCAAAAAAAGTCCCTATAGTCAGAGTTATGATTTTTCCAGTAGTAATGTATGGCTTTGAAAGCTGGGCTGCAAGGAAAGCTGAGTGCTGTAGAATCAATGCATTAGAAATGTGGTGCTGGAGAAGACTCTTGAGAGTCCCTTGGATAGCAGGGAGATCAAATCAGCCAATATTTAAAGAAATTAATTCAGACTACTTATTAAAAGGACAAATAGTGAAGCTGAAGTTTAAGTACTTTTGCCACATAATGAGAAAACAGGACTTATTGGAAAAGACTCTGAGGGGGCAGGTAGGTGGTACAGTGGAGAGAGCACCAGCCCTGGATTCAAGAGAACCTTAGTTTAAATGTGATCTCAGATACTTACTAGCTGTGTTGACCCTGGGCAAATCACTTAACCCCAATTGCCTCTGACAAAAATAAAAGACTGATGTTGAGAAAGATTGAAGGCAAAAGGAGAAGAGGATAATAGAGAATGAGAAGTATAGATAGTGTCCTGGAAGCAAGGAACATGAACTTGGGCAGACTCCAAGAGGTAGTAGAGAACAGAAGGGCCTGGTATGCTATGATCCATGGGGTCATGAAGAGTTGGGCATGACTGAACAAAAAATAAGCTCTAAGACTTTTTGAGATCACTTTCAGAAGGTGATCGGTAGATTTTTTCAATTTCTATTTTACCCTCTGATTCTAGGGTATCCAGGAAGTTTTCATTGATAATTTCTCAAAATATGATGTCTATGTTCTTCTATTGATCATGGTTTTCAGGTTATCCAATAATTCTCATATTATCTCTCCTTGATCTGTTTTTCATGTCAGTTCTTTTTCCAATAAAATATTTCTTGTTTTCTTTAATTTTTTTTTCATTCTTTTGATTTACTTTTTCTTGACATCTCAATGGGGTCATGAGCTTCCATTTATCCAATTTTAATTTTTAAGAAATTATTTTCTTTAATAAATTTTTATGCTTTCCCCCCATTTGACTGATTCTATTTTTTAAGAAATTCTTTTCTTCAGTGGATTTTTGTGCCTCTTTTACCATTTGGTTTATTATTTTCTTCAGTATTTATTGTGCCTCTTTTGCCAAGCTATTAATTGTCTTTCATGATTTTCTTGTATCACATTTCTTTTCTCAATTTTTCCTCTATCTCTGATTTTAAAAATTCTTTTTGAGTTCTAGGGTGTAAGACCAATGCACATTTTTTCTGAGGCTTTTGCATGTAGCCGTTTTGACATTGTTGTCCTGTTCTGAGTTTGCATTTTGATCTTTCCTGTCACTCTAGTGACTTTCTATCATCAGTATTTTTGCTGTTGCTGTTGTTTGCTCATTTCCCCAGCCTATTTCTTGATGTTTAACTTTATGTTAAAGTTGGACTCTGACTTTGGAATGGAGGTTGCACTGTTCCAAACTTCAGTCTTTTTAGTACTACTGTTTTCAGAGCTAGTTCTGGGAGTCTGTAAGTTTTTAGTTCCTCCAAGTGCTGTGATCTAAGGAGAGATGTGGTCACTGCTCTCCTGGCCTCTGCTCTGGTCTCTTGGTGACCACAAGCACACTTTTCCCTCTGGAACTCTGTGATGAGGGTCCCTGTTCCTGATGGTACTTCTCCTTACCCCGGGAATGTAACCCAGAACCATGTATAAACAATGCAACAGAGTCCTGTTCCCAGTGTCAGCCTGTGTTGGACTGTGTTCCACTCTCTCCCTAATGAGAGAGACCTTTCTATCAATTTTCAAAATTGGAAAATTACTTCAGCCCATCCTTTTGTTGGTTCTGTTATTCTAGAAGTCATTTTGTTAAAGTTGTTTAGAGGGGAATTTGCAAGAGCTCAGGCAAGTCCCTGCCTTTACTATGTCATTTTGGCTCCACCTTGATAACTCACTTTTAAAAAAGTATTTACAAGTTTTTTTAATTTCCTTTTTTTATCATGACCTCCATAAACATAAATATTTTTATATACAAAGGTAAAAAAAAGAGAATTATATGTATGAAACCATGAATCTATATTATGCTTGTTTTTACATATATATTAAATTTAATGTGCTAATATTGATATTGCCCTGCTTCTTTTTGTCTCCTTCTGAACTTTCTTCTCTTTATTTCTGTGTATTTTAAAAATATTTCATTGATACCCTTTCTTTCTTACTTCAAGACTCACATAGCACTTTATCTCCTTCATTTCATTTGGTGCTTATGACAATTGAGGTAGGTACTATTAGCTTCATTTTACAGATGTGGAAATTGGTTCTCAGAAAACTTAAATGATTTGCTCAAGGTCAGGATTTTAACCCAGGCATGTTTTCCTGACTTGAAGAACAGTGTTCTGTTCACTATGGTACACTGCCTCTTATTTGTGTCAAAATGAAAGATATAGCCATAACATATGGGCCCTTCCGTGACATCCGCTTCTGGGCCCCCTTTGTCTAGATTGGAAAACATGCCATAGAATACATTAAGTCCAAAAAAGGCTGATCAGCTCTACCAAGGCTCTACAGTGACCTCATGGACTCCTGAGCACAACCCTCTATACTCATGAAGACACCAATTAAAAGTTTTTGTCATCTGAAGACATTTTCTTTGGAGCAATTGCTTTGCATAACAGTTACACCTATGGATCTGTTGTGGTTTAAACTCATGCCCACCCTGGGACATCAAAGACTGTTGTGGTTGCATGATATGTTATGGTGGAACTGTTTCAAAGAATTCAGAGTCAGACCACCTCTAATCCAAGTATACGCATTTATTGAGATTGACGCCTCTTATAAGGCGGGCTAAGTTCCAAGAGAAACCAGCAACATCAGAGGAAACAAGATAGGGCAAAGATGTAATTACATAACAGAAATTATGAATATTAGAAAGGCAGGAGGGGTTTGTTAAGAGGTTAGGTAATAGGGGAGGAGTTCTGGCCTCAGTGAAACTTGCAAGTGATTATCCACAATGCATACAGAAAAACCCATTTAGAAGGGTATATTTGTATGGTAATTATATTATAATAAGCCTCTCTACATCATTGTAGGTTACTTCTTTACTAGTACTGCACAGGTACCTACTTAGGGAAAATCCCTTTTATTGTTTTGGGGTCTGCATCCTGCTCGGGCATCCTGGTAGTGCTGTTTTTTTATTGGCTGACTGTTGTGGTCCTGTCTGAGGTAGATGGATGTGGATGTGGTTGAGTGCATGGACACACTGGCTGTTTCTGTGGGAAATATGAGGAATGGGTCTGGGGGCAGTGGCTAGCTAGAAGCAGTGTCTGGGATCCCATCACACGGACATGCCTGCTGTTCTGTGAGAAATATGAGCTCCTGGACACACTTATTGTTCAAGTGAGCAGTGAGGCATATATGAAGAAATTCGAATATTGAATGGGGGAGGGGGATGAGTGACTAGGTAGGGGCAGTGGGCCTGCTGTTCAGTGGAGCCTATAAGGAAATTAGAATATTGGGGCTGGGAGCAGCTTTATTAAGATTCCATCAGATTCACAGTAGACAACACACAAAAACATAAGTTTTAGAAGCACTTCTAAAAAAGTTTGTGTGCCACAATCTACTCTCTTATAAAGGTTTCTAGATTTAAAGCATCTCAGTCTACCCAGGACTGGATAAATCTTATCTTGTTTTCACCCACTGACAGTTTTATTCATCATCCATTCTGGTTATTTCTGGTTACAAATCCATTTACCCCCACCCTTGGCCTCCTCTCCCAGTGGGGAAAGGGGCCAGGTCTTACTAGATTTGTCTCTTTCTAGGTTAACTATTTCAAGAGACATACTCCTTGCTCCTGGAAAAGACACAGTCCACTATTTGAGTTAAATGATTACAGAAGCTAAGAGGGAGGCTGATGTACAAACTGAGTACTGGTTACATTTCAGAAATTGTCCCTATTTTTCTCACTGTTCCCTAAGCCCTTATTCTTGAGGGAGCTTGAGAAGGACCACTCATTATAAATGAACTCTATCAAAATGGGTGACTAGAAAACTACCAGATGTCATCCCTAAGACCCTCTTTTAATAATAGAGCTGGAAGGAAGATGCTAGGCCAGTCCCATAAGATGTGGGATCTGAGACCCAGAGATACGAAGAGATTTGCCCAAGGTTACACAATCAGTTAGTGGCAAAGACATGACTATCGACGTTCAAAACTGAACTCATTGTCTTTCCCTCAAAACCCATCCCCTTTCCAAGTTTCCCTGTTACTGTCAGGGGTGATGCCATCGTCCCAATCACCCAGACTCAAAACCCAAGCGTCATCCTTGACTCCTCATTCTCTCTCACCCTGTCCCTAGCCCCACTAGCCAATCTCTTGCCAGTCTATTGCTTTTGCCTTTGTTATGTCTCTGAAATATGCCTCCTTTTTCCCTTTGACATGGCCATCGTCCATTACAGGCCCTTATCACCTCTGCTTCATATGCATCAATATCCTGCCGATTGTTCTACCCCAAATCTCTCCCCACTCCAGTCTGTCAACCACTCAGCTATCAAAGTGATCTTCCTCCAGTGTAGATCTGAGTCCCTCTCCCCACCATTAAATAAACTCCATTGGCTCCCTATCACCTCCACAATCAAATTATCATCTCGAGGGGGCAAGTGCCACCTTTATTCTACAGGAGGTCTCCCCATTTGCTAGTACCTTCCCCTTTGAGATTGTCTTACGTTGCTGAACAATTTATAAACAAACGAGAGAACGGTGTGAAATATAAAATGGATAATTTTAATTACATTAAATTAGAAAGGATTTGTACAAATAAACTGATGTAGCCAAGATCAGAAGGAAAGCAGAAAATTGGGGGGTGGGATTTTTTGTGGACAGATACTCAGATAAAGGCTTCATATCTCAAATATATAAAGAACTTTGTTAAATCTATAAGAATACAAGTTGTTCCCTAATTGATAAATAGTCAAAGGATATGAAAAAAGCAGTTTTCCACTGAAGAAATCAAAATAATTTATAGTCATGTGAAAAAATGCTCTAAATCATTATTGATTAGAGAAATGTAAATTGGAACAATTTTGAGATGTTATTTTACACCTGTCAAATTGACTAAAATGATTGGAGGGGAAGGTGACAAATATCAGAGGAATGTGGAAAAATTGGGACGCTAATTCACTGTTGTTGGAACTGTGAACTAATTTAGCTATTTTAGAGAAGAGTCTGGAATTATGCCCAAAGAGTTATTATACTGCCTATACCCTTTGACCCAGCAATACCACCACCAGGTCTGTTTCCCAAGATAATTAGGCAAAAAGGAAAAGAACCTAAATGCTCTAAAATATTTATAGCAGCTCTCTTTGTGGTGGGAAA
This sequence comes from Bettongia penicillata ogilbyi, assembly GCA_023548195.1. Classification (NCBI taxonomy): domain Eukaryota; kingdom Metazoa; phylum Chordata; class Mammalia; order Diprotodontia; family Potoroidae; genus Bettongia; species Bettongia penicillata. The sequence goes on from JAJHZJ010000442.1 coordinate 4,139,957, forward strand.
GCACTGGAAATTGTAAGGATGCCCATCAAGCAGGAATGACTGAATAAGTTGTGGTATGTGATTGTGATGGAATATTACTGTGCTATAAGAAATGATGAGTTTGATGATCTTAGAAAAACATTGGATAGATTTGCATGAATAATGAAGAGTAAAATGAGTTGAATGTTGTATATAGTAATAACTATATCATTTTAAGAACAACTTTGAGTGACTAAGATATTTTGCAATTATAAACACCCAAATTAACTGCAAAGGACATACAAAGGAAGGTGCTATGTGCATTCAGAGAAAGAATTGGTAGATAGAAGTATTTATAGAATGGTTTTACCTATATATGTATAGAAATATATATAACTATACATATATGTATTTGTGTCTAATGATAGCCATCTCTAGGGTGAGGAGGGAGGAAAGGGAAGAGAAAAATTAAAAAACGAAAGTTACGTGATAACTTTATTATATATTTAAAAAGAATAGGGGCAGATAGGTGAAGTGGATAGAGCTCTGGCCCTAGAGTTAGGAGGACCTGAGTTCAAATGTGACCTCAGATACTTGATACTTACTAGCTATGTGGTCCTGAGCAAGTCACTTAACCCCATTGTCTAGCCAAAAAAAAAATAGTAAATTGTACATAATAGATTTGTAGTTTCATAAGCAATCATCTTTTTAAAAATTTTACTATGTTATGGGAATGCTTGTTTTATTTTTTAAGTTCAGAATAAAACTAATAAAATGAAAAACGGATGACCTTATATTTACCTTGTATTTATCTACTGTGCGCCTATGTATGTATGTGCTGTGTTTCCTGTTTGAACATAAAATCTTTGAAAGCAGTGACCTCAGTTTGGCATTCAAAGTCCTTCTGCTCTCATCCATGTCTACTGTCTTTTTACACCTTACACCCCTCTTACCTCCCCCCCACCCTTACCTTTCCATCCAGTGACATTGGTTTCATCGTTCCTCCACCAGGCATTTTCACGGGCTATCTCCCTCTCCTGGAATATTCTCCCTATTCCGCTGCCCCCCATCTTCCTTGACTTCCCTCATGTTCCACTTAAAATCCCATCTACTACAGGAAGCCTTCCCCATCCCCTTAGTTCTAGTGCCTTCCCTCTGTTGATTACTTCCAGTTTACTTGATCTATAGCCTGTTGGTAAATCATTGCTTGAATATTGCCTCTCCCATTAGATTATGAGCTCCTCCAGGGCTAGAACTATCTTACTTTCTTTGTATTCCCAGTGCTTAGCCCAATGCCTGGCACATAATTGGTATTTAATAAATGTTATCCACTGACTGAAACTTGGGTCTCCTAGTTCCACATACTTTCTGCTGCACCACACCAAAGACTACCCTAAAGTAAGAGAATTTAAGCCTTCAGCTTCTGGGAAGAGGTTCAGAAGCAGATTTCAAAATTGGATTTTAAATAGTATTGTTTTACCTATAAGAATAAACACAGAATAGGTTTTTGGGCTTGCTTGCCAAAGTCTGCTCTTTTTTAAAAGAAAATTTCCAAGTACAAATCACCTTAGGCTATCAGAAACTGGTTAATTCTTACCATCACTTCCAAAACATTGCAAGTTTTATCTTTCTTCCCTTTACTGAGTACCAGGCTTCCAAGGTCTCTACCAAGCTCGTTCTCTATTGTCTTCTACTGATTGCATTCTCTTGTGCACCTTTCTAGCTCAGTTTTTGAACTTGAGAGTTTTAAGAGCACAAAGCATAGTGTTCTCAATCATTGTTGCCTTAGGCCATAATATTTCCTCTAAGGAACAAAGACTACTTCTTTTCTTTGTTTTTCTCACATATTATGCACTTTCCCTTTAGTCATCCTGGTTTCTTTGCTATTCCTCAGACATGATGCTCCATCTCTCTTTTCTATATACTTGCTGTCCCCCATGTCTAGAATACCCATCTTCTTCAACTCTGCTTTTTGGAAATTTCCATTGTCTTTCAAGATTCAGCTCAAGTGCCACCTGATTCTGAAGGCAGCTTTCCTTGGTTTCCCCCATTTGCTAGTACCTTCCCTTCCAAGATTATCTTATATTTACCTTTGTAAGTATCTTGGACTTACCTATACGATACATGTTGTCTCCCTTGTGAGAATAGGTCCTAGAAAGTAGGAACTCTTCTATGACTATTATTAGCTGGACAGACTCTTGCCCAAATTTTGTCACCCATCTTCTCCCTTACCCCTAATTCACTGTTAAAGCTGAAAGGAGCTTTGGAGATCAAGTCAATACCTTCATTTTATAGATGAGGAAAGAGAGATAGAAATAAAGTGACTAATCCAATGTCAGCTAGTAAGTGGTAGATTTCAGACTTGACGGCAAATATCTTCCAAAGTATTCTTGTTTCACTCAGGATCTTCTTGGGTCCCAATGCCTAGAGGGTGGGAGTGAGGGGAAATATAGTAATACTTCTGTTCTTGCTTTATCTTTACAGGAAATATCGATATGAATTAGTATTAATTAATTATTACAAGGGCAGTTATCAGTGCCAATTCATATTGAGAGAAAAATCAGGAAAATCTACAATGGGGGCTTGAGCCAATAACATTAGGGAAAACCCCATAACCTCTTAGGATTATTCTTTGACCCTGAAGGGGATATGTAGCCAGCCATAGTCTGCTAGTACCCTGCCTGTTAGTACTGTGGGTTGGAAGAGTAAGTCATCTAAAGGCTTAGCTCTAAACTCTACATATCCAGCTACCATGATAGATAAGACAGATAAGCTTTCTGACAAATATTTCCATTCCTATTTGAGCTAACAACTTAGGCTGCTTTCATTGGTCAATAGCTGTCCTTCTGTAAAATGCTTCCACAATACCCAGAAATTTGGGAAAACTTGTATGAAGTAATGTAGACTGAAAAGGTAAGCAGAGCCTAGAGAACAATTTAGAAAATGGAAAACAATTTGGAAAGATCTCATGACTCTCATCAATGCTGTGACCAGCCATGATTTCAGATTACTGCCATGAAAGCTGTGTTCAGTTTTTGGCAGACAGGTGTAAGAGGGTAGTCACAGAATAAGGCACCCATTGTCAGACAAGGCCAATGGACTGATTTTTTTGACTTAACTGTACTTCTTTGTTACAAATGAGGGGGTCTATGTGAGAGGATAGTTAAGGGAAGTGACAGTATTGGGGTGGGGTGGGGAGGGGAAGCATATCAATAAAACATTTATTTCTTTAAAAACTGCCTAATCTAATAGAAGCTACATAAATTACCATAGAGTCAAAAGGCTCATGGATATATATTTCTCTGGGGGGGGGGTCAGCAAATGGGCATTGGATCTAGGATTCAGGCCTCAAATTTAATAATAAAAATGATAACTTTATATAGGACTTTAAGATTTACAGGGCACTTTACCTGTTACATCCTTCGGTCTTCACAATAGCCTTGTGATCTTAATTTTTATCTCCCTTTTATATATAAGGAAACTGAGGCTAAGAAGTTACATAACCTGCCAGGGGTCACACAGCTAGTAAGTATCTGAGGCAGGATTCAGAATGGGATCTTTCTTGAGTCCAAGTCTACGGTTCTATGCACATCAACACTTAGCTGACTAATTTATAGGGTATTGCATTTTGTTAAGCTTTCAAGGAAATAAAATAATAGAAGAGGAATAAAGGGAGATGTTGTCATAGGGCACTGTTTCCCAGCCTCATGTTACAACTCCAATTAAATCAACAGTATTCAACGGAAGATTCTAAAGGATCCTTAGGAAAGATTCAAAGACACAAGTAATTTAAGTCATTCACCTCTATGCGTCTCAGTTTTTTCATATGTAAAAAGGAGGAGGTTAGATTTAACTATCTCTACCTACTATTTTAGAATCCTATGAAACCAGGGGCTGAGTATGCCTGGACAGGGTACTTCTTGGGCTAATCACGAGGTAGGCAGAAGCCCTGCTGGTGTCTCTCTCTTCCTATTTCACTTTTCTCTTTATCCCAACCATCTAGCCCACCTACTATCTTAGAGCAATTGGGTGATATCTAAAGACAAAAATGGTGCCAGGTAAGTCTTCTTTCCTATGCCCACATCCTAAGTCACTGGGCCTTGAACTTACTTTCAAATTACCTAAATAATATAATTCTAGTTTTCAAAAGGAGGAAAAAACAGTGTACTTTTGTAAGTTTGGTTAAATTCACAAGGAAAGGAGAAAGCAGCCACAGTGAAAGTACTAAGTGATTTGGACTGGACTTAGTTGTCAAGGCCTGTGTTATCCCAAGAACTGCTTGGAAGTGTCCTAAGACACTTTTGTGTGTGAGGATATCACTCTGTAAGATTTATGTTCAAAAACTGAAGTGAAGGAATTTGGTACTCACCTTTCATCTTCCAGTTTTCACTATTATAGATGCAACTAGGGTAGGTTTTGCCTCCAAAGAATTTGTTGTAGGCCTCCAGCAAAAGAAATAACAAAGCTTAGCAACTAGTTAGCAAGAAAAATGTTAAAATGGAAAACTGCAAGATGATCTGTTTGCAGATACCATTTTCAAATGAGATAATATAGATTAAGCACTATGCAAACTTTCGAGTACTATATAACTTCTGCTATTTCTGTCCTTTTCTACTCCTCCCCCAACATAGCCAAATCCCAATGAACACCTCCCTCAATTTACCCTTCCCTGCTTTTCCACGCCAATGTGGCTTCCTCAAGTCGTAGCTGCATAATTCCTCATGGTCGTTGAGATGCAAGAAATGATGAAGATGATGAATACAGAGCAGCATGGAAAGACTTACATAAACTGATGCAAAGAGAAGTAAGCAGAGCCAAGAAAACAATATCCATAATGATTATAACAATGCAAATAGAATGAGTACAAGACGATTGAAAATAAATGTTTTAGTTCTCAAGGGAAGAATTGCAAAGGATTCACAACCACATGAAAGAATGCTCCAGATTTCTAATAAGAGAAATGGAAGCCAAAACTGAGGTTTTATCTCATGCCCTGCAAAGATGACAAAAATGTTTATAGTCAGTGGTAGACAGGGTTGTGAGATAGGAAGCATACTCATAGATCATTTGTGGATCTGTGAAATGATATGACCATTTTGGTACAAATGGTACAACATTCCAAAAGCAATTTGGAATTATGCAAATAAAGTGAATAAAATATCCACACCCTTTGAACCAAAGACTCCATTTACTGGGCTTATACCCCTAGGAAACTATTGATAAAAAAACAGAAAGTTTCCTTATACACCACAATATTTATAACAGCACTTTTTGTGATGGCAAAGACTTGGAAACAAATTCAGTGCCTATAAATTGGGGAATGGCTAAATAAATTGTGGTGTGTTCATGTAATGAAATATTACCATGCTATAGAAAATGTGTATGTGAGGAATACAGAGAAGCATGGAAAGATTTATATGAACTGCTGAAGAGTGAAGTAGGCAGAGCCAAGGAAACAACAGACACAGCGTCTACAATAACGTACATGCAAAAAGAAAATGCATGTAAAGTAATCAAAGATGAATATTACAAAATTATTGTAATATTGCAATATTATAAAATGATAAAGTAGAACTCAAATCAAGAGCTGAGACACCCCCAACCCTCACCTTCATGAAAGTAGGAGGTCCCCAGGTATTGCATACTGCACTTTTTCAATGGATTGATCCGTTGTGTTGGTTTTTGTTTTCTTCTTTCTTATTCTTTATAGAATGCTATTTGTTATACGGGCTAGCAATCTGAGAGGAATAGGAATAGAGAAGTTGGGGGAAACTATGAGGACAAATAAATAATATATCAATAAAAGCTCATTTGTTTTTTTAAACAAATAAATATTGCAAAATTACAAAAACGAGCTTAGCCCCAAAGAAGGGATATGAGGGGAGATGTCTCCCCATTCCTTTGAAGCGGTAGAGGGTTAATGGGCGTGAAGCACCGTACATAATGTCAGATATTTTCAATGTGTTGATCTGTTTTGATGATTCTTTTTGCTTCCAATTTTTCTTTAAAAGAAATTTGTTATAAAGGATAACTTTCTAGGAAGGAGGAATGTAGCGGCAAAGTTAGATGACATTAAAACAAAAAATATTACTAAAATTTATTTATTTATTTATTTTTGAGGAAAGAAAAGCATGGCTATGGTCTAATGGTATTTCCTGGGATAATCTTGTACAAAGCACCTTGAGAAGAGCCAGGGGCTGGAATTAACTTGTGTCCTGAGATGTCTCCAAGGTTCTAAGTGGTTGTATGGCCGTGCTATCACCAAAACAAAAAAAATTATGAGGTGGTTCTGAGTTGGAGGGAAGACGACTGATTCTGTTTTGTACAAGTAAAATTTGAGATAATGGCAATCAGGTAGGCAGTATCCAGCCAGCAGTTTTCCAACTTTAAGAGGTCCCATAGTTCAAGGAAGGCTGTGTGTTTGAGGGGGAAAGTGTGCTAGATTTGAATGAGAGGGCTGATGTTCAGTTTTCACCTTTGCATTTATTGCCTGTATGACCTTGAGCAAATCATTTAAGTTCTTTAGACCTCAAATTCCTCATCTGTGCAATGAGGTTAGATTAGAAGATACCTAAAGGTATTTCTAATTCTAAATCTATCACCTTAGTCTCAGGTCTTCCCAGGCAATCCATGGACTCCCGTTCTTCTGGATGACCCCACCCATCTGCCTCCACCTACAAAGGTCCAGAACAGTGGTTGCCTCTTCCATGAAGCTTTCTCTGATCTCTACTTTCCTTTGACTTGCCTTAAATTTGTTTTTCATCACATTCTGTCTGGACCTCTCCTTTGCACTTATCACATTTCTCCCTGTCCTCATCATATTCTAAGTTCTTGCCCTTTGTCTATCTTTCCATTCCCATGACTGGAACACATTTTTGTGTAGAGAGCTTCCAGCGAGGAATTCCTTCTGCCAAAAACAGATTAGCAACTGTTCTGCAATTTATAGTCTTAAGAGAGTTGCCCAAGGTCGCATACCAGAGAAGGAACTTGAACCCAGGAACTCCTGAACTCCCAGGGCAGCTCCCAACTATTTTATGCTGCTTCTCCCCTTATGCAGGTGCTTAAGGATCTTTGGAAGTGTGAGACAATGAAACTTTTTTCATTTGATCATGTACTGGACCTAGAACAGTGTGATGTGCCCTTAAGACTTTAATAAACTATGAGTCTAGTCCTCTCTCTGCACCCAGGGCATCATTAAAAAAGAGAGAGAGAGCATAGCTATTCCATGAGCCTTCTGACTTAGAGAAGGGAAATTGGCCTTACCTTTCTATTCTTTTTTGTTTTCTGACCAAGGTGAACTAGACCCATGTATATTGTAAAAGAGCCATGGTCTAAGACTAGGGGGGTGGCAAAGGGTGGTGGGTGGCAGCAGAGAATAGAAGGAGAGTAGGAGAACAAGCAGTACTGCAGGGCTACAATTGTCTATGGCTGCTTCAAGGCCAGATTGTGTCAACGGTAAAGTTTGTCCCTGATGCCCCTTCGTCCTTCCTATCATCCACCCCTCCAGTATCTCTCCTGCTTATAATATTTCTTTCAGGCAGCAAAGTCCTGGGAGCAAGCTATAAACTGTCACTCAAAATTCTGAGATTTAACAGGTCATGGCTTTCAAGGGTAATCAGGGATAGAAAGCAAAATAACTCAAAGGAAGGAATTCCCTAAAAATGACAGAATTTCAGGTAAACAATGGGGGTAACATTTGGGGAGCAGAAGAGTTTTCTCCCATGCCCCTAGTTATATTAGGTCGCCTACATCAAGTTGAGTCTGTCTGGAGAATGGGACTTTCTAGCTGCAGGTTGTATGCAGCATGGTGCTGGCTGCTTGGCTCCTCTTCTCCTAGCCCTGTAGAGACCTGGGACCATTACAACAGAAGTACAGTCCCCCACCAGACTTGAGAGGAGAAAGGAAGGCTTGGAGCACACACAGACTGGTTGACCAATAAACAACGGTTGTTCATGTTCACTCCCAAAGTGTCTTTGGGTAAGGAATGATCTTGTTTTCCTAGTCTGTAGAGAAAGGGATAGGGAGGGATGCAGTCTACCCCAGGCAAAGCAAAACAAAACAAAAAAAACACCTGAGACTTGGTTATCAGCACTAAGAGATATTTAATCCTATGATTCAAAGTCACCATGAAAAAGATGTTGGTTCTTAAGTCTTTAGATGAAGGTAGAACACCACTCCCTCAAGCATATGGAGATCTTCTGGGCTTCTCGTTGAGTGGCACCAAATACCAGCATGAGCCACATCTGGAAGTCATCTTCTTTCTTGTGCATGAGGAGGAACTGGCCCAACAGGACGTATGCCTGAGAGGAAGCAGAAGGATGAGATAAGGCAAGAAGGAAGGAGCTGGACAGAATCATTTGAAGAAGAATCAGCCTGATTATTAATAGATGGAGGGTAGCTCTCAGAAAGAGCTGAGTCCCAACTCTGAAAAATGCTGTGTGACTTTGGGTGAATTATTTAATCATTTCACTTACATCCTAATACTATAATTTGCAGAGCAGATGCCAGTATTATTGATAGAAAAGTATCCTTACTAGGCTTTTTTCTGTGCTAATGAAATCACAGGTCTCATGCACAAAACAGACAAACATAAAAATTATTATTCTCTTTCTTCCCCAGAACATGAGACCATGGGTGTAAGTAGAAGCCAGCAGGGTACAGTGATTAAACCCTGATATGGTTTATGAGGGGGATTGTGCCCTCTGCTTCTCTGGAGGTGTTAAGAACTGGTTGGAAGCCCTCTTTCTCAGGGATATGACTGTCATTGCGTTTTGGGTGACTTCCAGATGTGTCTCTCAGGCATGGGATGAGATGTTTCTATAAACTAAAATAACAAGACAAACACAGAGGTAATTAGATTCCTAACTTTTCCATCCGTTTCCTGGCTATGAGATGATCCTATTTGACTGGAAACATGATATAGTAGAAAAGAATACTAGACTGAGAAGAGACTTGTTTCTAGAGCTACCTTTGCCACTAATAAGAATCACTAATATTTACATAGTGCTTTAAGGTCTGCGAAGCACTTTACATATGTTATCTCATATGATCCTCACTTACAACAGCCTATGAGGCAGGTGCAATTATTAGCCCCATTTTCCAGTGGAGGAAATGGAGGCAGACAGAGGTTACATGACTTGCCCAAGTGACAGAGGCTGGATTTAAACTCAGGTCTTCTTGATTTCTAAGTCCAGTGTTCTAGCTGCTGTGCCTCTCAGCTGTCATCTGATACTAACTAGTTGTATGACTTTGGACAAGTCATTGTACCTAACTGTTCCTCTGTTTCTTCATCATCTATAAATGGAGACTAATATAACCTGTCCTTCTCCCTCTACCCTCTATTATCTCCCTAGTGTTTGTTGTAAGGATCAAGTGAGTGCACATGAAACCTCTTTGGAAAGCATAAGACCCTATTAAAATAAAAGATATTATTTTTCAATCTTTCTTTTCCTTTCTCATTTTCTACATCCTGGAGTGAGTTTGGTTCTTTTAGTCAAATGAGATAGGATATTTGAAGCTACTTCCATCTCTCCATAAAGAGTCTCTACTGAACTCAAACCAAATATAAAATTAAAGTTTGACGCATGAAGTATTGGTCTCTTAGGTTGCCTGTGGCTTACTTAGGACCTAGGGATTATGGTTTCCGATGTTACTCCAAAGGATACGTTATCATCTTTTAGATGTCCTCCCGCCCCCCTAAAGATCATGCACAATTTAGAAAAAAAAAACCCCATACATCCCACTCCTATCTGGCAAAAGTTCAGCTTAAGGGCATATGTTATACAAAGGCTACATTCAGCCACTTTTTTGATAAAGGGTATATTTCCTTTGGTGTTGCATGGCATAATTACAAAATTATGCATGCTTATGTGGTTTTTAAATTATCTTATCAATGTCTACCATATTTTCTATGGTGCACTTTATTGAGACACTGTCAATATTCATGTAATTCCCTGCCTCCCACTCATCCTAACTACTGGCATCCTTATCTGTTCATTAAAAGGTTCCTGCCCAAATAACTAATGCTGCAAATGTCTGCTGGTACATGCATTTCCCCTCTTCATTCTGTAGCTGGAGAAGGAATCTAAAGTCCAGTGCCCTGAATCTACAATGCTCTGGCTGCTACAATCAGCTGGACATTACAAGTTGAAGCCTCAATCAGACTGACTCTTGGGGAAGCCAGGGAATGTTTGGTATGTGAGACAAGAGGAAAACTTTCCAGGACTGTCGCAGGAAGAAGGCATTCATCTTGCAGGCTCTGTAGTCAATCCGCAACGTAAGCCTGTATTTTTTTTCTTTTCCTTGTTTCAATCTGCATAATTAATCAAATAGGCTGAAAAGAGAAGTTAACTTGCATTCTCAAAAGGGGTTTAAGGAAGATGAAGTCTGTTTCTATCTATGACTGTTGACTGTTAAACAGACTCCCTCCAATTCTGATCCTGCAACCAGAAGATGAATAAGCAAGTCTTCGTCTCTATGGGATGGGAAGGCCAAATCCAGCCACAGGAAGTTTGAAGTTTTACACGTATGTCTTTCAGTGGAGTTACCAAATGTTTGCTTTCAACATAACTCCTTGGTGGGACTGGTTCAACTTCTCCAAAACAAGTCACATACTGGCCCAAGATTCCAGACAGATTTTCCAGACTCTATCTCCTCTCCAATTCCCAAAGGAGTTCAAGGAGGATGGGTCACCCTAGAGACTCCTCTGGATAAATTCCATATGGATTAGAAGGAATGAATTGAAGATTGTTGAGAGCTAGGACTGTGCTATACACTGTAGTGAGATTCAGAAGAAATATTAGGACATAGTGTCTGCCTGCAAGAAGCTTACCATCTACTTAGGAAAATCTGATAGGTATAAGGATTACTGTAAAATAATGAGACAGATTTCCATAGATAAAACATGAAAATCACATGAAAAATTAACTAACGGTACAAGTGCTTGGTACTATCCACCTTCGTTCTGGAGCTAAGGGAACTAAGGCTCTATACTCTTTTTATTGGTCAATTTGATTATATCAACAGTGTGTTTTAGGCCATGTGCCAAAGACCTTTCCCTCCAGGAATTTATATTCCCCCACCACTCTCCCTGAGTCGCTGCCCCAAGTCAGATACAGAATAAAAGTCCAAACTCCTTAGCCTGGCATTTAAGACCTTCTACTACCTGGACTCAACTTACCTTTTCAGCCTTATCTCTCATTTTTGTCCTTCCATGAGCCCTCCCCTCTGCTCCAACCTCATTGATCTGCTCTTTTCTTCCTAAACACATTGCAGTTCAGAGTCTTTGTTCTCACCCTACCTTCTCCTCTCCATTTAGCCCACTCTTACCCAAGTTCTATAAAGTTTTCCAAAATCATTCCAGTCCATGATGTCTCTCCCTTTTTTGACCTGCGATACTTATTGCCTGCACCGCTTAGTGCTGGGATCGTTGATTATCTTTTCATGTTTGACTTGGGGAGTTTGCCTCATGACTTTGTCATCATAATCTATGTTTCCTTTCTCCTCAACTAGGCTGAAAATTCTTCAAAAGGGACCCTATCAAAATGCATCTTCAGCACTTTGTAGCTCAGTGACCTACATACTAAGTGCTCAAGAATTATGTGTGGAAAGAGTGATTCTAAAGAGTTACAAAGAAGGAAGAAGGTTCTTATGGTTGCACCTATACTCTACAATAAAAACAATTGTGGTATTTACTCAAGTAGTTTGAAAGTAGATGTAACCCAGCCTAAATCTGAACTGCTAGATGGTGCAGTGGATAGAGGACTGGGCTTGGAATCAAGAAGGCTCATCTTCATGAGCTCAAATCTGGCTTTAGACACTTACTAGGTATGTGACTGATCAAGAAACTTAACTCTGTTTGCCTCAGTTCCTCATTTGTAAAATGAGCTGGAGAAGGACATGGTAAACCATTCCAGTATCTTTGCCAAGGAAACTACAAAATGAGGTCACAGAAAGTCAGACACGACTGAAAAACAAGAACTCTGAAGTTCAGGATCTCAGTGTTGTTAGAAGGGACATCAGAGGTCACCTAGTCTGACCCATACCTGAACAAGAATCCCTCCGTACGTACCCAACAAGTGAAGGAGAACACACCATCTCAGGAGGGCACCTTTAATAGTCAAGAAATGTTTTCCTTGCCTAATTTTGCCCAGACTTTATCTGCAGCTTCTACCCATTGCTCCTAATTCTGTACTCTGGAGAACAAGCAGAACCTTCTTCTATGTGACAGACCTTCAAATACTTGAAGAGTGATCATTGTACCATCTTTCTAAATTCAACTTTTTGCAGATGTTATTAAGTGGTCCTGAACCCAGATATTCATGCCAAGATACTCTAAAAACATGCCAGCTTTCCCCAAGACTATCCAAGAAGCAAAGGAGAGAAAATCCTCTATCTTCTGCCCATCTCCAGAATTCTCTTTAATAGAAAGATCAGATTTTAAGACTATCTCAAAGAACCAAGCACTTCAATTGACATTTTGCTGGAATATATGTATATGTACATATATATATATATATATATATATATATATATATATATCATATGCATAAAGAAAATAGAGATACTAGTAGAAGATACTAGAGAAAGTAGAGATAAAAGTTTTATTTCAAAGTTAAAATCTATGCCTTAGTTGACATGTCTGGTCCTTTTAGTGTTGAAGTGGGAATATGAAAAGGACTGCATCCCTTATGGCCAGTGGTCTCACATCAATCAGTAAAGCCATTTCTTTCTATGATCTTTAGCAATGTATAAGGGGGAATGTCCACAGGTGAAATAAATGTTTGCCTATGTGGTGTAATTTAAAGGTCTGTGAAGGCCCCATTAAATAATATCTTTCCTTCTGGTGCCTGAAATTCCATTTTCTTTATTCTTTCACTATAAGAATGATCTTCTGTTAGACTTCTGTAAGACAGGTACTCATAACACTGAAAGTACGGAAAAGGGGAGAGAAGTAAGAGGATGGGTTGGTTCATGCCAAAGTAAAATTTTACCTGCTTCATAATTTTGCTTAAGATTAGAAAAAGAGTCATCATCAGCTTCAAGACAGACACACTCAAGGGTCATTGAGATTCTAAATGACCGAGGTTAAATTCATTTTCAGTGACTTCCAACTTGGCTCACGGTAACTTTGTACTGAAGCACTTGTTTGTCCCAGGAACTCTATGGCCTATTATTTGATTTCACAAACCAAATGAATTAATACTAATTTTGTTCTAATTACAACTTGAAAGAAATGACCATGTTCAGGAGCAGAGAATTCCAAACTCCTTGGAACCAAGACACTTTATTTTTGATTCATTTCCCAATCCACCAATTTTCCCCTACTCTTAACTCAATTATCTCTCTCTCACTTCTCCCCCGAAAGATCCTATTAAAATGCTATATGACATCTTTTTTCTTTAATAGTTGAGATATCTGTGATTTCACAGGTACAGTTACTCCCTCTATTGCTACAGATTGCAGTCCCTTGAGTTGTGGGCAAGCAAATTGATTGCCTGGTGGCCAGTCTTTTAGTAATAAGCACCAACTAATTTATCTGGCTGGTTTCCCATCCTCAAAGCCTTTCCAGCTTTGTGGGATCTCCCAGAGCCTGTATACCACTGGTATAGCCTCTGAAAATACTGGATCATCTCTTTACCACAGTAAGGTATCGGGATCAGACTTGAAGGGAGGATATTTTATAAAGAGAATGGAAATCAACTTTGATTTGATGTTTTCATGTTATCTCACCTTGAAATAACAAAACTATCCTGAGGGAATGGTAATATCCAGTTGGGGATGGCTACTTGCCCAGAGTCTTGGCAAACTCCCTATTATACTGTTTAGATATTATTCTCTTTTGATATGTCCTTTGTGTAAGGATGCAAGAGTCTGACAAATGAACAAACAGCCTCTAGGTTAGATATATAATGGCCAGTGTTGTTTAATTGAATACTAAATGCATCTATCTGCTTAAGGATTTATGTATGGATTCCTCCATTAGAATTCTGGAAGACACAAGGCATGTTTTTTGCTTTTCTTTATAATACAGGCATTTTGGATAATGCCTGGCACATATAATGCCTGGCATTTAGTAAGCACTTAAGAAATGCTTGCTGATTGACTAATACAAACCCAGGCTGAAATACCCCTAGGCAAACCATCATTTAAATAGACCCTTAGAGATGGCACAGCAAATCAGGAAAATAGACTAGAAGCAAGGTTTCCCTGCTAATATAATTTCTAATATATAAAAACAGCAAAGGCTGCCATTAGGAGAGGGTGGAGAGAGAGAAGGAGAAAGAAAAATAAACTGAATGAGTGAGGAGTTAGAGGAAGAGGGACAATTACCTTCTCAAAACCACTTTCAATTAGTCTGCTTGCCAGATCTTTATCAACTCCATCCACAAAGGCAACGCATTTCTCTCCTATAGGCTCTCCGAGAAAAGTTCTTAGTTTGGTTGATATGTAGCTGGTCATTCTCTGTGATAGTGAAGACATTAGAAGGAGGGGGGTAAAGGAATAAGCCCATGAGCAAATCTCCACAGTATTACTAAAAATTGCTGATCTAGAATTTGGTAAAATAGCAGACAGGTTGTATTATCCATAGACGCTGAAAATGAATAAAGGAAGAGAATGCAACAGTTATCTGCTCCGCATCGTGACATTCCCAATTGCAGTTTCAATATATTGTGGGTTGGCTTAAGAAATTAAATGAGAATTTGGGGGGAGAGTTTTGCAGAAGCCTCAGATGACACATGAAGGCCAGTAGAAGTTTAGAAACTCAGGAATGCATAAAATATATGTATCATCTTGTATAATATCAACATATTTTATCTTTTAATACCATAATAATTCAGACTTCTCCTATGGTACAAAGGGAGAGTAAAAAAAATGTATGCGAAATTTTCCAGATGGCTGGTACATGGCCAAGCCCCTAAACACATATTCCCCCCATGTCCAAGGGATAACTGTAATTGCTTCTTTATTATTCTTCCCATTAAGACACAGGGGGGCTTGGAGGCCATGGACTTGTTGCTGTTTTTTTAAATACTATCAGTGATTGTATTTTAGTATAATTTGTTTCCTTTGCGTAATCCTGTAGATTTAATTTTGTATTGTTGAAGACATCATTCTGAGAGAAGTTAGTCTGGTGACTGCCAAAAGGGTCTATGACACAAGGCTAAGAATCCATGATGTTAAATAAATACTCCATTGTTCTCAGCTAGCATCATACCCTCCTCTCTTTGCCTCTTGCTTTCAAATCCCTTTCTTTTCTGTGTCCATGTAATTCACCATCACCTACACGACACCCCCACACATAGCCTGTGTCTTCTCTCCCACCCCTAAATTTCCACATAAAATTCTTTAATTTAGTGAGAGTTTCATAGTGCTTCTCACTTAAAGGCACCACTGAAGGTATGCACAAAACCCATTAGGAAGAGGAGGGTTTTTCTCAAATATTCGGTTTTAGAAGCTAGGGCATCTAAAAGAGGAGACATCTTCTTGATAGACTAGCCACTAAGGTGTTATAAATGCTTATAGACAAATCATCATATGGTAGCAAAGCTTACGTAATCAAGATAAATTGTGTTTCCCTAATAAAAACATTTCCAAGTTGAGTCCATTTCATATATCTCTTTAGCTCCCATATATGAATATCTATAATTGTATCCTGGATATCATTTTACCTAAATGAAAAGAAACATCAGCACCAGATATCCATTGTGTATTGTAATACAGACAGACATCAACAAAGATAAATATACACACCTATACATGTACACACCTATACACATTAACACCACACAACATTTTGTGGAAACAAGATGTATGTATGTATGTATGCACATGTGTGTGTGTGTAAAAATCATTCTGTGTTGTTGGAATATGTGACTGCTTACATAATGCAAATGAAGACCATCAAAAGGTCTTCTGAAAAGACCAACCTCTACCATTTCCCTGAGTGTCTGAAATGCCCACCATTAGAGAAATTGTTCTTTATGTGAGGGCATTATGTCTCCAGAAGGAATCTTGCTAAAATATACCTATGAAATGGTAAGAGTAACACACTGACATTAACCCTCATGATGACATTATATCATAGCATGGAGCAGGACCTTTAAGGGGTTAGGGTATAGACAGATACATTACGATATCAGGAAAGGTACACCAAGCATAGACTTTGCAGGGGAGACTTTTGCCCAAGAGATGCCTCTTGGATGCCCAAGAAGGTCAAGAGGCAACATGAAGGGCCCTGGATTCTGGGGCAAATGCCAGTATCAGGGAGCAGAAGACTGAAGAAAGAATACCAAAATTTCCTTCCTCCATCATAATTTTCACAGAATTACAGAATTTGGGGGAGGGATGTCAATGGACATCTAGTCCAACCTGTATCTGAAAGAAATCCTCATTGCGACATTTTTGACAAGTGGTAATTCAGTCTATGCTTGAAGACATCTAACAGGGAGGAATCTACTGACTCCCAAGGCCTCTCTGGTAGATTACCCAGGGATCTATGCTTGACCTTGTGCCGTATGAAATTTTATGGGTAAAGGCATAGATGGCATACTCATCATCAAGTTTGCAAATGGCACAGTTTGGAGGGACAGCTAACACACTGCATGACAAAGCCAGGATCCAAAAAGACCTTGGGTGGACTGGGGCATGGAACTGAATCTAATAAGCTGAAATTCAGTAGGGATGAGGGAAGAAGGATGAGTCTTACACTCGGATGTAACAAATCAGCTTCACCAGTATGATTATGGTTAGAATGTGGTTTGTCTGAAAAAGAGTTGGAAATTTTCTGGATTGAAAATTCAGAATGAATCAAACAAGGTGATGCTGGAGTCAAAAATGTTAATGCAACCTTAGTCAGCATTAAAGAGATAGTTTCCAGCAATAAGGAGGTGATAAATAAAGTCTCAATACTCTGCCCTGATCAGACCACATCTAAAGTATTATGCAATGTTCTGGACACCACAATTTAAGAAGGATATGGAAAAAAATAAAAGGATGTCCCAAAAAGGACAGCCAGGATGAGGAAGGGCCTTGAATCAGTATTATGTGGAGGATCGATTGAAGAAACAGACTGTTTAGTCAATAGAAAACTCAGAGGGGACATGATTATCACCGTCAAGTGTCTGAGAGCCAGTTACATGTCAACCATCCTTGAAACAGCCACCAGAGTGATATTCCTAAAATACAGGTTTGACCATGTCATTATTTCTATTCAATGAACTCTAGTCGATCCATTATTCCTCTGGCTAATTAAAAACTCTTCACAACTTTGATTCACCCTATCTTTTTAGACTTATTGCAAATTACTTCCTTCTATGAACTCTGTGGTTCAGCTAAAGTGGCTTCATAGAATTCTACTTTTTGATTCCGTGTTCTTGCATTGGGTGTTCCCATGCCTGGAATGCATCCACTTCTGCCTCTTGGAATCCCTGACTTCTTTTGACACTCAACTCAAGCACTGCTTTCTACTCTAGGGACTTTCCGGATACCACTCTCCCAACTTGCTTGCTGCTAGTTAGTACCTCCTCTGCCAAGGTTACTTTGAATTGGTTTTATATGTGATATGGAGTATGGCACTTGACCTCACTTTTCTCTTTCCCCTCAGCTGACTCATTCACCCAATCTGCATTCATCCTAGTGGATTAGAGATCCCTATAGGGGATTGCCATGCTGCTATCCTAGTACTGGTAGGGATAACCCTGGTAGGTGGAATACTCTCGGGCTCTCCTCAGCTACAGGTCCCCCCCTTCACCAAATTTGTCACCCATATGACAAATTGTCCAAAATGACATCATTAATTAACCCTTTATTAGAAATATTTATTAAAGAGAAGGCAAATCAAGAACAGTTCTAAACGTAACACTCTACAAAGCTTGGTCATAGTCTCTTATCAACGCGCATAGCATCCAGGAAAGAGAGTTGGCACAAATTTACAAAACCATACTATCGAGGCACATGAGTAGAGGACACATTTGTCTAGGGCAAATGACCACTCTAGATCACATGCCTTCTGCCATTAGTCTTCCTCGGAGATGGTCTGCACCACAATTCACTGATGGTCAGTCATCTTCTCAGCTTTTTTGTTCTCTTACTTGACAGGGTTGTTTCTCCATTGGGTGCTACACTCTCAAGCCGCCTCTGTTCTGGTTGGCCTATCTTTTCCAGCCACAACAGAAACTCTAATCTTGGGAACTACACAGTTTTTCAAAGTTTGCTCCAATGGATGGACTCTGACACAATATTATATTCTTTAAGCAAAAGTTCCCCTAAGTCAGAGATCTCTAGAATTTTTCAGGTTCACTCCCTTGACTTGACTCTGCTGGATTTCTACCTGCAAAGTTAGTAGATGGCACTGTGGGGAGAGGGCAAGGTAGAGCATTTTCCCTTCTACTCAGCCTTTTTTCTCCCATGAAATAACACTTTCCCCCCCCCAATCAACTTCCCCAAACTTCAAAGTCTTTCCGCCAGTAGGCAATTTCCAAGTGGCAAAGATCTTGGCATAACCTGAGTCTTAGGTTGCTTTTCAGACTGAGATGAGGATTCTTCTCAGATCAACTGAGTCATTTGTTATCGTCCCCTGGGAGATTTGGTGTGGACCAATCCATTGCTTCAGAGCAGGGTCTATTGGGTGAAATGACTCATCTTTATCTCATAGCGAAAAATTAAAATCCACATTTCTGTCAGCCAAGCCACAAAGAAGCAATATAGTTATCCCATAGTCACGAAATAACTCTGTCATTGTTTCTCAACTTTAACCTCAGAATCCTCCTGCTAGTTACTTCTGACTTGGACTTTGAGAAACAAGATACCTCAACCATTCTTTACTAGATGAATGTCTTTTCTCTGTAGGGCTGTTTTTTTTTTTTTTCCCAATATTTCTCACATAGCTATCTTACTAGTTTATACCTTTCTCTTTCAATCAATAAGATTATCCCAATCAGAAAAGAGAATTACCTTACATAATCATACTTATATATGTGCAAATTTTCTTTTGATAGAACATGGGGTCCTTGAGGTTAGGAATTGTTTCAAATTTGTCTTTGAAACCTCCAGCAATAAGATTAGCCCTGCGTAGCTTAATATATGTTTGTCAATGATAGATTGGTTAGTTTGTGTGAAGCAGGATAGACTCATTCTGTTTGGCCACAGAGGGCAGAAACAGGGGCAAAGCATAGAAAGTGATGAGGCAAATTTAGGTTTGATATCAGGAACATCTCACCAACAATTAATGCTATTCAGAAGTGGAAAGGGCTCTCTCAAGAGGCTGAATAAACACTTGTGTATATGATAGTGAGCATTCCTTTCAATGGGTCAGACTAGATGATGGTGAGATCATTTCCAAGTGTCAGTCTGTGATTCTGTGCTCTACTTTTGGAAGACTCTAATTGTGAGGAAGTTTTTCCCTCTTGATGTCAAGTTGAAATTTGTTTTCTGCAATTTTTACTATTTGTTCCTAGTTCTGCCCTTTGAGGTCCAACCAGAATAAATCTAATTCCTCTTCCATATAACAACTCTTCAAATACTTGAAGATGGTTATCAAGTTCCTCCTGAGTCTGCCTTTCTCCAACTAAACTTAGTTCCTTAAAGTGATTCTTACATGACATAAGATTGAAAGCCTTTCACCTGGTTGCCCTCTTCTAAACACTCTCCAGTTTATCAGCATCTTTTCTTTATCTGTGGTGTCCAGAACTGAACACAATAATTCAGATGTGGTCTGACTATAGCAGAGTATAGGGGGATGATCACCTCCCTATTCCTGGAAGCTGGGTGCCTGTATCCTTTCAATGCAAACCAAGATTGCATTAGCATTTTTTTTCTACCACATCATGCTGACTCATACTGAACATGTAGTCCACTAAAACCCCCAAATCTTTTTCACACAAACTGCTGCCTGATCATTAATCGTATGGGTAAAGCTAATTTTTTTTGCACATAAGGATGAGGCTTTATATTTATTTCTACTGTATTTCATCTCATTAGACTAAGTCCACATAGCTCTAACCTAGAGAAATCTTTTGTTTAGATATTATTCTAGTTAATGCCAGTGTAAGTTATCTGTCTTCTGACCTCATCATTATGTCAGTTGCTGGGTGTAATGAAACTGTTCTCTCCAAGGTTAATTACTAAGATCTCTCTTAACTATCAAACCTAATGGCTTTCTTCACAGTCCTTTCATGTGAAATCTTTCACGATACCACAGAAATTTTACAATGTTGACATCGCCCCCTCCTAGTCACTCCTCTCCTCCTCCCTTGGTTTTTATGACATTGCTTTCTTCTAGTTCTCCTCCCACCCGTCTAGCTAAACCTCTGTCTCCTTTGCTGGATCATTTTCTATGCATACATTTACCTCAGGGCTTTGTCCTGGCCACTCTTTTCTTCTCTCCATTCTCATGAAGTTTCATGAATCCAGTTATTATTTCTATGCAGATAACTCTATATATCCAGCCCTACTCTTTCTCCTGAACACATCTGCCATTGTCTATTCGTTATTTCAAACTGGATGTGTCTCATAAGCATCTCAAACTCAGTGTGTCCAAAACTGAACTCATTATATCCTCCCCTAAATCTTTTCTTCCTTCTGAACTTCTGTATTTTTACTGAGGTAGAGCCCTCACCCTTCTTCTAATTACCCAGAATCACAACATCGGAATCATCCTTAACCCCTTGCATGAGGGGTGATCCCTCATGTCCAACCAGTTGCCAAGACTCAACCTCCAAATCTCTTGCATATTTCTCTTTTCTCTTCACAAAGTCACTACTTTAATTGACCCCTCACCTAAAGTATTATCAAATCATTTGGCTTCTCTGCATCTGTTTGCTTGTCCATAAAATAGAGTTTATAATATGTATACCACCTACCTCAGAGAGCTTAAAGGAAAATGTGTTGCAAAGCCAAACTGCTACAAAAATATGTTATTTTTAAGTATGAGAAAGTACTTTGAAAAATGTTATTCACTATGAAAATGTGGGCTGTTTTTATGCTCCATTGAAGTTTCTTAGGAGTCAGGAAAACTTAGGTTTGAGACCTGCATCTTTTTACATACGGGCCACGTGATCATGGAAAGGTGGTTTAACTTGTAAGAGTTTCAGAAAACTCTCAAAGACCAAATGACTAAGAAGATGCCATGTGCATTAGTAGGAAAAGTGGGAGCTCTCTACATATCCTGGAAAAAAAAATTGGTTTTTATATCATGGTTAGATCATAGCATATAAACAAGTCTCAGGAAATCTCAAACTGGTAGAAGAGACAAAGCAACAACAACACTGATGCTATGTTCCTAACCCTAGTCTACTCATCTTATAGATGGATCCGGCTTCAGGAATCTCTTCTTACACTTAATAGTGGTATGGACCATGGACAAGTCACTTAACTCACTCAGCCTCAGCTTCCTTATATCCAAAATGAGGATAATAACAGCCATCGGACTTAACTCATAGGATTGCTGTGAAGCTCCGTGGAAATTATGTCTGTAGAGGGCTTTTAAAAAAGTCTTAGTGGGTGCAGCTAGGTGGCACAGTGAATACAGTACCAGCCCTGGAGTCTGGAGGACCTTAGTTCAAATCTGGCCTCAGACGCTTGGCCTTTACTAGCTGTGTGACCTTGGACAAGTCACTTAACCCCAATTGCCTCACCTCCCCCTCCAAAACAAAAATCTTAGAGCCCTATGTCAGTTATCATATTGGTGTTATTGCTTCCTAACCCAAGCATTTGTAGTCTTTGTACATCCTCTGCAATAGTTCTGACAGGCCTTGCTCTGATGCCCTTGCTGTGTTCGTCCTTCATTTTCAAAGAGGACCATGACATCAGAGAAATGATGGCTTTGTTCCCCAATGATACTCCAAAGGTTGCTTCAGCTAGACCAGGTAATGTCCCTATTTATTATTATTGTTTTCTTTTACAAAGGGGTATTTATGGCAAGAACGTAGCAAAAATAAAATTATAAACATCACCCCCTGTTGCATCTGGAAGCACACTCTCCTCCTCCCTCATCACATCTCAGTCTCTGGAGAGTGGGTTCAAACTTAGCTTAGTTCTATCATAACATGAGTCCCACCCAAGCTCATATTCAACAGAGGTTTCCCTAAGGTCGCTCCTTGCTGCTTGAGGCATTGTGGGTTACCTGTAAAATCAAGATTTTGGGATGCCAAGATACTATGACAGTATCCCCATTAGAATTTACCTGAGTTCCTATTTTTCAATCCCATATCCTCCCTGCAGAGTTCCATTCTTTAAATGAGTAAGGATTAATCTTAACAAACCAGTCTGTGTTAATAGGTCATAACACATTAATATCATCATAGAAAAGGGAAGGAAATAAGCATTTATGGAATGCCTACTATGTGTTCAGTACAGTGCTAGATGCTTTAATAATATTATCTAACTGATCCTCACATCAACCCTATGAGGGAGGTGTTACCAGTTTATAACCTAGGAAACTGAGGAAGGTAGAGGTTGAATGATTTGCCCAGGGTCACACAGGTAGTAAGTATCAGAAACCAGATTTGAACCCTTCCTTGACTCTAGGCCCAACACTCTATGCACTGCGCCACCTAACTACCTCAAGATAAAATTGTTTCTATTTTAACAGTGACCTTCCAAGGCTATATACCTTAACCAAACACAACAAAAACAGCCGCAGCTAGCATTTATATAGAGCTTTTAGATTTGCAATGTGCTTTACATGTACAGGTAGATCTCACTTTACACAAGTAGGCCATTGTTCAGACCTCTACTTAAAGTGATTTTTAAGTAATACAAATTGGCCCCTACCCATCCAACTTCACTTACTCTATATAACAAAGGCAAACACTAAAGAATTTCCTTTATGTAAGTCATAAAATGTACTAAAATGCAGGCAAATGTTTAACATTTGTTTAACAAGACAAATTTAGCAAATATTAAATACTATAGCATGATAATAGAATTATGAAATGGAAGGTAAAGATAATGACAAAGTATGCACAGTATTGTAAAAGACATCTGTGTGACTGAGTGCATAGAGAGAGTGCTTGGAGTCAGACAGTCTGTTCCTGAGTTCAAATCCATCCTTGAACACTTATTAGCCGTGTTACCTTGAGCAAGCCACTGAACCCGGTTTGTCTCTCAGTTTCCTCATCTGTAAAACGAGTTGAGAGAAGGAAATGGCAAACCACTCCAGTATCTCTTCCAAGAAAATTCCAAATGGGGTCATGGAGAATTGGTGACTGAGTAACAAAAAAAAATGCACAGGACTGCCCAGTGAAGTTAACATAGGTATGCTGCTGCTTTCCCAGCCACCACACTCAGCCTTCATCCCTGGGGCTTGGCTGCACAACGTTTTTTACAAAGACATCGAGAGAATTTTGGACAATGGCTCTCTTTTTTTTCCTCATATATCTGACAATAACAAGCAACAGTGTCCTCAACTATTTGGATTCATCTTTTCAATATAAGAAAATAGAAATTTGCTTAAATGATGGAATACTTCTGCCAACTGTTTTGTTGTGAACATTTTGACCTTGATTCTGAAGCTCCTTCTTTTTCTGCAATCCCTGCCACTTGCTAGCAACTCAGTGAACTCCTGTTTCCATAGTTCTCCATGAGACTCAATCACCTCCCCCATCATACTCATTTTTTTGAAATGTGGATTTCTTTCAGAATTCTTTACATAAAGTGGAATTTGAGTAATGCAAATTTACACAAAGCTAAAACTGTCCGTATTATTTCATTTGGGAAATTTCCTGTACTATGGCAGATGGATGGGGAGATGATCTGAAGGGACAGTGGTTTAGTTTTCACTGCATTTCCAGGACCTATTGCC
Source organism: Bettongia penicillata ogilbyi (assembly GCA_023548195.1). NCBI lineage: Eukaryota > Metazoa > Chordata > Mammalia > Diprotodontia > Potoroidae > Bettongia > Bettongia penicillata. Next base: position 4,163,718 of record JAJHZJ010000442.1, read on the forward strand.
ACCCTGCTGTTTTGTTGTTTTTCTCCTCTTTGACTGTACTGCTGCATGGGCAGTAGGAGGTCTAAGAAGCTAAATCCAATTGGATAAATGAACTAATTCTAGCTTCACATTCAGATCGTCTGACTCAGCAGAAGTAAGGTCCTGCCCACACTGCAAGGGGCTGCTAAGTGAGCAGAAGCCATCTCAGGGCTCCAGGTCTGTTATGATTTCCCTTGGCCTCCTTCAGATTTATTCTTTCCTTCCTATTTGATTAAAGCAAGGAAAGCGCTAAGCATGGCATTAAAGATTAAGCAAGGAGATCATGTACAACAGAGGAATTAATTGTGGAGAAAACAAGCCACTCAGAAGCTGATTTGGAGGAAAACTGGTTTGGTTCTTGGCATGTCTGAGTTCATCTGCAAAGGATGAGCGGTGAAAGCTGGGACTCACACAGGCTAAGCACTTAATTAAGGAGCCCACCAAGCAGCGCAGATTAAGGAAACAAAAAATCAGCAGTCTATTGCTACCAGACTAAAATGCTTAATGCAGATTCCTCTCCATCCTTCCTGTCCCCTCTCCCCACTACTCCTCTCCTCCTCCCTATTTTCCCCAATATCCAGGAAAGGAAACTTAAATTTCTAGATTATTTTTTTCATTATTCTCTTGTTGCTTTCCTTAGAGGAAAATGCAAGGCTGGGGGTGTCTACCAAGGTCAATGTGGCTCTTCTAGATGTCTACAAAAAAGGATGTTTTTGTTGTGAAGGTATAATTGGATAGTTTCATTTATTCATTCAGCAAACATTGTTTTCTGTTTATTGGATAGAGAGAGTTCAGTTTCAGTTTTCCTTTTCAGGGTCAAAATACGCAATATAAACTTCCTAGTTTTCTTGCTGATTTCACAGCATGGCAGCTTAGTGAGTTCTCAGTAGCAGGAGGAGCTAAATAGTTCCTTCTTTCTGACTAAATATATGCAGGGGGAGCCTATGTGCATGGGATGGGGGAGTGAGGTTGGCAAGGAGTACAAGCAAGCTGTGGCTGTGGCCCTGGTGCAGGTGTTAGCCCATTTGTGGGCAAGGTATCCCTCCAAATTCAGGAAGTAGTAGAAGTCTTTCGAAACCATGAGGATGGCTGACTGGCTGGCTTCAGAGAAACATGATCAACCATAGGGAACAGTCCGAAGAAGCTGTAGTTCAGTGGTCATCCCCAGAATTCCGCTGTATGGGAGCCAACTTCTCTAAGACTAAATGTCTGATGGGTGACAACAGACATTTCATCTCTCACTTTGGGCCATTTTCCGGGAATTCCTTTATTTCTCATTTCCCTCTTAACTTCCAGCTAAACTCCCACCTTCTATGGGAAGCCATTCCTTGGTCCTCTTAATTCTATTTCTTGCCTTGTGCTGATTATTTCTTATTTATCCTGTGTGTAGTTTGTCTGTACATAGTTATTTGCATGTTTTCTCCTCCATTAGATTAGGAGCTCCTTGAAAGCAGGAACTATCTTTTACCCTTTCTTTCTATCCCCAGCATAGTGTTTATTTTATACACTATAAAATAAACATGGATTAAACACCTACTATGTGCCAGGCACTGCTAAGCACTGGCACATAGTAGACTTGCACTGTGCCTGGCACTTGGTAGGTGCCTGATAAATACTGATTAATCGTGATGCAAATTAAAAATAAAAACTGTTAAAATGTTAAAGAAAGTAGATTTCCAAAGAGGTAGTGAGCGATTCTTTTTTTAAAGTGGGAGGTAGGTCAAATAAATTTAGGAACCTCTGACATACATGATCCCATTTATGCCTCCCAGCAATGCTTTAAATTGAGAATTACACTGAACAAGTCACTTAACTTCCTTGGACCTTAGTTCCCTCGACTATAAAATGAAATATTTAGGCTAGATAGACTCAGGTTCTTTCCAATTCTAGATCTGTGATCCTATGATTCCATTTTGCAGATAAGAAAACAACTTCAGAGATAACTCAAGGAACTTTCCTATGGCCATACAAATTAAGTGTCATAGTAGGATTTGAACATATTTCTTTCTGACTCTGAGTGTAGCATTTTAGAGTACCAGACTTGCGACTACACAAAGATGTGAGTTCAAACATTGTTACCTCAGACTAACTGGGTAACACTGGGTTAGTTACTTGCCTTTTCAACCTCTGTTTCCTCATCTGTAAAATGAGGCTATCAGTGGCTGCTACCTCATAGGGTTGTTGTGAAAATCACATAAAGTAAAGTACGAAAACAAGCTTTATAAACCTTAAAATACTGTATCATCTTAGGCAATAAACATTTATTAAGCACCTACTGTGTTATTAAACACTGGGGATACAAATAAAAATATATTCCCTACATTCTAGAAGAATATAGTCTAATGGGGAAAGATAGTGCACCAAAGGAAGCTGAAAAGTAGAGGTGGGGGGAAGGAACCTAGCTGGGTGGGGCATGTTGGAGAGTTCCAAAGCATACTTGGCCCAGACTGGGAGTGCAGCCTTACTCCCAGGCCTTATGTCACTCCTGATCTGCAGCTTAGGCTTGCTGCTCTGTCTCTGATCTGCTCTGTTTCTGATCTGGTTCTCCCCTAGGCACTCTGATGTCGACTCCCCTCTCCTTGGGAGTGGCCACATAGAGGCAAACATTGGAGGATCAGCTTCACCCGCTGCAGCTCAGAACTCCTGAGCTCAGATGAGTCAGGCCCTGGCTTAAAGGCAGCAGGGATTTACAGGCATTTGCCAAAAAGCCCCTTAGTAACTTCTTTCAAAGTGTCTGATTTTCTAATAACCTTTAGCAATTTTCTGCATTACAGCAGACCTAATCTACCCATTCTAATATATGTCCATCTTTAAGCAAACAAGCCAGTGCTCATATATGGGGGAAAAACCTTATGCAAATGGAAAGAGGATTATATGACCTGATCTAAGCAGAGCTGCTGCTGAGACTCAGTGAGACTTCCCCATTGGGTGTCCATATCTTTTTTCATCTAAGTCTTCTGACTTCAAATCCAATCCTCTTTGTTAATTCTCTGTCTTGTTTTTCTGCCAGTTTCTCATTAATTCAAAAATTCATAGTTTTACAGTTAGAATGGAAAATAAAATCCTTGGAGCAGCTAGGTGTTACAGCAGATAGAATGCTGAGCTTAAAGGCAAGAAAATTCTTCATGAGTTCAAATCAGGCCTCAGATGCTTACTAGCTGTGTAACCCTGGGCAATCATTTAATCCTGTTTGCCTCAGTTTCCTCAACAGTAATATGAGCCAGAGAAGAAAATGGCAAGCGACTTCAGAATCTGTCAAGAAAACCCCAAATGGGGTTTTGGACATGACTGAATATGAGTGGACAACGACATAAAATCCTTAGATTATAAACTAATCTAATCCAAGTTTCTTATTTTGGGTAAATTAGTTTACTTTCAACCTTGAACCTGGTTCTCCTAGAAAAATAACTTCTCAAAAGAAACTTATATTCCTCCTTATTTCCTCCATGCTCCTCACCACTTATTCAGAAAAGAGAAACGCCAATTAAAGAATCTCTTTTCTTAAATATTGGTTGGGATTTTTCAAGTTAGCTCAGTTAGAGGAATCGTATTTCTAATATACAACAAATGTGACTAAAAAAAAAATAAAGTGTGATCCCTAGTCTCTTCCTTCAGAGTTGCTCTCATTATTAGGAAGACCACTCACATTTTATTTAGCACTTTACATTTTACAAAATACTTCTTTATGATTACCTTGTGAGGTAGATAGAACCAATGTCCCCACATATGGCTGCAGCCAAGAAAGCTAAAATCAAGAGATTTGCCCCTTGTTGCACAGCTAGTAAATAGAGGAGCCCTAACTTGGACTCAGGAGAGGGTCCATAATCTCCAACCCAGGATATTTCTCCCCTTCCATGGGAGGCAACATGATATGGCACAGCAGGCCTAGACTCAGAGCCCAAGGAGACTTGAGACTCAAGAGGCTCAGTGCTTCATTCAGGTGGTATAGACATTCAATAGCTGTGTGACGTAGCTAAAGCACTGAACCTCTTGGAGCCTCAGCTTTCTTATCTGTAAAGTGGGTATAATAGCTCCAACCTCTTGGTCCCAAATGAGACTGCTTGTAGAGCCCTTCAAAAACCCCAAAGCAGAATGAAAGAGATGGGAATGAGCATCCAGAGCAATGCTTCTTGCTTCCCATTTATTTAGCACGTACTCTACGTCAGGCACTGTGCTAAGCCTTTGATAATTATTATGTCATTTGACCTCAGAGCAACCCTGGGAGATGGGTGCTATGATCCCCATTTTATAGGTGAGGAACCAGGCAGACAGCAGAGAAGTGACTTGTCTGGGGTCTGAGGGTGGGTTTGAACTCAGGTCTCCCTGACTCCAGACTTGGTGTTCTCTTTACTGCATCTAAGTAGCCTGAGAGACCACTGTGGGTTAGGCCAAGGTGGGCAACCTGTGACCCTCTAGGTCCTCAAGTGTAGCCCTTTGACTGAATCCAAACTTCACAGAACAAATCCCCTTAATAAAAGGATTTGTTCTGTAAAACCTAGACCCAGTCAAAAGGCTGAACCCAAGGACCTAGAAGGCTGTGTGTGGCCTCAAAGTCACAAGTACCCTATCCCTGTGCTAGGCATTGTGCTAAGCACTAGGGATACAAAAGCAAAAATGAAATGATCCTTGTCCATAAGCAGCTTACTTTGGCGACATCTGAGTCAGCACAATCTACCTATTGACATATGTTTTCCAGCTATTGACCTTCAAACCACAAAGGCCCAATGCAAATGGCTTTCCTATGTAAAAATGGACACTTGGTTGTACAGGTTGTTTTGGTTTGGGCTGGAGTTTTGTTTTTCTTTAAGAGACTATGTCCACCCTTCTTTTCTGACTGGGCACTGTCAATGATTCTTCTAATTTTGGAAACAATAATCAAAATCCCCTTCTTTTTACAGAGTCTTAAGAGTTGGAAGAGGCTTCAAAGATTAATTAGTCTAACTGGAGATCACAGAGATCGGCAAATCCAACCTTATTTAATGAAAAGAACTAGAACCAGTAGATGAAAGAAGTAGAGAGATCAGTTTCAATCTTAAAAAGAAAACCTTTCTAATAATTGAAAGGTACCCAAAGTGAAATGGGCTACTTCAGGAGGTGGTAAACTCTCTAACACTGAAGGGGCTTCAAGCAGAAGCTGAATAGTATAGAGACGGCATAGAAGGAATACCCATTCAGGTATGGGTTGGACTAGGCGACCTTGGAGGTCCCTCCCGTCTCCAACATTCTATGATTCTAGCTTCTACCTCAAGCAAAACTCCCGTTTAAGGAGAAGCATGTTGTATGTTGAAGAGAATACTCAATTTGGTTGGAAGAGACTTGGTTTCATAACCCTGCTCTGCCCCTACTCCTGACAAGTGGTCACCACATAGCTTCCACTTTATGGGCCTGCAGTGGTGAGAAACTTTTTTCCTCCAAAGACAACCCATTTATTTTTAGAGATCTCTAACTGTTGAGGACATTTTTCTTTATGTTGGACAGAAATCTGCCTTCTTTTTCCTATTTATTGGTCCCAGATCTGACCTGAGGCTAAGCAGAAAAAAGTACAATCTCTCTTCTGCATGAAAATCTTTTGAAGATAGTTAATAGGCTCCCTCTCTCTTAATCCTTTTCTAATTCAAGAATGACCATGTGTATCTCTATGATGCTTTGAGATTGACCAAGTACTTTCCTCATAACAACTTTGTAAAGTAGGTAGTTATGATTTTTCCCATTTTATGAGTGAGATAGTTCCAGAGGAAGGAAGTAACTTGTCCAAGGTTGTGTAGCTTGTAAGGGCCAGAGAAGGGTTATGAAACCAGGTCTCTTCCATGGATCTCAAGCTGGCTATTCTCTAATAGATAACATGCCCACTCTTTAGTTCCTTCAACCAATTCTTGGATGACATGTTTAGAGTCCTCTCACCATCATATTTGTCTTTATTTAGATTACTTCAAGCTCATCAAACGCCTCCTAAAATGGCCCTTAGAACTCAACACAATGGTCCCAATGTTGTCTTATCAGCAAAATGAGATGATCACTATCTTTGCTCCACACTTCATTTCTATCAATGTAGCTTAATGTTTGGTTTTTCTCATTGTGCTGTTGACTGGTGCATATTAATTCTGTGGTCAGGAAAAAGAACTGGGCCTTATCTACAAAATTTTGAATTCTCCTGTATTTATTCTGTGACCCAATGACAGCAGCCTCTTTGTTTTTCCTCAAATAGAACACTCTGAATCCTGACTCTAGGTATTTTCGTTGGTTGTCCCCTATGCCTGGGGCTCTCTCCATTTTTATCTTTGCCTCTTGACTTCCCTGGATGCCTTCAAGTCTCAGCTAAAATCCTACCTTCTGTAAGAAGCCTTTCTAGTCCTCCCTAACTTCCAGTTTTTCCTATATAGATTTTGTTTGTACACAGTTGTTTGCATGTTGTCTCTCATTTGAGCTCCTTGAGATCAGGGACTGTGTTAAAAAAAAAAAGCCTTTCATTGTGTCCATAGCCCTTAGCACAGTGCCACGCACATACCAAGCATTATATAAAATACTAGCTGAATAACTGACTGAGCTCATATTCATCCTTACTACATTTAGTAGGCACAAGCAAACTACAACATATTACAATGAAGGAAGAACAGAGTAAAGATATGACCAAAGAAATATGAATGAAGAAAATGGGGTTGCCATGTGTTGAACTTGTGCCCTCCACAGTGATATCCTCGCAATGTCAAGATAAAAGCAGGGACTTAGAGAATGGAAGGGAATATGCAGTTATATAGCACTTACAGGCACTGTGCTAAATGCTTTATAATTATGATCTCATTTGATTCTGGGAGGTAGGTGTTTTTATTATGTCCATTTTACAGTTGAAGAAACCAAGGCAGAGATTAAGTGACTCTCCCAGTATCACACAGCTAGTAAGGATCTGAGGCCAGATTCAGGATCTGGCCTTCCTGACTCCAGGCCCAGCTGCTACCACTAAGGAAAAGGACATGGACAGTGGGTGCCTAGGACTATAGTCATGAATGGATCATGAGCTACATTGTCAGGGGAAACATCTATAGGCATGAGATAATAAACACAAATGAGTATATCTGAATAAACTTAATTAGATTGGTCTTTTCTTTCTACCCTGTTAATATCTTCTTAAATCATTATTTAGTCATCCAATATATAAGCTATCTTTCTTAGCATGCATCACAGACACATCTGATAAATATCTGTCTTCTGACATGTGTTGTCTTCCAATGCATTGATAAAAATATTGAAAAAAATACATGTCCAAAGACAGAAACTTGCAGGCACTCTACTAAAGAGATTCCTCCAGATTGACTGAGTATATTAATCAATATAATTTAAGTGATAAAATGAGATAATATTTGTAAAGTACTTACACAGGACCAGGAAAATCATATGTGCCTTTTCAATTTTAATATAATAAGCATTTATTTTTATTTATTTATATTTAATAATATTATTTATTTGTTATTGCTATATGTCAGGTACTGTGCTAAGGGCTGGGGGCACAGATAAGAAAAAGACTGTCTCAGTCCTCTGGGAGCTTAAAATTGAATGGGGAGGGGGGTGGAGGTGGTGGCAGAGATAAAGGAAAGGAAGCTGAAAAGAAGGGAAGGGACATGGATATGAAGTTCCCTGCAGTCGAAACCAAGCGGATCTCCTGAAGGAAAATGGAGAGTGACTTGAAACATGCTGAGTCCTCCATAAAGGAAGGCTTTGGGGAAAGTTTATTGCTCCACCCTCCAATTCTCCAATCAGTGGGAAGAAGCAACAGAGGAAGCTGAGGTGTTGAGTATCAAATCTGAGTCAGTCAGCATGGTAATGAGATTTCAGGTGACGATCCCAATAGGGAGTGGGGAGAGAGTGGGGCATGAAATTCTGTGGAGTCAAAACCAAGGAAAGCCAGTGATGGAAGATAAAATGTTTCACAAATATTTGTTCCCTCCCTCTTCCCTTTCCAAATTGGTTTTGGTAATTTTGAGTAACTTTGAGTCCAGTTACCAGTATAGATTTTTAAAGGTAGAAGTGATATTAGAGGTACAACATACTTTGCCTAGAAAGGCAGCATGAGAGAAAACAGAATACTGAATTTGAAGTCAGAGAACCTGGGAAAATCTCCTAGTTCTCCCTATTTGATCTCTCAGAGTTTCATTTTCTTATCTGTAAAATGAAGGGTCTATATTGTTTCTTTCTAGTCCTAAACCTGATCCTTTAAAGTTACATGTTTTGCCTGAGAGCTCATCCAGTCCACATTTCTTCAACTAGTCTGCAAAGTTATTGGCGAAATTTTGAAGGAAAAAAAAACCTACTTTGCTGAAATTCATCTATGCTATACCTATGGCAATTCCTCCTCCCATTAGTTTAGTAACCCTGTCAAAAAAGAGCAAGAGGCCTGACTGAGAGATTGACTGATTAAGCTTTGGAGTGATTGTATTTCATAGGCAAGTCCCCAGGTAGCTTGATCAAGTAGATAATTTTTCAAAAGCCCAGGGATAATGGCCAAATTTTTGTCTGCTTGATAGGTCTTTCCTTTACTGTCCCCAGGAGAAACATCTTCAAGAACAGGTAATGAGTGAGTGAACCTGGGCACATAGGTTTTAACAGAAATGACTCACAGAATTATCTTCTTACCTTCCACGGTAAGACACTGGAGAGAAAGATGATTATTGTTTGAAATAGTTGGGGTTCAAGATTAACCAGGGTGTGCCTGGAACCAGAAGGAGGGGGAAAAGTAGGACCAACAGGTGGTAGGACCACACACTTTTGAAAAAATATCTAATACCTTTTATTTTTACCAGTCATTTCTGGAAATACACCCCTCTTTCCAAGAACTGAGACTTTTTTAATGTAAAAGAGAAAAACAGTTAAGTAAAAACACCCTATTATGTGGTGATTACTTGGATAACCTTTATTACATTCTGCCCTGGAAAGACCTGCTTTTGTGTTGAGAGAGAAGCAGTTATGTTTCATTTATCTGTTTCTCATTATCGTTTTTACAGTTACTCAAAATTTGGCTTCCTTTTAGTGACTTTCATTTACATTATTTTAGTCATCATGAAAATGATACTGTTCTCCTGGTGGTTTTTTTGGTTTTTTGCTTTGCATCAGTTCATATAAATCTCCCATGTTTATCTGAATTCCTCATATTCCATTACAGTCATACCACATTTCCCAAATGGTGAGTACCCGCTTTACTTTCAGTTCTCTTCACTGCCATAAAAAGTGCCAGAATGAATATTTTGACATATATATTATCAAGATGACAAGATGAAGGGACTGGGATAGAACAGATCTTGCTAGGAGATGTTGCATCTCCTGAATGAGCAGGAGGAGGAAAAGAGGATAGACAGGTTAAAAGAACTTATACAATCGAAGGTTTGTCTTTAGGGAATGAGAGTGACTGCCCAGCAAGAGATACGATCAATTCAATCAGGATAAATTGGGGCATATTTGCTGCATTTTAAGTTCCTTGAAGTGAGAAATTTGATGTGAGGTTCAGACTAAAAGAGAAATTGGATTCATTTGGAAATGTATGGGGTGAGGGGGGGAGGCATTTGTGGTAATTCCCCAGAGTTGTCCTAGGTTAAAGATTCCATTCATTCTCTGCAGAGTGGATCAGTAGATACAGAAGGCATTATACCTTGATTAAACAGACTTAGTGAGGTGTGGACTGTTCAAGTAAAAGTGTTAGGTCTATTTGAAGTCTGAGCTGGAGAATTTGGATAAAGTAGACCTGTGGCCAGGGAGTCAAACAGATTTCCAGTTCTTTTTAGAAACAGAGAAGAATTGCAAATGGGCTGGGAGACAGTGAAAGACGTAGTAGATGTGGTTCAAGAAACCATGAAAGTGAAGAAATGCTCAGCCAAGAACAATGTGTCTGGGCTTGGAGGATAAGGAAGGGCTTTCTGAAAGAGAGGAATTCTATATAATCTGGTCAGGAAGCACAAACTCTGCAAGATCACAACAGGGCTAAGGGGATGTAAACAAAGCTGGGCCAGTTTTGAAGGACCAGAACAACATGCAAAGAGAAATGAAAGAACTAAACTTGGAAACACTTGCTCAAATGAATACTGGGAAGTTAACTGGGGTGGTCAGAGAGGGAAAAGTAATAAAATACAAGGTGGAGAGGAAGACAAACAAGGTAGAATTGATATTTTACATCCTATGGAATATAAGCTCTTTGAGGTCAGGGGCTATTTTATTTTTAAGTCTTTGTATTCCCCATGCCTAGCAGCACTGTACCCAGTACCTGTTAGATACTTGATAAATTCTTGTTGATTGATGATGGTAGTAGAAAAATTAAAAGAAAAGTGGAAGGTAGCTGGAGAAGCTATCTCCTTTTTAAGGAAGGAAACATGCATTCATTAAGCACCTACTGTTTCCCTGCCACTGTGCTAAGCCTATTATAAATATTATCTTGTTTTATCCCTGTTTGATCATGGGAGGTAGCACTATAATTTTCATCATTTTACAGTTGAGGAAACTGAGGTAGACAGAAGTTAATTGACTTCTTCAGAGTCATACACAGCCAGTAAGAGTCTGAGGCCAGATCTGAATTCCTTGACTCTAGGTCTGGCTCTCCATCCACTGTACCAGTTAGCTAGCTTTTCTCGGAAGGAACTTGAGTGGGCCCACCTAACTGAGGTTCTCCTAGCTGAGGAAAAAAGAGGAAAGATAATCTTTAGGGAAATTCTAGAAGATAAATAGCAAAGGGGGGAACTGAGGACAACTATCCCAGTACAGAATGATCCCGAGAAGACTTATCCCAGGACTCCAATGGATCTATATTCTTACTGAGACGGACATTATCTCCAGGGATGCAGCCAGAAACCTATCCATGGCTATTGCCTCTACTATGGGACCCTTATACATGTCTTTCCATAAATCTGTCACATAATAGATCCATTTAAAGTACTTGAGACCTTCCTCTAGTACTCTTTGAGTTGAATGCCAGTGGAACATGTAATCTGTCCATTGGCTATTACATGCTATTGTGGCTGGCCCATCGCTTTTTTTTCCTTTGGCAGTGTGATAGATGGTTCTAGAATCAGGAAGACATGGCTTCAAATCTGGCCTCAGATACTTACTGGTTGAGTGACCCTGGATAAGTCATTTAAACTATTTTCATCTTGTCTTCCTCAGCTGTAAAATGAGTATAATAAGAGTGCTTATCTTACAGGGTTATTGTGAAGATCAGCTGAGGTATTTGTAAAGTGCCGAGAGCAGAGGAAGCGCTATACACCATACTTTGTGACTCCGAGGTCCCATTCAGCTCAAAGCCTATAAATCTCTGAATCCTGGGAACTTTTCCTTCAGAATACCTCACTTATAATATAGAAATAATTCCTTCAGAATATCAACACTTATAATAGTGTTGCAGTCAGTTCACAACTACCATGTTACCCCTCCATAGTCCTTTGGGTAATTCTTCATTTCCTCACCTGGGATTCTTTGATGTAAGAAACTTTCGGTAACTTTAGGTGACTCCAAATGAAGGACACTCTCACAACCAAAAAGAGACAAAAGAGAGTCTCTCTCCTCAAGGAGCCTGTAATTCAGCAACTCATCTTTTCTTGAGTTCAAATCTGGCTCAGATACTTACTAGCTGTGTGACCCTGGGCAAGTCATTTTACCCTGTTTGCTTCAGAGTTTCCCCATCTGTAAAATGAACTGGAGAAGGAAATGTCAAATCACTCCAATATTTTTGCCAAGAATACTCCAAATGGGGTCATAAAGAGTCAAACAAGACTGAAAGGACTGGTGAACAACAAGCAAAAACAGAAACATAGAATCAAATCACAAAAGGCTAGAAGCATAGTCTGGTGGGATCTAAAGGATGATGAATTGGAGAAACAACAGCACAGATTTCAGACCTACAAGATAATTTAGTACAGGCCTCTCATTTTTCAGATGGGGAAACTGAAGCCCAGAGATGCCAAGTGAGTAGGCACTTCACTTGGGCATTTGCCCAAGGTCTCACAGTACTTAGAACCAGAACTTGAATGAATGTTTCTGACCCCAAACAGACCTCAGTCTTTCCAGCCTACTATCATGCTGCCTCCCAAGAAGTTGAGTTTCTGTTCTTTATCAGGAACTGGGTAGAAACTAAATATGGGCTTTGGTTTTTTTTTTCTTCTTTTTCTTTTTTTGGTGGCAGGTGAGGGAAGAATTATAAACCTGCAACAGACCAAAAACAAAAAACAAAACAGTCTATGTATGAAGATCAATAAACTCTAGTTCAATAAACTCCTGAGTTCAATAAACTCCAGTGGTTCCCTGTTGCCTCCAGGATCAAACACAAAATCCTCTCTTGGCCATTCAAAGTCTTCTATAACCTACCCCCACTCCTACCTTTCCAATCTTCATGAGAATGTACTTTGAAAGACACCTTAGAGTCATATATATAGAGCTAGAAGGCTCAAAGACCACATCTGGTCCAACCTTCATATTTTACAGATAAGGAAACTGAGGTTCAGGCAGGTTAAGTGACTTACCCACAGTTACAGCAGGAGGGTGCTTCAGAGTCAAAATCTGAATCCAGAGCCTTTGACTCCAGATCTCACTAGCTCTCATTTTTTCCACTGAACTATATTCAAACTATATAAATATGAAATGTTTATTTCGCATTTTATATGTGGATCAAGATATTGTCTCATTTTCCAAACATGACTAGTTGGAGATCCTCCTGTCCCCCCTGCATGAAGGAACTTGGTAGGGAGGACAGGAAGGTTTCCTGAAGAACAAAAACAGAAAGTGTTGTGTGGACCTGGATTTTGTCAAGACAAAGGATGCTTCTCTCCCTGGGTTTCCCTTAGAAATCGAAATTTTAAAATTTCCCATTGCTCAGTTCCCTGTCAGTTTTCACTTATTATCTACTTCTTCAAAGTATTTTATGGTCTAGTTGGGAGAAGGCATTTGGGAAATGTGAGCCTTTCTCGAGCACTGTCATCATTTGGTCATAAGATCACTCATTACACTGCTATGGGCTCCTGCGATTAGATTTGTTCTAAGGTCCTTCTGCCTCTGACATTCTGTCTCATGCCTGAGTAGTAACCTCAGTGTTAGGGTGACCAAACATCCTTTTCTGCAGAAAGATTGTCTTGCCTTTGGGGACTTTGGTAGTACAAAAGAAATTCCACTTTAGAATTGATGAGCCTGATTCCTCCTCCAGCAAGAGCCAGACAGGCGTGGCTATAAGAATATGTACCTTCATACTGAGGTTTCAGGGCTGCCTCTGGGCAGAGATTTATGATTTGTCCAAAGGTGACTTTGACAAAGTACAGTTTCTCCCTCTTCCCCAAGTCCCTAAGTGGGTTCTTTCTGCCTCTGGCCACTCAGGGAAGAAAGAGATAAGATTAGTCTTTCTGGTGAAGCAGACTTAAAAGTATTTCTTCTACAAGGGATATCTGCATGGGAGATAAAGAAGAAGTGGGTTCTAGTTCTATCTCTGACAGCTGCTCGGGTGTGACCCTTAGCCTGTCACCTAACTTTTCAGTTTCCCAGGCCCTGAGTCTATAATGTTGCATAGCAGATGCTGGTGTACATTGGTACAGGGAGTTTTCTCATCAGGAATTCCCTATAGCAATGAAATTATAGGTCCGGTCCCATCCCCGAAGAGGCCAAAGGGTGGGCTGTGCTTAAGTGAAATGATGCGATTCTGGGCACAGGGCACCTGAGTGACGAAGACATATGAGAAGACGGGGCAGGGAGATTTCCTAATGTCTTTCAAGTCAGAACAGTTGGGTCACTTGCCCATGTACATCTTTTTTCTTTTTAAATAGTGGAGGGCAGTCAGCCCCAAGAGGTTGTTCTCTGGGGAGGTATTCCTAACAAATGTCTTGAGAGAGCTTTCTCCATCCTCTTGAAAGACAGATAAAATGGCACAAAGTTAGAGAATAGTGGAGAGGAACAAAGGTGAGACTCTGGATAAGACCAGAAGAAAGAAGAGTGGTTAACTTTTCCTTTACTATTCCAGTTGAGTTAATAGTGTGGGGGTCACACTAGAACAAACCCTGAGGACTTTTTTTCTGTGCAAGATGGAAAAGGGAAAGCACTATATTTAGTAGAAGTTGTTTTCAATTCATGTACTTCCTCATTTGGTTGGTATCAGCTGCTGATGTGGGAAACAATCCCACCTTCTGGTCTTCACAATGGAGAGAAAAGAGCTTTGAGAAGGCCTATAGTGCATATAAGAGACCTGCTGACTTTTCCCAGCATTTCTCTGCTTTAGATTTGGTGCATCAATCAATTGAAAAGCATTTATTAAGAATTTACTATGTGCCAGGCTCTGTACTATTTGCATTTTATGTCCCTGAGGACACACACACACACACACACACACACACACACACACACACACACACACACACAGTAAAAAACAATCTTTTGCCGAGGAGAATACATCCACATTGGAGGGGTGGAGGCGGGAAGCAGAAAGGACAATATGTAAATAGGTAGATGCAAGATATATAGAGATTAAATGAAGGGTAGTCTTAGAGGGAATGGTGCTAGCACAAAACCCAAAAGTATTCTGGAAAAAACCTCTGAAGGGTTGCTTAAAAGCCTGTGTTTGGCAATCCTGGAACTAGAATAAGGTCTAGGTTTATTTTTTCCTGAAAGGAAGATACCTCTGTCTCCAATTCAGTCTATTTTTGTAACAAAATCTTTTTTCCAAGAAAGAGATTCAGCATCTCTTCTGAGAGCATTGTGGCACTATATTGAAGTGTGACACACAGCAAATTGAATTAATATGGTCATTACCCTCCAGCAGCTTACATTTTATAGTGTAAAGACCAGTCCAAGTTTAGTCACCTCTGCAGAACTTTGGGCAAGTATCTTCCTTTCTCTGCATCTCAGTTTCTCTACTTAAAAAATGCAAGATAGGACTAGGTCTCTAAGGTCCCACTCATCAATCTTAATCCAAGAATTCAATGGATACTTTCCTTATGTCAGAATTCTTAGGTAGTAACTGAAGAGGCAGCTACAAGGTTCAGTAGATAGAGCACTGGGGTCTAGAGTCAGGAAGACATGAGTTCAGTGACCCTGGGCAAGTCATTTAAACCCATTTGCCTTAGTTCACTGGAGAAGGAAATGGCAAATCACTCTAAGAAAACCCCATAGATAGTATTGGTGTCCTATGGTCCATGGAGTCATGAAGAATTGGACATGACTAAACAACTACGGGTGGGGGATGAGGGGAGCTAGAATTTTATGGAAACATGAGTCCATTTTCAAGAAGGGGCAAAGAGAAGGGAATAAAACAAAACTGCGTTCATCTCAAGGATAACGGGTGTCACATATTTTTGACTTTTTTTTTACATTCTTGTCTCTATTTTCACAGTTATTCTAGGTGAGCATTTTGGACAAAGTGACACCAATTAAGTCATCTTTCTGGTGAAATTCTCCATCTGCAGAAGAAAGACCTCTAAGATGCACTCGTCGATTGCCTGATGGTTTTTCATTCCTTTCTCATTTTCTTCAGTTCTCTTCTCTTTGTGCTGTAGGCTATTTTAGGAATTAATTTCAAGAACAGCCATTTTAATGGGGGTATGTCTGTTAAGATCACACCATTTTTGAAAGACAGACTGAAGGTGTAGACTGCACTCACACTCAGAGAATCTGGTTCAAAATCCAGCTCTGTTGCTTATACACACTGTGACTAAGGCCAAGTCACCTGGCCTCCCTCAATGGCCAGCTTAGCTTCTGTGTAAAATGAAGCCTTTGGACTAGCATTTGGTCCAGCATTTTGGAGTTGTAACATTGCTTTTCCATGGCCCAGTTTCTCTAATTCTAAGAGGATAAATGCTACTATGCCAGATGCTACTCCTGGTATAAATATCAAGACCTCTTGCTCAATGTTCTGAGTGACCTTCTTAAAGGCTAATGTATCATACAGACTTTCATTACTCTTACATATTCTTGAATTACAGGCTAGTTCTCAGCTTAACATATTTGTGGGATATTTGTTTTCCTGCCCATTCTAAGACAAAGGAGGGAAGGAAAAGCCTGGTGGAAATATTTCTATTATATTTTTCAACTTGTTTGGTCAAATATAGATAAAATGGTCAAAAAGAAGTCAAGAGGGAGGGCATACAGGGTGGAAAGAGCCTAGGAAGGCAGTGGCAGATCTGTGCTATTATCCTTTCTTTTAAAAACCATAGAATTTTAGAGATGGATAAGATCTTGTGGTTTTTTGTTTAGTCATATCTGACTCTTCCTGACCCCATTTGGGGTTTTCTTTTCAAAAGTATCAGAATGGTTTGTCATTTCCTTCTCTAGTTCATTTTACAGAGGAGGAAACTGAGGCAAATAAGGATAAATGACTTGTTCAGGGTCATACAGCTAGTAAGTGTCCAAGGCTTGATTTGAACTCAGATCTTCCTGACTTCAGGCCTGATGCTGTATCTTCTCTGCCACCTAGTTGCTCTATGAGACTTTATAGATCATATATTCCAATATCAGTCAATGAATAAACATTTATTCAGTGCCTACTATGTACCAGGTACTATGTTAAGCACCAGTGATACAAAAAAAGGCAGAAGACAATCCTGCCCTCAAGGAACTTATAATCTAATGAGGAAGACATGAAACAAATATATGCAAAGTAAGCTATCTACAGAGAATAGGAAGTAATTGACAGAGGAAAGCACTAAAATTAAGAGGGGATGGGGAATCCTTCCTGTCGAAGGTGGACTCAAAAGAAGCCAAGTTGAATCAGAGGGAAGATGGGAGAGCATTCCAGGCATGAGGAACATTGAGAGAAAATGCCCAAGAAAAAGAATATCTTGTTTGTGGAACAGCCAGGAAGGCAATATCACTAAAGAGTATCAGTTGAATATACGAAGATAGATGAAGACTGGAAAAGATAGAGATTTTGAATGTCAAACAGAGAATTTGTATTTGATCCTAGGTACAATATTGGATCCTGGAGTTTATTGAGTATAGGGGTATCATGACTGGACTTTTGTTTTAGGAAAATTACTTTAGTGGCTGACTGGAGGATGGATAGGAGTGGAGAGAGCCTTGAAGCAGGCAGATCCACTAGCAGGCTATTCGAATAACCCAGCCATGAGGAGATTGAGATCATGCACTAGAGTGGTTTCATTGTCAAAGGAGAGAATGGGGCATATTTAGAAGATGATGCAAAGTTGAAATCCACAGACTTTGGCAACAGACTGGAGATGGTAGTGAGGTGGAGTGAAGAATCTAGCATGACTCCTAGATTTTGAGTCTCAGTAGTGGGAGGATGAAGCTGCCCTCCACAGTAATATGGAAGATGGGAGAGGGGGGAAATATAGTGAGTTCTGTTTTGGACATAATGAGTTTAAGATATATGAGGGACATCCAGTTTGAGATATCTGAAAGGCAGTTGAAGATGTGAGATTGGAGATCAGCAGAAAGATTATGGCAGGAGGGTAGATCTGAGAATCATCAGCATAGAGATGGTAATTAAATCTATATGAACTGATGAGATCATCCAAGAACCCTGAGGGATACCTATCTTTAGAAGGCATGATCTGGAGGAGGATCCAGCTAAGATGACTGAAAAGGAGCAGTCAGATAGGTAAGAGGAGAACTAGGAGAGGGTGGTGTTCTGAAAATCATTCTGAAGATGAGGAAACCCAAATGCAGAGAAATCAAGCCATTTGCAAGAGCAAGTAGCAACTTAATTACATAACAGTTTGAGAACTAGAACCTCATTCGCTTACACTATGACGTATTAGAAAGTATAATCACAGCTATAGCTCAGTCTCAGTTCTGTTTCTAACTGATAGGTTTTTTTGACTTTGAGTTTCCTCATTTGTTAAATGGAAAGGAGGTGGATAAAATAAATCCCCAAAAGTTCTCATTCAGAAAAGCTTCCTAATTCCTGAATGTAGGAGCTAAATGATGGTTGATCAATGATGATGAAGGACAATCGAAGTTTTTGGAAGGTAGCTTGGTCTAAGTAGGAACTGGGTTTGAGTCTTGTTACTAATTCACTTTTGTCTGATGTTGGGTCAAGTCAGTTAATTTCTCAGAGTCTCAGGAAACTCTAAGACTATAAATTTCAGAACATTTGCATATCTGCATTTGTTAGATTAACTGAACCTAAATTATAGGTACATGTGAGTTCCCTATAATAATAAAATCAGAAGTCTAGGTCCTCCCCCAGCAAAAAAATAAATTTGAAAATGACGATGGGAGAGAAGAAGCTCCAATTGTAATGTTGACTAAGAAGATTAAAATAGAGTCAAAACAATACAACAATTGTAAGATGAAAGTAAGAACTGAAAGGGACCTTAGAGATGATTAGTTCAAAGTCATTTTTATGGACAATGAAAGTGTAGCCCAAAGTATAACTAACTGGCCTTGGCCAAGGCCACACAGCTAATTAGTGGCAAAACCAAGATTCAGGGCTCCTGGTTCCTAACCCAATCTGCTTTCTAATGTGCCATCCTTCCTCAGCTAACAGCTCAAACCATCTCTAAACTGTTTATTGTAGACCATTGGTATCTCACTCAAAGGGAGAATGTGATAAGACCTTAGCCTGAAAGGACCAGGGTCTCACATTGCATACTGGGCTATCTTTAGCCATCCTGATGAATATCAGGCCACTGGACCCAGATGGCTCAGGAGAAGAAAGTGAGGCTGGTGACCTTGCACAGCCCTCCCTCACTCAAATCAAAGTCAACTGCAAGTCGTGTCATCATCTTGATGTCATGATCCTTTTCGAGAATGAAGGACCAACACAACGATTGTAGACCATTAGGCATCAGATAGTCTGAACCAAACTCTGAGAGTGCAAGCTTCCTCTTACTCAATGCTTGGTCTAGGCAAAATTTATGAAGTAGGTAAAGTTTATCCTCCATATGCCACCAATTCCTCCTTCCCTAATGTCTCCTTATCCTCCAACTCTATTTGTAGCAGGCATCTAGTGTTTTCTTATAACATATTGCCCTTGCCAGGAAATGTGTCTGGCAGATTTATTGAGACCCCAGGCTACCTAGAGACCTGATACATTATTCTTCCCAGGGGTATTTGCATCTTGAAAGAGGAAAGGACAAAGGCAATATTTAATACAGAAGAATGAATTATGATAAGACAAGTATGGGGGTAGAGATATATATGAGGTGGAGGCAGCTTCTCTCCAGTCACACCACACATATATATGGTTGATCTCATCCATACTAAGAGGTTATTGGCTCTTTGGATTTTGATAGTTCAGAGTGAGTGTAAATAGCAATTGTTTCTGTTGTGACCAGAAACTCTGTGAAGGTCTTCCCCTCCCAGGCTGATACTTCTGTGAAGGCAAACTAGACCATCTTTTTCCTCAATCCTTACCTAGCATTGAATTACTGAATGGAATCTGGGAATGACCTTAACTGAAAGAGACCAAGGTCTCACACTGCATCTGGGGTCATCACAAGTCATTTTAACCCATGTTTTGCCATTGGACTCCAATGACTGTAGAGGAGAGAGGCTAACGAATTTACAGAGTCCTGCTTCACTTAAATCCAATTCACTTGCAAGTCAAGACATCAACCTCACCCCTCCTGGTGTCATTGATCCTCTTTGAGAATGAAGGATGAACAACAGTAATGGTTGTCATTTGGATTATTGATTCTAAACTCTTTTGTAACGAGGAATAAACTGGAAAACTGCCCATTCTTCAAGATCCAGCTAAACTGACACCTCCTCCATGAAGTCCCTTCTGATTCCCACCTCTTCTCCCAAGAAATCTTGCCCTCCTCTGAAATCCCACGTTACCATATCCCTGCACATTCTACATTATATCAAAATTATTTGTACTTGTGTCTTATTCCTTTTATTAGATAGTAAGCAAAGTGAGGGCAAGGACTCCATCTTAATCTATTTATTCCTTGCTAGACTAATGGATCATGTATGACTTGCTCTCAGAAAGTTGTATCTGGTATCTTTGAGATTTTCCTTTTTTTTTCACTTAAATTTTTTTTAGAAATTACAATGCAGGTGGTTTTTATGTGGGGGTGGGTTAAGATGGCCAGAAGTTTGGAACTATACTTGCAATTTGGATATAATAATGGCACCTACATAAGTGGATACTTTGTGAGAAACTCATAATATCTTCAGATCTATTGAGCCTCCCCCCTCCTCAACCTTGGATGCTGAATGTGTTCCAACCCACTCTGGATCCTGGCCACTAGTAATCAAATACCACATTAGATATGTGATTAGAATTCCAGATAAAAGAAACAAACAGGCTGGTTGATCAGCCTTCTGATAGGAGAGTATAGAAATAATAATAGATACTCACCGGAGTAGATGGGCTTTCCACAGGAGGGCTCTGGTGACTTAGTTACATTAACTTAGTTATTAAAGATTGAGACTACTAAAGACTACAACATATTTGACCAAGACAGCAAGGATCTCTCTATAAGTACTCAAAAGCCGGCATTGTGATGTCATTACCCTGGGTGTGGTCCCTGTATGTGTATGTACGTGTGTAACAGTTACTAGTTCATAGAGTAATAAATAATCATGCTCAGGAAGCTCTCTGATAGGAGCACCGTGTGTCCCGGCTTCACGCCAGCTCAGCTGGATCAAGAGCAGATTATGATCCGCTTGAATGTAAAGGTCTTTGAAATTATGATAATGCTAACTCTATTATCTTTTTCCCTTCCAATGATTTTTTTTTTCTCTCTGCTTAGCCCCACAGCTACTGCCTTCTGTCTCATCATGGCCTATTTAGAATCTATTCATGTTTAAGTCCAATAACATTCATATTTTATAAAGATTTTTATAAAATCTCTTATTTAACTTTTACATCTATGTATTAACTATCCTAAGTATATTTATATATCCAGCTTACCATTTTTCCACTTTGTAGATTAGCACGTTATATCTAATTTAAAATTCAAGGACAGCTTCCTCACCCGCCTGGATCATAGTAGGCTGCTCTCTCCATAAGCATGTCAGTGAAACTCAAGTTCATACGAGAAGCCTTTTCTAAGTGTCTAGCACATAGTCGGTTCCTTAATTATTGACTGACTGATTGGTTGATTCCTAGGACTCCTAACTACTAGTGTATTATCTTAAAATATATACATATATATTCCAATGTCTCATCATGGCATGGAAGTGACCTGAATTCTCAAAGGCTATCCTCACAGAGTAGAGATAACCTCACTGGGCAGGTTTTATCATGCTGGAAAGGCTTTTAGTATGGTCTTGGGAAGAAAATGAATAAATCTATCTTCTGAGGACCAGCCTAGCTAATTACTAATAGGTTATCTACCCAGTGATGAAACTATTTTGGAAATGGCTACCCATGAAATGGAAAAATTGTAAATGATTATTCTCCATCTCATACAGTGCCTTTTTACTTCTGTTATGATGATACGTTGCTCAGCTGTTTTTTAGTTGGGTCCAGTTCTTTATGACCTCATTTGGGGTCTTCTTGGCAGACACTGGAAATAAGGAACCTGAGGCAAATAGGGTTTAAATGACTTGCCCAGCTGGTATATGTCTTAGGTCAGATTTGAACTCAGGAAGATGAATTTCCGGACTCCTGGCTTGGCATTCTAACCACTGTACCATCCAGACTGTGATGGTAACAGAGTAGCAAGAAATAGGGCAGAGGGTACTAAGAATCATGCGGTTTTCAGGCTGCCCACAAAATTTAAGTTGGCTGTGGATATTTTAAATGTGAGATCCTTGATCAATGACAAGTAAATGCACATATTGCTGAAGTAGCATTACATATATATACATATATATACATTTATATATTACATATAATAATATAAATCTTGACATTTTTACTCTAAATAAAATCAAAAGAATGAAGAAATTCAATGGAAGAATAGCTCATAGATACTTCTTAAAAAGGCAAAGAAAAAAGTTGATGGAGTAGGAATTATCATTCTATTAATGGTAAATATTTATAAAATGACCACTATGAAAATAATTGCAGTTTTGTTACCAAAATCAGTTTATATGGACAAAGTGATAGATAAATCTGAAGATAAAAATCCTCCATGTCAAATCAATATACATTCTGATACCTATGACTTTAGTACAAAAGCAAGAAAAGGAGAAGAAAGACAAAAGTATATGAGGAAATGGTTCAGAAAAAGTAAATGAGATAGCCTACAAACACAGATAATATAAAAGCCTCATGCCCTTATGTTATGAACACTCTTTTCAAATTAAAAAAATAAAGAAAGAATTGATAAGTGTTGGACATGGCAAATGCCAAACAGTATTACATAGAATGAAATTGACTGCATTTTAATGACAATAAAAGACATGGGCAGAGGAGTTATCAGCCAGCTGTCTGTATACAGTCAAACCATCAATCATCAGAGCTAAGATCAGCATTTGTAATAAACCAGAAAGAATAGTAATGAAAAATACGTAATGCAATAAGATTGTTTAACACTGAATTATTTAAAGAAGCTATTGAAAATTTAATATAGGAAATAAACAACAGAAATGACATTGAAACAAACTGTGGTTTCACCCACAAGTTAAACTGATGTAAATTAAGTATTGCAACAAGGAAACCAAAAGGACCCAGAAACATCATAGTCAGCAAATATTTGACTGACTTGTGGGAAAGATGACTGTCAAAGGCAACATTGGGTTAGGATATAAATTTATCTATAAAGTCTTATGATGAATGATTATGAGCCATCTCCTAAAGCGGGGAAAGGTAAAAACAATCTAAAGAAACTTTGGCAAGATATTAAACTAAACAGTCATCCCAATGGCATAAAATGGAAGAGGACTACAAATGAAAAATGAAAAAAAAATCGCAAACATTATTACTAAAAAAACTTTTTTTTTCCCCATCAAGGATAGAGGAATCACCACATTGGGACTTGAATATCATAGTCCCTGAGGTGCCTACAGAAAAATTGATAACGTTGTCAGGGTATTAAGGAACTGATTTTCAAGTTATCTAAAGGAAGGTAATGTACCAAAGACATGAAATGAAATAAAACTCAGACTTTGTTGATTCTTTTAAAAAAAAGTAATCAAGAAAACATCAGTAACTACTGACCTATGTGCCCACTCTGCCATGTATAATAAATATCAGGGTCATCTATACACAAATTCATAATATCCTCAATGATGATACTTTATTAAGAGAAAACAAGTAGCTTTTTCAAAGAATATTTAACCACGGACCATATCTTTACTATCTTAACAATTTACTGAAAGATGTGGAGAGTATATGATCCTATTAGGCTTATTTTTTGTTGATGAAAAAAAGTATTCAGTTGGGTAGAACCTCTACATCATAGGTTCTTTCATAACAAAACATCTCCCATCCACATATTGATCACTCAGGATTCCTTTGAAGATGTGACAATAGAAGAACCCTGTGTAATGACATTTCAATAACATCACGTGAAGAATACAACAAGGAGACATACATTCCACAGAAGCATTTGCCACTGTGATGGAAGAGATCCAGTGCAAAGTTCAAGTTGAGGGGAGATTCCTTATGGATTGTGCAGTCCTTCAGATGCTCCCGTTTGTGAATAACTGCTTCAGGAGCGTGCTGAAACCTATTCAAACTGGCTCATGAGAACTTACGGTTAAATTTTCAGTGTCAATATTTACACCTCAGAAATAGACAAATACTATAAGTCAGGGTTTGAGTTGTTGTTTCCTTGATTGTCTAGATCAGAGGTATCAAACATGCGGCCTGCAATACTTCTGAAGTGTCACCCAAACCGGATTAATTGGAAATTAATTGGAAAAAATTTAACAAAACAAAAATACCATAAGACATAGATAATATTATATTTTAAAACTAAGTCAATATGTACTCCAGAGGGATCCTTATGGATGGATTAGGGGTCTGCTTTTGAGTTTGACACCACTAGTCTAGATTTAAGAAAGTAATAAAGAAAATGTTAATATTGCAAATTAAACAATCCATAGAGTGTCCTTTTTTTTTTTTTTTGGAGAACTAGTTGTTAAACATTTACTAGTACACCACCAATAAGGCTTAAGACATTGAAGAAACTCCTGGAAGAGATTTATAATAAGATATCTGTAACTTTCTCTATGATCACTGCACTGTATCCGTATCATTTTCACTATATCTGTAACTTTTCAGTAGATCACTGTACTAGACACTGGGACAGATTTAAAAAAATTTAGTTAAGACACAGTCCCTAGTCCTAGATTTCATAAAGTTCGCTTGCAGTTTAATAGGGAGATTGGTCACTAACACAAATATTACATAGTATTATATAACTCTAGTGCATTATAAAATAGCCGAGGCTATGTGAGGTCTCAGATGGGAAATCCTTGCTGATTAGGGAGAGGTCAAACTGAGAGGAGGCAGTGCTTTAAGGTGTCAGGTATTGAAGCTTAGGGACTTGGTGAACAGGACTTGTACTCAACAAGCATTATTAGGCTCCTACTACGTGCCAAGGCACCTTAAAATTGTATCCAAGCATATAATTGGATGTAGTCCACTAGTCAAAAGTGCTAGACACTACTTTAATGTATGTATTCAGGTAAACTTTACCCTTTACCCCTTATTCCATTTGCTGAACTATTTCTGGTGCCCAGATAACCCTCCTCCCCACCCCACCCCACCCCCTTTATTCCCTGAACGGTTGAATTCTGCCTTGTCCATCAACCTGTGGTGTTCTCTGCTCCCCTATCCATCTATGTGCCTTGGCACACAGTAGAAGCTCCAGTAATGGAGGGCCCACTAAATCTGGAGTGAGCCCAGAGATATTCCACTTGTAAATAACCATAAATGTTAGAGAGTTTTTCTTTATAGCAAGTTGAAATCTGCCTCATTGAAACTTCCATTGTGTCCCTAAGACTTTTTACAAGAAGAATCTCCATTGGACTTCCAAACTCTGCTTTCTCATCCTGGAATTTCCTTTAGTGCTCCTCCTCATCCTGCAATATCCAACCACCCTGTGGCTTTCTAAATATGGAACATCTCTCTGCAGGGCACAACCCCTTCTTCTCATTTGTGAGTTTCTCTTGGGGTCTCTATTTTATGATAAGGCCCAGGCTGGACTTCCTTCTTCAACCACCTCTTCAGTTGCTTTTATGGGTTATTTTCCCTTATGAGAATGTAAGCTTCTTGAGGACAGGTTTGTTCTTTTGGTTTGTAATTGTGTTCCTAATGCTTGGCACAATACCTAATACACACACTCAATAAATGATTGTTTCCTTCCTGCCTACCTTCTTCCCTTCTTTCCTTTTATCTACTTTAGGGTTTACAAGCACTTTCCTTAGAACAATGCAGTGGGTTAGATAGTGTAATATTAATATCTCCATTTTATAAATGAGAAAACAACCTCAGAGACAGGAAGTGATTTGACTGGAGCTGACAGCCTCATTCTTGGAGATTCAGGTCCCATGGACAAAAAACAACCATGATTAGTAGACTCTAAACCTCAAGGAAAATTCTGTTGTATGTCATGCCACGGGAAAGACGATTTAGAACCCGTGAGATTCCTACATTTGTCATATGGATTAAAAAGTAAGTATTAGTTAACGCTGATAGGCCAAGACTGATACAGAGAAGGGGAACTTCATAACACCTCAGTTTTCAGGGCCTTTCCTTCTTCTTTTTTAAATTTTATTTTTTCAATTAGTAAAAAATACCATTTTTTTCCCTCTCCTACTCTCTCCTCTCCCACCACCACATGCAGTAAGAGAAAAACAAACCCCTTTAGCAAAAATATATAGTCAAGCAAAACAAATTTAAACATTGTCCATGTCATTAAAATAAAAAATATATCTCATTTTATAGCCTGAGATTTTTACCTCTCTATCAGGAGTTGGGTAGTATCCTTCATCATTAGCCTTCTGGAATTATGGTCCATCAATGTGCTGATCAGGGTTTCTAAGTCTTTCAAAGTTGTTTGACTTTAGAATATTGTTGTCCTTGTACATGTTGTTCTCCTGGTTCTGCTCACTTCACCCTTCATTATTTCATGCAAGTCTTTCATTGTTTTTTCTAAAACATTATCATATCTTACAGCATAATAGTTTTCCATCACATCCATACAGCATAATTTGTCCAGCAATCCCCCAATTCATGGGTGCCCCTCCATTTTCCAATTCTTTGCTGCCACAAATAGAAATATAAATATTTTTGTACATCCTTGAATAGAATTTGTTTTACTTAGGACAAATCCCTTCCTTAATCTACTCTTCCTCTCATTCTTCCTTCTTCTCTTTTCCTCCTATTTCCTTATTGAGTGAAATGTTATTTCTGTAACCAATTGTGTGTGTATGTGTGTGTATACATGTGCATGCATGTGTGTATTCTTTCTTTCCATGACCAATTCAGATGAGAGTAAGGTTAAACTGTCAGCCACTCCACCTACCTTCTTTTTTGTGTTCATAGATTTCTACTTTCACATTGATTATTTGAGATAATTTCCCCTAACCTTCCCTTCCCTTTCCCCCTATTGTATTCTACTTCCCCTCTCTTCAATTCTTCTTTGAAGATTATCAAGATAACAGAAGTACTTTCAAGCTTTCTCTCTAATTAAGCTCTCTCTGAGACACTTGAGGATGATAGGTTTCAGAGGGGGCACATGTATCATCTTTCCATGGTAGAAGGTAAGCATTTATCCTTGTTTCGTCACTTGGTTCACTTGTGTTTTCTTTTATATGTCTATCTTGACTCCTGTGTTTGCACTTCAAAGTTTCTGTGTAACTCTGGTCTTTTTTATCAGGAATGCTTGGAAGTCTTCATTAGAAGTCTGTTTCTCCCCTACAGGGTTACATTTAGGTTTTATGATTATTTTCGGTCACATGCATATATCTTTTGCCTTCTAAAATATTGTATTCCAACTTCTCTATTTCTTTTAATTGGTTGCTGTTAAGTCATGTATGACCCTTACTGGGCTACCTCAGTACTTGAATTCTTTCTTTCTGGCAGTTTTCAGTATTTTTAAAATTTTAACCTGGAAGCTTAGGATTTTGGCTATAATGTTCCTAGGAGCTTTCATTTTGGGGTTCTTTTCAGGAGGTGACGAGTCAATTATTTTTATTTCTACTTTACCCTCTTATTCTAAGAGGTTTGAGCAGTTTTCTTTTCTGATTTCTTGAAATATGATGTCCAGGCTCTTTTTTGTGGCCATTGCATTTAGATAGTTCAATGGACTTTAACTTTTGTCTTCTCAATCTGGTTTTTTTTTCTTTGAGATGCTCTAACTTTTCTGCTGTTTTTTTCTTTTGATTTTAATATTTCTTGTTGCCTTTTGAAGTCATTGGCTTCTATTTGGTCCACTCTAATTTTCAGAAAGTTTATTGCTTGGGTAAGTTTTTGTACGTCTTGTTCCAAGCTGTTAAATTCCATTCCAATTCTTTCTTCATAACTCATTTCTTTCCAAATTGTTTTTCCTCATATGTTCTCATTCCATTTATGAAAAAAAACACCTCATTTTTCATCCTTTCCGGGACTTCTACATGAATTTGTACTCAAGTTGTGTTTTTCTGTTGAGACTTTGCTTGTAGATGTTCAGGAGTCCTTCTCTTTTTCTGGGTTTGTGTTTCAGACATCCCTGACACCATAATAGCTCTCTGTGGCGGCATTCTTTTCATTTGTTTGCTCATTCTTCCAGCTTACTTTCCAGCTTCAGTCTTTATATTAGAGCTAGATTCTGTCCACTTCTGCTTTCTTGGGGCATTGACTATTGTGTTATACCAGGATCACACGGACAGCTGTAAGTTTTCAGTGCTCCCAAAATGTCTCGATACAAGGCAGATCTGATTGCTGCTCTCCATACCACCACCACCCCATACTCCCTTCTCTGTCTAAGTTGTACAAGTTCCCAACCTGGGTTTCGGTCTATGCAACAGACCAGAGGGCTTGTCTCCTTTAGATTGCTGCTATCAACCAGCTGGAAAGCCCTGCCAGGTCAGAGCCACAGAACTGGGGTCTTCCCTTTGGGTTGGAAGTTCTTGTCAAACTTCAGACTGGGCTAGGAGCTGGAATTGAGACCTTGCTCTGATCCTGTGGTTAGAACCACATAGCTTAGCTTGCTTCTGAACTTGTTATCACTCACAGCCAAGGGCCTGTGATTGCTACGCTTGAGCACTGGTCCCCTTCTAAGTCTGCCCTGGATCTGTGGACTAGAACTGAGTAATGAGCTATAAAACTGCCAATTGGCATCTGTTCCTGTGTCCTGCACTGAGGTCATGGTGTCCCAGTATGGCTCTAGGACTTTACCTCGCACAGCCTCAATCCTCTTTCAGTCCCTGGACACTGGAATGCTATGTTTGGCATCCCTGATTAGACCCTTTCTCCAGTATCCACTGACCTCTCTGTCATTCTCTCTGTGCTGCCCTGGGCTGGGGAAATGACTCACTGAGACTTTTCTTGGCTATCCTGATCTGGATTTGGTCCAGTGCATTTTCTAGATCTGTTGAAAAGGTTTTTGTTTGTTGTTTTTGGTGGGAAGAAGTGACATAGGGGTAGAGCTCACAATATTTCTTCCTGCTATCCTGTCTCTGAGCCTTTCCTTCTATGAAGGACATCCAGCTCACCCCTGAAGATGCTAGAGGGAATGAGGCTGGCTCATCCCAATTCATGTTCCAAAGAGAACTTTGAGAGGCACATACTGATAATGTAGCAACCATCTTTTTCGATGTCCAGCTGTGAGCTTCATGTGCACCTGACAGTTCTATAGTGTCTTAGTGCTCATAAACAATTTTCCTTACAACAGTCCTGCAGGTTAGGCAGTAGGGGCTTTATTATGTCCATTTTATGGCTGACAAAACAAATTCAGAGAAGAGAAGTGACTTGCAAGGGTAACTAACTAATGAATGCTAAATCTGGGATTTCAGTTCAGTTTAACAAATATCTATTAGTTTAGGCCACTGGAGATACAAAGACAAAAAAATAAAATTCCTGTTTATTATTTAAAGCCCTTTATAATTCACTTCCATCTACTCATTCTGAAGTGATTTTTCCATAACTCCCCACTCATGTATTTTAGGTAATAGACAAATTGATCTGCTTGATATTCTCTCTAAATGATATTTCACCTCCCGTCTCCACACCTTTGCACAAGCTATATCCTATTCCAGAAATGCCCTCCCATTTCTCAGACCTCTAAGAATCTCTAGCTCTCTTCAGATCTCATCTCAAATGCCACCTCCTAAATGAGTTCTTTTCTGATTTCCCTCAGTTGTTGGTGCTACATCATCCCAAATTATTTCATGTGCATTTTGTAAAAATCTTATATTTATTTATCAGTATACTTATTTCTCCATAATAAAATGTAAGACCTTACAGGATAGGAGCTTCTGGTTTTTATCTTTGCATCCTGATATTCTGGCAGTAGGGCTTAACAAAAGCTTATTGAATATTATTTCCTGACCTCAAAGAGCTTACATTTTACTGGGAGGGACAGAAAACAAACAAGTAACTGCAAAATAATTTGATGAGAGAGAACATTAATGTTTTAAGGGGACAATGGGAAACTTCTTATAGAAATGGGTACCCAAGCTGAGTTTTGAATAGGACAAAGGTCTTAAGAGGCAAAGGTAAGGAGGAGGCAGTGCATTTCAGGTATGGGTGAACACCTGGACAAAGTGTTCTGTCTACCATATCACCCTGCCTCTTGAGTTGTGCTAGACCTTAAAAGGATGTTTTCTTTTTTTTTCTGTCAGCTTTTCTCCTGATTCATTTCTTTTCTATCCCCAATTATAGATCTGTAAGTTATGATACTGGGGAAATTACTTAATCTTTTGAGATCTCAGTTCTTTGATTTGCAAAAGAAGAGAGCTGGACTATCTTATTTCTAAGGCATCTTTTGATCTCTACTTCCTATGATCCACCTTGTAGCTTGGCAAGTGACCCTTCTCACTGAATTGACATCTCAGCTTCCCTCTCCAGTCCCCTGTCTCTGGACTCAAATAACCATAGACTTCGGCCTCGGAGAAGCATTTGAGATAATCTAGTCCAGGCCTCTCATTTTATAGACTTTAAGCTGGAGAAGTAACCTGCTTAGGGTCACCCTGCTGGCGACAGGACTATGTAGTTGACCCTCCCCATCTTATGTCTTTGTTGCCAAGGTCTATTCTGCTAGTCATTGTGCTGAGTCAACCATCCTGTTCTTAGGATGCTTGGAATAAGGACAGCATTGTCTTTTTAACAAAGATAGATGCAATACCAGAACTGCTTGGGAAAGTACCTTGCCTCAGTCAGACACATCTTTCCCCATCCTTTTTCTTTGTTTATGTCGTCCTCTCACCTCTTCTTTTCCCTTGGTGTGGACAATGAAATCAGGCCAATCAATTTCATCTTTGTTTCTAGCACTCTTCAATGGTTTGAGGTTGATTTTTCCCGTTCAGTTTTTATGCCAGGGTTAGTCCTGCCAACACCATAGTGGAATTTTCTTTTTTTTTTTTTTAATAAAAATTTATTTATTTAACTTTTTACATTCATTTTCACAAAATTTGGGGTTCCAAATTTTCTCCCCTTTTATCCCCTCCCCCCACCCCAATACATCAAGCATTCTAATTTTCCCTATCTCCAATCTGCCCTCTCTTCTATCCTCCCTCCCTTCTCTTGTCCCCATCTTCTCTTTTCTCCTGTAAGGCCAGATGACTTTCTATTCCCCATTAATTGTATTTCTTATTTCCTAGTAGCAAGAACAATACTAAACAGTTGTTCCTAAAACTTTGAGTTCCAAATTCTCCCCATCCCTCCCTCCCCACCCATTCCCTTTGGGAAGGCAGGCAATTCAATATAGGCCATATCTGTGTAGTTTTGCAAATGACTTCCATAATAGTCATGTTGTGTAAGACTAACTATATTTCCCTCCCTCCTATTCTGCCCCCCATTGTTTCTATTCTGTCTTTTGATCCTGTCCCTCCCCAAGTGTTGACTTCAAATTGCTCCCTCCTCCCATTGCCCTCCCTTCCATCATCCACCCCTCCCCTTGCTTATCTCCTTCTCCCCCACTTTCCTGTATTGTAAGATAGGTTTTCATACCAAAATGAGTGTGCATTTTATTCCTTCCTTTAGTCGAATGTGATGAGGGTAAACTTCTTGTTTTTTTTCTCAGTTCTCCTCTTTTTCCCTCCACTAAAAAGTCTCCTGCTTGCCTCTTGAATGAGATGTAATTTACCCCATTCCATTTCACCCTCTTTCCTCCCACTGCATTTCTCTCTCACCATTTACTTTCTTTTAAGATATGGTCCCATCCTATTCAATTCACTCTGTGCTCTCTGTCTCTGTATGTGCGTGCATGTGTGTATATGTGTGTGCATGCATGCGTGTACATGTGTGTGTGTGTGTATGTGTGTGTGGTCCCACCAACTACCCAGATACTGAAAAGTTTTAAGAGTTACAAATATTGTCGTTCCATGTAGGAATGTAAACAGTTCACTTTTGGTAAGTCCCTTCTGACTTGTCTTTGCTGTTTACTTTTTCATGCTTCTTCTCATTCTTGTGTTTGAAAGTCAAATTTTCTTTTCAGCTCTGGTCTTTTCATCAAGAATGCTTGAAAGTCCTCTGTTTCATTGAAAGACCATATTTTCCCCTGAAGTATTATACTCAGTTTTGCTGGGTAGGTGATTCTTGGTTTGAGTCTTAGTTCCTTTGACTTCTGGAATATCCTATTCCACGCCCTTCGATCCCTTAATGTAGAAGCTGCTAGATCTTGAGTTATCCTGATTTTATTTCCACAATACTGGAATTGTTTCTTTTTAGCTGCTTGCAATATTTTCTCCTTGACCTGGGAATTCTGGAATTTGGTCACAATGTTCCTAGGAGTTTCTCTTTTTGGATCTCTTTCAGGTGGTGATCGATGGATTCTTTCAATATTTATTTTGCCCTCTGGTTGTAGAATCTCAGGGCAGTTTTCCTCGATAATTTCATGGAAGATGATGTTTAGGCTCTTTTTTTGATCATGACTTTCAGGTAGTCCCATGATTTTTAAATTGTCTTTCCTGGATCTATTTTCCAGGTCATTTGTTTTTGCAATGATATATTTCACATTCTCTTCCATTTTTTCATTCTTTTGGTTTTGTTTTGTGATTTCTGGGTTTCTCAGAAAGTCATTAGACTCCATCTGTTCCATTCTAATTTTGAGAGAACTATTCTCTTCAGTGAGCTTTTGAACCTCTTTTTCCATTTGGCTAATTCTGCTTTTGAAAGCATTCTTCTCCTCATTGGCTTTTTGAACCTCTTTTGCCAATTGAGTGAGCCTATTTTTCAAGGTGTTATTTTCTTCAGCATTTTTTGGGGTCTCCTTTACCAAGGTATTGACCTGTTTTTCATGCTTTTCTTGCATCTCTCTCATTTCTCTTCCCAGTTTTTCCTCCACCTGTCTAACTTTTCAAAATCCTTTTTGAGCTCTTCCATGGCCTAAGCCCACCGGACATCCACCTGAGATGTCTGGAATACAGAGGCCCTGACCTCCACATCTTTCCCTGATGATAAGAATAGTTCCTCGTCATCAGAATTGAAAGGTGGGAACATCTGTACCCCATCAAAGTAGCTTTCTATAGTCTTATTTTTCTTCCCTTTTCTGGGCATTTTCCCAGCCAGTTACTTGACTTCTGAGATTCCTCTGCACCCCCGCCTAGATCCGCCCAGCTAGTGCTTGGGGTCTGAGATTCAAATGGGCTTTCCTCGGCAGGCGCAGCTGCTATTCAATGTGAGCTTAAGTTCTGGTGCTCAGGTGGGGGCAGGGCTGCCTCCCAGGCTCAGATCCCTCAGGGGCTTTATGCAGAGACCTTCAGTAATGGGGCGGGTGGGGGCAGGGCCGTCTCCCAGGCTCAGTTCCCTCAGGGAGTTTATGCAGAGACCTTTGGTAATGGCCCTGAACTTCTGCCTGCTGCTCGGGGAGTCCCAGGCCACCACCGCTGCCCCTGCCTCTGCCTCTGCCGCTCCCTCTGCTGCTTCCTCCCAAGGGGGCCTAAGTCACAGAGACACCCCACTCCCCTCTCGGCCAGCCCAGATGTCTGTCTTACTGACCTGCAGCATCTGTGGGTGGAGGGACCTTCCCAGCTGCCAGAGGTTCCGTCCCTGAAACCTGCTCGGATCTGCTCCTCTGGGGCCGTGCGGCCAGAGCAGCACAGGGGTGGACTCCGCTGTCCGGAGCATGACGGACCCCTGGGGACGGCTCTCCGGAATGGAAATCTTTTCCACTGTGTTTCTGTGCACCTTGCAGTGCTCCAGAATTTGTGGGGAGTTCTTTTTGCAGGAAATATATGGGCTGTGGGTTCGGAGCTAGCATACGTGAGTCTTTCTACTCTACCATCTTGGCTCCACCCCCTCTGGAATTTTCTTTCTTTTTTTTTTTTTTTGAGTAAGTATAATTTTATTTATGCACTCAAATTTATGTGAGACATTTTTAATGATTCTCTTGGCTCTGGTTTCCTAATGATGCTTTAATGGATCTGTAATGAAAAATGGCTGGTGCTAACTCCACATCTTTCAGTTTTCCTTCTTTACATTCACCAAACTAACATCCTAGTGGAGGATCTTAATGCAACACGCCTGAACTACTTCTATAGCAAAAGTCTCCTAAACAGTCTCCCTGACTCTGGTTTCTTCTTCTTTTTTTTTTTTTTTAATTTTCCTCATTTATTTATTTATTTAATTTTTGACATTCATTTTCACAAATTTTTGGGTTCCAAATTTTCTCCCCTTTTATCCCCTCCCCCCACCCCAATACCCCAAGCAATCTAATTTTCCCTATCTCCAATCTGCCCTCTCTTCTGTCATCCCTCCCTTCTCTTGTCTCCATCTTCTCTTTTCTCCTGTAGGGCCAGATGACTTTCTATTCCTCATTAACTGCATGTCTTCTTTCCTAGTTACAACAACAATATTAAACAGTTGTTCCTAAAACTTTGCGTTCCAAATTCTCCCCATCCCTCCCTCCTCACCCATTCCCTTTGGGACGGCAGGCAATTCAATATAGGCCCTATCTGTGTAGTTTTGCAGATGACCTCCCTGATAGTTGTGTTGTGTAAGACTAACTGGATTACCATCCTTCCTAACCTGCCCCTCATTGTTTCTCTTCTGTCTCTTGATCCTGTCCCTCCCCAAGTGTTGACTTCCAATTGCTCCCTCCTCCCTTTGCCCTCCCCTCCATCATCCCCTCCCTTGCAATATCTCCTTCTCCCCCACTTTCTTATACTGTAAGATGGGTTTTCATACCAAAATGAGTGTGCATTTCACTCCTTCGTTTAGTCATATGTGATGAGGGTAAACTTCTCGTTTTTTTTTTTTTTCTCAGCTCTCCTCTTTTTCCCTCCACTAAGAAAAACTACCTGCCTCTTAAATGACATATAGTTACCCCCTTCCCTTTCCCTCTCTTTCCTCCCCCTACATTTCTCTCTCACCATTTACCTTAGTTTCTTTTAAGGTATGGTCCCATCCTATTCAGTTCAATCTGTGCTCTCTATCTCTGTATGTGTGTGCATGTGTGTATGTGTGTGCATGTGTGTACATGTGTATGTGTGGTCCCACCAACTACCCAGATACTGAAAAGTTTTAAGAGTTAGAAATATTGTCTTTCCCTGTATGAATGTAAACAGTTCACTTCTGATAAGTCCCTTAGGACTTCTCTTTGCTGTTTACTTTTTCATGCTTCTTCTCATTCTTGTGTTTAAAAGTCAAATTTTCTTTTCAGCTCTGGTTTTTTCATTAAGAATGATTGAAAGTCCTCTGTTTCACTGAAAGACCATATTTTCCCCTGAAGTATTATACTCAGTTTAGCTGGGTAGGTGATTCTTGGTTTGAGTCCTAGTTCCTTTGCATTCTGGAATATCCTATTCCACACCCTTCGATCCCTTAATGTAGAAGCTGCTAGATCTTGGGTTATCCTGATTGTATTTCCACAGTACTGGAACTGTTTCTTTCTAGCTGCTTGCAAGATTTTTTCCTTGAGCTGGGAGTTCTGGAATTTGGCCACAATGTTCCTAGGAGTTTCTCTTTTTGGATCTGTTTCAGGTGGTGATCGATGGATTCTTTCAATACTTATTTTGCCCTCTGGTTCTAGAATGTCAGGGCAGTATTCCTTGATAATTTCATGGAAGATGATGTCTAGGCTCTTTTTCTGATCATGACTTTCAGGTAGTCCCATAATTTTTAAATTGTCTCTCCTGGATCTATTTTCCAGGTCAGTTGTTTTTCCCATGAGATATTTCACATTCTCTTCCATTTTTTCGTTCTTTTGGTTTTGTTTGGTGATTTCTTGGTTTCTCGTAAAGTCATTAGACTCCATCTGTTCCATTCTAATTTTGAGAGAACTATTAAATTCAGTAAGCTTTTGAGCCTCTTTTTCCATTTGGCTTATTCTGCTTTTGAAAGCATTCTTCTCCTCATCGGCTTTTTGAACCTCTTTTGCCAATTGAATGAGCCTATTTTTCAAGGTGTTAATTTCCTCAGCATTTTTGTGGGTCTCCTTTACCAAGGTATTGACCCGTTTTTCATACTTTTCTTGCATTTCTGACATTTCTCTTCCCAGTTTTTCCTCCACCTGTCTAACTTGCTTTTCAAAATCCTTTTTGAGCTCTTCCAGGGCCTGAGCCTACCCACCACCCCCCTGGGGTGTCTGGGGTACTGAGGCCCCGCCCTCCACATCTTTCCCTGATGGCAAGGATACGTCCTCATCATCAGATCCGAAGGTCGGGATCATTTGCATTTGTTGGAAAAAACTCTCTAAAGTCTTATTTTTCTTCCTTTTCTAGGCATTTTCCCAGCCAGTTACTTGACTTCTGAGATTCCTTTCCACCTCCGCCTGGATCTGCCCAGCTAGTGCTTGGCCTCTGAGATTTAAATGGGCTTTCCTCCTGCCGGCTGTCAATCAGTGAGCTTTAGTTCAGGTGCTGGGGTGGGGGCAGGGCCGTCTCCCAGGCTCAGATCCCTCAGGGGCTTTATGTACAGACTTTCAGGAATGGAGCGGGTGGGGGTGGGGTGGGGGGCCCGCCTCCCAAGCTCAGTTCCCTTGGGGGCTTTAAGCAGAAGCCTTCAGTAATAGAGCGGGGTGGGGGCAGGGCTGTCTCCGAGGCTCAGCTCCATCAGGTTTTATGCGGGAATCTTCCGTAATGAAGATCCTGCCTGCTGCTGGGGGATTCCTGAGTCCCTGTCAGCTGCCGCCTCAGCTGCCGCCCACACCTCTGCCTCCGCCACTTCCTGCCCCCGTCTCTGCCGCTGCCGTTTCCTCCCGAGGGGGCCCGAGTCACCGAGACGCCCTGCTTCCCCTCTCCTCCAGCCCGACCTTCTCTCTCACTGACCTGTAGCTTCTGTGGGCGGAGGGACTTTCCCAGCTGCCGGAGCTTCCATCTCTGAAGCCTGCTCGGATCAGCTTCTCTGGGGCCGCGGCCAGGGCAGCACTGGGGGTGGGGTCCACTTTCCGGGGCGCGCCGGACCCTGGGGACGGGTCCCCAGGGCTCCCTGGAACGGAAATCTCTTCCACTCTGTTTCTGCACACCTTGTATTGACCCAGAAGTTATGGGGGACTCTTTTTACATTAATTCTATGGGCTTTTGGTTTCGGAGCTCGTAAACGTGCGTCCTTCTACTCCGCCATCTTGGCTCTGCCCCCCTCTGGAATTTTCTAATCCATGCCAAAGATGGATCTAGTTAATTTTTCCCCCTAAAAGAATGAGAACATTTCTTTAGGAACTGGCCTTTTTACAGATCTGGAATATGAAGGTGAGACTTGCAGGAAAGTTTCATTTACTTGTAAGTCTTTCAAGAAAAGTAGCCTTCCCAAATTTTGATAGGCCTATAAGTTCCCCAGGTTTTCTCCATCAGTCAGCATTACAGATGTTTTTGGGGGTGGGAGAAGAAAAGAAGGCAGTTAGGGTTAAATGACTTGTCCAGGATCATACAGCTATGTCTGAGGCTAGATTTGAATTCAGGTCCTCCAGATTCCAGGGCCAGTGCTCTATCTGTTGTACCACCTCGCTGCCCCAGAGATCACAGAATTTGAGAGTCACTGGCCCAGCTATTCCAGTCCATACACCTACTAAGAGTCCCTACTATAGTATACATAGAAAGGAACCATCTACCCTCTGCTCAAAGACCTCCACTCTTGCACAGTTCTAATGGAAGGAAGTTTTTTTTTTCTTCTTGAAATCATGCCTCCTTTTGGCTCTTTGAAACTTCTACCCATTGCTCCTGGTTCTGTTCCCTTGGGTCAGAAAGAACAAGTTTAATCCTTCCCTGAAATGACTTCAAACACTTGAAGGGAGCAGCCCTGTGCCACTCAAGTCTTCTCTTCTTCAGGCTAACCATGCTAACTTCCTTCAACTGATCCTACTCCTATGTCATGCACTTAAGGCCCTTCGCTATTCTGATTACTCTCCTCTGCTTACATACCTGCTTATTCAGGTATGTCCCAAACTGAGGACAATACTCCAGAAGATGTCTGAGGAGGGCAGAGTCTGGTAGTACTGTCACCTCCTGTCAATACAGCCCAAGATGGCATTAACTTTTTTGGCTTCCATGTCACAGTGTTGATTCTGACAATCCCACTGACTGGTTAGTACCATAGGCACTATGATATAACTGCTCTTAAGAGTCAAAGAAATAGATAAGACAGCATTGGGTCGAAGGCTGATCCTACTTGAAATCATCCTGATGATCAGTTTATCATAGAGAACAATAGAACAAATGGTATTTCTTAATGTTTTGGTACCACAAGAAGGCTAGATAAAATAAATGAGAAATAACCCCACTGGATTGAAATGTTTTAGTACATTTGGTGCTGGCCATTCCAGTGGAAAAACCATGAGTACATGCCAGATTGAAGATTTGGATAGCTTCATTATATGTCAATATGATATTACCATAAAACTGGAAACAAATCTCACCATTTGTGGGCAAGGATTTCATGCTGTTTTTTGTCAATCACACCTTTTGTTCCACATTACACAATATTATTGCTGACCAGTTCATAACTTAATTTCTAAGTCTAGATTATCTATGAAAGAAGAGATGAAATTAAACCATTAATAAAATTTGAAGTGAGAAAGCAGAAGAACCTGAGATCATTAAAAATCTTTACTGAATGCAAACTCCAGGAATGCTACCTAAAAACAATACAGATAACAAAAATAATAATGATGTCTCAAATGATTTTGAAAGAAAATGAGCATATGGCTTGGGATTTTGAAAAGCCCCCTTTGAGTGTGATAATAGTAATTCAACTAGCAAAACAATTATACCAAAATTGAGTAATTTTTAAAAAACTTGGCATTTGCTATAACCACCACAAATGAACACGTTCATCCATCATATTTTGCAAAATGTATAAAAACACTTCAGTGTTTGTACCATGTATGCAGTAATTATTGTCAGGGCAAGAACCATAGGAGGAAAGGGGAAGTCAATCAACCAACTATCATTTATTAAGTGCCTGTTATGGGCAGATCGTATGAGCAGTGGAAACACGGAAATGGAAATGACTGTCTCTGCTCTCAAGGAGCTCACGGTCTAGTGAGGGAGCCAACATGCAAATGATTATGTATGTACAAGATAAATTGAAACTAATTAACAGAGGGGAAGCACAGCATTAAGAGAGATCAGGAAGGACTTCTTTTAGAAGGTGAGACATTAGGTGGCACTTGAAGGAGATCAGGAGAGTCAGGAGGCAGAGAGGAGGAAGGAAAGAGTTCTAGGCATGGAGGACACCAGTGAGAATAACTGTAGGCAAGAGATGGAATATCTTGTTTGAGGAACATCAAGGAAGTCACTATCACTGGATCACAGCACACATGGGGGTATGGAAGGTATAAGGTTATGGAAGGCTTTAAAAGTCAAACATTTACATTTGATCCTATAGGCAACAGGGAGCCATTGGAGTTGATTGAACACAGGAGTGATGTGGTTAGACTTGCACTTTAGCTGAGTGAAGAGTGATACAACCCGCAGGCTATTGTAAAAGTCCAATTGTGAGGTGGTGAGGGCCTTCACCGGAGCTGTAGCCGTATCAGAGGAGAGAAGGAAGTGTATATAAGAGATTTGGGGAAGGTAGAAATGACAGGATTTAACAGCTAATTGGATATGAGAACCCAGATTTAGTGATCAGTGATGACTGGCAAGGAATCAGTAGGAACTGCATGACTTTGGGCAAGTACCCTAATCTCAGTATGCTTCCATTTCCTCATCTGTAAAATGGGAGGATTGGGCTAAATGGCCTTTGAGGTCCCTTGCAGGTCTAAACTGATGATCCTACAAAAATGAATGTCACTACAAGTTGCAAAAATTTAGTACCTTTAATAACTAGCAAGCAAATACTTAAGATGTGACCTAGTGGCTAGAACTACACATTAGAAACTCAGTGATTTCATGGATTGTCATATGACAATCGACAAATATAGACTTCAATATGTCCATGAGAACTCAAATAAATTACAGTAGATATGGAGCATTATTAGAGATGGCACTATCGCTTACAACCATCTGGATATAACAATGATGGCTGGTTGGTTGTTGTCCTTTGTCTTCAAAGAGGACCAAAATGGCATCACCATGATAAAGTCAAATTTCAGTGTGTCCAACTGTGGCTGATCAGACCAATATGAGCTCAGAATGTTCTACCACAGATTGGGCACAGATAGTCCGTTGTGAATATGTTGGGAGGATATCCCAAATTTGTGCATCCTGCATTTACTTTGTGCAGTCTCAATTCTGCTTTGCTCATAGAGTGCAGCACCCTTTTTGGCGTGAGCATGCCATGCTGAACAGTCCTGTGCCAGTGTCTCCCATGTTGCACAGTCAAATCAAAAGTTCTTGAAAAAGACCTTGAGAGCGTCCTTGTATCGCTTCTTCTGACCACCCTGTGATCGCCTGCCCCATGTGAGTTCTCCATAAAATAGTCTTTCTGGCAAGCATACATTCTGCATTCAAACAACGTGGCCAGCCCACTGGAGTTGCACTCTCTGAAGCATAGTTTGAATAGTTGGCCGTTCAGCTTGAGCAAGGACTCCAGTGTCTGGTACCTTATCCTGCCAGGTGATCCTCAAAATCTCAGAAGCTGATGAAGTCACATTGATTAGTGATAAGGACATGATCCTAGAGAGATGGGCTTAATAACAATGATATAATAATGTAAGAATGATGTTGCTAATAGCTATCACCATGTCAAACACTCACAATCTCCAAACTACATGGAACAGAACATTCAAAACTTAGAGACCTAGTAGAAGATATCCAAATCATACAGAAGTATAAAGAATTGACTTATCTGCTACTGAAGTTATACCAACAACTTCAGTAAGTCCACAAAAGATGAGTTTACATCCTACTACTAGCATTTATATAACACTTTATTTTAATTCACTTATAAAAATAATTTTATCCACTTATGCACTAGTCCATATAACATGAAATATAAAAGAATAGGAATATGATAGCTACCTTTTCTGCACTGTTTCTATCTGAATTCCATTGTAAAGATAAGAACTTTCATCAAAATATAATACTTTCAGGAGCAGGTAGGTGGTATACTGAATACTGCACTGGGAGTCAGGAGGACCTGAGTTCAAATCTAGCTTCAGACTTTTGATACTTATTAGGATGTGTGACCTTGTGCAACTCACTTAACCCCAATGCCTTGCCTTCCCTCTCCAAAAACAAAAAATACTGTGCTTCCTTTTTTGTAATTGGAAACAAATTAGAGGTCCATCAATTGGTTGGCTAAACAAATTGTGGCACATGCATATATTGGAATATTGCTGTAGTTTAAGAAAAGATAGATATGAAAATACAGAGAATCTTGGGAAAAGCTACATGAATTGAAGAAGTAAGCAGAGCCAAGAAAATAATGTACACAGTAAATACAACAATGTAAATGGAAAGAACAATTATAAACAAAAAATGAAAGTGAATATAACAAAATTATAAAGATCAAAGGACTTAAATAAAGAGATATGAGAGGATTCCTCTAATCTATCCCTCCTGGAGCTGGGAAGTCCACAGGTGTTATACATTGCCCATGTTTTCAGGCTTTTTCAATGTAGCAATCAGTTGCAATTTTGTTTCCTCTCTAAAAAATACTATTTGGTAAAAGGGAGGGCTCTCTGGAAGGGGAAGGAAGAGAGGGAGACATATTTGGGATAACTATGATGATATAAGAAACAGAAAACATCAATAAAAACTTTAAAATACAGTGTTTTAAATTTACATGAGTGCTTTTAGGGAGACAGTAGAAAGATAGAACATTAATTAAATGCTAAGTATGTTCCAGACACCTATGTTAAGTGGTAGGAATACAAAAATAAGTCATCAAGATGGTACCTACCCTCAAGTAAAAAGGGGAAGAAAACACAATGGGAAACTGGAGAGTGAGAGGAAAGGCATGTGTGTAGGAAATGTTAATTTGGAAGTAACATGGTGACATGGTTTGGGGAAAGATAAGGCTATAAGAACCTATGGTGTTTCCAGGGGTGGAATCTAAGCTTCCAGTGGTGGAAGGAGATGAGTATAATGACTGAACTGTAGGCAATATGGTTTGAAAAATCAAGGAATGATGTGGAAGCTTGGTTGCATGAAGAATAAGATGGCATCTCACTTATGTGAGCCCAGACCAGATAAATCTAGACTCTATATATTATGACCAGGAATAAGCTTGGCCAGCTTTATAAGGATGTAATAGTAACTTTGATTGCATCTTTCTATTGAACATAGGAACATACCCAATTAACATGATTTGTGACATTTCCTTGGTGACTCATGGGAAATTCTTTGGCCCTTGGGCAGCATTTGGTTCATCATTAAGGACCCATTCATTGACTCATTTTCATTCAGTCCTAGCATGGGAGTGGGGAGGGTAGGAAATAATTTATTTGGGTCAGGCTATTTTAGATCTTAGCTGTAGCCTATCAACTGAAACTGTGGAAAGGACTAAAGCTGAGGAAAGAAGGGAGAGAATATATGGGATCTGGAAAATGACAGAACCAGAGTGAAGAAAATGAATAAATAGTGTGTCCTTGGATGGCAGTGACAGAGTGGAAAATGAGCATCTGCATAGTCTCTCCTTACTCACCACCCCTCCCCCCTTTCGGGGACTTGCTAAGGGAAGTACTGGAAGGGCAGCAGAACAGCCTTCTCAACAAGACTGTAGAAGAGGAAGTAGCCTTATGGCCCCAAGCAATGATGGAAGCCAAGAAGAAAGGTCAAAGAGTTCTAACTGATTTCCTCTCCGGTAAATCCCACCTTCTTCCAAAGGATCTACTTAATACCTTTGTTTAGACTTAATGTGTAAATTTAGACTTAACTTCAGTCCTATGCTGAGGGTTTGGGGCATTTCTGGAAAGATAGTTATTACTTGGGATTGCCATAAAGACAATAACTTTCCCATTAGACCCTCATTGAAGTAAAAAGTGGCCCAATATGAAAAAAAATTATCAACCAAGTAGTAAGTACTTTGGGATCACATTGTTTTTCTCAACAGTATATAAGTGGTTATTGGAGATTAAATTGAAAAAAAAAAAAGACTTAGTCTTTACCCTCAAGGACTTTGCAGCCTCACTGGGGGGAAGACAGGTTGAATAGACAGGAAACTATTAGAGAATGATTAAGGGCAAATGACTGTATAGACTACATCTTTGATAGCTGTTGAGAGGGATCAACTTGAGATAGAGAAGGTAAGGTTTCATGGAAGTGCTAGCACCTATACTGGACTTTATTGGATGCATGGAAGATGGATGTTTCATGGATGTTGGAAGAGAGGGAAGACTTCCCAATGGAACAATTTAAGACAAGAAAAACTATGGTATATGTGGGGATCAGTGAATACAATGGAGAAGAAGCACTAGTTTGGAGAAGTAGGAAGGAACAATAAAACGCTAGGCAGAAGCGTTTCGATTTTCTGCCATAGGCTGCAGGGAGCCACCATGGATTCTTCAACAGAGCATTTGTACCCCAATATGTATAATCAAGGGCCACGCCTTGATAATTCTCCCTCTACAATATACTCCCAACTATAAACTTCTCTCCACTTACAGGACCTCTACCCTTGTCCAGTCTCTCATCAACTCCACCTTGACAATTACAATAGTCTCATTATTGGTTTTCCTGCTTTCCATCTCTTCTCTAAGCCATCCTATAGACAGCTGCTAAATTCAACTTCCGAAAGCATGTCTGACCACGTCACCCTTCCTTAAGACTTCACTGACTCCCTAATGCCTATTCATAGGTTCCCACAGTGAGTGATACTGCCACCTGGGGGGCTCTGGAATGATCCAGTGGGGGGGGTGGTAGTAACCAGGTGAAATTGCAGGGGAAGTTGAATAAAAATAAAGGAGTGGTGGAAGCATAAGGAACGAAAAGAAAACAAGAAAATTTTGAAAAACTATGTTTCTTCTGTTGTGTAACGGAGGTAAAATTGTAGTGGTTAGATTATTTTCCAAGTAAACCACACAAAATGCAAGTTATAACCCATCAGCCCACTGACAGGTCTTAACAAGCAAGTGTTGGCAGATGAGCATGTTATGCTTTGTTGCACGCGTTGGCAAGAATATGTGTATGTAACGAGTTGTTTACAGTATGATATTATATGGTTACTATTGTGTCATCAAATTTTCAATGCAGGAGAAAATTACAATAAATCACTAAGTTTAAGAAGTATAATTTTAAAAATACATATTTTTTAAAATGATGCAAATTTTTAAAAAACATTAAAGAGTTAAAGAAAGTAGATTTCTAGGGAAGGTGCTGAAGGTTATTTTGAAAAGGGGGCAATAGGTCAAATAAGTTTGGGAACCTCAGGTCTATAGGATAAAATGGTTGGTTACAGTTGTTGTCCTTCATTTTGAACAGGACCAAAATGACGTCACTGCGGTAGTCAAGTTTTAATGTGTCTGATAGTGACTGGAATGCTCTACCACAGGTAAAGCACATATAATCTGTGTGGACATTTGGGGTGGATACTCTAAGCTTCTGCATCCTGTGTTTCCTTCGAGCTATTTTAATTCTGCTTTGCTCATAGAGCATAGTACCTTCTCTGATGTGGGCACGCCAGGCTGAGCAGTCCTGTGCCAGTGTCTCCCATGTTATATAATTCCAAAGTTCTTAAGCAAGACTTTGAAAGTGTCCTTGTATCCCTTCTTCTGATCACCATGTGAACACTTGCCCTGTGTGAATTCTCCATAAAAGTGTTTTCGGCAAGTGTACATTTTGCACTTGAACAATATGGCCAGTCCATCAGTCATGCTCTCTGAAGCAGTGTGAATGCTTGGCATTTTAGTTTGCATAAGGACC
Organism: Bettongia penicillata ogilbyi; assembly: GCA_023548195.1. NCBI lineage: Eukaryota > Metazoa > Chordata > Mammalia > Diprotodontia > Potoroidae > Bettongia > Bettongia penicillata. The sequence goes on from JAJHZJ010000442.1 coordinate 4,207,929, forward strand.
TCAGTGTCTGGTCCCTTATCCTTCCAGGTGATCTTCAGAATCTTCCTAAGACAATTTAAATGGAAGCAATTCAGTTTCCTGGCATGGCACTGGTAGACTGTCCGGATTTCACAGATATACAACAATGGGGTCAGCACAACAGCTCTGTAGTCCTTCACTCCCATACTTACCTTCAGAGTCTCCTAAACACTGAGCTAGCTCGGGGAATGCATGTGTCAACCTCATTATCAATGTGTACATCCCTGGAAAGTACACTACTGAGGTAAGTGAATTTATCCACAGCATTCAAAACTTCATTTGCTGTAACTGATAGTTCCACATATGGATGGTGTGGCGCTGGCTGATGGAGCACCTGTGTTTTCTTGCTGTTAATTGTTAGGCCAAAATTAGCACGAATAGTAGAGAATCGATCAATACTTTGTTGCATCTCAGCTTTAGAGACTGCATTGAGTGCAAAATCATCTGCAAACAGAAAATCATGCATTTCTGATCAGTGATTGATTAGGATAAAATAACAATTGCTTGCATTTACATAGAACTTTAGAAGCATTTTTACAATACCTCATTTGATCCCCACAACAACAAGCCCATGAGGTAGGGGTTATGATTGTTATGCCCATTTTACAGAGGAGGAAACTGAGGAATACACAAGTTTAGACTCCCCCAGGATCACACAGAGCTAACAAGGTCTGAGTCTGGCTTTTATTTAGGGCTTCCTGACTCTATATCCAGTACTCTATCTATGTGCCTCCTACCTGCCTATAAAATAGGGCTTATCATTTTAAGATCCTTCATGGTATGTTACCAGCCTATCTTTCCAGACTTATTTCACAATTCTTCTTGCTGTTCTATAAACTCAGCCATATCTAATATTTGTCTCCCATATCTGGAATGTCCTTTCCTCCCCTCCCCTTCAAATCATTAGCCTCCCAGTGCTGCCTTCTAAAGTTTTTTTCTGATCCATTAGATGTTAGTTCATTTTCTCCTAAAATTATCTTGCGTTTATGTCTACTTATCTTGTATCCTCACAGAAGAATGTAAGATTCTTGAAGACTTAATAAATGATTGTTAAATTAAATTGAGTTGTTGAATGAAGAAAGCAGAATTGGGGGGAAATTAGTTTGTTAATGATAGGATGGATAGGAGGGACAGAGCTTTTTAGAACACAGACCCAGTTAGGAAGCTCTATTGAAACAATCCAGAGGTGAGATTATGAGAACCTGGAATAGGCCAGTAATTCTCAGATTTTTGGTTTTAGGACACTTTTACATTCTTTTAAAAAAGTATATTTATTTTCATCATTCTTTCTTTTAAAATTCTGAGTTCCAGATCCTCTCCCTCCCTCCCACTCCTCTTCCACCCACTGAGAAGGCAGCAATCTGATAGCAATTATATATGTGAAATCATGCAAAACACACTTCCATATTAGCCATATTGCAAAAAAAGGAGGAGATTATACTTCAATTTGTACTCAGATTTCATTGGTTCTCTTTCTGGAAGTGGATAGCAGTCTTTTTTTTCATCATGAGTCCTTTGGAATTGTCTTGATTTGTATTGATCAGAGTAACCAAGTATTTCACATTTGATTATATACAATATTGCTGTTACTGTGCATAATGATCTCCTGGTTCTTCACATTTCACTTTGCATCAGTTGGTATAGGTCTTACCGTGTTTTTCTGAAATCGCCCCCTCATCCTCTCTAATAGCACAATCACATGCCACAACTTATTCAACCATTCCCCAAATGACAAGCATCTCTTCAATTTCCTATTCTTTGCCACCACAAAAAGAGCTGCTATAAATAACTTCATACTTTTTATTTGATCTCTTTGAGATGCAGACTAGTAATGTTATTGCTTGACCAAAGGGTATGCACAATTTTATAGTCTTTCTGGTATGGTATCAGACTATTCTCCACAACAGCTGGACCAGTTGACTACTCCACCAATAATTCATTAGTGTATCTATTTTTCCTCATCCCCTCCAACATTTATTTCTTAATAGGTGTGAGGTGGTATGTTAGAGTTGTTTTAATTTGCTATCTCTAACCAATAGTGATTGAGAGCATTTTTTCACGTGACCTTAACTTTGATTTCTTCTTGTGAAAACTTGCTGTTTGACCTTTTGTTAACTAGGGGAATGGCTCTTATTTTTATGAATTTAACACAGTTCCCTACGTATTTGAGGAATGTGGCCTTTATCAGAGAAACTTGCTGTAAAATTTTTTTATATTACTTCATTGTCTGTGGTACCTTTTAGCAAAATATAGTTTCCCTGATTCTCTTTTTAATTAGGTCTATTTTTGCTTTTGCTTTGTCTGAGATCATGATTACTACTTCCTCCTCGCTTTTGTTTACTTTAGCTGAAGCATAATGGATTTTGCTCCAGTTCTTCATTTTAATTCTGTGGGTGTCTTTCTACTTCAAATATGTCTCTTGTAAGTAACATATTGGATTCTGGTTTCTTATCCATTCTGCCATCTGCTTCCATCTTATGGGTAAGCTCATCCCATTCCCAGTTATGGTAACTGTGTATTTCCCTGCATCCTATTTTCTTGAATTTATTCTTCTCTCTCTTTTCACCCCATCCTTCCTTGAAAGTTTGTTTTGCTTCTGACCACTGCCTCCCTTAATTCACCTTCCCTTTTATCACCATGTCACCCCTCTTATCCCATTTCCCTCCCATTTCCATACTGGGTAAGACAGATTTCTATACCCAACTGACAATGTACATCTATTCCTCCCTCTTTGAATCAATTCTGATGAGAATAAGGTTTAATCATTGCACTGCGACTCCCCTCCTCACTTGCTCAGCCCCATCTTTTTCTTCTTCAAAATAAAAGCTCTTCCTTATGAGCCTCTTTTATGAGAGGAAAATTTTCCATTATACCTCTCCCTTCCCCTTTCTCCCAATGCATTCCTCTTTCTTACCCCTTCATTTTCTTTTTTGAGATCATTCCAATATAAGCAATTCATATTCGGACCCTCTGTCTCTATAGACTCCTTCTAACTGCCTTGCACGATAAAGCTTTTTTTAGTTATACGCATCATCTTCCCAAATAGGAATGTAAACAATTTAACTTTATTGAGTTTCTTATGATTACTCTTCCATTTCTACCTTTTTATGCTTCTCTTGAGTCTTGTGTTTGAATGTTAAATTTTTTATTCAGCACCAATTTTTACATTACGACTGTTTGAAAGTCCTCTATTTCATTAAATATCCATTTCCACCTGAGGGATTATACTCAATTTTGCCAAGTAGGTTATTCTTGGTTATAATTCTCCTTTGCCTTTAGGAATATCATATTCCAGGTCCTCCACTTCTTTAATGTGTTGTTGTTCAGTCATTCAATCATGTCTGACTTTTCATGACCCTTTGGACCATAGTACATCAAGACCATATATATTCTCCACTGTCTCTTGGAGTTTGCCCAAGCTTATGTTCATTGTTTCTGTAACATTATCTGTCCATCTCATCCTCTGCTATTCCCTTTCCCCTTTTCCTTAATCTTTCCAAACATCAGCATCTTTTCCAATGAGACTCATCTTCTCATTATGTGACCAAAGTATTTAAGCTTCAGTATTTGACCTTCCAGTGTATAGCCTGAATTAATCCAAGTACTGACTGTTTTGACTTCCTTGTTATCGAAGGAACTATCAAAAGTTTTCTTCAACACCACAACTTGAAGGCACTGATTCTGTGATGCTTAGATTTCCTTATAGTCCAATTCTCACAGACATACCTTGCTACTGGCAAAACTACAGCTTTGACTATATGGGCCTTTGTCAGAAAGGTAATGTCTTTGCTTTTTGGTATGCTGTTCAGATTTGCTACAGCTTTTCTTCCAGGGAGCAAGTGTCTTTCAATTTCATGGCTACAATCATTGCAATGATCTTTGAGCCCAAGAATATAAAATCTGACACTGTTTCCATTTCTTCTCCCTCTGTTTGTCAGAAGTAATGGGCCAGTTGCCAAGATCCTAGTTTTTTTTTTTTTAATGTTAAGCTTCAAGCCAGCTTTTACCCTCTCCTTTTCCACCTTCATCAAGAGACTTAACTCTTTTTGATTTTCTGCCAACAGAGTGGTATTATCTGCATATATGAGATTGCTGATATTTCTCCTAGCAACTTTAAAATTCCAGCCTTTGATTCATCCAGCTTTGCATTTTGTATGAAGTACTCTGTATATAAATTAAATAAATAAGGTGACAATATACAGCTTTTTTGTATTTCATTTCCAATCTTAAACCAATGAGTTGTTCCATGTTTGGTTCAAACTGTTGTGTTTTGGCCCACATACAATTTTCTCAGGAGACACATAAGATGATCTGATACTTCCATTTCTTTAAGGATTTGCCACATTTTATTATGATCCACACAGTCAAAGATTTTAATGTAGTTAATGCAGTTGAAGTAGATGTTTTCCTGGAACTCCCTTGCTTTCTCTACAACTCAGTGAATGTTGGCAATTTGGTCTCTAGTTCTTCTGCCTCTTTGAAAACCAACCTGCTCTTCTGGTAACTTTCAGTTAAGGTATTGTCAAAACCTAGCTTGCAGAATCTTAAGCATAACCTTGTTGGTATGTGAAATGAACACAACTGTTCAGTGATTTAAACATGTTTTGCCTTGCCCATCTTTGGGATTGAGACATAAACCAATCTTTTCCAATCCAGTGGCCATTGTGTTTTCCAAATTTTCTGGCTGGCATACTGAATGAAGCAGTTTAACAGCATCATCTTTTAGGGTTTTAAATAGCTCAGCTGGAATTCCATCATCTCCTCTAGCATCATAGTTAGCAATGCTTCTAAAGGTATCCCTTTAATGTGGAAGTTGCTAAATCTTGTGTGGTCCTGATTGTGGCTCCATCATATCTGAATTATTTCTTTCTGGCTGCTTGCAATATTTTTTCCTTTCTGTGGAAGCTCCACAATTTGGTTATAGTATTTCTGGGAGTTTTCATTTTGGGATCTCTGAAAGAGGTGACTGGTGGATTTTTTAAAATTTCTATTTTACCCTCTGGATCTAAGTTTTCACAGTGGTTTTCCTTTACAATTTCTTGAAATATTATGTCTAGGCCATGTATCATCTATCATTCTATCATGCCATTTAGGTAGTCCAATTATCTCTCTTAAATTCTTTCTCTTTGGTCTGTTTTCCAGGTCAGTTGTTTTTCTGCTATTTTTTCATTCTTTTGACTTTGTTTTATTGTTTCTTGATATCTCATGGAGTCATAGGCTTCCAGTTGCAATTTTAATGTTTATGAAATTACTTTATTCAGTGATCTTTTATGCCTCTTTTTTCATTTGGCCAATTCTACTTTTTAAGACATTCTTTTCTTCATTGAATTTTTGTGCCACTTTTACCATTAGGCCAATTCTATGTTTTAAAGTGTGATTTTCTTCAGCATTTTTTGTACCTCTTTTACCAAACTGTTAATTCTTTTTTCATAATTTTTTTGTATCACTCATTTCTTTTCCTAATTTTTTCTCTACCACTCTTACCAGGAATTCTTGCTGGCCTTGGATCCAATTAGCATTTTTTCTTTGAGGTTTTGCTTACAGTTGTTGTCACATTGTTGTCTTCTTCTAAATTTGTCTTGATCTTCCCTTCCACCTTAGCCACTTTTTATGGTCAAGTTCTTTTTTTGTTGTTCCTCCTTTTCCCAGCCTATTTCTTCATTTTGAACTTAATGTTAAACTTGAGCTCTGCTCATCTCGAGGTGGAGAGGCACTGTCCCAAGTTTTAGGCTTTCTTGTGATGCTGTTTTAAGAGTGAGTTCTGGAGGGTGGTCTGTAAGTTTTTAAGGTATTGTTATTCAGGAAAAGGTGTGGTCACTGCTCTCCTGGTCTATGCTCTGGTCTTTTTGCAAGAAGGTACTCTTCTCCCAGGCTTCCTCTTGGCCCTGGAACTGTGACCAGGGTCCCAGCTCCCTTGCGACAGATTACAAGTGCTCCTCTCTGCCCTGGAATTGTGTCCCAGAACTGTTTATGGGCAATGAAGTTCCCAATGAGTGCCAGCAAAGGACCCCTGTAATCTCTTTCTGTTCCATTGTCCAACCCTCTTACCATCCCTGGACTATGAGCTCCTGAGGCTGCTGCTATTACTGTTGCTGTGGGTGTCCTGGCTGCCTCCAGGGCCCACTAGTGGTGTCCCTGCCTTGCTCTGGGCCTGAGCCTATCTTGGTGTTACAGATCCCTCCTACAGAACTCCTTAGTTGTCTTAGGCTGGAAAAATGTCTTCCTCTGATCTTTTGTTGGCTATGCTGCTTCAAATTTGACTTAAGGTATTATTTTAAAGTTGTTTAGAGGGGAATGTTGGGAGAGTTCACTTAGGTCCCAGGTGTACTCTGATATCTTGACTCCCCCTTTTCATACTCTTAAAAATTATTGGGGACTCTCCAAAGAGATTTTGTTTATGTAGGTTAAAACTATTGGTGATTACTGTATTAGACATGAAGATATCTAACTTTTTAATCAAAACAGTTTTGACCTTATAGACCACATCTAAAGAATTTCAGTGACTCTTAGGGATCCCTGGACCACACTTTGAGAACTAGACTAAGACATGGGTGGAAGTCAAGGAAATGTCACCTCTGGGATTCTTTTTTAAAAGAAGGGACTAGAGCGCTATTTGCTTTGGATGGTTTTGGAGCCTGGGAGTGGGAAGAGATGAAAGCATTTAAAGCTCACAGGCTCTTTAAGATTATCTGGTCAAACTCCATTTTACAGATGAGGAAAATGAGGCTCAGAGAAATTAAATGACTGGCCCAAAGCTGTAATGGCAATAAATAAAGGGCCTGTTTTGAATTCAGACCATTTGACTCCAAGTCGAATGCCCTTTCACAACATAGTGAACTCAAGATTTTATTACAGCTTGGAAGCTAAAATGAAATAAAGGTGTGGCCATTAAGGCATCTAGTCCTGTTTTGAGGCCTTAGGCCAAGTAGGATTCTCTGGAGCTATTCTTTTACTTTGAAATACAACTCATTCCCTGTGGACTTGCCCACAAGATGAAAAAGAGGAATGTTGTATAGGCACAGGGGAAACAGAGGTTAGACAGAAAGGTTTTCTCACCTAGAGTAAGAAATCTTTTGTAAATGTTCATTTCTTCATTGGTATATCCTCCTTTTCTTCTGGGACTTCATTTGTCATATGTAATGTCAACAGGTGAGTTAATAATGTCAATAATGGTCTACAATTGTGCAAGTCTTTGCCCTAAGCCTGGCCTCTATATCTACCCACATTGCAATCCAAACACTGCCAACCAAAGCTAACTTTTTTTTGCTAAGGCCATCTGCCTCATAAACTAATAACTCCAGAATTCAGGTTCACTAAATAGCCAAGTGTTTCCCAGCCCAAACTGCAGTTGGAATTCTCCAAACTCTATATTCTCTACCATGAAATATTTTACTCATTCTAGCCTTCTTGTACTCAAACTCTAGAATGAAATAATGCATTTAAAATGCTTTGCAAACTTTAAAGTACTATATAAACATCAATTATTATTATTGTTAATATGACTCAATCAAGAAGCACCTATTATGTGACAGGTGTTGGCAACAAGAAGACACAACTGAACAATCCCTGCTCTCAAAGAGTTTCCCTTTTATCAGGGACAGCAGTAAGTATTTAAATAAATGTATACAGAATCAATAGAAGGCATTTGGGGGACAAGGCACTAGCTGCTGGGGATCAAGAAAAGCTTCATGTTAGGTAACTGAATTTTGAAGTAAACAAGGGATTCTAAAAGATTGAGGTGAGGAGGGATAGCATTAGAGCCATGAGGGATAACTAAACAAAGGAATAGAGATAGGAGATGAGTGCCATGTGTGAGCAACAGCAAGAAGGTCAATGGGACTAGACTTTGGAGTGTGTGGAATGGATATATAATAAAGTAGCAAAGATAGTTTGGGGCCTGATTGTGAAGGATTTTAAATGCCAAACAGAAACCTTTATATTTGATCCTAGACCTAAATGGAACAAAGAGCCACTAGAACTTACTGAGCATGGAAGGGACATAGGCAGACCTGTAAATATGGACAAATAGCAATTTGTCAACTGTATGGAGCATGAATTGGAACAAGGACAGACTGGATGCAGGGAGACTAGTTAGGAGGCAATTGTAATAGTTCAGGTAAAAGAAAATGGGACAGAAATGGGATGGTTGACGTGTACTTAGAGGAAATAGATGTGAGAAATTTCACAAAAATAGAAATGACAAGATTTGGCAACTGATTGCATATATGGAATAAGGGAGAGCAAGCAGCTAAGGAATGTTTTGGAGGTTGCAAATCTGGATGCCTGGAAAGATGGTACTTGACATGAGACCAGGAAGTTTGGAAGAGAGGCAGGAAGGGGGAGAAAGATAACGGCTTTTGTTTTAGGTATATTAAATTTGGGATGTTTCCAGTTCAAAGTCCAACAGGCAATTGGTGATATAGTACTATAGCTAAGCAAAGTGATGAGGGCTGTATAGAACTGGGAATCATATGCACAGAGTTGAGAACGAAATCCATGCTAACCAACAAGGTCACAAAGGGAGAGAAGAAAAGGTATCTTATGGGCAACTAGGTGATATAGTGGGTAGAGTGCCAGGCTTGGAGTTAGGAAGACCCATCTTCCTGAGTGCAAATCTAGCCTCAGACACTTAATAGCGAAGTGAGCCTGGGCAAGTCACTTAACCCTGTTGACCTCAGTTTCCTTATGTGTAAAATGAGCTGGAGAAGGAAAGGGCAAACTAGTATCTTTGCCAAGAAAACCCCGAATGGGATCATGAAGAATCAGCTATGACTGAAACAATTCAGCAACAACAGTCTTGGGATATAGCCACAGCTGGGTGTTGGGATATGGAGGATGATTCAGTAAAAGAAACTATAATCGTTTTTATTATTCTTATTTTTATAGATGTGTAAGAAGTCAGGGTCAGGGAAAGAGGTATAACAGAAGTGAAGATCCAAATGGGAAGACTTCGAAGAAAGGGAGAATACTTTTTTTTTGTTTGCAGGTTTTAAGAAATAAGGACTTTTGATGAAAGTAATAATAATAACAGAGATAAGTGGCATTTGTACACTGTATATCACTCAGCTTTGCAAAGACGTTTCCATATATCCTTTCATTTGAGTTTTACAAAAATCCTGTGAGGTATGTACTACAATTACTATTCATTTCTACTTTGCAGATGAAGAAAACTGATACAGCAAGCATCTGAGAATTAAAATTCAGTTCTTCCTAACTCCAAGTCTAGCACTCTGTCCAGATTTGCAGACCAATAAAATGTTGCCCTGGATAGGTCATTGGGAAATGTTACACTAGACTTACCTTCTCTGTATGTTTTCTTTTTGGCTTGGATGGCTGCTTTATTAAACATAGGGCATATATTAGGCATTTAATAAATGCTTGTGGATGGACTGAAAACTTTTTAACTTGTTTCTAACAAGACCTTTGTCTTGAGTAATATGTTTCCTGAATTCATATCTGGTAGAATTTTATGGGGGCAGCTAGGTGGTATAGGGGATAGAGTGCCAGGTCTCCAGTGGAGGAAGACCTAAGTTCAAATCTCACCTCAGACATTTAGACACTTATTTTTATAGATGTGTAGGAAGTCAGGATGTGAAAGGGAGGTGTGACAGAAGTGAAAATCAGGATGGGAAAAGAAGAAAGGGAGCAAGTCACGTACCCTTATTTGCCTTAGTTTCCTTATTTGTAAAATGAGCTGGAGAAGGAAATGGCAAACCATTCCAGTATCCTTGCCAAGAAAACCTCAAATGGGGTCATGAAGAATTGGACATGACTGAACAACAGCAAGAATTTCATGGGTCTTAGGATTTTGATTTGTCTGGCTTGGAAGTCTTAAATTAATATGACAATTTGTACATCATCTGGCATTCACTCCTGCGGTTGATAAAGTGTATAACTTATTTTTCTCATTTAAGCAGTTCACAAAGTTTAAGTACTGAGTTTGACCTGCCCAAATTCCTACAAAGTGCTACAAAGATTGGCTTCTAGTGGTGGACCTATGCTGTCTCCTCTTTTGGCGGGGAGGCGAAGGGATGGGGCAAAGAGAACTGAAAACTAATGATTAATGAGTAAGAACTAGCTGGAATTAATGCTGATTAAAATTAAATTAAATTTTCAACTCTACCCTCTCTTTACTTCCCTACTGTCAATTATATTTTCCACCTAGGGCTCACCAGTGAAGGAGCAGTGATTCTGAAAGACACTTCAATATTCAAGAAAAGGGAAGAGGTGTAGAGAAGCTAGAGGCAGGTACCTCTGGCTTTATGATCTTTGCATAATGAACTTTTTCTGAATGTTGTGGGTTACTAAGTAGGCAGTGGCTAAAGTTCAGCCTCTTAGTTTAAGGACCCAACTGATAACGTGAGATTAAAAACTGCTCTGAAATTATTTTAAGACTTAAAAATCTAAAGAGGCCAGTTCTGCTTTAGACTTAAAAGTCTATGATTAAATAATGATCAAATATCAATGATATTTAATAATTATTGTTGCCTCAGCACTGTGCTAGAGATGATGGAAAATATGAAAACATAAAAACACTGTCTCTTCTTTCACTTATGGTAAATAGGCTGCCTTGTGGTACATTTGCGGCCACTTTAGCTATTCGGTACTGACCTTAAGTATGCAGTAGAATAATAGCTAGCTTCCAAGTTTGCAAAGCACTTCACATACGGCGTGGTCACCTTCTGCCTCGGTCTACCTATCTCTAAAATGGGGATCCTATTACTCGGCCCGGATCCTCTGGGGCGGCCACTCGCGTCTGTTCTGGGCGTGCTCGAATCCCCCCCACTACTCCAAGGGAACCCTTCGCAAAGCCTCGGAAGGCGGGGGACCCCCGCGGTCCTCACTCAAGTCCCCTCCAGACGTCAGTCTCCCCGGTGGGCTGAGGAGGCTGAGGGGAGGTCGCCGCTCTTCAGCGAAGTTTTGTCTCGTTGAGTAAACTCGCTCCCCGTGCTGGTGATGGATCCGAGCAAGGGGAGGGCACCCTCGGAAACCTCAGCCTGGCAAGGTCGGGGGGCATCGGCCGCTGGTCCGCCACCGGTTCCCGTCCCGGCTCTGCACCAGGGCTGGCCCAGGAGCCGGGAGGTCGGCAGCTGATGCGGGGCTGGGGGCCGGGCGAGAGCAGCTGATGCGGGGCTGGGGGCCGGGCGAGAGCAGCTGATGCGGGGCTGGGGGCCGGGCGAGAGCAGCTGATGCGGGGCTGGGGGCCGGGCGAGAGCAGCTGATGCGGGGCTGGGGGCCGGGCGAGAGCACGGCTGGTTTCTCAAGGCCCCCGGATCCATTCACCGGCTAAGCGGGTCCCAGGCCTCGGGCGGGGGGAAGGCGACCACGGCTCGCGTCTCGGAGGCCAAGGGGCCTCCCCCCTCCCACCCCCCACCCTTCCCCTCGGCGCCTTTGCACCCGGAGCCCTTCGGCCTGGGCGGCCCGGTCCCTCCAGCTCCCCTCCCACTTCGCCTCTCCCTCTCCTGCTCTTCTCGCGGCTCTTCCCCGCTCCCATTGGCCGCCGGGGAAACCCTCCTCCCCGCCCAATAGCCGTGGCCTGCGGCCCGTTGGGCTCCAGCTGCCGGCTCTCTGAGTGGCCGGCGGCCGGCGGAGTGGCGGGCCGACGGCCAATGGGCGCGGGCCGGCCGATGAATGGCTGGTCCTGGTGGAGGGGAGGGGGCGGAACGCAAGAGGCGGCGATCCCGGCGGCGGCGACGGCGGCGGCGGCGGAGGAGGAGGAGGCGGAGGAGGGGGAGGGGTGGCGGGGGGCGTTCGCCAGCTCCGAGGCAGAAAGTGCCACGACTCCACACTCACACACACACGGACACACGCACGCAGCGCCCGGGCGGACGGACGGGCGTGCAGCTGGGGAGGCGGCGGCGGCGGCAGGCGTGCAGCGGGCACTGCGGGGCGCTCGAGCGGCAGGCGGAGCTGCCTTCCTTCCCCGGGGCTGGGGCGAGTGGCCGGCGCCGGCTCCTCCTCGTCGGGGCTTATTTTCCCGTGACCGGCAGCGCTAAGCGGCGGCGCCTCTTCCTAATTCCGGCTTCTCCCAGCGCAGGTAGGAAACTTCACCCGGGGCTCCGCCGCTGCTCCTGCAGCCAGCCCCTGGGGGAGCTGCCCCGGCCTCTGGGAGGGGCGGGCTGGGCTCCCCGGGCTTCTCTGACCTGGCTGGACCGATCCTCCTTCCTCTTCCTCCCCACCCCCCGGAGCGTCTGGCAGCGGCGGTGCCCCCTCCTCACTAGCCTGTGGGGAGGGGGCGCCCCGTCTGGCAGCGGCCGTGCCCCCTCCTCACTAGCCTGTGGGGAGGGGGCGCCCCGTCTGGCAGCGGCCGTGCCCCCTCCTCACTAGCCTGTGGGGAGGGGGCGCCCCGTCTGGCAGCGGCCGTGCCCCCTCCTCACTAGCCTGTGGGGAGGGGGCTCCCCGTCTGGCAGAGGCCGTGCCCTTCCTCACTAGCCTGTGGGGAGGGGGCGCCCCGTCTGGCAGCGGCCGTGTCCCTCTCCCTCACTAGCCTGTGAGGATTTGGCGTTTCCTCCTCCCTGGGGTACGAGGAGGGGGCTCCCAGTCTGAGAGCTGGTGCCCCGTCCTCTCAGGCCCTTGGGGAGGGGGCGCCCCGTCTAGGAGCAGCTGTGCCCTCCCCAGCCTGTGGGGAGGGGGCATTCCCTCCTCCCTAGCCTTCGGGCAGGCCGAGCTCAGTTTGCCTCCACGGGGTGGTCCGCTGGCTGTGCCCCAGGAAGGACCTGAGGGAGCGGGCAGGGGGCACTGCCCCGCTGGCTGCCTCCGAGACCGCCCGGAGTGACACGTCTCCCTCCCGGCCCCTCCTCCCCTCGCCCTTTCCCGGCGGTGCTCGGGATGGACCCAGCGCACGAGAGTCGGGGGATCCCTTTCCGCCTTCTGCAGCTCCCGGGCTCCCTACCCCCCTTCTCCGGGCTCCCTCGGAGGGAAGGATGGGGGGGAGGGTCCCCCCGGGCCGGGGCAAGGAGAGGCAGGAGCTGATTCCTCCCGGGCGCGGCAGAGGGTGAGACCTTTAGCCCCGGCCCAGGCCTTTGCCCCGCATGCTGCCATCGGGCTGGCTGGGCTTCTTGGCTCCGAAGTTGGGGAAGAAAAGTTGGCCGGGGCTCGATCGGGCGGCCCCCAAGTGGGCCACGTTCACCGCTGGACGAGGAAAGAGTTAAATTTGGGGAGGCTGTAAAGATGACGTTGCCTGACTCCGGAGTCCTGGGACAGGATGGGGGGTGGGGGCGGAGGGGCTGGGGTTGGGATGAGGTGGGGACTGGGCGGAAGGAGGGAGGGATCGACTTTGAATGGGAGCCTCGGCCCGCATCCCGTTAATTCCTATGGCAATTTTCTTTTCGAAGAGTTGGGGAGGTGGGGGCGGGGCAACTGTAACCGGATCAGCCTGTGGGGGGCGGGGGTTCCCTAGAAGCAAAAGAGCAGAGTTAGAAATCACAGCCTTGGCTCCTGCTGTACGACTTTTTAAGCTCTTTCAAGTATACCCCTCCCGGCCCCCCATTGGCCCGGGGCATCTTAATACTGCTCCCCCTGGTGGCAGGGGTCGCAGCATCCTGTGGAGGGAACACTTTATCTCAAGTCCTTCACCCACCATAGCCCCTAGAAAACAGTGAGTAAGTGTGTGTTTGTAGGAACGGCAGAGAAAGTTGGAGGTAAGGTTTTGGCTTTTGGTTAAAGCCTGGGAAGCAAGCATTTGTTAAGCGTTCGCTGTGTGCCAGGAACTGTGCTAATCCCTGGAAAGCCTATCCTCCTGCCCTAAAACTTTTTAATGCCTTATAAATAAATGATAATAATAGAGTAAAAGTTATGATTTGGGGCGGACATCCCAGTGTTAAAATTTTATGGGCCTAGAAATCTCTCCTCAAGCTCCCCCAACCCTGATCTGGGCATCTTTATTCCGGCACCTTAGGCAGACTGTTGGATTCAGGGCATCATGCGACGACACAGAGACAGGAAGCCTTGGGTTCAGATATTGGCTGTCTCTTGCTACACGTGTGACCTTGGGCAAATCACTGTCTTTCTGGACCTCAGTTTTCTAACCAGTACAGTACGGGTGGGGGGTGGTGTTACTAGGTATTATCTGTTGCCTTTTCCAAATATGAGTATGTGATAACTACTTACTTCTGCCTTGGGCAATTTCCCTTTCCTATTCTAGGACTTTTAAAGATGGGGAGAAGGGAGATGAATACCTGAAACATAATGAAAGCCTCATTGATCTCATTCTTAAACCATTCTTGATTACCCAGTCTGGGAAGTAGTTTGCCTTTTTTTTTTTAGTTAGCACCTTGGACTTGCTGATTCTGACTGCCTCTAGATGGAGTGTCTGAAGGGACTTCTTCTCTTGCAGAATATCATACCCAAAATTTATTCTCAACTTTCCAGTTTGAGGTAGAGCTGTCCCTGATGTTGACTGCTTCATTTAGGTTAAGCTGGCACTGAAAAGAGCACAGCTATGACCTTGAGCAAGTAATTAAACCTCAGTTTCCTCAGTTGTAATATGGAAATGATAATATCTACCCTGTCTACCTCATAGTATTGTTATGTGGATCAGATGACAATGTATGTGAAAGCTTTGAAAATTCATAAAATGCTATATAATGAAGTATTATAACTTGGAGAATATCCAAGAAGACTTGTGCAGTTTCTAGGAAATGAAACTGAATATATTCTCTCTTGGATCAAATCCAGTCACCTTTCCTTACTTTACTTTCCAATTTTTCTCTTTATTCCTTTCTCTTGGATGACAGGAGAAGAGAAAAGGGAAGCTCCCAAGTTATCTGCTGTCCATCCCCAGGCTATATGGGAGCACATAGTCCAGTCAGAAGTCTGGAGAACCTCTTGGTCTGAGGCCATCTTCCTCCTCCCCCTCCCTCTGCTTTGAAACTTTGAGTCAGGCCTAGGCTTAAATTCAAAGTTCTGCAAGAAGTTTCAGCAGTCTTCAAAGGTGCAAATGTTCCTACAAAGTGCAAAATATAGCAAGGGACTCTGGAGATGAAAATTTAAGATCTTTAAAATATACAAAAGGCTGTGTATTGAATGGAAAACTGACCTCAGAGTTAGGTACTTGGATTCAAGTTCTCCTTCTGACATATATTTTGACTATGTTCCAGGACAGGTTACCTAACTTCTTAGTACCCAGGCAACTCTCTAAAACTATCCTGTGCCAGTCTGTATTGGTATAAGAAGCTCTTCTGATGAGAGTTTCCTAAAGGGAAGAAATTGAAAATCTGGTCCAAATATACACAACATACTGAAAGTATATATATTGTGTCTCAGAATTTCCTGACTTCTCTCCCTTCCCTACGGTATCTGAGTAGGTTTGCCTAAACTTTGGCCCCATGCCTACTCCAGGAAGGATGATACCAGGTTGCACAGAGGATAGGCTTTCTGTGTGTGTGTGTGTGTGTGTGTGTGTGTGTGTGCGCGCGCACGCGCGCACGCAGTGTGTTTTAGCAGGGAGGAGAGTGGGGTCTGATCTGTCTCTCAGTAACTGCAAGGATTCTTTGGAAGTCCTTATACTTGAGCCAGTTCCTTCTCCATAGTTGGAACTAATGATCTGAAATTCTTTGAACAAAGTGAACAGTTGGAGTGACAAGTGTTGTGCTAGGATTGTTTTAGGGGGAGAGGGGCGTTGCTTTTTATAAATCTTAAGCATTAAATCATATTTGAGCAGTTTCGTCTTTTGAAATGAGCCATGTCTGGTCAGCCTGCAATAATTATAAAATTAAACTTAAATTGTTGAATGTAAATTACCTAGTTGGAATATTGGTTTACTCTGCTTAATGAGATTCCTTTAAAATTTTTCAGGACTCTGAATAATTTTTTTTAAAACTTTGATCTAAATCAGCAGTTTGCAAAGAGGTCTTAGGACCTCTTTATGTTCTTAAAAATTATTGAGAATCTCTCCCCTTCAAGAGCTTTTGTTTATGTGAGTTATATCTGTTAATATTTATGATACTAGAAATGAAAAATCTTAGTATCATTATGAAAATAATTTTTACATTCAAGCCCCTAAGGGTCTTAGAAACACCTACCCTAGATCACATTTTGAGAACTGCTGATCTGAAACATTTAGGCTAAATGATCTGGACATGTGGGTTCAGGATATGGTGATTCCAAGACTGCACAATATTTTTATCAAAATACTTCTTTTGAGGTTGGGACCTGGAAGTGGAATATTAATAACTAATGATGGTATGAATATAGCACCTGGCCATTGTCAGGAAGACTCGTTCAGTTAGGCCTCACTTAGCAGTTGTTTGTCCCTGGGCAAGTAACTTAATCTTTATCTTCCCTAGTTTCTTCAGCTTTAAAAAAAAAATGGGAATAACAGTAGCTCCTACCTCACAGGGTTATTGTGAGAATCAAATAAAGTGATATTTGTAAAAAGCATTTAGCACATTGACTGGCACTAGGCACTATATAAATGGTTATTTTCTCTTTTCCTCCTTTTCCAGGTCAGAATTATAATTCAGAATTGAATTAATATCATTAATTCATAGTTAATAGAATAATAGGTAATTATTATCTATAGATTATAGAATCCCTTAAGGTGGCCAATTACCTTGCTTTCCTTTTGAAAACCTGTTTGAAAGTAGCCCCATTGGTATAACTAAGCAGTCTATTTGTCAGTTGGACTTATCAGCCTAATTGTTAATATACAATGACACTTGTTCTCACACAGACTAATAGTCTTACCTGCTTTTGCAAAGGCCCTGAGCATAAATCAATCAGCTAGAATATATTAAGCTCCTACTGTGTGCCAAACACTAATCTAGGTGCTTGGGATGCAGATTAAAACAGGAAGCAAACCAGGCAAGCACAATGAAAAGCAAAGGTGGTGTAAGAGTGTGATTTTTAGATGGCTTATTCTTTTTTTGGAGCGGGGAGGAGTCCAGTGATTTTATTGGCATAAGGAATTCCCTATGAGAAAATTCTATCTGCTAATGCAGATCGCTACCTCTTCTACAATTTTACAAGGTAGGTTATTTGCCTAGCATCACACAGCCACTATGTGCCATATGTGGGACTTGAACTCAGGTCTTCTATTTCTTTATTACATCACAATGACTCTTGTCTTTATATATTTCAGATCTTTGGATAGAGTTTTCTTGACAGTTTTGGAGTAAAGCATTACTGCCTTAAAAAGAAAAAAAAACATTTTATTAATTACCTGTCTAGTGCCACTGAGGCAGTGCAGATTAGTGGAAAGAATGCTTCTGGATTTGGATTTTGGAAAACTTTGTTTCTGGTGCCCCCTCACATGCTCACTAGCTGTGTGAGTCTGGGCCAGTCATTTAACCTTTTTGAACCTCAGTTTCCTCATCCATAAAGTGAAGGTAATAACTGTAGAACTTAACTTACTGGTAGTTAAAAAATCAAATGAGATAATGCATATAAGGTACCTTTGCAAAACTTGAAATCATTGTATACATATCAGTTATTGTTACTTATTGGTCTCAGTTTCCACCTCTGTGAAAAGAGGCGGTTAGAATACATGTTTTATAAGTCCCCTCCAGGTCTCTGTAGATATACATTCCTACTGATGGTAGGTCATTTAACCCCTGAATTTGTTTCTACCTCAGAACAAAAGCAAATAAATTTAATTGTACTAGCTACTTCATTGAGTAATTGTGAAGTATTTGCCATCATGTAGTGCTATATAAATACTTCAGTTCTTGAAGGACAACACTTAAAGATGGATGCTCCTCTGGGATGCAAGTCCCAGCCTCTCATCTTGTGGATCTTTTGAAGCCTGATGGACTCATCACCTGGTGACAGTGGGCCATGCCAGACTTAACTAGGCTGGTTCTCAAATAACATAGAGTCAGTTCACATCCTACTTTTGAAGTCTTTCTAGCTTCTTCAGACTTGGCAAAGCTTCTGTTCTTTTGTCATATTTTCTCATGGTGCTCCTCAGTACTCCTATGCCTGGAATGAGCCACTTCCTTACCTCTGCCTCATAGAGTCCCTCTCTTCCTTTAACACAGCTCACACAATGTTTTCTGCATCTGTCCTGGCCCCCTCAAATGTTAGTGTCCTCCATCCCTATCTGCCTTTTAATGGTATTTAATGGCTTTGTATCTTTATTCAATTACTATTTGTGCTGTATATTTTTTCATATGTTCTTGTTTCTCCCACTAGAATGTAAGCCTTTTGTAAGAAGTGATTGTTTCATTTTTTTGTACTTATATCAGTGCCTAACATAATGTCTGGCGCATAGTACGTGCTTAATAAAGTTTTGTTGATTGATGGGTGAGGACCTTAGTAGCTTTAGAAATGTGATTTAGTACCATCCTAGGGGCTTATGATTGAAAACAAACACCCCTGATGTGGACTGGCATAGAAGATATGCAGATGAAGAATAAATACAGATAATAGACAGCTGACATGTGGCTTGTGCAGAATATAAATGTCCAGCAAATATTTATTTGATGTCCAGCTCTGTGCAAGGCACCGTGAGGAATACAACAAAGAATGTTTACCGACTTTGTGAATGACACAAAGCAGAGAGGGAAGGCTAGCCCACTGGCTGACAGTCAAGATTCAGAAAGTTCTTGATAAGCTAGAACATTGAACTGAATCTAATGAGATGAAATTTAATAGGGATAAATGTGAAGTCTTAGACTTGCACCTGTGAAGTTGATTTTTTTAAATCCAAGATGGGGAAGACCTAGAGAGCAGTCTTGTCTGTAAAAAATCTGGCGTTTTTAGTGAACTGCAAGGTCAATGTGAGTCAACCGCCAAGAAAACCAAAGCAATTTCAGGCCGCATTATGACAGGCGTCATGTCCAGGTGACAGTCTTGTTGACCCTGGGCATGCCACATCTGGTGTAACTTGGGTTCAGTTCTAAGCACCCTGTCTTTTATGAAGGACATTTTACTCGAGCAACAAGCATTAGTTAAGCATTGACTGTGTACCAACTACTGTATCAAGTTCTGGGAATACAAAAATGGTTAACAATAGTACCTTCTCTCTAGCAGCTAATCTAATGAGGAAACAGCATCTGCATAAATATGTATATTCCAGATGCCTACTGAGCAGAAGGAAGGAGTCCTTAGAGGGAAAAGTACTAGCAGGTGCAAGAATTAGAACAGACCTCCTTAGAAGGTGGCATTGGAGCTGAGTCTTGAAGTGTTGTAAGAGGCACAAGTGAGGAGGGTCAACATTCCAGGGGTGGGGGTCAGACAGGATAAAGACAGAGAAAAGGAAGGTGGCATTGCGTTGTAGGAGAAAATACGTAGCCCAGGATGTCTCCATCATAAAGGATGTGGAAGGGAGCAATTATTATTATAAGCTCACTCTACTCCCCAGAAGGTACACAAGATATTTTCTAAGACCATAAAACATTCAAGCACCTTGCTCTCAAGAAAAGGGTTTTTTTTAATTGTAAGGAAATAAAATAATAAAATGTTTATTTCATTGTTTTAAAATCTCTTTGTGTTTTATAATGTATGTATTAGTAGAACATTATATTCATGTAATTTATAAATATATATTGTTACAATTAAATTTATTACATTTATTATTTAGCTAGGGGCTCACAGTAAAAAAATGGTTTGAAGACTCCTGATTTTGCATGACTCATCCCAGAAGAAATTTGATGATTGATGGAAAATATGCAGATGCAGTGTTGGGAAAGGCAACCAGAATAGTAAAGGCCCTGAGAGCTTGGCAGTGTCAGAATTTGTTAAGTAAACTAGGGATGTTATGCCTGGAGATGAAAAGATTTGATGGAAGGCTTTCTCAACTATTGTCTTGTATTTGAAGGCTGTTGTCTTGGCTCAACCATGG
Organism: Bettongia penicillata ogilbyi; assembly: GCA_023548195.1. Lineage (NCBI taxonomy): Eukaryota > Metazoa > Chordata > Mammalia > Diprotodontia > Potoroidae > Bettongia > Bettongia penicillata. The sequence goes on from JAJHZJ010000442.1 coordinate 4,227,730, forward strand.
AGGACATGATCAAGAGCAAAAGGTTCAAGTTGACAGGAAGAAATTCCAGGCATGAAGTAACAAAAACTTGCTAACAGCAGGGAGTTATCCAAAAGTAGAATTGGTCTTTTTTGCATCATGGACCCTTTTGACATTTTGATGAAGTCTATGGATCCCTTCTCAAAGTAGATTTTTTTTTAACATTCATAATTGAAGGAAATAGTAAATTTCAGTTACGGGTAGTGAAAATAAAGATGTAATTATCTTTTCCATTCATTTTCATGAATTCCTTCAAATCTGTTCATGGACCCCTTGGAAGTCTATGTACTCCATATAAAGAAACCCTGTCCTAGATGTAATGCACCATTGAAATTTCTTGAACAGGATAGTGAAGTGATTAGACCTGAATTTTAGGTAGATGATTTTGGCAGCTACCTAAATGGAGCTACTGTGGAGGGTGAATTGGAGAGGGGAATAGACTAGAAGCAGAGAGACCAATTAGGAAGCTGTTGTAATCTCAGGTAAGACTTGATAAGGACTGGAACCGTGGTGCTGTCTGTGCAAGTGTGGAAGAGATGTGTCGGAAGAAGCGGTAAGACTTGTCTCTTATTTCGTTGTTGTTAATGGGGATGGAAGAAAAAGAAACAGCTGAGGATGATTTTCAGATGGTGAACCTCAGTGATTACAAGGAAGGCGATGTCTCCAGCAGAAGCAGGGAAGTTTGGAAACAGTGAGTTTGGAGGAAGTTAATGAGTTCTGTTTTGGACATACTGAGATCCCTGTGGGAACATCCAGTTGAAGGTGTCCAGCAGGCAGTTTATATGGGACTGGAGTTCCATTAGGGCTGGATCCCTGGATCCCAAGGTATTGGAGTCATTTACTTAGATGTTATAATAGAGTTAGTGGGTTCTCTATTACTGGAAGACTTCAAGCAATGGCCATATGACCATTTGTAGTTATATTGTTGAGGGCATTCTTGTTCAATTATGAGTTTAGCCTAGAACCTAGCCTTAATCAAAGGATTTGTTCTGTGAAGTTTGGATTCTGTCAGACGGCCACACTTGAGGACCTAGAGGACCACATGTGGCCTCGAGGCCACAAGTTCCTTATCTCTGGCCTAGATCATGTCGGAGATTTTTTTCCCAACACTGTGTGTTATGAATCTCTATCTAAGACATAGTCCCTGCATAGTCAGATTAGCAGGGTATATATATAATATGCCTGCACACATAATTGGAATATGAAGTAGGGTGTGAATATACAGTAAGGAGGGAGAAATTTACTTTTGGGATGAAGAAGAAGGTGGCAGAAATGGAAGACAACTTGATAAAGATGATTTTTATGCTAGTTCTTGCAGGATGGGTAAGAAGTGGACAGATTCTGTCTCTCTCCTGAAGTGAGGAGGACATTCCAGAGGGATCATTTGGAGCAAAGGTGTGGAGGGAGGAAAGAACAAGGCAGGTTCAGGGATTAGATGGTAGATCTATTTGATGGAAGAAGAGAATACCCACATGGGAGAGCATACCCAAGGGGAGGTGGTAGGAGATCAAGCTGGAGAAGTAACTGAATGTTGTGGAATATTTTTAATGAAATGATGGAGTTTGGATTTTTATTGTAGTATCTAGAGCTGAAAGGGACCTCAGAGGCAATCTAGTCCAACCCTCTCAATTTATAGGTGAGAAAACTAAGTACCAGAGAAGTTAAGTGATGGGTCATGTAAGCAGTAAATGAAGGAGAGGCAGGAAACAGGCCTGTACTCTTTCCCCTACATTGTGTTGCTTCTTATCATGCATATGTTCTATGGTGTAGTTAGCCATGATCTAACTGTTACTTGTATGTGGAAGGAGCCATACTTGATTTGACACCAGTGCTGAGGGAAGCTCCAGAGCAAGGGAAATCGAAGAGAAGAGGATCGAATTATTATTACTAGCCTTCAAAGGGATTGTCCCTCATTACTTGCTTATGCAGTGGTGTTTATCAATTACTTACCATGTACAAAGCCCTGCTCTGGGGGCTGGGGATAGAAAACTAGACAAAGATTCTGATGCTGTGTGTGAATGAGATCTTAGTTTGACTTTGCATTTCTACTTATTCCTGTATCTGTCTTATGTCCAATTAAGTGAATGATCCCCATAGAGTCAGTGAAAGAAAAATGGGAAAAAGAAGATATGGAGGTAGAAAAACAAAGTTTGAGTTCTGCTCTGCCAGCTCTTAACCATATAGGCAAGTCACCAGTTCAGCTTCTGTTTCTTGAGCCTGTTAATTGGGGATAATCTTCCAGACTTTATAGCTCACAAGCTGCCTTTTTAGAAGGCTGTTTTGAAGTAACATATGTGAAGTTAAGTATAAAGCATTCTGTAAGCCTTGATTCTTTACTATCTGTGTTGTTCTCAAACATACACTGAATATTTGAATGGGTGCATCAACCCAATTCATCTTAAATCTGCTTTAAAAAAATTAAATGATATATTAAAACAATATTGAATATCAGTATAATTTATTCAAGCTTATCTCTCTCAAGAACTTTGTACTTGATTGTACAACATGGGAGACACTGGCACAGGACCTCTCAGCATGGGGTGCCAACATCAGAAAATGTACTGTGTTCTATGAGCAAAGCAGAATTGAAACAGGCCAAAGAAAACATAGGATGCGCAAATTTGAAGTAACTATCCCAAATGTTCACATGGACTATCTGTGCCCAGTCTATGGTAGAGCATTCCAAGCTTGTATTGGTTTGATCAGTCGGACAAATTGAAACTTCACTTTATCACGGTGATGTCATTTTGGTCTCTTCAAGAACAGACATCGATCAACCAACTTAGTAAATCACTGTTTTAGTGCATAATTATCATGCAGGTCACTCCCTTTCCATGACTACCATCATTTTTTGTTTGTCCATTCATTCTAGCTTCCTCGTAATAGGGATATAGTGTATGTTCTCTTCTTTCATTTCTTCTTTCTTTTCACTTTGTATTATTTTGTGAAGGTCTTTCCTGATTTCTTTGTATTCCCTGTACTTAGAATTCTTGCCACATCCAAAATGTAATCCATTATTTCCCCTCCCTCAAAAAAAAAAATTGCCCATCTTCCTAAATTCCTTATTTCTGTCAAGGGTACCACCATTTTTCAGTCCCCTCCGATCTGGGCCACATCCTCAGAATCATTCTTGACTCTTCCACTTCCTTTACCCCACTCTTCATATTCAACAAACTCAAAATTAGTCAGTTCTGTGTCCACGAAATATCTAGACTTTGTCCCTTTCTCTCTGTTCCAGTCATCACTCAATTTCCAGCACTCACCACTTCTTGCTTAACTGTTAAAGTCGCCTTATATATCTGTATCTATGTATCTATCTTTGGATACATAGTCTTCATGTCGCCATTCTCTTTGATCTTCATTCCATCCTCCATGTGACTATTAAGTTAAGCTTCCTAAAGTTCAGGTCTGACCATGCCACTCTCCTGTGAAAGAAACTTCAGTTGCTCCCTGTTGCTGTAGGATCAAATATAAACTCCTTTAATTCACATAGTGTAGTGGATAGAGTGCTGTATTTGGAGTCAAGAAGGCCCTAGGTTTAAGTCCTGCCTCAATTTCCTTGTTTCTAAAATGGGGATAATAATAGTACCAACTTCATAGGATTGTTGATGATCAAATGAGAAGAAATTAGATAATATAAGTAAAGCACTTTAAAAGCCTTGAAGTGCTATGCAAATATTAGAACTAATCTGTCTTTACAGACTTATTTCCCGTTATTCTCTCACCACCTGTGGTTTTCCGTCCAGACTCGGTTACTTGTTATTCTCTGTATTCAACCTAATGTATCTGATTCCATCCCTGGAGTCCCTTGCCTAAGGCCTACTTTCTCTTGGAATTTTTAGTAGCATTTCAAACTCTGCTCTACTCTACAAAAGTGTAACCACCTTTGTAACAAAGAGATCTCTACTAATCTTTGCCCTTATACAACTAGTGTTAATCTGACAATATGTGTTAATGCTCTACTCCCATAAAAAATACTTTGAATTGCTTATTTGTATATATTGTTTCCCTCAGTAGAATGTAAGCTCTTTGAGAGTAGTAACCATTTAAATTTTTTTTCTTTTTTTTTTGGCATATTGCCTGGTACCTAGTAGGTGCTTATTGAATTGAATTGTGATAATTCCTTCTGTACCTTAGAAATTGAGTCAATGACTTGCCCCAAATCACATTAGTGTCCTTTCCACTATATTATGCTGTCTTTAATATTAAGACTTTGGGAAATAAAAAGTATATCCTAAAATCAGAATTTAGAGTGGGCATGGACCATAATTTATCTTGTCCAACTTTCTCATTTTGGAGATAAATGGTTGAGAATTACTGGCATTGTTTACTAACTTGTATATCATTCTAACAACTTAAAATATAAATGTACAATTCTGTACTATATTTCTACCCCCTCTGGATCTCCATTGCCATGAATTTTGAATAATCATCATCGGGCACACATTTATTTTAGCTAAACATGTTTTTGAATTCCTGGTGGTACTGAATATTTTAAATTAAAAAATGTAAAGCAAAAAAAAGTAAAACATAACATTCATAACTGGAAAAAATTTCAATTTGTAGAAATCAGTGAGAAGTCTTCCAGTGGTGTTTTTTTTTTAATAACTGTTTTACTTTTTGATGTAGGTGGCAGAGCTTTATAAAGGTCCTTTATACTAAGCTGTCAAACCCCTCACATTTTTCTATCAAAGGATTTCTTTGAATTTTGAGTGTTATGCAAAGGTCAGTAATAAAAGCAGCTCAGAGTTGACAAGGTCACATGATTGGAGTAAAGGTATGTTTTAAAGATACTTTGCTAATTCTCTTCCTCATTCAATTTAACTTCTTATTAAGTCCCCTGATAAAGTCAAGCATCTTAGGTACTTTGTGGACACAGTTACCACCTCCCCTTATGTGGGGCTAAAAAGAATAATGCACGTGAAAACATTTTGTCCAAAGGAGATACTGGGGAGATTTGTTTCCATTTAACAGATACTACAGACTTTAACAATACTGACTATTCTAGCTCCATGTAATAGGGTTTTCTTTGACTTATGGCATATACTGATTATAACTAAGTAATTTAAATCTTGATAATTCATAAATAAATTGATGCTAAAGTTCTAAAGAAGAGTTTTTGAGAAGAGTCAAATGAAATAGGATATGTGAATCTGATCTTTAAGAATCAACTCCATGTTTTCTCTTGACCATAAAAAAACCAGTATCTTATAGTTAGATAATGGGAAAAATTTAGTAAAGTGCACTCACAAGTGATTCTATTCTTCATTAGAAACTCTTAGAGAAACATTTGCCAGTTTTTTTCCCCCAAATTAAACTCCTCACTCTTACTTTCATGTATCTATTCCATTGCCAAGTGTTGTCATTTCTACATACACAATATCTCTTGTATGTGTGCGTACCCTTATTTCTACTCACAGAGTCACCACCCTTGTTCAGGCCTTATATCTCCTCCTCCTCTTGCCTGGACTGTTAGGATAGTTTTCTAAATGGTTTCCCTGCCTCAGTTCTTTTACATCTCCTATCCATCTTCCCATACACCTGACAAAGTGATTTTCCTGAAACGTAGGGCTTGTCCATGTCATTCATTACTTTAGTCATTAAACTCTAGTGGCTTTCTATTACCTCTAGAATAAAATATAAAAAGTCTTCTCTGAAATAAAACTCTTTAAAACTTGGCCCCTCCCTACTTCTAACACTCTTCGCTTCCAACACACTGCCCTTCCCATACAATACTGCAGCACCTGTTTCTGCTTTCATACTGAGTCTACCATGACTGGAATGCTCTTCTTCACCTCCATCTCTTAGTTTCTTTGGTGTCTTTCAAATATCAACTCAGATCCCATCTTTGCAGAAGATCTTTTTGGTCATCCCCATCTCTGTTGTTGGCTCCATCTGTTTTCTTTGTACCCTTGTAAGTACCTAATTAGATTGTGAACTTCCTGAGAACAGGGCCAGTAGCAGGTGTCAGGCATATTAATTGTTCAGTCATGTCCAACTCTTTTGACCCAATTTGAAGTTTTCTTGGCAGAGATAACTGGAGTAGTTTTTTCCATTTCCTTCTCCAGCTCATTTTACAGATGAGGAAATGGAGGCAAACAGAATTAAGTGACTTGCCCAGGATCGCACAGCTAGTAAATGTCCGAGGCTGGATTTGAACTCTGGAGGCTATCTTTCCTGACTTCAAACCCAGGGCTCTGCATACTGTACCATTTAGCTACCCTGCCTGGCATACAGCAAGCTCTTACTTAAGACCTTTTGACTGACTGATTTCTTTCTTTTTTTTTTTAACAATACAGACTATTTATTAATAGTACAACTTCATAATTTTTGCAAACAATAGCCAAGTAACATACTAGATAAAACCTGATTTATTTCTTGGACTCAGCTATGCCAACTTTTTTTTCCCCCACCTTAAATTTAAAAATCTCTCTTTACTTTGGAATATCATGCCTATAGTCGAAAGCTTGAGAGTCATAATGGGTCTTCTGAGTATCCTGAATCACTTGGCTTGTCGTAAACCATGATTATCACCTCTCTTTTTAGATTTGTAGTTCTCTATTTTAGGTTATAAGGCTGTTTAAATACAGTTAAGACGTTTTCAGCTTTGTCCTGTTTAAGTATTGATTTTGAAGAATAGAAGTTTCTGATTAGTTGAAGCTAGTACCTGGAAAATAAAGAAACATGTAAGTGTTCTTATTGTAAGATATTGATAGCTTTTGGGGGGTCCTTTTGGAACTTGTCAAACTAGATTACCCTAAGTGGGTTTATTCTCTACTTCCCTGTTCATTTCCCTGAAATGTCTGTTTTTGTTTTTTTGTTTTTTGCTCAGTATGGGTCATTATTGGGATTTAAATATGACAGCATGCTTTAGTGGCAAGAATCTCAGTCAGGAAGTGAGGATTTGAATTCTGGCAACAATATACAACTTACTATATGATTATGAACCAGCCACTTAACCTCTTCATCATGTCATCTGTTAACTGTAAATACTTACACTGTCTGTGCACATTGCAGGGGCCTCATGAGGAAAATGCTTTACAGATAAAAAGATGTGAATAAATGAAAAAGTCTTTAGTAAACACTCAGGGCTAGGGATATAAATAGAAAGCTCAGACAAGTCTTTGCTCTTAAAAAACTCTTGTTTTAATTGGGCAACAAGACATACGAGAATTCTAGTGTAAGTTGTATGGAAATGTCCAAAAGTCTTAAAGGTGGTACAGTTGGACTGATAGAAGGTTAGATGCTTGATGCATCTCATCATGTTCCAGTGGCAGGTCAAGTGATAAAGGTTGGGAGTTCATCATTTCACTGGAATGATTGTAGTTGGTGACTCCTTGCTCATCTGTGTGGTATGAAGAGCATTGTTTGTTGGGAGATGGTAAAGAATGATTTGAAGGGACCTCGTGTACCATCTTTGGGAAGGGAGGAGTGAGTTTGAGGGTTTAGGAATTCTAAGTTCTGTCCCAGAGGGGTGTAGATGGAAGATGGAGAAATCAGTGTTGAGCCATGAGAGTTGGCGAAAGGTCTGCTAGGATGTCTGCCATGCTGCCCACAGGGTTCTTGGTGGGGTTGGGGGATGGGGAATGAGTAAAAAGAATAGCTCCCCATTTTGCCTTCTGTTGTTTTTAGGGAAAGTTTATAAATTAGGTCAGAGAAACTGCTTTCAGGCTGAGGCTGAGGCTGAGGAGGCTGGAGAGAGAGAGAGATCTAGTACTTAATTGTCATTCATTACAGCCTCATTGTGCATTGTGGAACTTCCACCAAACCCTTATGATCTACAAATCTGTTTAAAAACTATTGGGATACTGATTTTCATCTGACTTTGGTTGCTTCTTTAATCAAACTAAACTTAAAAAATAATAAAGGGAGGGGCCTTTTGTTTTATGTTCTTTTACATGGGATAGACCTGTGACTGCCTTGGACCATCATCTCTCCTGGTTATTAGGAAGCAATATAAGCTCTTTCAGGAGAGTAATCAAGGGAGTTCATCCTTCTAACAAATAATTAATGAATTTCTACTCCGCACATGGGACTGTGCTAGGTAATAATAACTAAAGCTCTCATGTGTTGGCACCTTAAGGTTTTCAAAGTGCTTTTATAGGTTTTCTCTTATTTGATCCTCACAGCAGGACTTCTGGCTAGGTGTTATTATCTGCAATTAGGAAACCAAATCTGAGAGAGTTTAAGTCCTTTGCTCATTGTTCACGAAAGTGTCAGAGGAAGGATTTGAACTCAGATCTTCCTGACTCCTAAGTCCAACCCTCTATTTACCACTCTACCTAACTTTTCCGACTAACATGGGGCAGAGCTGGCGGGGAGGGGTTATGCTAAAATAGCTGTATATAAGCCTTCTTCTCAAAGGGAGATAAGACTATCCTTCCTGCTAAGACACTCATGGACAGGCCATTTGGTATTTCTTGTCTGCTTTATCTGTGAAAGTAGCAATAATGATTTGTGACCCTAATTTCCAGGGGGTGTTATTTAGATTATTGGGATTATAATGATTCGAGAACATTTTTAGTTATTTCAGGAGACCCAGTCTACTACAGCAAAACATTTTAAAAGACTCGGTTACGAGGTACCTTATAGATGATGGGCATACAGAAAGGAAAACCAGGCCCTGCCCTCGCAGAGCGTAGGTGGAATTTCATAACATGTAAACAGGTGAGTACACCTGCCAAAACCTGAGCAGAGAGAGAGCACCAACAACTGGCTGGTTAGCTGTCCTTCATTCTGGGAGAGGACCAGAATGACATCACCGTGCTAGAGCAATGTTTCAACGTGTCCGACTGGTTGATAGACCAGCGCAAGCTCGGAATGCTCCACCACAGGTTGAACACAGGTCCGTGTGAACATTTGGGGTGGCAACTCTAAATCTGCGCCTCCTGCGTCTCCTTTGAAGTTTTGCTTTTCTCATAGAGCGCAGCACCTTCTCTGTAGGTGCACCATGCTGAGCAGTCCTGTGCCAGTGTCTCTCATGTCACACCATCAAGTCCAGAGAGACCTTGAGAATGTTCTTGTATCTTCTTCTGACTACCATGTGAACCCTTGCCCTATGTGAGTTCTCCATAAAATAGTCTTTTGACAAGCTTACCTTTTGCATTCAAGCAATGTGATCAGCCCATCAGAGTTGCCCTCTCTGAAGCAGAGTTTGATAACAACTAAGAATATCAGGAAAGGCTTCTAAAGAAGGTGGCACATAGGCTGAGTCTTGACAGAAACTATAGTTTCTAAGAGGAGGGCTGTTTCCCAGGCTTGTGCAGGGGAGGCAGGAGGACAGCAAGTCTGGATGTTTGGAATGAAAGGAACAGATTTTGAAGGGCTTCACATGCTAAGCTGAAGAGCTTGTATTTTATCCTAGCAAAGATAGGGGACCCCTGGGACTTCTTGAATAGGGGACTTGTACTTTGGGAAGATTTACTCTACTTGCTATGTATAGGATAGATGGGAGAGAAGAGCAGGGAAGCCAGGAGTCCAATTAGGAGCTCCTTCTAATAAATACTTCAGGTGACAGGTGATGAGAACCTGAACTAGCTATTCTGTATGCGGTGCAGTGGATCCCTCAGGGCCCAAGAATTCAGACAATCTTTTTTACTACAACTGTATTCTAATTTCTTCCCCTCCCTCCTCTAGGAAGTTTGAAAACAGTTAAGAGGATAAAACCAAACAAAAGCTGGGGCAAGATGGTTAAAATGCAAGCCAGCGAGCTGGAGGGCTCCCCTGAATACCTCACCAAACTCTTAAGAGCTACTTTTATATTCCTTGCTGAGAAGGGCCCACAGGTGGGGGTCCCAGATCAGTCTACCCTACGTGAATTTATTTAACCCTCTGTGACCCAGGGCACAATTTCCCTTGCTTCCAAGGTCCAGAGCTGGCGGTATATGAGAGTAGCTCCTCAGTTTCATCAGTATTTTGACCCACAGCAACCACAGTCATAAATGTTCAAGTGGAGAGAAAGGAACATATTTGAGAAGTGTAGTAGTGCTAGAATGGATAATACTTGGCTACTGATGAGATGTTGGAGAGTAAGGAGAGAGGGAAGTGTAGCCTGAGATTTTCAAGTATGGACTTGTAAAACCATTACTATTGAAAAGTTTTAGTTGTTTGAAATATTGAAACATAAATATTTTCTGTTGATGCTTTATTTCTCTGAATCTAAAATGATCCAGGAAATGCTATTATGGATTCATTATTTGTAGTGTTTTAATACTTGTTTAAAATGGGAAGTAGAAATTCCTTTAATGTAGGAAGATTCACTGTATTTCCATTTTTATTTTTAAATTTAGAAAAAGTCATTTTAGTCATTTTTCTCGTTATTTTTCTTCAGGAAAAGCCACAGATCATGACTTTGGAGATCCTTTTGTTTCCTTAGTCTCTCAGTTCTCCCAAGACCCAACAACTATTTTTGGATTTTAATAAAGGGCCTTTCTGTTTTATTTTCATGACATTTTTCTAGTAGCATCAGGCTCTGACTAAGAAACAGTTGGAACTTGTGGCCAAATATTCTTTGATCCCAGCTGTCACTTCATGGAGTATCCCAAATTTGTTCTATTAGAAAACAGTCAGTGATTAGAGCTGGCCCCATGATGCCACCTTAAGCTCTCTCTTCACCTAACTTATTCTGTACATATTACTCTGTGCTTTGCTTTTCCTCTCTAAAGTAGAAATTTGGGTTTTCTGGGGGGAAGGTGTTGGAGATTTGTTTTGAATATTTCACTTCCATTAAGAACCCTAGGGTTCCAGGAAGCTATTGCTAAGTGGAGCTATTTTATTTTATCTTTATTTCCCTAATCTCTAGCTTTGGGTGGGTGGATAGGGGGTGTCTTACATAGTAGACACTTTGTAAATATTTATTTGAATTTAAATTGAATTAACTCTAAAAGATTTTGTATGTAGTAACTCTATCATTTCTTAAGTTGTGATCTTAAATGGTCTATAAATTTTTTTTAGCACTTTCATTTTTCCACTCATCCCTGCTATGTCTTTTATGTTTCTACCTTCTGTAGTATAATTATTTATTTCAGAAGAAAGGCTGTCATAGCATTACAGAATTTCATTAGCCATTTAGTCCAACTCGTAGATGAATCAGTTAATATAATCAACAAGTATTAACTAGCACTTAGGATATGCCAGGCACTACGAAGAAAAACCAACCAACAGTTCTTGCCCTCAGAGTTCACATTCAAGGAAGCTATAATGGAAGATGGCACCAAGGTTAAAAGCTGGGAATGAGTCGTGTCCTTGACCACCAAGGGAGTAGGGTTTGGAGGGAAACATAATGAGTTCTTTTTTGTTTTTGTTGGGTTTGAGGACATCTAAAAGGCAGTTGGTGATGTGGGACTGAAACTTAGGAGAGTGATTAGGACTGGATATGGGAATCATCTCCTTAGAGAAGATAGTTGGAACCCCATGGGAGCTAATGAGATCACCAAGGGAAAGCTTAGTAGGGTTTCTTACCCTGGCATCTGTTAACTTATAATTTAAAAGTATTTTGGTGACTATCAATTCCTTTTAATTGCTTTCTTTTTGTGTAATGCTTTATATTTTTCTGTATCTATTTAAAAACATTATTCTGAGAAGGGTTCCATAGGCTTTACCAGACTACCATGACACAGAAAAAGTTAAGAATTGCAGCTACAGAGGAGAAATAAAAGAGGATCCTCCCTGAGTGGAGGGACAGTTTTTCCTTTTTTTTTTTTCATTATATCCCTGTGCACAGTACATAGTCATCTCTTTATAAATCCTTGTTGATGGACTGACTCGTTATTGCTCCTTGTTCTGCCCTCTGAGAAGAGTAAGTAAATCTTCCTCAGGAGAGCAGTAATTTTGTATAATTTTAAATTTCAAATTTGAAGCATTTTTATAAATATGTTTTATTTAGTTGTATACAACTTTACCTTCCAATATATATCCATTTTTCATTTGTAATTATTTTAATACCTGGAGAAGGCCCTTGGGAAAACCCTAGTGGAATCTGTTGTGCCATTAACTTATGACAGGTAGTGATGTATTGAAAGTGCTTATTTGCAAAGTTTAACCAGTTTAATCTTATGGTGACTCAAGACCCAAGCAGTGTGAACAGGGCAAAAGGAGACATTTAAATAATTTTGTAAGTAAGTTATCATGTATAACTTTGGTGAAGATACTTTATTTTGAACTTAACTTTAAAGAATAACAAAAGCAGTTACATTTGCAACTCATTTTTCTTTAAAAACTGATATTTAGTATACAGCTAGGTATAACAATTTATCGGTTACTGTTTCCTTTTCAAGTTCCCTTACGTTGTCTTTGGCCATTCACCTTGTATTTGTGTATATAATTTCTTTTATTATTGTTATCTTCTGGTTCTGCCTTCTTCACTTTGCTTTATTTCATGAATTGAAGTATATTTCTTTGTACACCTTTCTTAATTGTATATCCACATGTAATAGTTTGCCCAGTCATCCACCAAATTATTTGACATTTAGATTGTGGCAAAGGCTACTTTTCATTCAGAATTAAAAAAAAAAATTGATGTTCTTATTTCAATATATTATTTCTTATGACAAGGCCTTTAGTTTTCTTGGGAAGTATAGAATAAGAAGTAGTAGGGAAAAGATTTCTTTTTGAAGTAATTCTTCATGTTGAAGTCAGATACATCCATTTGTGTTGCTGTGCAGTATAAATTTGCATGGAAATAATTCTTTCTAAATTTCTTCCCCACAGATAACATATAGATCCCCCCTTTTTTGGGGTGGTATCTCTATTTCATTTATGTAGGGAGTTACCTAGAAACCCTTCAACTTAAAATTTTAGTTTTAAAAAATTAAAAAATTTTAATAAAAATGAACATTTTAAGTTTTTTGTTGTCTGTGAAATCTGGAGCATAAAGGACTTGATTTGCCAGGGTCTCACAGGCAGCTTGTGATGTATCAAGAGTAGAACTTCTGAATCCAGTTTTTCCTGATACCTGAGAGGTGCTAACCTAATTCTTTAGTATCTTTAGAGTAGCATTTGTTTACATTAAAATGAATTAAAATTAAGAGGAAATTTTCCAAGCTTCACTTTTATGCACAGGTTTATGTTTATACATTATAAACTGGGAAGATAAACAAAACTGTGTAGTATTGTGTGATAGACACAGTGTGTCCACTGCAAAGAGCACCAGTTCTGGGCCAGAGGACCTATGCTATAATCCCACCTTGCATATTGAATAACTGGATGACTATGGGCAAGTCACTTGCTCTTCTAGAACATCATTTTTCTCATCTATAAGGAGATTGGACTTGATGACTTCAAAAACTCTACTCTCTGGACTTCAGTTTCTTCAGCTTAATAAAATGAGGGGGTTTCTCTAAAAGCCCTCCAATAGCGCTGATGTTTCTGATTTTTGGTCCTATGAAACTCTTAAGACCTGGTTACTGTTCAGTTTCTTGGAACTTTTTTTTTGTGTGGGAATGTGAATATACCACCAAAGCTTATTAGAAAAAAAAAAGTTGATTTATTTCTGATGGCTTGATGATGGGTGGTACAAGAGATATAAAGTATATATAAAGTAGTTTGCAAACTTTAAAACACTATGTGAATGTCAGTAAATTACTGTTTTTATTAGTGTTGTTTTTAACTTAGATTAATGGTATTATGTCTTTTAAGGGTAATTTCTAACCCTAATTCTGTGATCCTAATATCTTTTGGAGAAAACAAAGGGAAAGACTTTGGAGGACTTTTTTTTGGAGGGGGGAAGGCAAAGCAATTGGAGTTAAGTGACTTGCCCAAGGTCACATAGTCAATAAATGTCAAGTGTCTGAGTCTAAGGCCAAATTTGAACTTGGGTCCTCCTGAGTCCAGGGCTGGTGCTCTATTCACTGCTCTACCTAGCTTCCCTAGGAGTCCGAGGACTTCTAAATTTCAGTGAAATTCTCATTTCTGTCACACTCTGATATGTTGATATATTGTGATTTCCTTTTTGATAGCTGAAAATAAAGGTACTTTGAGAGATGTTTTTTAAGATCTCATAAAATAAGTTTATCTGAAAGAATGTATAGGGTCTTAGCCTCTGAAAATAGACAATAGGAAGGTCAGTCCCCTCTTCCCCCCATCTTTCCCCTGTCCTGCTCATTTGTTTATTCTAGGAATGAGCAATGCACTAGTTTGATTTTCTAGTTTCTGACTTGCATGTTTTATTTGTAGAAAGGCAAATTTATGATAACTTGGTTCAATTATTATTAACTAGGGAACCCTTGATAGGAATCATGCTGTCAGTAGAATCATGGACAGAGTTCCAGATTCATTTAAAAACATGAGTGCTCCTTGCCCTTTTCCCCCTCCAGAATGCATTTGCAGTTATTATAGTTGGGGTGAAGGCTTGGACTTGATATTTCTATACTGATAGATTATAGTATATATAGGGAAAAGTAAATATGCGACTGCAGCAGACTAGAAAGCATATTTTAAAAGCATATATTCCAAAGGCTTTGAAACAACTTTGTCAGCCCTTCCTCTTTTCTGTCTTTTTTTGAAATTAAGAGAAAAATGGTGTTTTTATAGTGTATAAGGGAGCTTTTGGGGGTACATAAATGTAGGATCATTTTGGTGTACTAAAAATAATACAGTACTGATACATTTAAAAGCTTCTGGAAATTGTTGACCCAAAAATCATATGTATTTTGACAATTCCGTTATGTTGAAGTTTGGATATTAGGTCTGTTGCTTAGAAATGTATGATTTTATTTGAGCCAATGTATCTGTGCAATGAATGCCATTGTAACATAGTGATGTGTGTGTGTGTGTGTGTGTGTGTGTGTGTGTGTGTGTGTGTGTATGTATGTATGTATGGTAAAAGTACTTAGGCTTCCTTAGAAACAGTGATTTATTGATCTGGTGAAAATCAGTTCACTGTATTTGTGAAGTGTTCTTTTGGTTCTTTTTTACATAGCAGAAGCTAGAAAGTATTTGATTCCATGTTGAGTGAAAATGGTCAAGCCCTTCCTTCAGCAGTTACCCTTCAGATCATTCCTACCTCTAGCTGTTGAATGTTGCACAGGCATTATGATAACCATCCCACAGCCAAGGAGAATGTGATACACAGATGCAGGATCTTGGGAGGTAGAAAATTTAGATGTGATATCTTCCTTATGCCTCTAATGAGTTCAGCATCTCTCATACTTTACAGTTCACTGCTGTAAAGTTGGGCTCAGTTTCTGTTTTGCACCCCGACTCCTGCACATCAAGAATGCAATAACAAGCAGCATACTCATCATACTGAAAGTCTGTCACCTGAAGAAAAATTGTAGGATACTGAATAGAACCATGGAGTTCAGCATAATTACTCTTGTGTAATTGGTGGAAGTTATCTCAGTTTATGAGCTAAAATGATGGTATTGGCTTTTCTAGTGCCTTCTAGTGAAACTGCCATATATGCTATGTTAGGGAACAGGTAATACATAGCTTAGACCTTGTCTTGAGGTAGGCATTGTTATTTGAAGTGCTTTAACAATCTTAGAGTACTATGTAATTGCCATCTACATCTACTAGTCCTACTACTGCTGCTACTGTGATGACTTCTTGTAATCATAGAATTAGAATATTAGCACTAGAAAGGGCCTTAGTGTTCATGTCGTTCAGTGCTGTGAGAAACGTGCTCGCCTTAAACAAAGATCAATACTTGTTGTGAAATCTGGAAAGCTTTTATTAATTTTTATGTTCATTTACTCCAAATGAATGGGTAGTTCCCAAGGAACGCTACAGGAAGACTACAATTTGTTCAGACCAGTGCAAGCCCTTTACACTGTTCCAAGTTTGAACTTCTGCCTTACCATCCATTGACTAGAATTCTCTTGAACACCTCACTTCATGCTCTCCTCTCTGATAAGCTTCCCCTCAAACAGCTCATCAAGCCTGCACAGAAGTTTCTGACCTTTTACCTGGTCATGCCAGGTCATAACTCTGCTTTCACTTAAAGCTGAGAGGAGTTTTAGCCCTGTGAAAACAAAATTCCTTCTTTATATATCAGGAACCTGGACCTTAGACAGGTAGAGTGATTTCTTTTTTTTTTTTTTATTACTATTTTATTTTTTCCCAATTACATATAAAGACAATTTTTAACACTAAATTTTTAAAATCTCGAGTTTCAAATTTTCTCCCTCCCTCTCTTACCACTTCCCTACATAAGATGATAAGCAGTTTGATATAGGTTTTATATATTTATATATATACATATATATATACACACACATACATATATATGTATACACACATATATGCAATCATGTAAAGCATATTTCCATATTAGTCATGTTGTAAAAGAAGAAGCAGATGAAAAGAAAAAAAGGACATGAAAGAAATAAAGTGAAAAATAATGTACTTCAATCTGCATTCAGACTCCATCAGTTCTTTCTCTGGACATGGATAGCATTTTTCATCATGAGTCCTTTGGGATTACCTTCGATCATTGTATCACTGAGAATAGCCAAGTCATTCAGTGTTGATCATTGTACAGTATTGCTCTTACTGTGTACAATGTACTACTCCTGGTTCTACTCACTTCACTTTGCATCAGTTCGTGCAAGTCTCTGCAGGTTTTTCTGAAAGCATTCTGCTTGTCTTTTCATATAGCACATGATTTCTTTTAGATTACATATTTGGTCCCTATGATAGAAATAAGGCCCTTGGTTTTGGTAAGATAGTATTTTTTTTTTTTTTTTTTACAATTCCATTGAAAAAGGCTTCTGTCTTGACTTAGGGGGACAGGTGGTGTGTTGCCTATTTTTGAGTTGCAGGAAGTAGAGGTACAGAAAACGTGCTTAGACAGGGCTATGCTGTAAGTTAAGGACTACACCCAGGACTGACATTTAGAAATTTAGCCTTCTCTGGCTATTAGATGCTATTGTTGGTTCCTAAACAGTATTTTGAACATCCTTGCTTTAGCCATATGTCTTCCAAATTTTCCTTAAGAATTTTATAAGTTTTGGGTTCCAGGCTCTATTTTATAAAGAGGAATAATGTGGACGTTATTTTGAATTTGCTTTCTTTACTTCTCTTTTTATTGGTCTGAAGCTACCACTGGCATGAACTCAATAGGGATTGTGAAACTTTGCGTCTCATCTCTGAATTAAGCTTTTTTGTGTGTATGTGTTTGACAGGTAAAAGAAAGTCAAGCCGTGATGGATATCTATGACCCCCAGACCTTGGGAGTTATGGTGTTTGGTGGATTCATGGTCATTTCAGCCATTGGAATCTTCTTGGTATCTACCTTCTCCATGAAGGAGACATCCTATGAAGAAGCCCTAGCCAATCAGCGTAAAGAAATGGCGAAAACTCACTATCAGAAAGTGGAAAAGAAAAAGAAGGAGAAACCTGTGGAGAAGAAGGGACGGGCAAAGAAAAAGGAGGAGAAACCCAATGGGAAAATACCTGAACCAGAATTACTTCCCAATGTAACTGTCATCTCCAAAGACCTCATACCTGAGAGAGGAGTGTTGGTGGCTCCCATTGTGATAGAACCGATCAATATCAAGCGTTCTAAATCTCCAGTGACATCAGCAGCAGTACCACCACCAAAAGCAGGAGCAGCATCACCTCCACCAACAAAAGGAGGAGCAGCAGTGCAGCCAGCTAAAGGAGCAGCAGTGCAGCCAGCCAAAGGAGGAGCAACTGCACAGCCAAGTAAAGGAGCAGCAGCAGTGCAACCAAACAAAGAAGCAACAGTGCAGCCAACAAAAGGAGGAACAGTGCAGCCAAGTAAAGGAGCAGCAGCGCAGCCAAGTAAAGGAGCAGCAGCACAGTCAAGTAAAGGAGCAGCAGCGCAGCCAAGTAAAGGAGCAGCAGCGCAGCCAAGTAAAGGAGGAGCAGCAGCGCAGCCAACAAAAGGAGGAGCAGCAGCGCAGCCAAGTAAAGGAGCAGCAGCGCAGCCAAGTAAAGGAGCAGCAGTGCAGCCAAGTAAAGGAGCAGCAGTGCAGCCAAGTAAAGGAGCAGCAGTGCAGCCAAGTAAAGGAGGAGCAGCAGTGCAGCCAACAAAAGGAGGAGCAGCAGCGCAGCCAACAAAAGGAGGAGCAGCAGCACAGCCAAGTAAAGGAACAGCAGTGCAGCAAACAAAAGGAGGCACAGCAGCAGTGCAGCCAAACAAAGCACAATCATCGAAAGGAGCAGCTGCAGCATCGCAACCAACCAAAGCAGTGCCACCACAAACAAAAGGAGCAGCAGTACCACCAGGAAAAGCTGCAGCTGTGGCTGTGCTGCCATCACCTCCAGTGGAGCAAGGGGCAGCAGCACCATTAGGGAAGCGGGCAGCACGGGCAGCAAGAGCGGCAGCAGCCCAGGCAGCAGCAGCCCAGGCGGCAGCAGCCCAGGCGGCAGCAGTGCAGACAGTACTGGTACCACCAACCTCACCAGAAGGGGAAGGGGCAACAGCACCAGCACCATTAGGGAAGCGGGCAGCGCGGGCAGCGAGAGCAGCAGCGGCAGCCCAGGCAGCAGCAGCAGAGGCAGCCATGCCAGCATCACCAGTGGGGCAAGGGGCAGCAGCACCAGCACCACTGGGGAAGCGGGCAGCACGGGCGGCTCGGGCAGCAGCAGAGGCAGGAGCACAGATAGCACCAGTGGGGCAAGGGGCAGCACCAGCACCTCTGGGGAAGCGGGCAGCACGGGCAGCTCGGGCAGCAGCAGAGGCAGCAGTAGCAGAGGCAGCAGTGCCAGCAGTACCAGCTTCACCAGCGGGTCAGGGGGTAGCAGGACCAGTGGCATCTGGAGGACAGGCTGCAGCAAAGGCAGCTCGAGCAACAGCAGCAGCCCAGGCAGTACCAGTGGTGCCATCATCACCAGCAGGGCAAGGTTCATCAGCCCCAGCAGCTTCAGGGGGTCGGGCAGCAGCGAAGGCAGCTCGAGCAGCAGCAGCAGCAGCAGTGCAGGCAGTACCAGTAGTGGCAGTGCAAGTAGCACCAGTAGCAGCTGTGGTAGCAAGTGCCCCTGCACCCTTGCAAGGGCAGCCTGCTTCCTCCCCTAAGGAAAAGAGGAAGAAGGAAAAGAAGGTGGCAAAGGTTGAACCAGCACCCAGCCCTGTGGTGAGTTCCATGCATGTCCTTTCGTCCAAGTCCTCAGTGCTTGAAGCTGCTCCCAAAGAAGTCCCTGTGGTTGCGGTTCCTCCTGTTGGCACAAAGACCAGTGCCTCAAAGGCAGAAGTTATTGTCAACCATGAGGAGCCAAAGCCCGAAGCCCCATCTAAGAAGAAATCTTCCAAGAAAAAGAGTGAGCCAAGTAAGCCTCTGATTTCTTTATCAGACTGGATTAGTAAACCATCCTAGTGAGTAGAGGGATGTCCTCTAGGTTTTCTATTCATTATGGCTCTTTATAAAAGCCCTAGTCAAATGATGAGAATTAGTGGTATATTTTCTTGCATTTAGTGTTGAAAATGCACAGTCCCTCAAATAGTGTTTGATTATAGATTTATTTGTTGGGGGTTAGGGAAGGGATGGGCTTTTAAGTTTTTAAAGGAGAAAGTTGGTGCAGATTTATTTGGTTAAGTTTTCTCCCTAATAATTTAATGGGAGGGGAGAAAGGGTAGTAATTTGATCTCACTTGTTCTTTTATTGTGTTTTTATACAGAGATACGTCCAGAGTATTCTTGTTTCAAATTCTCTAAGTTGATTCAGTAGCTACTTTACTTAAAGTATTTTGACAGCCATTTGTTGTCATGTTTAACTGTTTTATTTGAAATGAGATTCTTATAAGGAATATGAAATATTTGGAAAAGCAGCAAGTAGTTTAGGACATCTTTGTCAGCTAAATTTACCTGATACTTTTGTCTGCTTTATTTATGTTCACAGCCCCCACTTTTGAGGTTTCCAACATCATAGTAGACAGTCACATCACAGACACAGTCACATTTCATTTATACTATTGGATCTGTTTGCATTGTGGGTAAAAATTGTAGATTTTTCAGAGTTGAAAAGGACCTCATGGGTTAGACCAGAGAATGAATACCATCTAATTAGTGTTCCAGACAAATCCATCCTCTGCTTGAAGACCTCAGGACTAACAGGAAACTGAGATGGCCCATATGATTTTTTGGACATCTCAAAATTTAGCCAATATTTTCCTCCCTGTAGCTTCTGCCCATTGTTCAAGATTTCTTCTAAAGCCAGTCTGACACTCTTCTTTATGACAGTCCTTCAGATATTAGAAATAAATTTTTTTGCCTCTGCCAAGGCTTCTGTTCTTCATGCTTAATGTTTTCAGTTTGTTCAACCAGTACTTTGTATAATTAGTTTTTAGTTCCTTCATCATGGGAAGCACATCTATGTGCTTCCTCTATATTACTGTCATTCTGTACTTGTGTAGTTTTTTTTTTAACATAAGTCTTGAAATTTAGTGTGAATCTTACTGTCTTTTTACCTTTAGTTTACTCTGTCATCTTTTGGAACCCTGATTCTGTCAATAAGTGGATTAACTAAACTTCCTAGCTTCACATCTTCCATAGACTTGATAAATAGATCATTTATGCTTTTGTCCAAGTCATGAATTAAGTCTCTGCAGTGAGTTTAAAAATGAATGACAGGGGACCCCAAAGTCTTCTGGTATTCCACTAACAACTCCCTCCAGGCTGACATCACTCCATCAGTATCACAGCCACAGAGTCGTACAATCACAGTGTCAGACCTGGAAGAGACCTCAGAGAATATCTTGCCCAGCCCTGTCATTTTACTGATCAGGAAACTGAGGCTGAGAATGGTTGATCTGCCCATGGTTAGGGAATTAGTTAGTAAAAGGGAAAGTTGGCTAACCCCCCATCTAGTGCTTTTTCTCTTTTTTATTTTTTAAAGTACAAACTTTATTGATGTTTCCCAGGTTTTCTCCTTTCCCCCCCAAAAAAACTTCTGAACAAAGCTAAGCAAGAAAAATAAACTCATTGACTGAATCTGGAAACAGCATATATCTCTTTTCGTCATTTTAGTCTATCATCTGTCAAGAAGAGGGAGGCATCAATTCTCTAAAGTCAAGAGTGATTATAGTTCTGATGTCTTTGTTACTTTCCTTATATTATTGTAGGTAATCATCTAGATTATTCTCCTGGTGGTTCTCCTTGGTATTAGATCAACCCTTTCTAAATTCACCTAACAGTATTTTTCGGTTCACATTGCTCTTTCTGGTCCATAAGGATAATATGAGAGGCTTTATTAAATAACTTGCCGAGATGAATTAATCAGCCATCATTTATTAAGCACTTACTCTGTGATAGGTACCCTACTAAGTATTAGGGAAACAAGTACAAAGAATGAAACAGCTTACATTTAATGGGGGGGGGGGGCGGGAAGAGAAGAGAATTAGTAGGTATTTGCAATATAAATATAAATAAAAACAAAATAGATAAGCATGAAGTATTCTTAGAGGGATGACACTAGCAATTACAAGGATGAAGAAAGGCCTCATGTAGAAGGTGATAATTGAGCTGACTCTTAAAAAGAGGAGCTCTGAGGCAGAGGAAAAGAGGGAATACATTCCAGACTTGAGGAGGAAGGTATGGTGATGAGAGATGTAGTTTTGTTTGTGAGATGAGGCCAGTTTGGTTGGATCATGGTGGGGAGGGAGGTTGGAAAGATAGGCTGGGGCCAGGCTATAAAAGACTTGAAAATCTAAGTAGAAAGGTTTGTATTTTATCCTGGTGACAATAGAGTTCCTGGAGTCAACAGTAGAAGGATTTATAATGGTTATATCTGCACTAAAGGAAAAATCACTCTAGAAGTTATATATAGGATGGCCTGCAATGGAGAATACTTGAGGTCAGCCAGTTAGGAGACTTTTGAAATAATCTGGGAAAGAGTTGATGAAGATCAGAACTGAGGTGTTTGCTGTGGAAGCGGAGAGAAAGGGATTGGCTGCAAGAGGTACTGTGAAGGTAGAAACCAGCAGGATTTGGCAATTTTTTGGATATGTGTCCTGAGGGAGTGAGAAGTTTATTGAAAGTCTAGAATAATGCTAAGATTATGAACCTGTGACTGGAAAAATGTTGGTGCCTTCAATAGAAATAGGGAATTTTAGAAGAGTGGAGAGTTTGGGGGAAAGATGAGTTCAGTGTTGACATTTTGATTGGGACTAGATATGTAGAGCTAGGAGACATTTGCATAGAGATATGGCAGTTGATGAAACTATTAAGATTTGTAGAGGAAAAGAATAAAAAACAACAGGGGTGAAGGGATTGGAAGTCTTGATGAGGGTGAAAAATAGATTTAGGAGGCATAGGAGGAGGGATGTGGAGTGGTAGGAGATTATGGTCAGGTAGCGCAATGTCAGAGTTTCTAATAAAGTGCGGTTGATGATGAAATGTAGTGTGTTATCATTCCTGTGTGTGACTGAGGCTGAGTGAAGTAGGTCATGGGATTTAAAGAGGTTAAGGGAGTATCTATGTAAATATTAAAGTTTTTTAGTACAAGAGCAGAAATTTGTGAGGAAAGGAAGATGATGAGGTCTAGGTACTAAACTCCTTGAGGAAGGAGGGAGAATGATTTGGGGGTATTCGTGATATACCACTGCCACCATAATTTATGCTTGATTGATCGGATTTATTGGAGAAAACTGGCTGAGCGATGGAGTTAAAGGGAGAGTCTGTAAGTGACAGTGGGAAGTAAGGAGTAGTCAAGTCCCACTTTCCAACC
The DNA here is from genome assembly GCA_023548195.1 of Bettongia penicillata ogilbyi. NCBI lineage: Eukaryota > Metazoa > Chordata > Mammalia > Diprotodontia > Potoroidae > Bettongia > Bettongia penicillata. The sequence goes on from JAJHZJ010000442.1 coordinate 4,250,376, forward strand.
CCTGTGTACGTTGGGAGTGTGTGAGAGAAGTTAGTGTTGAAGAGGATAGTCAGGGAGGCAGCATCATCAGAATGGAGTCAGGTCTCAGCGAGTCCTACCAGATGAAAAGAATGTGAAGTTAAGAGACCCAGGATGAAGGGGAATTTGTTCATTACGGAATAAGGATTCCAGAGGAAAATCAAGATATGTTGTATTCACACTATTCCCCAGGTTTGGTAGTCTAGCAGCTGAAGAGAAAAGAAGGCAATGATTGTTAGTTTGGAAGGACTTGTTCTTAATGAATCTCTGTGGGCTCATAGTGATCACTGCTTTCTTTCCCAAATGTTCAGAGACCATTTATTTTAGAATTTTAACAGGGATTCACATTATGATCACTGGCCTGTTATCTGCATCTACTTCCTTCCTCCTTCTGAAAATCAGGATGATGTTTGCATGTGTTCAGTCTTGTGGCAAGGTTCCTGTTTGTCATGAGTCTTCAGAGATTGCCAACAACATTTCAGCAGTTAGTCGCAATCTGCAATTTCTTTTTAATACCTAGGGATGAAGCAAATGACATGAGTTAATTGGAAGTATCTAAATGCTCTTACCACCTCTTTATCTTAGATTTTAATTCCTTTTAACCATTGTAAGAAAATGCTTTCTGGCTTGAAGATCATTCTCCTTAAAAAAGAAAATAGAAGCAAAATAAAATTGAGTAGTTTAGTTTTCTTTCTGTTGTCTGTCAATCATTATGATGTCCTCTGATGAAATTCTGTTTGTAAAGTGCTTTGAAAACCTTAAAAATGCTATGCAAATGTGTTATCTTCCCATCCTTCCCCTTCCCTTGTTTTTGTCTTTACCATTTATCACTCTTAGGTCACATTCGGCATTCTGAACACTCTTGTCAGGATCTTGCAATAGGTATTTTAGGATATGTGTACATATGCCCTTTCAGAATGCAAGTTTGTCAGCACACACATAATATCTCTGTGTCGCCACATTGGTCTTTTTAGACACCTCTCCCCACCCCCTCTTCTTCCTCATCTGAATCTATTGTGCCTATGTTGCCAGAATATTGTTCCTGAGATTCTCCCGTCCTTCCTGAACAAACTTTGGATTTTTGAGTCATCAGCTCTTCTCTATTCTTTTGATCTCTTTGATATCATTTTCTTATTATCCAATGAGATTCCAGTAGCTTTTACCTACTGACCTTCAGGACTTGATCCATTTTCCTTAATGAGTTCGGTCTCTGGCTAAGTCTTTCTCTTCTTCCCAACCCCAGTCCCTAATACTGGAGGATTTCAACATAAACATTGATGCTCCCTTAAACACCTTATCCTCCCAATTCCTCCACATAATCATTTCCTATGACCTCTTCCTGCACCCCACCTAGGTACACATGAGATAGGCCCAGACATTTGATCTTGCCATCACCCACAAGTCTTTCCTGAGTTTCAGAGTTCATGAACTTGCACATTCCTTTAGCTGGTCATAATCTATTGTCATTACACTTCCCCTTCTGCCTAGCAACTCTTGACTTTGTTCTTTAGCCTCACACTCTTTTAACCTCCAATCCTTCCATCCTTCAGCACTTTCCCAGGTCCTCATGCCTCTACCTAATATTTTCTCTTCCCTTCTCCATCTTGATGATTTGGTCAACCAGTTCTTCTCTAAACTTTCCTCTTTTCTTTATTCACATACTATTGTATTGCTGATCTTGCTCTGCCAAACCTCATTTTTGGATCATCCCCACCCTCGGCTGCCTTTGTTGGTACTCACATGCTGCCAAATAAAACTGGTGAAAATCACCAGTATCTACAGAGTACACTACAAATTTATGTCACATAATCCCAACTGAGTCCTCACTGCAGCAAGGCAATCCTTTTATGTTCCGGTGACTGACTCATTATCCCATTCCCCACAGTGGGTTTTCCAAACCTTTTCATTCCTCCTGAAGCTTCCCATGGCTTTCCCTCCCTTCTCTGAGAGTGAGTACTTTGTCTCTTACTTCATTGAAAAAAAAAAGAGCCTTTTACTAAGAACTCCCTTTTATTCTCTCCTCTCCACATCACTCAGTTGCCTTCTGCCACTATCTACTCCTTCACCCATCTTAAATGAAGAGATGACTCTTGGCCTGGCCAAGGCACCCTCCCTCAGAGTGCACAAGTCATCCGGTCCCTTCTCATCTTCTTTAACAGATTTCTCCCCTCCTGTGTTCGTACTCTCTTACTAGTCTTCAGTTTTCCTCCCTGTCTCCTGGCTACTTCCTTACTGCCTACAGGAACATCTATACTATCAACATACTCTATCCCCAATAGCTATTTTTCTCCTGTTCTTTTTTAAAAATTTAATTTAAAATATTTTTTAGTTTCAGTTCCAAACTCTCTCCTGTCCTTTCACCCATTGAGAAGACAAGAAATATGATGCCTGTTATACATATGAAGTCATGCAGGGCATTTCCACTTTAGCTGTGTTGTAAAAGTGGGGGAAGCAAGAAAAATAAACATGCTTCATTCTGCACTCAGTTCATCAGCTGTCTCTGGAGGTCTCTCTCTTTTGTGATTAAACTCTTTGAAAAGGCTGTCTCTACAGTCAGTGTCTCCACTTCCTTTCCTCTCACTCTCTTTTTGACTCTACAGTCTGGCTTCCGACCTCGCCATTCACAGGACAGTGCTATCTCCAAAGTTACCAGTGATCTCTTGATTGCCAAATGGACTTTTCTAAATCCTCATCCTTGCTGCAGCCTTTGACACTGTTGATCACCCTCTTTTTTTTAATACTCTCTTCTCTCTAGGTTTTCGTGACACTACTCTCTCCTGGTTCTCCTACCTGTCTGACTGCTCCTTCTCAGTCTTCTTTGCTGAGTCTTCATCCTGGTCACTCCCGCTAACTGTGAGTGTCTCCCAAGACTCTGTCCTGGGTCTGTCCTCTCTTTTCCCTCTGTACTGTTGCACTTGGTAATCTCATCAGATCCCTTGGATTCAATTACCATCTGTGTGCTGATGTTTATATAGCCCTAACCTCTCTCTTGACCTCTAATCTCACATTAAAATGTTTATGACACATCCAGTTTGAGATGTCCAGTAGGTAGCTGGTGCCTGTTGGCTATGCTGATTGGATGTCCCATAGACATTTTAAACTGTCCGTGTTCAAAACTGAACTCATTAACTACCTCCTTACTTTTACATGTACAACACACTCCCTGTAGACCTATGCTTTTTCACTGGCTATCCCCCCCATGCTTGGAATGCTTTCTCTGCTCATTTCTGCCTCCTGGCTTCCCTGGCTTCTTTCAAGTCCCAGCTAAAACCTCACCTTCTACAAGAATCCTTTTGGTATCCCTCTTAATGTGAATGTCTTCCTCTGATTTTTTCCAATTTGTCCTCCATGTAAGTTCCTGGAAAATAGAGACTTCTTTTGTTTTTTCTGTGTCCCAGTATTTAACACAGTGCCTGGAACATTGTAGGCACTTAATGAATGCTTGTTCACTTAACTTACTTGTAAGGACAAGCTTTGTAATTTGGATGTGGAACTCATATATTTTCCCCAGCTGGATTCATGGCTTTTACCCTAAAGTTCCATCTATTGTCATTCTTAATATCCTCATGCAAATCTTTATGTTTCTCCTCAAATTTTTGGATCACTATATAGGAATATTTATTGTATATAGTGCATTCCCCTATCCCTTCTCTTCTTTCATTGCCATGTCTATTTCTGTTAATTTCATTCCATTTAATATCATTGATACCTGTAAAGTGTTTAGAGCCTTCATTTTCCTGCCGGTGTCTCCATGATCCCTAAGGATCTTTCCTTAGGGGGTTCCCTGTAACATATTAAATTCATGCCCTTGTGAGATGGTATTCCTCCCTATTTCTTATATCAAGTTATCCTCTATACTTGTTAACTGGAAAGTGTGAGAACTAACTCTTTCAGCCAGTGACCAATAAATATTGTTGTTTTTGGAAACATCATCAGATATGGAACCTGAGAAGCATCTTTTTCTGAAGAAGATCCAGATGCATTTTCTTTGGGAAGACTTTTGTATGCATCCTTTATCTCAGAAGTTCGCATGTCCTTCCCTTCTTGCACCACCCATTTCCACCTCATAGCCTCTTGACATTGATGTTGGCAGTTTGGATTCTCTCATCTTTTTTTTAACTCTTTATTTTTTTCTTACCCTTTGTTAGTTCTTCCTGCTGGGGAGTGCTTTGCATGATGGAGTACGTGCTTATTGTTTGTCTGTGGCAGAAGCACCAAAGTGATCCAACCTTTGCATATCCCTGAAATCATTGGCTACATTTGCATTCTTATCAGACTAAAGATCTTTGCAGTTTCTCCCAGGCAGACTTAGGAACCCTTGCTCTACCTCTCTTAGTCTCCCAGGGTAAACATCAGTAATTGGTAGATCCCTGCCTAAGCCCTAATTAATTAGCTTCATGCAAGCTGTAACTTCAGAGAGTAGAAATCTTTCAGTAGCCCCTCCAGAAAAATTCCGGATTCTCTTCCTCATTCCCTCCATTTGTTCTGTCTTCTGGTACCTGTCTGCTCCGTACTCAAATTCAGGAACCCTGGGTTTTTGTAGACTTCCTTGATTATTCCCTTGCCCTTCATCTCCCCATCTCCCAGATGGAAAGCAAGCCATTCTTTGAAGTCTTTTGATTGTCCACTACTATACTGTACCCTTGTTTGGTGGACATTTTAACCCTTTGCCTCCAGAAAAGCCTGTGAAATATAAACTCTCTGCTGTCTCCTGTTGCAGGTAACATCCGGAGTGAGATCACCCTGTGCTTTTTTTTTTTCTCATATTTCAGAAGAGTGGAGCCAGGGAAACTTCTGAGTCAGATCTTCTTAGTGCATCTTAATGATTTTTTTCTGACATAACTTCCTAAGACAGCAGATGGACCCACATTCAGATTTAAATACAGTAATCCCTTCAGGTTCACAGCAGGGTTATGTTCCTGGAAAATAACATGAATATAAAATCCATGAATATAGACACTAAAAGTGTATGAGAAAAAACAAATCTTAAGAATGAACACACGTTTGAACTGGTAGCTAGCAGTAGTCTCACATGTGTTCTTGCAACCTAAAGATCAGATTTGCATTTATAAGAGCTGCATTTATAAGCTTCACATTTTGGTAAGCCAAAGGATGGTTAAAAAAAAGTCTTCTCACAGAACTTCATCACCTCTCCTATAAACAGTAAATGACTTTGTTTTAAATATTTGTTTTGGAGTAAATTTTTAGTAGTCTTTTTAAAAAAAAAAACCTCTAAATTTCTTGGAGAATGATATGTTTTGTCTTGAAGAGGCGTTTGTGAACATTTGATTATTCTGTTTTGACTTGTTTTATATATATATTGCCCTTTAATTCACTTAACCTGGTGGCATCTATAAAATATCATAACCACCAAAGCAAACCTACATAGCCAATTGAAATCATGGATGACTAATCTGAGTATAGATAGTGTATTCTTCCTCTTTTGAACTCCTATAGTGCTCTGGTGTACTGTCTTATATGATAGTTATTGGTGGATGTTGATATTGATTTGAAAATTATAATCTAATGAGGAATATTGATTTTAATGTCCTCCCTCAAGCTACTTCAGGGCAAAGACCTTGTCTTATACATTTTTATGTCTCCTTTAGTATTTAACCTAGGACTGGGGTGGGGAAATTGTGACCTCAAGGACTCATGTGTCCCCAAGGCCACAGGTTCTCCACCACTGACCTAGGACATTTGTGTACTAATAAATAAATATCTGTCAAGTGAAGCAGTTCAGAATTTAAGAAGCCCTTAAGGCAAAGCCTATTTTTATATTATTCTTTTATTTTGTTTTATTGATATCTTTTGTTTTTATATCGTTGTTACCTCTTTCTTATCCAGTGAACCCATTTGTTGTAACAAAGAATAAAAAAGAAAGGGGAAAAAAAGCAGTTCAGCCACACTGACCTAATACATCACCTGAGTCTAAGTGTTTTGTACCTTTTTAATTCCACACTTGTATTGTTGTGGGCTTCCCCTTCCTCACCTCCACCTGTACAAGAGAGGGAGAGACATGTTCTCTTGTTTGGGGGCAAGCTTGGTGCTAGAATTACTCCCTTTTGAGGTTGATACATGTACACACTCACATTATATACATAGTTTTTATATATATATATATACACACATATTTATATATATAAATGTGAATAATATTAATATGTAAGTATAATATATGTACATAACTACTCTACATAAATTATTTTATACATTATGCATAACAATATATAACTAAAGTATATATGCTATATGTTAGTTAAAACATGTCGAGATTGTAAATATAGAAGTTATATATAAACTATAACGACAGTATACATATTATGTTAGTTATAGACATCATGTATAATATACCTATATATTATAAATATGTAAATTGTGTATATAACTAGTATCTACTACAATAGCTATAGTATATATGCTATATACAAATATCCTATAATTATATCTATATATAGTTTTATGTAATTATATATAAATGTATAGTTACATGCAGTATAACCCTCTATACACAGAGTTAGTTTTGCTTCTTTAAATTTACATTGTGTATATTGTTTTCCTGATTCTGCTTACTTTGCATCATTTTACATAAATTTTCACACATGCTATTTTTAAAAAAATATGCCCTCATGGTACAGAGGCATTGTTTTTATATGGATAGAGAAATGATTTATTTTTTTTTTATTATTATTTTTTTTAAATTTATTTATTTATTTAACTTTTTACATTCATTTTCACAAATTTTTGGGTTCCAAATTTTCTCCCCTTTTATCCCCTCCCCCCACCCCAATATCCCAAGCACTCTAATTTTCCCTATCTCCAATCTGCCCTCTCTTCTGTCATCCCTCCCTTCTCTTGTCTCCATCTTCTCTTTTCTCTTGTAGGGCCGGATGACTTTCTATTCCTCATTAACTGTATGTCTTCTTTCCTAGTTGCAACATCAATACTAAACAATTGTTCCTAAAACTTTGAGTTCCAAATTCTCCCCATCCCTCCCTCCCCACCCATTCCCTTTGGGACGGCAGGCAATTCAATATAGGCCATATCTGTGTAGTTTTGCAAATGACCTCCCTGATAGTCGTGTTGTGTAAGACTAACTGAATTACCCTCCATCCTACCCTGCCCCTCATTGTTTCTCTTCTGTCTTTTGATCCTGTCCCTCCCCAAGTGCTGACTTCACATTACTCCCTCCTCCCTTTGCCCTCCCTTCCATCATCCCCGCCCCCCCCCGCAATATCTCCTTCTCCCCCACTTTCTTATACTGTAAGATAGGTTTTCATACCAAAATGAGTGTGCATTTCACTCCTTTGTATAGTCAAATGTGATGAGGGTAAACTTCTTGTTTTTTGTTTTTTGTTTTTTTTTCCTCAGCCTCCTCTTTTTCCCTCCACTAAAAACATCTCCTACTTGTCTCTGAAATGACATATAGTTACCCCCTTCCATTTCCCCCTCTTTCCTCCCACTACATTTCTCTCTCACCATTTACCTTAATTTCTTTTAAGGTATGGTCCCATCCTATTCAGTTCAATCTGTGCTCTCTGTCTCTATATGTGTGTGCATGTGTGTATGTGTGTGTATGTGTGTGCATGCGTGTACATGTGTATGTGTGGTCCCACCAACTATCCAGATACTGAAAAGTTTTAAGAGTTACAAATATTGTCTTTCCATGTAGGAATGTAAACAGTTCACTTCTGGCAAGTCCCTTAAGACTTCTCTTTGCTGTTTCCTTTTTCATGCTTCTTCTCATTCTTGTGTTAGAAAGTCAAATTTTCTTTTCAGCTCTGGTCTTTTCATTAAGAATGATTGAAAGTCCTCTGTTTCATTAAAAGACCATATTTTCCCTTGAAGTATTATACTCAGTTTAGCTGGGTAGGTGATTCTTGGTTTGAGTCCTAGTTCCTTTGCCTTCTGGAATATCCTATTCCACGCCCTTCGATCCCTTAATGTAGAAGCTGCTAGATCTTGAGATATCCTGATTGTATTTCCACAGTACTGGAATTGTTTCTTTCTAGCTGCTTGCAAGATTTTCTCCTTGAGCTGGGAGTTCTGGAATTTGGCCACAATGTTCCTAGGAGTTTCTCTTTTTGGATCTGTTTCAGGTGGTGATCGATGGATTCTTTCAATACTTATTTTGCCCTCTGGTTCTAGAATGTCAGGGCAGTTTTCCTTGATAATTTCATGGAAGATGATGTCTAGGCTCTTTTTCTGATCATGACTTTCAGGTAGTCCCATAATTTTTAAATTGTCTCTCCTGGATCTATTTTCCAGGTCATTTGTTTTTGCAATGAGATATTTCACATTCTCTTCCATTTTTTCATTCTTTTGGTTTTGTTTGGTGATTTCTTGGTTTCTCAGAAAGTCATTAGACTCCATCTGTTCCATTCTAATTTTGAGAGAACTATTAAATTCAGTGAGCTTTTGAGCCTCTTTTTCCATTTGGCTCATTCTTCTTTTGAAAGCATTCTTCTCCTCATTGGCTTTTTGAACCTCTTTTGCCAATTGAGTGAGCCTATTTTTCAAGGTGTTAATTTCCTCAGCATTTTTTTGGGTCTCCTTTACCAAGGTATTGACCCGTTTTTCATACTTTTCTTGCATCTGTGTCATTTCTCTTCCCAGTTTTTCCTCCACCTGTCTAACTTGCTTTTCAAAATCCTTTTTGAGCTCTTCCAAGGCCTGAGCCCACCCGCCACCCCCCTGGGGTGTCTGGGGTACTGAGGCCCCGCCCTCCACGTCTTTCCCTGATGGCAAGAATATGTCCTCGTCCTCGCCATCAGATCCGAATGTCGGGATCATTTGCATTTGTTGGAAAAAACTCTCTGTAGTCTTATTTTTCTTCCCTTTTCTAGGCATTTTCCCAGCCAGTTACTTGACTTCTGAGATTCCTGTCCACCCCCGCCTGGATCCGTCCAGCTAGTGCTTGGCCTCTGAGATTCAAATTGGCGCTGGGGTGGGGGCAGAGCCGCCTCCCAGGCTGAGTTCCCTCAGGGGCTTTATGCTGAGACTTTCAGGAACGGAGCGGGTAGGGGCGGGGTGGGGGGCCTGCCTCCTAGGCTCAGTTCCGTCAGGGGCTTAATACGGAGGCCTTCAGTAATAGAGCGGGGTGGGGGTAGGGCCGTCTCCCAGGCTCAGCTCCCTCAGGTTGCAAAGACTTTCAGTAATGAAGATCCTGCCTGCTGCCGCTGCTGCCTCACCTTCCACCCACTCCTCTGCCTCCGCCGCTTCCTGCCCCCATCTCTGCCGCCGCTGCTTCCTCCCGAGGGGGCCCGAGTCATGGAGACGCTCCGCTCCCCTCCCCTAGCCCAGCTTTCTCTCTCACTGACCTGTAGCTTCTGTGGGCGGAGGGACTTTCCCGGCTGCCGGGGCTCTCCTCGGAGCTTCCGTCTCTGAAGCCTGCTCCGGTCAGCTTCTCTGGGGCCGCGGCCAGGGCAGCGTTGGGGTGGGGTCCGCTTTCTGGGGTGCGACGGACCCCGGGGACAGCTCTCCAGGGCTCACTGGAACGGAAATCTCTTCCCCTATATTTATGCACCCCCTGTAGTGATTCAGAATTTATGGGGATCTCTTTTTACCTTAATTCTATGGGTTGTGGGTTCGGAGCTCGTAAACGTGCATCCTTCTACTCCGCCATCTTGGCTCCCTAGAGAAATGATTTAAAGGTAGGAACCCTAGGAGAGAGATAAATGAACACTTGTCTGAATGGAGAATTTTACAGAGTGAGGTTCCCTGGGGGTTGGTTCTGGGATTTGTCTTGCTTGAATAGATCTGAGATGTCCTTGGTTTGGGTCTTCATCTCTATTTGTGTAGCTGGCAATGTATCCATGCCTTCTCCTGTCCCCTTCTTGTGCACTATATAGTTCCCTCAGAAGATTTACTCAGTGCATTAGATGCCTTTCACTTGGTCACTTTACATTGCATGAGTTTTGGGACAGCGTATGGGTAATCCATCTGTATCCTAGTGCAGTGGTAGGGAATTTTTGGCCTTGAAGTCACATGTGGCCTTCTAGATCATTTAGTGCTGCCATTTGACAGAACCCAAATGCAAGGATTCCTTTCAAAGACCATATGTAAGGATCTAGAAGGTCACATGTTGGCCTCAAGGCCATAGGTTCACCTACCCTGATGTAGTGGAGTAATATGCTAGACGTGATGTATGTTGGGAGGAGGGACCAGGGAGACTGGCTTTCTCCGTATCTAGCCCAGGAGGGAAATGCAGTGGTCATTCACAGGCCCAGTCTCAAAACTTTAATACTTCATTATCAACCTGGGCTGATCCACTCCTTCTCAAACAGTCTGTGAGCCTCTTGCTTTCAGGACCTCACTCTCTTGGTGCTCACCTTAGTGTGAGCTTAGTTCTCTGCAGCCCAGGAGATGCTAGCCTCAGTCTCTCTAGCAGCCATGATTATAGAAGTGCACCTCCATGTGCCCAGGTTTCCTCCATCCTGAAACCCTGACTAGATCCTATCATTCTCTCTAGATGTTTTATCATCCTGTATTTCCATCTATTCTCAGCCACTCTTTGAAAGAAGCAGTCTAAGCTTCTCCAGTTCTTTCCCATCACTCCGTTAAAACTGTCCTCTTAAATTACCAGTGATCCTGGCATTGTGAAATCCTGATTCCTTTTTTAGTCCTCGTCCCTTTTAGCTAGTCTTCTCTATGATAGTGTTGACCACCATGTTTTCCTGCGTATTATCTTCTCTGGGTTTTTGTGACCCTGCTTACTTGTGGTTTCTGTCCCATTGCTTCTTCTCTCTTGCTGGATCATAATCCTCATTCCCTGCACTTGGTGAGGTTTTTTTTACCCAAAGCCTCCTTCCTAGGCCTTCTCTTTTCTCTTCACACATTCTCACTTGGTGACCTCATTAGCTTCCAAGGGTTCAATTATCATCTCTATGCAGATGAATCAAACCTATTTATCTCTACCTGGTCTCTCCTGAATTTAAGTTCCATTTCACCAACTGCCTATTAGATATTTCAAATTGGATGTTCCTGGGGGTATCTTCAACTCCACAAATCCAAAACAACTCCTTTATCTTTACCCCCCAGCCCACCCCTCTTCAGAACTTTCCTTTTACTCAGTCAGTGGCACTACCATCCTGTCAGTAACCAAGACTTCAGTCATATTTGTCATGTTGGATTTTCTGTTCTCACTATACATGTTCAGTCAGTTGCCAAATCCTGCAGTTTCTCTTTCCATAGCATTTCTTGCGTAGGTCTGCTGTCCACTTGCACAAATCACCATGTAGTTTAGAGCTTCTCCATCTTTTGCCTAGACTATTGTAATAGTCTCATTTGACCTCCCATCCTCTAGTCTTTCCCTGCCAAAGTGATTTTCCTAAAGTGTAGGAGTGACCATGTCACTCCCTCTGGTCAGTAAACCCTAGTGACCTTCTGTACCCTCTAGTATCAAGTATGAACTTCTCTGGCATTTAAAGCTCTTTACCACCTAATGCCTTCTGGCTTCTACTCTGTCCCATGTACTCACTCTTGAGTCAAACCATATTGGCATCCTGCTTGGTCTTCCCTCCCACATAACCCTGCCTTCCCTCTGAGCCTTGACATTGTCTGCTCCCTCACATTTCCTTTTTGGAATCCCTGATTTCCCACAGGATTCAGCTCAATTCCTACTATATAAGAAGTCTTTCCTAGATACCTCCATCCCCAAGTTCCTTAGGGCCTTTCCTCTAACGTTGCTTTTTATCCGCTGTGTGTGTGTTTGTGTATTGTGTGTATGAATGTATGTAGCTTATCTCCTCATTAGACTTTAATCTCCTTGAAGTCAGGGACTGCTTTGGTTTTGCTTGGTTTGCAGTGTATACTACTATACTATGTACTATGTCTGGCACATAGTAGATACTAAATAAATCCTTATTGATTGACTGCTTTCACTTTACTGGGTGACCAATCCCCTCTTTTGTGATATCATATGTTTCTTGAATGATATCCCTCATGCTACTTCTTCCACATAAGTCATTATTTGAAATATCCTCTATCCTCCATGCAACTACTATGTATCTCTCCATTGCTTTTCATATCACTGTGAACTTTAGTTCTTGGGGTACTATAATGTTCTAACATTTGTACTATATAGCAATACTAGGAGACCATTTGAATTGAAAAGATGAACTTTGGCAGTGAGACAGTTTTAAATCATTTAAAGCACTACAGTTACCCAAATGCAATCGAGTATAGCCCATTCTTTTCCACCATTTTAATTCCAGGCCCAAATCATTGTCCCTTTGTGGTTTCTGTTATACCCACACACATAGACACATAATACATATATACATGCTTGTCTGTGTGTATATATACAGTATATGTATGTATCCTTAATAGACTGACTTTCCAAGTACATGTCATAGGATGGACATTTTTCATCTATTTAATTATTTCTGTATATATTGTTAGGTCAATTTTTTTGGATAACAATAGATAACTATGGTTCTAACTAGAGAGGTCCTATTACAGTCTACAGCTTGATGCATTTAGCATATTAACTACAAGTAGAAGCATCTAGAAGATACTGTGATATAAAGGGAAAACTTTTTCCCTTACTAGGACATCTTCCTTGATAGTTGTGAGTACCTTTATCAAGGCTTACTTCTATGGATGTTAACAGTGAGCCTTTCCCCAAGCTTCCGTAGAGTTATTTTTAACCTTTTGTTTTATAAGTCAGCACTACTGTTAATCTCCACCATCTTCCTCTCTTGTTTTTTACAAATGGGATTGTATTCTAAGGTGGTGCTGCCCTTGGCAACCATACATGGTTGCTGTCTGAAGAGATTTCTGGGGTCTTTTAGCCTCCTCATTATTGTGATTGTTTTATATCTGTTAAATACTGCAGGAAACAGTGATACTCTTATCATTTTCAGTTTCTCAATTTGGATGTCAGGTTGAAATTGTGTCTTTTTCTCATTGTTATCTTTCTAATTTGTTGCTAATTTTGACCTTTGCTTAGTTTATATCTTGAATAACTCCTACACGAACTACTAGTCACTTCCTATCTGTAGCCACTCTAATTTTGGTGAATCACAGAATTCTCTCTACAATATACCTGAGAAGTTGTGTAGTCTTTGCTTTAGCATTTGCTGTCTCTTTTATCTTCTCACTCTCTTATTGAAGAAAATACTCAAAGGCATGAGTCAATGAGCCTTTGACCACTTTTCATTTCTTAAACCTGAACCATATTTTACATCATTCTTTTCCCTGTCTTTCCTTGTGCCTGCCTTGGGTTTAAAGTTCACTGAGTGGCAAAACATATTGACTTGGTTTAGAGGGTCCTTTCAGATTGTTGGTAAAACTTCTCTACTTTTTGCTTTGCTGCAGTTGTATTTAGGAAGTGGTTATTTTCATGGTATTGTTGAACTCATCATGGTATTGATGGTAAAGTTTCCCCTTGAAATGTTATTTACAGCTCTTGGGTGCAAGATGAAATAAACTAAAGCTGCAGTTCCTTTGTTTACATCTCCAGTGTGAACCTAGGAGTATCTTCTCATTGAGCTACAACTCTTTGTCTTTTGATTTCATTTATCTTAAGAATGTCGGTAGTGGTATTATGTTAATAAATTATTTTAGAATGGTTTGATTCTTAGAATTCTATATTCTTTCTCCTTTCACTCTTCCATTATTCCTTCGGAAGTGGAAGGTGGCTTCATAGGGCTGAAGGCCTCCTCACACTATTTATTTATTTATTTATCTGTTTGTTTGTTTCATGAATTGCCATGGCCAAGAATTCATCCAGTGGTCAGTTCAATTCAGTAACCATTCGTATACTTCCTATTATATGCCAGGACCTCTACTAAGTGCTTGGGATGGAAAAATAAAAATGAAATAATCTGTGCTCTCAAAGAGCTTACCTTCCACTGTAATATAAATAGGTATGTAAATATAAGGTAGATTAAAACAAATAATTTAAGGTGAGCAGGGCAGGGCGCTAAGAACTGGGCTGGTCAAATGATGGCTTGTAGAGGATATCGCTTAGGATGCTAGGATCTTAGATTTAGTTATAAAAGACCTGAGGCAATGGAGTCCAACTCCCTTATTTTACAAATGAGGAAACTGAGGTAGAGGAGTTAAATGATTTGCTCAGAGCAACATGGCTAGTAAGAATTTGAACTTGGGGCTTCCCGGTGCCAGTGCCAGCACTCTTATCCCGTACACCAGAGGTATCAAACACACACTCTACAACACTCACAGGTTTGGCACTCAAACCAGATTAAAATGTAATTGTGAAATATTTAACAAAATAAACAAAAATACAATAAACACAAATAACCTGAATATGTGGTTTTCTAAGTCAGTATGTACCCACAGGGATCCTTATTAGTTTAGTGGTCCTAGTTTCTATTTGAATTTGACACTATTGCCTTACATCACTTTGTCTCATCAAGAAAGGTATTGGAAATTTAAAAAGAAAAATGACCCTATAATTAAGTAGAGATACAAAATTCCAAAGCCATGATAAGGTGGAAAAAGGTTCCCCCCCATTTTCAGTTTTGTTTTTGGAAGAGAATTTTGCTCAGTTACAACAAACATGTAATATTTTTTTTTTCAAATGAATGAAAATTTTTTAAATTTAAATGAATGAAAAGCCTTTATTAAGTATCAAGCATTGTGCTAAGCACCAGGGACTAAATACAAAGTCCATGCCTTTGAAGACCTTACATTCTAATGGGTGTAGACACTGCTCATATGAGATTATATATCTAGCCTACTATGCACAAGCCACTGTATGAAGTACTTCGGAGAATAAAAAGGTGGGTAGAACATGGTCTATTCTCTCAAAACTAATAGTCCAGTAAAGGTTCCAGATTGTGAAGAGGGATTGAATTTTGCTCAGCACCTCATAGAGAGCCTTCACAGGTTTTGGGCAAAGTAGTGATGTGATTTAGGTGTATACCTAAACAAAAAAGAAATCTAGCAAAGGAACTTGGAATGAGAGAAGAGGAAGTTGAGATGGAAAGACAATAGTATAGGATATTTACTCTGTCTGTTGATAGCTGATATTTATATAACACTTTGAAATTTTCCCAGAGCTTTATGTGTCTTCTTTTTGCTTGGGTGGTAATGAGGGCTGGTGCCAAAGTGATATCAGCGGGAATGGAGAAGAGATGGATAGGAGAAAGATTGCAACTATTTAATTTAATTAATACAACAAACATTTAGTAAACACCTGTAGTGTGTAAGTTGCAGTTTCATTAACATCTTTCCTTGAGGGTTCCTGTTAGAGACAGAATTTTGGGTTGGATGGGATGTGACTTTGACAGTTTTTATAAGAAGGAAATCTTGTAGCCTTGGCTTTAGGTGGGTTTATAATCGTGAACTGAACACTGAGTCTTGGAGGTGGAGAGTAAAACTTCTTTTTTTCCATTCCCTCTGTTTCTCCATGATTCGAAACTTTCCATGATAATTTTTGTGAAGATTAACAGAATGCAAACATGAAATCCATAAGAAAGATACTCTACAACTCTGCCAGTAGTCTTTGGATTATCCACCATTCTTTTTACCCACCTCTTGGTTTTATTCTAATCATGTCTCAGTTGTTTGAGTTCTGTATTGACCAGTGTCTTCTCTGCTAGCCTTTCCTCAGTTTTTTTTTTTAAGCATTCAGCTTCATTGATTCCTGAGTATTATGGAAACTGAACTGGAGACTGAATGTATAATGAGGGACTAATAATAAGTTAACATTTATATAATGCTTTTAAATTTTGCAAAATACTTAATACTGGGAGGTAGGTGCTATTGTTATCCTCATTTTAGAGATAATGAAACTGAGGCTTGGAAAGGATAAATGATTTTGCCCTAGTAGGTGTCTTAGGTGGAATTTTAACGTCCGGTTCCTTCTGACATCAAGTCCAGTGATCTGCCCACTATGGTAGTGTCACACTGAAATAGAAACTAAGCCACTAAATTGTAAGTAAGGCTTGGATCCTTGCTGTCACATATTGACGTAGAAAAGTACATATTAACACTTTTTATGTTCTTTGTATTTTTATTTCTTCTGTTAAATATTTCTCAATTACATTTTAATCTGGCTCCAGAAGCACTCTGTAGTATATGCTGCTTCCTATTTTTAAAAACATTTTATAAATGGTGAAGCCCTATATAAATGTGACTTGCTATTATTTTAATGCTACTGATAATAATTACCACTGTTATTACAATTATTAAGTAATGACTGAATTATCTGTGTGGCTTGTGCGACCAGTCTCATTACTTTTAGTCATGCCTTGCACAAGTGTAGAATTTACTGTCAAAATCAAGTAAAACTACAAAATTAAAGTGGCATGTTTTTAATGACCCATTGTTGTTGTGCTACAGATTGGTAATTGGGCATCAATGGTAAGCAGTTCACAATAATGACTGTACTTTGTATTATTTTAGAATAACCAATTTTTTTTCCTCTTCTCATTTTGTTAATTCTTTATTATCAATAATCAGTGTCAGTGTCTGGTCCATAATTTTCCTCATTACTCACACATATATTCATTCCTTGGTACTTGAATCCTTAAAAGACAAAAGTCTTGGATCTGGCTCCCACCAAGTATTTTCTGTGTTCTTTTCCCCCATTCCCTCTCAATCTGATGAGGTCATTGAATAGCATATCCAATTACTTACCATTGCTTCTGGGTGTCCTGGGCTCCAGAATACTCAAGATCACAGATCCTTTGAACTTGGGAACCTATGGATAGCATACCTTGATGAGGAGACTTCATGACAAGAAAGAAAGAACTCAAATTGGGGGTGGCGTGGCACCTAACATGGGAGTGGATACAGTGAGGATAGAGAGGAGTATAGGAATATGGTGTGATTTGGTCTGAAGATAAAATTGTTGGGAGTCTCTAATGAGAACGGTAACAAAACTCCACATCAGTGTGTTTTGCTGTTGGTGGTTTATTTTTATCTGGATCTGTGATTTCACTGGTTTAGAAACTGGTGTAGACCTGAAGCTGTTCCTAGCCATGGATAGTCTTAGAGAGTTGTTTGAGACATCAGAGGATTAACAAGTGTGTGTCACAGATGTGGGGTATGAACTCAGGGCTTTCTGACAGAGGCTTGCTCTATCTTTCCACTAAATCACACAATCTTTATGAGGGTGCATCTTTATATTTCTGCATCTAGCCACAATCCATATTTATGCCAAATATCTCAAATCTTGCAAATTTTAAGTTATTAAAGCTTAAAATGTCACTAAGACTCTTGGGGGACACCCTTATTTAGTGTTACAGTATATGAATTTTTGAGTAGATTATTTCTCTTGATTAATTTTTTGGCTATTGTGAATCTTTCTCCTTATTTAATATCACTTTTCTTTTTGCTCTGAATAAATAATCAAGCTTATTGGTATTCAGAATTCTTAAATGACTACAATATTTGATTTTTATCCTGAGTTAGCCTCCTTATAGCCAAACAGGATTTTTTCAAGTTCCTATCAGCACTATGCCTTTATTGTTCTCTGTGGTAGAAAAGTTGTAAAATTAGAGGAAAGCAAGTTATAATTTCCCCCCTCGCTATTTAGATGTCATTGGTGTAAATTAGAAACTATACCCTGACAAGAACAATTCCTTGTTTGTTAGCACCAAAACTGAAAGCCAAGAGGTTTAAAATCATGATTACAAAGGGGGTAACTGACCAAGGACAGGATTCAGCTCTTAACCAGCATTAACTAGACTAATTTTACAGTCTCCAGGTGTCCAAAGTTTATTAGGATCTTGACTTAAGGAAATTATCTCCTTTTTCTAGGAAAGCTTATTGTTTTGCTGATTACCCATTTGTTCTGTATTCCCTGTTCCTCGGTTCTAAAATTCACTCATAAATGGCAATACAGATAATAGGTTTTATTTATAGCCCGGCCCTACAGTTTGGAAATAAAGTGCAAAATGTGGATAGTCAATTTTCTAGTGCCCGTTGGCCTAGCAGTAAGCACAGAGTCTAGTGAATGCCCCCAAACAAATATGGGATCATAGATCTAGAGTAAGAAGGGACCTCAGAGCTCGTTTGACCCAATCCTTCATTTCACAGTTGAGAAAACTGAGGCCCAGGGACATTAAGTGAGTGAGTTGTTCATCTCAAAACCCACCCTTATCTGTTTCTGTTGAAGGCACCACCATTCTTCCCAGGTTCATAACTGCAGCATTACTTTTGACTTCTCACTGTCCCTCACTCACATATATAGTCAGATGCCAAATCTTGCCATTTCTACCTGTAGAACATTTCTTTCATCTTTCTCCTCACTTCTCATGCCACCACTGCCCAAGTTAAGGGCCTTATTGCCTCTTGCCTGGATCGCTGCAGCGGCCTCTTAAGTGGTCCTCTAGCCTGTCAAGTCTCTTCTCACTCCAGTTCATCCTCTGCACTGTAGCCAAAGTGATTTTCCTTAAAGATATAACCATGTCTGTCCACTACTCAATCAGTTCCAGTTCCCTATTGCCTTAAAACCCTTCATTCATGTCTTGGTCCCCATATACCTTTTTGGCCTGATTTATACATTGACTCTCCTTGCACTTTATCGTCTAAGTAAACTGGCTTTCCTTTATTTCTTGCACAGAAGTCCCTTTTTGTCTCCTTCCCTTTGAACTTCATATGCTTCCTATGCTGCTGACACATTTCTTCCTCATCTCTGCCGCTGGAGAACCCTCCACTTCCTTTAACGCTCAGTTGAAGTACCACTGATCTGCAGGAAATCTTTCCTAATTTCCCATGTGCTAGTATTGTCCCTCCCTAATTACTTTGGAGTGGGGTTTGGGGGTTCTACATATTTTCTACATATATTTTTTTCTATTCTTTATTCAGAATTCATTTTTGTATATGTGTGTTCCAATCCAGACAGAATCTTACATTTAACAGAAGGACATTTACTGAAGGATACTCAGTGAGACTTCAGCATTGGCTGAGGTAGACACAACTCACTGGTCTCTATAGATGCTTCTGGTCCAGAAGGTCTGTTGATAGAGACAGCAGCCTTCTCAGGACCTCCAGCTACTTGTAAGTTGGGCGTTTTGGGGGGGTTTTTTTTGATACCTTAGATGACTGTGAAGCCATATCAATGGCTCGAGCCTTAATCCCCTGGACCAACTGAGCCTTGATTGCCATTTTAGGAAAAAACCTGGGGACTTTAGCTAATATTGTTCCCCCTTTGCACAGGGACAATTTCATCTTTTGTCTTTCTGTTATACCCAAGGCCTAGTGTGGTGCTTCATGTATTTTTATCACTCAATAAATGTTTGGTAATTGATTGCCCAGGATGACACAGGTAATAACTGTCAGAGGCAGGATTTGAATCCTACATCAGTGCTCTTTCCACTGTACCATACTGTCTATCAAAGGGAAACAGAAACCAAGGGACATATAAATATGAAAAAAAACCAGTTGGTGTAATAGACATACACATCCAAGAAGTTCCATAAGTGCCCCAAAAACCATAGTGATAAGGATTTGGTAGGCACATTTTAGAGAGCATACCATACAGTCTTCCAAGATTTGTCTCCTATAGCTGAGAACTTGATCTGAGGTTGAGGTTGTAGTTAACATGGTCTTTGGATATAGCAGACAGTAGTTTCTTAGTGCCTGAATCACCCTACTGTCCTTTTATCTGATTTTTGCAACTATGATGGTCTCCGTTAGCCACCAAATGGCTTGATTTGTTTTTTTTTTGTCATGTCTCTCAGAATCCAGCCTTAACAGATGAACACCAGGGCTTTAAGAGACCCCGACTGTCCTTCACTCCCCTTGCCCACTTTCAACCTTAACTTCCTCTCTAACCCAATCTAGTATTTACATGAGACTATTTAAACCAAATCCACTTGAGTCAGCTATCTTTGTTCCCGTATGGGGTTTGTACTGCTTGCTGTTCACAAGCCTGTGTTTTCTTATATCATCTCAATAAGTATGCTGCTAAGGAATTTATATTTTTGTAGCTTTTTAGCTACCTCCTTGACATTGTATTCTGAAAATATCTCCATTGAAGTCCTCCTCTGATGCTGTGCCACAGAGTGAAGGCTGTAAGTTCTGCTGGGGCAGGACCTACTAGTCTAGAAGGTTTTGAGTTTAAAGGATCAACCTATCTAAGTTCAGCCAGGCTAATTACCAGGTATATCCCCATGGTGACACTTTTTTTCTGTCAGCAACTCGGAAAGAGGTGGTAATGGCTTTCATTGATGTTCCAGATCATCCAAACCAAAAGCAATCACAGATTGCTTGAATTCTTGAAGTAGAATCTAGTGCCTCTCAGTACTTTTCAGATCTATTATCTCATTTGTATTTCGTGGCAATCCTATGATAAAAAGCAGGTGATATTATTATACCATTTCATAGATGGTCACAGTGGAGAAGAGCCTAGGAGCATGATGGCTATCTTTAAATGTTTGAAGTGCCCTTCTGTGGAAAAGGGATTAGATTTCATTTGTGAGAATTGTGCAGAGGCAGATCCAATTCACAAGTTTTTGATTTGAATAGGAACAGTTAGGTGATCAGTTTAGGTGGATTATAGGGTACAAAAAAAGAATGATGTATAAGAAGACTTAAAAAGGTAGATTGGCACCTGGTAGTAAAGGTCTAGATGACTGGTGGAGGGGAATCAGACTGATTTCCTACCACCTATGGGGTGCAGAGTGTGTGTGTGTGTGTGTGTTTTGTGTGGTGTTCTTTCTTTTAATATTTTTGTTTTTGGCCATTTTCACAGATCATAGATTTAGAGCTGAAAGGAATTGTAGAGGCCTTTGACACCAATGCCTTTGTTTTGAAGATGAGGAAACTCTGGGATGTTAAGTAACTTGCCTAAGGTCACATAGATAACAAGTATCTGCTGCATAGTTTGAACTCTGAACTCTTATCCTCTGTGCCATCCTCCTGCCCTGTTTTTAACATTTTTAGTGTTCAGTCAACTTTGGAAGACCCTTAAAGGAGTTTTAAGAAATAATAACTATAGTAGGGTGGATAGACCTTTTTTTTTTTTAACCAAGTACTTTTCTCATAATGAGTCAATGAAATAGCATAAATATTGTTATGCCCATTTAGAAATGAGGAAATTATGTGTTATCTAGATTCTAAAGTGATTTAGGATTTAGAGCTGGAAGAGGCCTTAGAGATGATATAGTCCAAGTTCCTCATAGGTGAGAAAACTTAGACTAGAGAAGTTTTGATGGGGATGATACACTCTAGACTCTAAATATATCCCTTTCCCCCTTAATCCATTCTATGTTTCTACTTGTCAGCTATCATGTAGCCAGGAAATATTGAAGTCAGCATTTGAACATGGTCTTCTGACTCATTGCCTTTTTTTCTTACTACCTGAACTCTTTTAATTGATTTGTTTTTGAGTGGGCATCTGTTCAATACATTTTTTTGGTGATGAATTAACATTGAAGTAAGTATTAAAGGACTTAGTTTTCCCAAATGACATTTGTAGCAGTCTCCCTGGTTCTGCTAAAAATACTTTGAGCATTTTCTTCCTTGCTTTATTAGGATTAAGCTATTATTAATAATGTTACTATTGTTTTAATGGGGAAGTGCTTTTAGGCACTGAATAAAATTCTAAGTGATTAGCTTATGTTCTGTTACCCTTAAATAAGCAAACACTTGGATAACGTGGCTTCAGCAAATGACAGCCCTTCAGACTTCTAAGAATCAGACCAATTGGAGAATTAAGCTGGACATCAATTACTGTAGTGGTTTTCTCAACAGTAAATAAATTCCAGTGAGCCCCCTCACTTTAGCCAGTTCTATTGCATTGGCCAAATTTTATTTAGAGGGTTCAATAGATTGGGGGAGAGGAGAATGGTTTTTTTAGTGCTTATAGTGCATGAGCCAGACCAGTATACTTCTCTTGATTATGATAGCAGTTAGGCAGCCAGACTCATTTAGCTTTAGAAATGAGTATTTACTAAGGTGATAAAGTAAGAACAGTTGCTCATGCAACATGCCCTCAAACAATGGCATGCCCTTCTACACAAGCGTACAGAATCTAGTAGAAAGTCTAATAGCAAATGCGGTAAAGATGTAATTCATAGTTCTTGGCTTCTGGAAATTTTTTTCTCCCTCCCTGCAGTCCCTATGCAGTTCCCCTTAAGCAACATTTCTGCTAGGCTTAGAATCCTGCTGCCTTTCCTCAGGGGTTCTAGCTTGTCCCCAGTTCCTAACACACGAACTACCATCAGCTGTTCTGGGGACACTTTTAAGATGCCTGTGGGAATTAGGAAATCTCCCAAACCTTTCAGAGTTGACAAGGTAATCCTTTGGTCAAGGGGAAGGGGCTGATGGATATAGAATTTCTTTTCCTTGTCATCCCCCAAGTGATACCTTCTTCAGAGTTTAGCTGCACTGTTCTCTAGGCTGCTACCCAGTATTTCAGTGATGGGTTCCAAATGGCTTACTTTTTTACTCAAGTTTCAAATGGTGTGGCAGAGTCTCTTCAATAATATCAATATGTCCCCTTGTAACTTTATTGCATTTCATCTGTTGGTTTTGACTCCTTTTAAACTGATGAAGGATTTTTCTTACTTAGTTTAATTCTTTTAAAGAACTGATTGATTTATTAGAGGTGTTCTCACCTGATGAAAGTATTAAAGTATAACATCTTGTTTATTATTTTTAAGGGGAGAAGTGAGGTCACTGAATGGACCCTCCCTCAACTTTATGCAAACATTTGCAAACAAGCATGCAAAGGAATTTGTCTTAGAAAATTAAGCTTTTATATTTACAAAAAAATTACTAATTATAGAAAATTGTGGCCAAGTAGAAATACCAGTTTGTAGCCAGGGAGATAAGCATTCAGATTCTGCCCCTGACAGTACTTGTACATTTCTGAACCTAAGATAACTTCTTAGGACTTAATTACTAAGTGGTAAAGGGAGTTCCCCCTTAAACTGAAATTATAGATTATTAATATACTAATTACAAGAGTTCATTTAATTAGACACTCTTGTGATTAGCCTAGAACTAATTATAATATTATTTTTTGCAAAGGGCATTTAATGAAAAGTATATGATTGACCCTGTGCCCATTAATACTGGTCTTTCCCTTGTATTCTTTTAAATTAATAAAGATTATAAATGTATTAAAAATGTTTTGTCAGGATTGAAGAATGTGTTGATATTGCCCATTTTTGTTCTCTGGCATACAGACTGCGATATCATTTTTGTCAAAAAGCACTTAAAGTTTGTGTTTTTGTAGTGTTAGGCTAATCGTTTTGCAAAAAGTTTCCACAGGTATTGACCTAGCCTTCTGGGATTGAACAGCTGAAAAACTGTGAACATGAAGAGCAGTATTCAGAATGTTCACAGTAGCAAAGAGGAAAGAAAACCACTGTTTTGAATGATATAAGCAGTTTTAAATTTGTCTAACTGGGTATCTTAGTGGAGTTACAGAATTAACTGGGGGTAATGCAGTGGAAAGAGTATTGGATTTTAAAATGAGAGCAATAGGGTTTGGGTCCCACCTCTGCCACTTAATACCAATAACCTTAGGCTTATCTTCTCCAACCTTAGTTTCCTCATCTGTAAAATGAGATTACTGTTTATGATAATGACCTCATTAGGTTATTGGGAGGGAAGTGGTATATGAAGTTAAGCTGTTACTTTAGTACTAACGATAATGTTGGTAACAGTGACAGTGGCATTTTAGTGTAGTCGATAGACAGTAGACTTTCAAGCCACATTCTGTCTCTGATACATGCTTTGTGACCCTGGGTAAAGTACTTAATCTCTCTGTACCTCAGACAACTTTGTAAGACTATATATTACATAGAAGGTGCTGACTTGAATTGGTAGAGGAATTTCCTTTTTTTGGGAATTCTCTATATTACTAATTTTCAGTCTTTTTGTTGCCAAGATCCCTTTATATTC
Source organism: Bettongia penicillata ogilbyi (assembly GCA_023548195.1). NCBI lineage: Eukaryota > Metazoa > Chordata > Mammalia > Diprotodontia > Potoroidae > Bettongia > Bettongia penicillata. The sequence goes on from JAJHZJ010000442.1 coordinate 4,274,229, forward strand.
TCAAAAATTATTGAAGACTCCAAAGAACTTACGTGTGTGTTTTATCTATTGATATTTTACTATATTGGAAATTAAAACATAATTTTTAAAAAATATTAATTTGTTTAAAATAAGAATAATAAACTCATTGCATATCAACATAAATAAAATTTTGTTTATGAAAAATAGCCATACCTTCCCAAACAAAATAAATTAGTGAGAAGAGTTGGCATTATTTTGCATATTTTTGCAAATCTCTTTACTATTTGGCTTAATTGAAGGTAGCTGGATTCTCTTCTGGGTCAGCATTCAGTCTGTTGTGGTAGGTTTCGGTTGAAATTTATGAAGAAAATCAGGCCTCACACAGAAATGTATTTGGAAAAGGGAGCTCTATTTGAATATGCAAATAATATCTTAGTATAATGGAAATAATTTTGACCTTGTGGGCTTCCTGAAAGGGTTTTGTAGACTCCCACTTTGAGAACCATTGCATTCTATCAGTGAAATCACAGGTCCAGCCCCACCTTTCCTTATGGAGTATACTGTTTAGGGTCCTTTGATATAAAAGGTTAGGAAGACAGTAGAGATTTTTGAAAATAAAACTTAACTTTCATGGGCTGGTGTGGGTATACAGCCATTTCAGAGGAGAGTTTATCATGGTCCTGTAGAGCAAGGACTGTCTTATCTTTTTGTTTTTCTTTGTATTTCAGTGCTTAGCACATTGCCAGGCACATAGTAAGTGCTTAATAAATGTTTATTGACTGACTTTCAAAGCTAACTTCTCTAGGAGTACAGAGTGACAAAAACATGGAGAACTTGGGGCTTTACCCAAAGGTTCTCCAGAAAACAACAGCAGAGATGGAACTGATTGATAGCAGCAGGGTCCAGGTCTGTTCGTTTAGTCCATGGAGAAGTTTAGGTGTTGAGGAAATGTTTCCAGGGTGAATTCTGATGCCCATATACTTTGGAAATCAACTGGTAAAATGCATACTGACAGGTAGCCACATTAAGTTGCAGTGGATGCTGGAAGGCCGTTAATTTTGCCAGCTTGAGAGGTGGTTCTAGGCAAACTTGAATTTGAATCGTCATTAGGGATCAATCTCTCTTGTTTCTTTCCCCATAGAGAAATGCTCTTTACAGTATATTTTCCACACCGGGGTACAGGGTCAAAGCTTCATGCTGCATTTCTGCTGAAGGTGCACTTCGTATTCCCGTTTATTTCCCAGGTTCATTTTGTCTTCTCTAGCCCCTCCTGACTCTCTTTTGACCTCTGGTCATGTGGTTGTGTCATGAAGCAGCTCTAACTGTGGGGAGAAGCTGTGTTAGCTTCAGATGAGAGAATTATAAACGCAGGTGTAAAACAAGCAGGAAATGCTGTCTGGGGAAACAAAAGATGCTGATTTTATCTAAATATTTGAGAGAGGGAGGACAGGAGGGGGAAATATTTCCTGAAGAAAACTGCTTTTCCTCCCCTGGCATGCTCCCCAAATCATCCCTGTCTTTTGTTGTTTCTTTCTGAAGTAGTTAAAGCAGAAGAATTTGTATTTGGTGGTTATTTAGGAAGGTTAAATTTCTTACACAGGAAGCCAGAGTATATGTGGTGATGTTTTTTTAAAAAAAAAAAACAAAAAAACTATTTTTGCTCCCTGATTAGTAGTCTTTACTCAAGTAATTATGTTGGTTTGCCTTCTCTAGCTCCATTTTCCTTCTTGCAAAACTAAGCTGCATTGACAAGGTAATAATCAGCATCATAGTTTTAAATTTTCAAAAGCTGGTCTAGTCCTGCAACTGGAATTTAGTTCAACTGTACAGTATTTGGACCTGTGTGCTCTCTGTAAACCAAAACTGTAGCCGGTTTTTAAAAGTACAGTATGCACATTCCAGAGGCTCCAAATTGAGTGTGACTAGAACATTGACCTTTGGGCCACCATGAATCCTAAGTTGCTTGGTTTGCTTTGTATAGCCCTTGGTTGCCTGCTGAGGAGAGCCAGGGCTCACTCATTTAATCTCTAACTTTACCATTGATTGAGGTAAGAGGAGGACAGAGGGTAAGAGTGCCTGTTATACACTTGGGTAAGCCCAAGCTGACCCACATTGATTTTAGGCTTTATTGTTGAGCCTTTTAACAGAAGAATAGAGATATCTGAGCACAAATTCTGGACAGTGTTTGTTTTTTTTTTATTCAGGGAGATGTCATGTGCAGTACATGATAATCCTTGAGGATGAGTGAGGAGCAGAGATAGTGATGGATAATTCAGAAGTCATTTTTATTGGGCCTTAGGTTATCTTCAGCCACTCACCATTTGTTTTTATTTAGTTGTTGATTTTGTTGTGGGGTGTTTTTTTTTTTTAAGCATGTCTTACCATCTCACTGGAAGTCCCTCACACCTCATCAGTCAGCTCAGTCTCACCACTGATTGGCATGGGAGCCTATGACCTGTTACATTTCCAAACTGGACCCATTTATCCCTTCTAAGCAGCCTAGTGGTTCCATTTAACTCTCAGGCTCACTGTATTGATGCCAGACTTAATGAGGATACCAAGGGACTTAGCACACTACAACTCAGAGCTCCTGACCTCAATCAATCCACTAGCCTCAGCATCCCCAGTAGTAAGGATTTCAAGCCTGCCCCACATCTGTTCTCTGCCATATTACCTTCTTTGTAATTTAATCAAGTACCTGACTCTTTTTGGATCCAGTCAGAAGACTGATATTCAACTAAACCTGTAGAAGAAGCTGCACAAATAGTCCTCCAAAGAAAATTCCATTTACATGGAATCATGAACGGTCTGTGCTAAATAAAACCAAATAAAGCTCTCTTTGTCATTTTTGTGTCTTTTAAGTGTGGCCAGAAAGGAAGGATTTAATGGCTTACTTGTATTAAAGAGGGCAGAGGTAATTCATTATTTGTTGATTTTATTAAAGTTCAAGGTACTTTACCAATATCTAAGAGAGCTACTTTCATAAATGAATCCATTCACCCTACTAGACATTGAACACACATTACTGTTACCATATAATGGCTCAGCTGGACAACGGACTTCTCATCTTAGCTTTGTCCAGATTCAGTGGACATGCAATGAAAATACTCATGCCCTAAGAAGCCAGTCTTGTAATCAAAGGCAGTGGTTTCCAACCTTTTTGATTATGAGAACCCTCTTTTCACATTCAATATTATGAACTTTCCTCTGTCACATGATAGTAATTATACTTCAAATATATGTAGATTGCAGAATACATAGTGACAAAAAGTTACTATGAATTTAATAACACCTATAAATGAACTTGTGTTTTATTAGTCATAACAACATCTATATACCTTCCAAAAGACATTTTTTCACCCTGTGTAGTTTGTCAGAGATCAATAAACATGTAAATGACAATGCTTAGTGTGCCCCTGGATTCAAAGCCAATCCAACAAGCGTTAGGTACCTACTGTGTGTATGGCTCTGCCAAGTCAAAATGAGGAACAGTTTTTTTCCTTAAAGCACTTGCATTCTGTTGGGGGAGGAAAGAGGTAAAGATTCCCCTTTACAATAAATCTGTTCTCCAGGAGCTTATAAGGCTTGTCTAAAGTGTTAATGTGAGGGGGATAATGTCCAAAATAATAGAAAATATATTTCTTCGTTGGAACCAAGTATTTGTTTTGCAAAATAATTGATAGTGCCCAAGAAAGCACTTTTCCTTGTTCTCAACCTTTGTATAAAGTATAGACATATATACTGATGAATGGAGGTTAAGGAAGAAAATTTCTGAGTATTTTTTTGAGGTGAAAGGAAAGGAGGAATGGTTAGGAATCAGTCCCCTTCAGTTCTAAACCTTACAGAACTCTACTCTCTTAATTCATTTAAACCTTTAAAAAAAGAGTGTTCGTTACATACTTTAGATTTCCCAAACCCAATTTTATAACTAAAAAGATAAGAGGGCAGTGTTAAAGTAGCATTTCTAACCCTAACCCTAAATGTGCTTTTTGCAACTGGAGAAGGGAGGCTGAAGGGTGGAATGATCACTGGAAATAGAGGGTCACTCTGTGGCCTTGGACAAGTCACTTCACTTCCCTTTGCCTCATTTCCTTCATCTTTAAAATGTGAGTGTAGGATAAGATGGCTTCTAAGGTTCTTTCTAGCCTTTTGGTCTATCAGCCTGTGTGTAGCTCCTGCTAACCTTGACATTTGATACTGAAGCTTAAATCATTAATACAGGCAACTGGAATAGCTTTGCTGTTTCAGTCGTAGCTTTTACTTTCCCCTCTCCTTCTTTTCCCCACTCTCTCTCATAAAATAGATATTTCAGGTTGGAAGAAGCTACTGGTCCAGTTGTTTGTTTTCCTTGTTCCCTTTCTTTAAGAGGTCTCTGACTTCCCTCAGTTACTAGGTATAATCTTGTTCATTAATGAAAAAGTTCTGTCAAAGTCCCTGGAAACTTCACTGTGCATGAAAGAAAACAAAAATTAGGATAGGGATCTTCAAAGGACAGATCAAAACCATCTATCCCAAATCCGAAATTCCTCACCAAACTCACCCTCTCATATTGGGAACCAAAAAAAGACTCACAGTAATTTGGAGTCTATATTTAACTCTTTTGCACTTCTGTTAGGTGGTAGGATTCATATATTTAGGGTTATAAGGGAACTCCCTTGTTGTAAGGCTCAGCTTCTTTATTATACCAATGTTATAAATGTAGCCAAGCAAGGTTAAATGGCTTGTCCAGAGTCACCCAGGGAGTGAGTGGTAAAAGGGGATTTGAAGCCAGATTCTCATTCCTGTTGGAAATCCAAATTGAATTTGGCTCAGAAGTAGAGAAGTTTCATTAGGGTGGGTTGTGTAAATAAGCCAATGGCTTGAGTCCAGGTCATTGGACCCTGGTGCATGTTATTTCCTAACCACATGTCTGAGGTGGCGTTTGTACAAGATTTGGGATTAAGCAAAAAGCAAGTTGAGATGTCAAGACCCTGGATTTGGCTGTGCTTTGTGACTTACTTTTCTTACTACAACTCAGGACTGTTCTGATAATCCTCCTTCCATTAAGGAACAACCATCAGCACACATTCCAAGAAGCAATTCCTGCAACATTTTACATTTTATTCCTATAGGATAAACCCAGCATCAGCCAGAGGAAAATATTACAGCCATCCGGACCATGCCCACTCATGCTTTGGTTGGTTTGTTGAGGAAAGATGATCAGTAAACGAATAAGAAGGGAGGATGTGGTAGAGCATTTTGGTTTGCTTGATTGTTGACTACTTTTTCCTCATGTGACCCTTTGGAAACTCCTTAATTCCAACAGTGTTAAGAACATTCTCTATGCAATACTTCAGTTAACAACGAGATGAAAAGATATCCAGAATGATTTTTGCATATGATTATAACTCTTGAGTCCAGTCCAGAAAGTGGTTTGAAATTGAATGGAATTAAAAATATTTGAGGTGCCCTGTATACTATGTTCCCACAGCATCAACCATCCTGTGGCTGCTTTGGCAGAGCCTTCCTCCCCAGGCAGGTATTTTCCCCTGGGAGTTGGAGTGGTTTTGAAACTTCCTTTTGTCCAGGCTGGGCCTTGGATGGGAGATTTGGGTGGGGGTGGAAATGCTTGGAAGGGGCAGTTCCAGGAAATTGCTAAAGGGTTCCTTAGGTTAATACTTCTTTATCTAATCTAGTATATCCTTTAAATACTGGTTCTATAGATAGGATGGTTAAGCACCATCTTGGCATAGTTTTAATTCCTTTGGTGGGAGTAGAATAAAGGGCAAGTTTGTTTTAACTACCTGTGGACTTTGCTTCTTTCTTTCTAAGCCTTTCTTAGGGACACTATACTTCAACAGTAAAAGTTTGGCCTGCATTTCATAATTTGAAATTCTGTTTCCTTAAAGGAAACAGGTTAATCTTTTTCTCCTCCTAACACAATTCTATATGTAGCAAAGGTCTTTGACAAAATCTGCAACAAATTAAAAAAAATAAAGTGGATAAACATTGCATAGACTATAAATAAGAACTCAAATTTGTACAGGAGTGTTGCAACATGACTTCCTTACAATAAAGGTTTTTGGGTAAACAGTGCAGATGTTTTTAGTTCCATTTTATAGATTACTAAATTGAGGCTCTGTGAGACTTCTACATGCTCATAAAGGTAAGTGTTGGAGGTAGAATTTGAACCCACGTCTTGTGGCTACAAGTCCAGTACTCTTTCTAATATTCTTTTACACCACTTTGATACTGCCTTGTATAATGCCTTTCAAGTCTAAACATACCTGATAAGCTATAAATGTCTCCTAAAACAGCTATTAGAGATTAGAGTTTGGATGCAGTGGTGGAATCCTAAATAGGGTGTATTTGGATTTTGAGGAAGGGAAAGGGAATGTTGAAGGACTTTCTACTTTTTCAGGAGCCTTCTTCTGAGAGCTAGAATAATTCTGTGTCTGTGCTCAAGCAGAGAACTATGTGTTTGTCATTCCTTTAGCCTCTTACTCTCTCCCATTTTCTTCATCCACATGGGCCAACCATTATTTGTAACTTAGCAAGCAAGGGACAGGAAGAAGCTTCATACTCCATTTTGACTCTTGTGGAGGCATAGTTAATTCTCTTGTGAGTTTTGCACCTAAAAGCAATTTTACTTGGGGAAAAAAGACTTTAAAATATTATGGCCAATTTTGGGAGCTCTCGGCCCAGAGATGGTAAGGAGGTCAACAACTGGTCAGAAAGAGATTACAGTGAACCCTTTACTGACACTGGGTGCAGGACTGGAGATGTAGCAACTACATTACCTGTACAAAGTTCTGGGTCACAGTTCCAAAGCAGAGAGAAGCACCAACACTTTTGGCTTTAGGAAAATAGGGGCCCTTCCTGGATAAAGACCAGAAGACAGCTGTGACCACACTGGATAACATTACCTTGGAAGCATAGAAAACTTGCAGACCCTCCAGCCCCCCAGAAGTATCTCCAAAAATAGCAGCATAACAAAGCCTGAAGCTTGGGACAGTCTCCCCACTCCTCAGGGGAGCAGAGCCCAAGTTCAAAGTCAAGAAATATGTTGGAAAAATGAACAACAACAAAAAACTTGACCATGAAAAGCTACTATGGCGGCAAAAGAAGACCAAGATACAGACTCAGAAGAAAACAGCTACAACCAAAGCCTCAAAGAAAAATACTCATTTGACACAAGCCTACCAAGAATTCCTGGAAGAACTGAAGAGAGGAATGGTTGATGAAAAATTGGGGAAAGAAATGAGATGATACAGGACAATTATGAAAAGAGAATTAATAGCCTGGTAAAAGAAGCACAAAAAAATGCTGAGGAAAATAATATCATGAAAAAACACAACACAATTGGCATAATGGTAAAGGAGGCATAAAAATTCACTGAAGAAAAGAACTTCTTAAAAAGCAGAATTGGTCAAATGGAAAAAGAGGTACAAAAGCTCATTGAAAACAATTCCTTAAAAATTAAAATTGGGCAAGTGGAAGCTAATGACTCCATGAAACATAAAGGAAAAAATAAAACAAAGTAAAAAAAATGAAAACCTAGAAGAAAATGTGAAATATCTCATCGGATATTTTGGACCTGGAAAATAGATCAAGGAGAGATAATTTAAGAATTATTAGACTATCTGAAAACCATGATAAAACAAGGTGTATGGGGGGGGGGGTTGGGCTTACACATCCTATTTCAATAAATAATCAAAGAAAACTGCCCTGATATCTTAGACCCAGAGAGCAAAATAGAAATTGAAAGATTGTATCAGAGACAGCTGGTCCTGGAATCAGGAAGACCTGAGTTCAAATGTGACTTCAGACACCAGCAGTGTAACCCTGGACAAGTCACTTAAACCTAGTTACCTCCCTTCAGCCCCCCCAAAAAAGGAATCCACCAATCACCTCCTGAAAAAGATCTCAAAATGAAATCTCCCAGGAATATTATAGCAAAATTCCAGAGCTCCCAGGTTAAAGAGAAAATACTTAAAGCAGCCAGAAAGAAACAACTCAAATGTTATGGAACCAGGATCAGAATCACACACGATTTAGCATCTTCCATGTTAAATCACTGGAGGGCTTAGAATAGGATATTCTTGAAAGCAAAGGTGCTAGGATCATAACCAAGAGTAACCTATTCAACAAAACTGAGTATAAATTCTTCAGGGCAAAAATGGACATTAATGATATAGAGGACTTTCAAGCATTCCTGATGAAAAGACCAGAACTGAATAAAAAATTTGACATTCAAACACAAGACTCAGGAGAAGCATAAAAAAAAAAAAAGAAAAATCATAAGGGACTCAATCAAGTTAAACTATTTACTTTCCTATGTGGGAAAATGGCACATAAAACTCTTAAGAATTTTGTCATTATTAGAATAGTTAGGAGTCCCCCCTAGTTGCCTTTTCACCTAAGAGTCATTGATTTATGTATATTTTATTCCCCCATTAGAAGGTAAGTTCCTTGATGGTGGGGACTGTTTTGCTCTGTCTGTGCATCTCTAGGCATACAGAGCTGTGCCTGACGCTGAACATAGTGCTTGTTGATTGATTCCAGTCCCTTCTGTGCTGTGAGGACCTCAGTTTCCTTTCTCATTATTCCTAATCAAGGTATTAGAAAGTGCTTATTTCTGATAACATGAAAATGGGAAGTTGAATTTTTTCTCCTTTTTTGGTGTTTGAATCTGGCGATATTAGCTGCTCTCAATAGGGAAAAAGCTGATGAAAATGCAGATGATCAGAATCCCAGAATCAGCACCCTTCCTTCCTGTATCCTCGGTGCACCCTTCTTTGGATCCCTTGTAGGAAAAAGGAGAAAACAGATCTCACCTGGAGACTCTTCCAACTTCTAGAGAAGGAATGTGTTTATGAATTTTCAAGTATTAGGGAAGGAGAATGAGTAGCAAGAAGGGTAGCCTGAACAGTCTCAGGGAACTTCTTGAGTGCTTGCTTGTTCCCTGAGGTTGTAAGAGTCCCCATTTTTGCCCTAAAGAACACTGTGATTGTGTGTACAGGGATAGAAGGGACACGAAAGTTCAAGGCCCAGCTCAGGCATGACCTTCCTTGCCTACTCTAGCCCATTGTAATCTCTCCTTCCTTTAAATTCCACCCACCCTCTGTGCCATTCAGTAGCTTTATGGCTAAGATACTGCCCTGTATTAATTAAATTTTTTTTAAAACTATAAATCATCTTTTAACCAGATTATCAATTCCTTGAGGACCAGTAATATGGTAGACATTAATGTCTCCTATCATGTTTAAAATTTTGTATAGCTGACTACTATGTAAATGTAGCTGAACCAAAGTCTTATTATCAATAAAATTAAATTAATCCAGCACATTTAAGGATAGACTGAGAAATAGAGGCCAGATAGGTAGGAATAAAAATGAGAGAGAAGTGTCACAAAAACTCAAGACAGGAGAGAATATCCAAGAGGAGAAGTAGTCGCAGATCATTGAAATATTTCTACACAGCAGGCTACTTGCCGAGGTCTTGCATCAGGCTAAGTTTATTGAAATTCCTGAAGGTTTCAAAAGTCTGAAAAATGAGAAAGTTTAGGAATAAGTTTTTATATAACATTTTTCCAAATTCAGTAGTCACTTGTGAAGTGGCTGAACTTGAAGAATCGTTGATAAAAACATGTTGCTAGAAAGTTGTTTCCTATTTTGAAGCCATGTGTTTGGGCCCTACTTCATATCATTTGGAAGAATGGAAATAGTAGTATTGTTTGCTTAGCTGTTCATTGAAGTATGAAGGAACTTCTCTTCTGCCCCACTCTCCTCCCTCTCAGAAAGTTTGCTTTATGGACTTGTTTTGTGGATAAGCCAAAAGATTCATTAGAATAACTGATGAATACATAAAGGATCTTTGAGTGTATCAGGATATGGAAATTCTAGAATGGGAACTCCTTCCACCAGTACTTGTCTTAGAAGCCTGGCAGAATTGTGACCCTAGGCTCTGGAGGGCTCTGTCATTGCAGCATGAGCTATAGCAGGTTCCATCATGCTCGAAAGACTTGAGTGTGGTGTTTGAGTGTGGCCTGCTTTCCAAGTGTTAGTCAGCCTAGCTAAGTGCAGGGAGGCTTATAAACAGTAGGCTAGCAAATTTGTGACTAATTCTTGAATTCTTTGCCATGGCAACAAATGAATCACAAATACATACTTAAAATCACCGTACCTCTAGCTTAAATTTGAGTATCCATTTCCTAGTGGTTTTAGGTTTCTCTCCTGAGTCCTAGAAACTCCATGGCCTAGTAGAGAGAGTTGGAGTCTGGAAGCTGTGAGTTCAAATACAGTTTCTCATAATTTACTAGGTGCATGACCATGGGCAAAAAATCACTTTTCTATTTCCTGGTGTGCAAAATAGGCATTATAATACCTGTAATATTTGTCTCATCAGGTTGTTGTAAGGCCAGATGAGATAAAGTACCTTGTATACTCTCAAGTACTACAGAAGTAAGAGCTAATTATTCCTAACTTGAGACAGTGGGTAGAATATTTGGGATAGCAAATTGAAATGAAAGACAGTTCTCTGGTGAGACATCTGGAAGCTTCATCATGTAGGCTTCTTTTAATGAATTACACATTTAGTTAGTGCCTGTGTATGCTTAAATAGAAGATTTCTCTGCTTTTCTAGGAGTAGTCTTCATGGAGGACAATCTCATTCAGTATCTGGAGGTGAGTAGAGAGTGGAGGATGCAACAATCAGTCAGTCTTTCTGGAGGCATATAGCATCCACTGTTTGGGGGGAAAATTTAATGCTTGAAAAGAAAGGATCTTCCCTTTTTCATGGAACTAGGGAGGTGGGGAAGGATGGAGGAGGGGGTGAGAAAGGCAATCTTTTGAGATAATAGGTTGTGAAGTTTCTTTCAAAGCATAAGTGCATGTAGTGAATCTAGCAAGTTGGATCTTTAAAAAAAAATCTAGCTTAACTTCCACTGATAAACTGTGTCCCTCCCCCCTTCCCCTTTGCCCTTACTTCTGAGTACCTATTTTGCTACTAAGAGATCATTGCTTCCAAGTATGGAGAGGCAGGTGGTTTCACAGAGCCCACCATGTCTTAGACGATTAACACAGTGCTTGGCTATTTAACTTATTTATGGTTCTGCAGGACAGACGTGCAAATTGAAGGTATTCATAAGAACCGGAATTTCACCTACCACTCCCATTCTACTTATTAAAGTATCACAGTGAAAATAATGGGGCTAGTAAGTGGAAATACTGTGACAAGTAGAGAATTGAGTGTTACTAAGGAAATATTTCTCCCTCTATGCCCTCCCTCCAACTTTCTTTCTTGTTTGGGCTCAGCAGTCCAGCAGTATACCAGGTATTTATAAAATGCCTGTGTTTATTTAAATCATTCAACTGCAGTACAGATCTGAAGTATGTCAAGAGAAAATTGCTAGCAGGTACTTTAACTGGGTCTTCTCTCATGAGTCAGGACACCTCAGTTCATTTTTTGTGCTAATTCTTGAACTGAATGGAAGAGTTTTTCAGCTCATGAGTCTTGAGAAAGAGCATTTGAGGAAGTGAATAAAAACTTCTAATGAACAAACGAACCAAAAAATACCTATAGGTGTTTTGAGGTTTTTTTTAGAGATGACTAGTTATTGGGAGGATATAGGGTAAGGAGAATAGGTGCTGCTGGATTGAGGGTCAGAGTGCCTGGGCTCCAATCTGGCTTTGCCTCTGTGTGACCTTGGGCAATTCACTTAATATCTCTGAAGCTCAGTGTCCCTATTTATAAAATGAAGGGTTTAGACTAGATGGTCTCCAAGGCCCCTTTTAGCTCTAAATTTATGATCCTTTGAGACATTTGGTAATTTCTTTGAAGACTGTCTTTATGAGCTATTGATTAAGGTAAAAAACCGAGGTAGTTTGCCCTTTCCTTCTTCAGCTCTTTATACAGATGAGGAAACTAAGGCAAACAAGGTTAAGTGACTTGCCCAGGGTCACACTGCTAGTAAGTGTCTGGGGCTGGATTTGAACTCAAGATGAATTTTTGTGACTCCAGGCCTAGTGCTCTATCCACCGTATCACCTAACTGCCCATACTGAAACCTAGAGAGGGTAAATGACTTTGCAAAATCACACAGGAAGTGGATGGCAGAGCTAGATTTAAGACCTGCTCTTTTGACTCCATGATCTTAACGCTCTATCTTTTGTCTGTTTTAAAGAGAGACCAGGGGAGACAAAAGCAGTGAATGTTACAGTTGTTTTGAGGTAAATCCCATCACTTTGTGGGAGTAGTGTTACGGCAATGCAGAGGTGCTGGGGCCTGCTTGAGGGTTAAAAGAAACTAGGGTGCATGCAGCCTCAAAGAAACTGCTGGCGTTTATGCCTTATTTTTGTTTATCCCATGTGGTCCTGGGACTCTGTCCACTTCACAAGTCAGGAGAAGAGTCAGAGTGGATTATTGTCCGTGGCATATAGGGGAGGCAAGCACTTTGGGAAAGTGAATGAGGTTGGTGAAAAACCTGACCACTTGAAAGCAGTTACTGTTCTGTGCAAGAAAACATAGAGTTCACCTTGTAGCAAAAGCGAAGAGACTGTTGTTAAGTGCAGTCACAAAGAAAGGGTGATGTCTTCTCTCAAGGAGAACGAGAGGTTAGTTTCCTCTTTTCACCTTTCTCACTTCTTTTTTTTTGAATTGCTCTTAAAAGGGAAGAAACTTTACCTTTATTAGCTAGTTTCTTGGCATTTTTTGAATAATCTTAAAGTAGATTAGCTTTCACTTTCCCCTCTTTATTCCTTTAGAAAATTGTGGGGGAGTTTTGTTTTCTCTTCTGATAACTAGAATATAAAGTATAACAGGGCTTTCAGCAGTCTTGTCTTAACTAAATCTTCTCTGGTTTAACACACAGTGTTCCAGACTTGGTACGCGCTTAATAAGTGTTTTATGCTAAATTGGTTCTGATTAGAAATTTCCACCAACCTGCTTGATTTGTGTGTGTAAAATAATAGCTGCCGTTGAAATCTGTATTTATTATTTAACATGATCCTCAATAAATACTTTTTCTCTCCTTATAGCTCCAACAGATTCTGATGGCCCCCTCTATCTGCCTTACAAGACTCTGGTCTCTACCCTCCGAAGTACAGTTTTCAATGAAGGAGAAGCGCATTGTCTCATTGAAATCTTATCAGAGAAAGCTGGAATTGTTCAGGATACCTGGCATAAGGTAGGGAGTTCTGACACTTGACAAAAATTTTAATTGTGTGTGTGTATGTATGTGTGTTCGCGCACATGTACATATTTCCCTCCCCCACATGAATGAAAACAAACAGAAATTGTTATGTAACCCTGTACCACATACAGCCACTGTAGCAAGATGCAGCTGTGCTTATGGTGATGTATTCCCAGATGTGAATGTAGAGCACTGATGAACTCATGCCGGAGTTGTTAAGCTGGAAAGAAAATGCTTATAAAACAATCTGGTCTTTTAAAATTGTCCTTCACTTTTCTTTTCAGAGAAGCATACTGTCTTATCCCCTTCATCCCAAGCTGGGTTTAATCACAGTGCAAATATATTTTGTCTTCTGCTACATTCTAATCACCGCTGAGCTGCCAAAACATCAGTCCTGACCATTAGCAGCTGCAAATCCTCACTTTAAAGTGATGATGATGATAGCTAGCATTTACATAGCACCTTAAGATTTGCAAAGCACTTTATGTGTATTATTTGGTCCTTACAACCTTATGAGGTAGAAGCTATTATGCTTACCCCCATTTTTCAGATTATAGATTTTGCAGATTAGGGTCCTTGCTCGAACTGAACTGCCAAGCATTCAAACTATGCTTCAGAGAGTGCAACTCCAATGGGCTGCCCATGATGTTCGGAAGCAAAATATACGTTTGCCAAAAAGATTGTTTTTTAGATATGGGGCAGGTGATCACATGGCGATCAGAGGAAGCAATACAAGAACACTCTCAGGGTCTCTCTCAAGAACTTTGGATTTGACTGTGCAACATGGGAGACACTGGCACAGAACCGCTCAGCATGGCATGCCCACATCCGAAAGGGCGCTGTGCTCTCTTAGCAAAGCAGAATTGAGATAGCACAGAGTAAACGCAGGATGTGCACATTTGGAGTTTCCACCTCAAATGTTCACAAGGACTCTCTCTGCCCAGCCTGCGGTAGAGCATTCCCAGCTTGTACTGGTCTGATCAGCCACAGTTGGACACATTGAAACTTCACTTTATCATGGTGATGTCATTTTGGTCCTCTTCGAGAATGAAGGATGATAACCAACCAACAGATTAGGGTACTGAGTTTGAGAGAGAGTAAGTGATTTGCCCAAGGCCACACAGCTTGTGTTTGAGCGTGATCAGATGTTCCTTACTGTGAGTTCTATACTTAATGTGGTTCAATGCATTGAATTTGGAGTTGGAGGACCTAGGTTTAAATCTCGACTCTACTACTTGCTACCATGCTGACATTGGCTTGGCCTCTAAATATCTGAGAGTTATTTTCTTATCTGTAAAGTGAGGGAGTTGGATGAGAAGACCTCCAAGGTCCTCTCTTTCCCTATATATGATCCTATAATCTGGTAATGAAATGTATTCTCTTCTTCCCAGTAGAGAGACGGGAAATCTACAAGGGGCAGAATGTTGCTTCCAGGGTCCAGTCAGAGATTGTATCACTTTGTTACAGGGGATTGTGCTTGGGCAGGGATTGAGATGGTGGGCTTATCTTGCATGAACAAATGTTGATAAAATGTATTCTAAATTAGATGTAATTCCATTGAACCTATGGGGAGGAGAGAGGAGTGATCTTGTAAGGAAGATAGAATTGTAGCTTGAAAACTAAGAATAGGGGTGGAACATAGCAGAATATTTCATATTTGAAACTTGGAATGATCCAAAAGCTCAGATCCTTACATTCTAGTGGACGGGAAGCACCTTGAAGGCAGAAGCTAGTTTTTGTTTTGTTTTGTTTTGTTTGAACTCTTCTATTTCTTTCCCTAGCATCTAACAAGCACTTAATAATCCTTTTTGAATTTAACACTCCTGTTTCTGGTACAAGTCCCAACAGTGGTGACTTCTAGCCCTTTTGGAGTTTTTATTCTGTATCACCCATATTTATCTTTGTAAATTAAAGTGAATGAAAATTAATTTTGCTTGGGGGATTTTTCATCATTTCTGAACATAATTAGAGACATTCTGGGATGTGCCAAGCCTTAGGCTGGTACTCAGTGCTTGAGAGATACCCAAACAATTGCTCCAGAGCTAAGTGTCCTTGCATCTGGCTCCTCATTGAAATTTGTCAAGTGGCATTTGCTGCCCCAGACTTTCTTGTGGTTGTACATGGGGAAGGCTATGCAGGGGATATCTGGGAGGGAATGACTGTCAACACCCCTAAGAAGCAATGCTGGCTTCTTCACGCCCTGAAAAACAAATGTTTATTGTCTTCCTCTTTCTGCTGATTCTGAACCATAGAACAATAGAGATGGTCTTAGACCCCAAGGGGGCAGCTGCCTGTCATTGGCACAGGGCAGGACTATGAACCCCAGTCCTGGAGATGAATCTCCCAAGGACAAACTATTTCCAGTGTGGCAAGGTGGTGCCTCCCCTCCCAGGAGGGGGAGCTGAGGACACGTGGCTAGGCATGTGATGTCATTTGACCAGAAGTTGTAGGTGGGACTTCTGGAATCTTTGCTTTGAACTTAGCTGCTTGTCCATCTCTTGCTGTCCAGCAGTAAGGGGAGCAGGTATCTGGCTGCTCTGCCTTTACTTTTGCTTCCTTTCTTTTTGGTAGCCCTGGGAAAACCGTGAGTCTGCATCCCTCTTAGCCTTGCCTGCTGCCCTAGATCTGCTCTGACTTAGAGCTGAGCTGCAGCCCCTTTCTCCCCTCTCCTTTCCCATCCCCCTTTCTCTCTTCCTTTCTCTCTCTGCTAAGAAAGTCCACAGGGATGCAGTCCAAATTTGCCCAACTGAGCCTAGGAGAAGTAATATGGTGCCACCTTCTTTTAAGGAAAATTTGTTTGTTTTAAACGTTTAGAATTATTGTTGAATAACCTATCTTTCTTACATAGAAGTTGTTAATAAGCATTTATATAGAACTTTAAGGTTTGTAAAGTGTTTTACATATTTTAACTCATTTGAGCCTCATGACAACACTATGAGGTAAGTGGTGTTGTTATCCCCATTTTACAGTAGTCAGTTTGTGTTATTGTGTTAGTGAGGTAATGAGTCCTCTCTTAGTCCATGCGCTTGGTAGTTCAACTTAGACTAGCTTGTTAGGTTTCTTAGAGATTGAGCTAAGAATTCTCCTTGTAGTTTGCAGTCTGAGAGTTCCCATTAAGTTCTTTCTAGAACAAAACTGAGTGACTTTTTTGGGGGTGGAGAGAATGGTGATGTGTGTAGTATCTTTACAGATGGATTCAGACCAAAGCCAAGAGCTCAAAGGAGCCCCAGCTGCTCCCCTCTCCTTAGATTTGGGGATGAGCAGACTCCATACCTTGTGGTACATGGGAGAGACTCATCTTCTACCCCAGAGCCTTCAGGCTTCTTAATAGTACAGTTCAGTTCAGAAGCCATTTATTGGACATTAACTATATGCCAGGCTCTATGTACTTGGTACTTGCAGAGACAGACAAAAAATGAAACTGTCTGTCCTCAAGGAGCTTACATTCTCTTGAGTAGAGTAGGGTGACTTAAGGAATAACCTGTATCCTAAGTGACTATAAAATATATTTTTAAAAGTATAAATAATTTGATGGTTGGGGAGAGAATTATGGTGGGGAAGGGTGGGACAGATAAGGGAAGGCCTATAGGAAGTGATAGTTGCTCTGAGTCTTGAAGGGAGCTATGATTTCCAAGAGGCAGAGGTCAGAGCCAGACTGTGAAAGCCCGTTATGTGCCAAACAGAAGTGTTTAGAGTTTATCCTAAAGGTGAAAAGCGGGTCACTGAAGCTTCTTGAGTAGGGGAGTGACATGGTCATACCTGTAACTTTTGGAATATCCAGTTGATAACTAGAGGATAGATTAGGGCAGAGATTCGATTCAGGAAGCTGTTGTAATAGTCTAGGAAAGAATTGATGAGGGGCTGAATTAGAGTATGGCTGTATGTGTGCAGTAAAGGGAGCTGTGGAGGCAGAATCCACAAACTGTGGCAGCTGGTGGGCTGGGGATGCGGGGGGCAGTGTAGCCATGAGCACTGATAAAAGACCTTTCTCCCTTTACAAAGCTGCTTAGAACTAAGTTTCTTTTCTTGCTGTGAATCTGAGCCTGACCAAATACTTCATACAGTTTCCTCTTCTTGTTATGTGAATGTCTTACACAAAAGTTATGTAGTTTGTTTTTCTATTTAAGAGAGCGTAGTTTGATGAAAACAGAAGTAACCTCAGAGTGAGGAGCCATAGGTTTGCACACTGATGCTCACAGTCCCAACTGTATGACTGTGAGCCTGTCACTTGACTTTCCTGCCCCTCAGTGTCCTCATCTTAAAATGGAGAGGAGAGTAACACTCTTATTACATGCCACACGGGTGAAAGCAGTTTCAGAAGATGTTCCTCTGCCCCACTCCCTACTGTACTGGAACAGTTTTCAAATGCCACTGGTAACCTAGTGATGACCTTTTTTTGGAATTCTCATCCTTGACCTTTTCTGAAACTCTTAGTATGTCAACTACTTGGTTGTTCTAGCTCTCACCTCCTTTGGGATCAGAGATCTTTGGTTCTTCTCCTATCTCTCTTTCTCCCCCATTGGATCCTTCCTCTCCCTTTAATGTGGGTGTTTTCCTGAGATCTGTCCTTGGTCCTCTTTTTTCTTTCTTTGTATAGTAGTTTTTCTGTTGGCAACTTACCTGCTAGAGTTCCTCCCAGCTATTCACTCCTTATTTACATGCCACCAGTCCTATACTGGCCCCCTTCATCTGCAGCCTCCCTCTGTAACATCCCTCATCCCCTGAGACCTCCTTACGCTGGGACGCCTCTGCTATGCCAACCCCCTTCTCCCATTGGTGAGTTCCTTCATTTTGTCGAGGGGCCCAGGCCAGCCAATCTTCATTTCCCTGCTGTCTCTACTGTTTTTCCAGACCTCAGCAACATGATCCTATGTCAGATACCTACACTACCTTTCTCTACCCTCTCCCTCCTTCCTCCCCAACACTTTCCAACTCTTTCATCTATGGTCTTCTCCTATTAGATTATAAGTTCCTTGAGGGCAGGGACTGTGTTTTTCCTTGTGTTTGTATCCCCAGTGATTAGCACAGTGCCTGGAACACAGCAAGTGCTCACCAAGTATATCTGCTCAGATGACTGTTATGCTTCGAATAAATACTTCTCTTCTATACTTTAGAGCCCCATTGGTTGATGTGTATGGAACATTCAGTTCAGTTCAAACAGGTGTTTACTTAGCATTTAGTATGTGCCAAATGCTATACTATTTGCTGAGGAAATAGACCTTCAGGGAGTTTACATGCTACTGAGGGGAACAACTAGTACATTCGCATAAGTAAATGAAAAGTGAAGTGTGTGTGTGTGTGTGTGTGTGTGTGTGTGTGTGTGTGTGTAAAGCATTAACACTTTGGGAAAGAGTGCTGTGTTATGTGACCTGAACCTGGATAGGAGCCAGGAGTTCCAGGTATGGGGGAGATAGAGTGTCACATATGGTGAATGGCAAGTGGGCTGCTCTGACTGAAGTGGAGAGAGCAGCAGGAAGAGGGGAGGGTAATATGAAATCAGATTAGAAAGATAGGTTGAGGCCAGGTGAACCTAGAGGCAATAGGGACTCATTGAAAGGTCTTGTGGATGGTAGTAACATGATCAGACCTCTGCTTTTGGAGTATTAGTTTGGCAGCAGTTTGGAGATGGATTGGAGAGGGGAGAGGCTAGAGGGTCAGAGGGGTCAGTTAGGGTAATCTGGTGGTGGTTGAATGCACAAACCTCAGCAACAGATTAAATGTGAATGTCTCAAAGTGTCCCCAACCAAAGTTTCTTCTTAAACATACTTTTGACTTCATTCATGTCAGGAGCACCACCATTCTCACTTGGTTTTCCTTTTTTACCTTCCTCCCTGTTCGCCTCTCCTACCCAGGTATGTTTATTCCATCTCTTGCTCACATCTCCTGCACTGTCTTTTCAGCGGCCACCACCCTAATCCAGATCTTTCTCCTGAGCAGTTTCAGTAACCTTAGAATCTTTCTGTTCTATTCTCTGCCTCTTACAGTTCATTCTTCATGCCACTGTCATTCGTGGGACATATTATAATACAGAGAAAGTTGTTCGAGATTTTGGAAATAATTAACACATCTACTAGTGCTGTTGGCGCTAATGTCCTTGGTCTTTAATGAGACAAAGAGTTGTTGGCTTGGACAATATTGTTTTCATACATGGCCTGCAGGTGGAGAACTGAACCAGATGACCTCTTGTAATGGCCTCCCCTCCATAATTGTGAGCTGATTTAGTGTGGTGGAGAGACAACTAGATGTGGAATTAGGAGGTGGTTCCACCTCTGATGACTCCAGACTGCATGACCATAAGCTCTGTTTCCCTGTCTATAAAATGGGCATAACAATACCTGTAGCACTTACCTCTCAGGGTTGTTGAGAGGAAGAAATGAGATAATGTCTGGCAGCTTAATTTTTAAATAAACCCTAAAGCCTACAAACCTATAAGCTGTTAGTACTGCCCTTTGAAACTTGAAGGGTATATTATGTTCTTTGGCAATCTGGTCCTTGTAGGACTACAGTGCCTCCTACTGTTGTGTCCGGAAAACTAGTAGAATGTGCAGCCACCAGGTATTTCTTAGGTATTAATTTGAATCTGTTGTGCATTGATAGGCTACTCAGAAAGGCGATCCGGTGGCCATTTTAAAGAGACAACTGGAAGAGAAGGAAAAGCTGCTGGCTACTGAGCAACAGGATGCTGCTGCGGCCAAAAACAGACTGAGAGAGCTTAATAAGGTAAATTCCATGTAGTCTGTCTATAAACACATCCTTCCTTCTATGCTGTTTAATGAGAAGAAATATAAAGGGCCATAATGTGACTTATTGAATCAGGAAACTGGTGGGCAGTCCATGTACTCCATTAGTGACTGTATAAAGAGACCCAGATGAAAGCTCTTACATGGCCGTTGAGGTGTCCTCTCTTGATAGGAGAGCGTGGACAAGAATTCTTGGATAGTGAACTTTATCTTTGGCAGTAGTGCTTAGGGAGAAGATCCCAGATCCACTGAAAAATATCTAATCTGTTACCAACACTTCATATTCCTTTCTCCTTAGGTTAGGGTTAGCCCAGCAGATTCTTGGACTAGGTTGCTAGCCTTTAATGCCCACCTCTCTGAGGACCTTAGAAGAAACCCAGAGTTGAATGAGATCTCTGGTTTTCTTCTGTTTCATTTTCTTAGGCATGTGAGGCTTACTCAGCCTGTTCCTGGTGCTTTGTTTGGGAGCTGGGTTCTTCAGTGTCACTGATTTTACATATCTGACTTAAACCAAATGGTGGAGTTTTTGTGAAATGGAGCAGATTATCTTAATTTCAATTCCATTGGTTCTCCTTTTCCTTCCTTCTCACCTCTCTTCCCACTTTTTGTTCATTTTAGTGCTTGCTTAGGAAGCTGTTGTATTGTGGTGGATAGACTACTGGCCTTGAGGTCAGGAAAATAACTTAACCTCTCAGTGTCCTAAGCAACTCTTTCTAAGACCATAAGCTGCAGAAATGGTGCCAACTTGCATTGGTAGAGAATTTCCTTACTTGGGAGTTACATGTACCAGTGAATTGAGAAGTTTAGTCATCATCTCCCATCCTGCTAGTTAGCTTCTCTCTACCAGGAGGATCAGTCGGGACACTTGAGAGGGTGAGACTAATCTAGTCTTATACCTTGTGAATTATAGGTGAAATAAATTCAGAAGAGAATTCTACATCTCTCCCTTCCCCAGCCAGTTTTATTATCATTGATAAGGCATTGATAAGTATAGTGTCTTACATGTAGTAGACTAGTATTTGTTGATTGAAGACTCTCAATCAGGGTATGCCCTTGTGAACATATTCGTCTGGGCATTGTCTCAGGTCTGTCTGTTTAAGTGAGTACAGAGATGTTAATGCCATAATACTAAACTGATACAGACACCAAAAGGTCTAAGATGGTCTCTCCTCAGAGGGATGTTTTCTACTTATCTCTAGCTTTCCTGTCCAAAGGAATATAAAATGAGTCAGGCTTATATCAGTTCCATTTTCATTTCCTGTGACCACTGTAGGGGAAATTAAATAGAGGTGGGTGGGAGTCAAAGGACTGTTTGGAAAGTTATATCTCTGCCTGTTTGATGTTAAAGGTCAAGCCTTCAGGGACCTTTTCTAAATCTCATTAACCTTTTGCTCATGCACATTTCTGGGTAACCATCGAAAGATGACACACCCATGAAAAGTGTGGATCAACCATTTGCTTTCTTTGCCATCTTGATTTGTGGGTAGAAAGTCCACATTGTTTAAGGATACGTTTGCTCTCTTAAAAAATTTGTTCAAAATTACAAACTTTATAGCAATCTCAGCAAATGATGACCAAGTACCAAAAGAACAAAAAAAGGAAGAATGAAATCACAAGTAAGACTTTGAATGGAAAACTACTGTCCTTACTCTATTGCTTATAAATTTACATAAAACTTTTACAAAAAGGAATTTATGTGCTCTGTCCCCTTCACATTGTAGTGTAGTCATGACTTCTGGGTAGTCATAAAGTTTTGTTGCTATAGTTCCTTTTTTTAGACCTAATTTATGTGTTTTCTTACAAAATTAGCTTTTGTCACTCTATATCACTTTGTTAAAGTCTTTGCCTCTTTCTTTGTAATTCCCCAACCCCATTTATCACCCTTTCTGGGGCTGTAATATTCCATTACGTTAATATTTTATTATTTTCCTAGACCTTCTTAGGGGCATGTCCTCATGCCATATTTTTAAAGTATCGCAGTTATAGAGTCATTGAAAATTTCGGCCTAAGGAATAAGTGAGTAGGTGAGGCAAGGCTTTGGTTCTGGTATTAGTAGAAGACAGGAAATTTTGGTACATGGAGGAAGGGAGGTTTCTAATAGATAAATTTGAGTTTATAGCACATTTTCAGTTCAGATTAGTAAACATTTATTAAGCTATGAATCTGGGTTCTCATCCTAGTTGTACCATTTGCTACCTAGGTAATGATAAGCAATTCACTTAATTTTTCTGGCCTCATTCCTTCAGCTTTCAGATGAGGAGATTGCAGGATGGCAGGCATCAGAAGGGGCTTCAGTGCTCGTTACAGAGATGTAAATAGTTTTAACCCTCCTAGGAGCATTACACTCTGAGATAAACAACATTAACATGAAGTCATGTAAAAAACATACAGATGACGAATAAGATGCAAGATAAATACGGGTAATGAGCAGGTAACATGTCGCTTGTACAGGACATTTGTCCTTTCAGCAAATATTTATTCAGCTACATGCAAGGCACTGTAGGGAATGCAATGAAGGGTGTTTATCAGAGCGCCAAGAGGAGCAGGGTTAGGGTCTAAAAAGGTCTTGATGGCTTAGAGTGATGGAACCTGACAAGATTAAATTTGGTGTAGGGGTAAATATGAAGCCATAACATTTAGGTTCACATAAGTCAGCTTCACAAGTATAAAATTCTAGAGGCGCAGCTGGCTAGTTAGCAGTTTAAAAATGATTTGGGATTTTAGTGAATTAAGGACCCCATGAGACAGTTGTGTGATATGAAAATATGTGACCGCAAACTAAGGTTATATTGAGAGTCCTAGAATCCAGGGCTAAGGAAATGAGATTGTCCTGATCTGGAATACCTGTCACTACTGGGGCTATCCTTCCCCCTTTGCCTAAACTGCTTTGCCTGCTCCCGTAACTTGGATAGGTTGTCCGCAACTTTATTCCTTCTGATGAGATGGAGGACCCCCAGGCCTTACCCTACCATTGCCTCCTAAAGCCCTTCCTCTGTCTTGAAGTCCTTTGGCTCAATTATCTGACCTACTTACATCAGCTAAGGATCTCTAAACCTTGCCATTGGCCCTGAAGCTGAACTCCCTTAGGGACTCCTGTCTCCTCAACTGCCATGTAGTTCACCTTTCTTTTACTTGTTGTCTCCACCAATTAAACTATGAGCTGCTTGAGAGAGCCTTTTCTATTTGTACTCCCAGTGCATAGTGTTGACATGTAGGAAGCACTTATCAATGCTTTTTCATACTTTCTTTTTTCATTATTGGAAAGCATGACCTGCATCAAGGGTAATGAAAGGATCCTTCTAACCAAGGGCTTAAAGGAATTGGTGATGTATAGGCTAGAGAAGAGAAGATTTTGGGGGACTAGGGTACACTTGTGGACATACGAAGAGTTGTCCCTTGGAAGAGTTACTAGACTTGTCCTGTTGCAATCCTGATCTAGAAGCAAAGGGTACTTCTCAGGAGCTGCATGTTGGCAGGGAAAAAGCTGCCTGGGTCACTTTTTATGGTATCATAAGGAGGTTTCTTGTTCAGGTATAGATTGGACTCGATGGTTTGGCTCTAAAGTCCTGTGATTCTCTGGCTTCTAATACTCTTTCCAGCTTTAAATCTATGATAATCTGAGAATTCTATAAACATTTTTTTTTACCAGTCCTGGAATACTTGTAATTCTTCCTACGTGTTACAGTAATGTTGCCTCTACTAACAGTGATCAATAGTGGCCTGAAGAAATGTGCAACTAGTCCCTTAGTGATGTAGTTGGATGATAGGAGTTTACGTAGAGGATTGGGTTTTGGTTTTGTTTGTTTGTTTTTTGTTTTTTGTTTTTTTGTGTGTGCTTGGGGTTTTTTTGTTTGGTTGGTTGGTTTTTGGGTTTAAAAAGGTAGTGTTCCTGAGGGGAACTGGAGCTCATCTCCAGAAATTCAGTTAGTACTTCACATTTGCTTCGGGTTGCCTGGGTGCCTCCTTTGAAAAACAGAAATGTTTCATCCGGTCAATGCAGTGCTGTGTTTTATGTAAAATAATTAAGTCTTGCACACCCCAAGTACGGTGCTCAGCTGTGTAGAGACAATTGTTTGGGAGGGGAAATAATTCAGGTTACAGTAAGTGCTTAAGTTTTGTGTTATGATATTTCTTCCCATAATACTGTCAAGCTTAAGAAGGCAACTGGATTTAGAGAACAAAGACTTGGGTTCAGATCCTGACTCTGCCACTTTTACCTGTGTGATCTTAAACAGGTTATTTAACCTTTCTTGGCCTCCATTTCATCATCTGCAAAATGAGGTCATTAGACAGACTACATTAGATGACATAGAAGGTACATTTTAGCTCTGAATTTTGATCTTAAGGCTTGTACCTGTACTTTCTGCTTTTCATAATAAAAAGTGCTCTCCCTGTTGGCTTTTGGTATTTGCTTTATTGAGAATTGTCTTAAAGAGGACCTCACCATTTCTAGAGACTTGTCTTTTGTATTTTAGGTAGTTTGTCCTTGCAAGACTATCTAGTATCTGTCTAGCATAGACCTCTCAGTTCTGTGCTATGTTTCATATTAATAGAGAGGATCATTTAATAAATCTCTTTTCTCTCTCTCTCTCTCTGTCTCTTTCTCGTTGCCTCTGTGGAGGAATTTTTTTTAACATACACATGGCAGACCTTGGTGGAAGAGGATAACATGGCTCTACTGAGTCAATTACATTTTGTGGAATCAACAGACAACAAACCTAAGGATCTTCTGTTATCTTTCCCTTTCAGTTAGTTATGCAACAGGATGATAATGGACTGCTGCAGAAAATTGTCTGCCAAAGACTGCCTTTGTTCCCTTCTTTACTTATGGAAAAAATAAAATCAGATAAATTTAAACCAAAACTTTGGGTTAAAAAAGGTTCTTCTTATACTAAGCTTACATTGGAAGTCAGCTGGCTCAGATCTTTGGTTCCTGAAAACTCATTTTTAAATCTCTGATGAGGGAGGAAGACAGAGTGAGACAGACAGATAGATGCTACTCTTAATGCCAGGGAGACATAGAGCCTGGCAGCTTCTTTTCCCTGGACATTAGGACTGAGAATCATACCCTCAAGTTCTAGGGCTATTAAGAACATCCACTTTCAAATTTAGGAGAGCCAGAGCCTCCTGAGTCAGGTGTTGAATATATAGCTGTTCAAAGCAGGTTGGTTTCTTCTGTGTGTAGTTCCCTTTTGTTGTCTCCATGACAAGTAAGAAGGGCAGGGTTCCTTCTGAAGCCAGAGCTGACCTTCTGAGTGCAGAAGCTGTCTTCCCTTGCTGGCCCTTTGCCCTTTCTGAATCTGGGATCAGAGACTTTCTGGTGATAAGCCTGTGAAGTTGCAGATCTAAGACCAAACCAGTCTGGCTCTGGGTTCACTTAGCTGCAGATTCGCTGGTGTTCTGCTGTCGGGTACTGATTCTGCCCTTTTCAGTTGCCCTGAAAAGTTCTCCTAGACACAACCCAGAGCCAGAGCATAGTTTCTGTTTTCTGATAAATGGCATTCTATACCCAGATCTCTCTTTGGGTGAGAATCAAAGAAAACTAGGCTTGGAACAGAAATCCTGACAGTATTGGCAATGATCTTGGGGTTATAACAGTTTAAGAAAAGAGCATTATCTCTTTGTAGCCAAATCATGTTGGCAGAGGATTCAATAGTTCCTCAAGATCTGATAGTCCTTAGGAAAAGGAATTTAAAGGGGGCTGAGTAAATTAATTCAAATAAAGCTGGTTTTTCTTAGATCTGGAAAACCTTTAAAGATAGAAAATATTTCCTGGTTACTGGACTTTGGGATGGATGTACCATTAAATCCCAGGTAGAGTCATGATTTGGTCAATCCACAAGGATTTACTTAGGCACTTATGTGCCATGCACTGCAATGGGCACTGGGAGATACAAGTACCAAGAATTAATAATGCCCCCTTGCCAAGAGCTTATATTATAATGGGGAAGACAGCAAGGATATATGAAATTGTCAATGGTATAAGTGTAAAGTTTGTAAAGTTAATACACACAAATAGGGGCAAAGTATGTACTACTAACCCGGCCCTCTGGGTGCTTGGGTATACATACTTTAGAGAAGAGCAACCTGGTAAGATTCAGCATACCAGCCACACATGTGGGCTGCTGAGATGTCTGGTAGTCCTTTGTGGCTTGTTAGGGGACGTTTTCCTGATTCACCCTTGTGTCAGCCGTGAGACATTAGAAATTAGAGAAGAGTATGGCATAGCATATGTGTGTTGTGGAGGGAATAGATGCAGCAGGTTTGTGAAACTCATATTAAAGAGATAAATATTCTTGGTGGCAAGACTAAGGGCTGATGCTTTAGAGTGATATTTCCTTTCAGAGAATTTAAGGGGAACACATTACTGCTATATTATGTAAAAGAGACCAATGGAAGGCTCCGTAGGGCCCAGGAACACAAAGTCAGAGGGGGATTCCAGTGTACTGGAGTCTTCAGTTCTTCTGAGGGTGTAATTTTTCCATTTCCTGTCCTGGAAGAGGGGAAGCCCTATCAGAGGAGAAGTTTGCTTCCTGTTCCTTAGGCATCAAGAATTGTTTCTTTTTTAAAAACATTGTTATTTCTCTTCTTGCTTGGATAGGAGATTAGGGGAGAGTATCAGATTCTAAACTGGGTAGATTTTGAGGGAAATGTGAGTAACCCCTGTTTCTCACAATTCTTAACAGTAGGAGGGCTTGCTTTTTGTGTTTTTGAATCCTGATTCTCCCTATTCTGATTTTGGGGGGAGGGGGGGGCGGTGCGGCATGCTGTACCACGCTGTGAATGTTATTTCCTTCCTCACTTACCTCTGTAAAAATTTGAGAAATGGATTCCTAGACCTGACTTCACAGACTCCTGGCCAGCTTTAGAGAATCTTTTGACCTTCCTTGGATATGGGAGTTAAGAGGTCAGTGAATAGGAAATGACATCAGTGAGAATACCCATAGAACAGCTAGGTCCTCTTTACTTCTCATAGTATGTGACCCATTCTGCCCTTTAGTTGCCCCATGTAGAACAACAGTGGCATCCAGTGGCCACTTTGGTCAGCAGTGACCTTGCTTCCTTTTTGGGTCTCTCTCTCCCCTTCTCCCTCTCCCACCCTACCACCCCCCCCCGCCCTCCCCATCATCACCCTCCTCTCTTCTGCTCTAGGAGAAAGTTTAGTCCTTTGTTTTTTTTCTAATCTGAAAACCAAGTGAATTGTGCCCCTGGGTGGAAAAGGATTGTGGAAGATTTCTTAGTTTTGGTTTTGGGGCATCTTGGATCTAGTATGAACTATAAAGAGATAAGAAAAGTCAGAGAAGAAAAGGAAGTGGTGGAGGTTAGAGTAAGAAGGAGTTCATGACCTTAGAGTTGGCCCAGGAGAGCCAGTATGGGAGCTACCACTCCTGCTGCTCTTCCTGATTCCTGGTTCTTAGTCTTCGAGTGGGTGAGAATAGGTGACCTCTCTGTTCTGTCTACCCCCATTAAAACCCTATTGATTATTCCATTTAATAAATAGTGGCAACTTAAGGGGAAGTTTGAGTAGTTTAGGCCCTGGAATTTTTGCAGAATTTTAAATATCCTGCTGTTTAAGTCTCTTAGACATGTCAAAATCAGAGTGATTTGATGAAGCTTACACAGAGACACATCCTTGTGTTCTCTCTTTACTTTATGGTAATAAGCCTAGTTTTCTACATGGGGGTTGCCCCTTGTAAATGCAAAATTACTCTGTTTCTGTTTTCCCTAGAATCCCACATAGGGCTCTTAGAACAGACTTGGTTACATCGCAGAAGTTACCGCATGTGAAGATTCTAAGGAAAGTTTGAGCTAGCATGACCTCACAGCCTCTCCAAGATGCCTCCCTGACATCATCAGTTCGGAGATGCTCTTGGTCCCTCTGATGAGCTTCTTCCAGCTATAACAGGAACTAAACCAATGTTCTTCCCTTCCCTTCCCTTCCCCCCTTTCTCTAGGAGCTTGCATCCGAGAAGTCAAAGGCGGCTGCTGGGGAAGCCAATGTGAAAAAACAGCTGTTGGCCAGGGAGCAAGAGATTTTGGCTGTACAAGCCCGCATGAAAGCTAGTTACCGGGACCACATGAATGAAGTGCAGCAGCTGCAGGGCAAGGTGAGGCATTTGTCAGGTTGCAGGGCAAAGAGCCTTGGGCCCTGAGGGGTATGAATCTGATCCTGGGTTCAGACTAGGACCAAAAATCCATTTTTGCTGGGACAGTTTTTGTTATGGCCCAAATACCAGGGTCACTTCTAAAAAAGGTAGGAGAATGGAGTGTAGAGGAGAATTGGAAGGATTTGGGTGATTGCATTCATTTTAGAGAAAGGGAAAGTGGGGCTAAAGGAATATAGGATCTGAAAATTTTCCTGAAAAAAGGTGGGGCTGTCACCTTGGGAAGCATCAGAGTCACACTCTGTCACTGATTTCTATATGACCTTGAACCAATCACTGAATAAATCTGAGCTAGTTCCCTCCTTTCAGAAATGGGGACAATAATCCCTGCTGTACCTACCCCACATAGTGTTGTGGAGAAAATCAGTTGAGGTAATGGATATGTAAGTGCTTTGGGAAATGGAAAGCATTCTGATCTTTGTGGAGAGAGGGTGAAGTTCAGCAGTGGCCCTTTCAAGTTCAAGAGTTGTTAGAAGATGAACTAAGAAGGGCCAAAAGTCCTATCTATTCTGTTCCATTCTTGCCACTACCGTCAGCTACAGATGTTTTCTTTCAGCTGGATCTCTTGCAGTGATAATGGGTCAGGAAAAGAGAGAGAAACTTGTCTTCTTCTTCAGCAAGGTTTTATTGGTTTGTGGTAACTTGTTTTATCTCCTATAATACAAATTTCAAACTGCGTAAACCACAGAAGAAGTGAAGCAAGGAATGTTTCTGAGGCTCTAGCCTGAATTTTTTCTAATAGCCTGAGAGGGCTATGGTGAAAAAGTTTGGAAGTAATGAGGGATGAGAAATAAATAGATTTTTTTAAAAAGTCTAGTTCAAGGACTCTTAAGAAGAGAGCTGTATTCTGTGGCCCAGATTCCATACTGCAGAAAGCAAGTTTTGGTGTGAGTTTGGGAGCCATATCTTCCTTCAGGAATCGTTGACTGATGCTCTTCCACCCGCTAAAATTCATTTTCAGATTCGAAGTCTTCAAGAACAATTGGAGAATGGACCAAATACACAGTTGGCTCGATTACAGCAAGAGAACTCAATTCTGAGGGATGCTTTGAACCAAGCGACCAGTCAGACTGAGAGCAAGTAAGCTTCAGTGTTCACTGATAAGTAGAAACTTGAATACACTTGCTGAATATCCATGTAATCACACTAAACCAGGGGTTCTTAACCTTTTGTGTGTATTGGAACACTTTGGCAGCTTGGTGAAAGCCTACTGACCCCTTTTCAGAGCAGTGGTTTTTTTTAAAAAAACTCATAATTGCAGGATATGTTAAATTTCAATTAGAGAATAGTGAAAACAAAGGTGTGATTTTTTTTTTTCCCGTAAGAATTCAGACTCCCTAAAATCTGTGGACCTTTGTACCTCAAGTTAAGAACCCCTGCACTCTGTAAAAAATGAATCCCTTCCTTGGAGGTCGAGAGAGGGAAGGAGAGCGTTTAGTAGATCTTGTGTCCATTAGCTTTTTCTTGTGAGGGCACTATTGCTGTACTAGTGATCATGGACCTGAGCTGTACATAGGGTCAGCTTTTCTGTTTTTTCCCCATCAAGTTTACTCTTAGTGCGAATTCCTTCTCCTAGCTCTTTATGTACGTGGCAGAGCTTTGATAATGTTACAAATAAAGGCTGGAAGAAGGAGAGCATGTCATTTCCTGTGGCCTAAAACTTGAGTTTTTGGACCTTGATCTCTTTTCACACCATGGATAACATTTTGTTAGGTGTCCTCTGTGTTGCTAGGTGACACTGACATCTTATAGAGATTTTTCCCCATGGCAAATAAAGGACTTTTCCCATATGTAACTAGATAAGATCCTCATAATGGTAAACTTTATAAATGTCCCCATTTAATAGAATGAAATTCATCAAAGCAGAAATAAAAAGTTAAGCTACATTTTTTCATCTTCACTTTTTAAATTTTTTTTTCAGTGAACAAAATCTATTTCTCTTTCTTTCTTCTCTCATTAGGAAAAAGAAAAGAAAAAGCCCTTGTAATATATGCATAGTAAAACAAAACAAATTAAACATGTCCAAAAAATAGGTGCCACATTTTGAAACCCAAGTTCATCACCTCTCTGTCAGCAAGTGAATAGCTTGCTTCATCATCACTCTTGGAATTGGGGTTGGTCATTATGAATCAGAGTTCTTAAGTCTTTCAGAGTTGTTTTTCTTATAATTTTGTTCCAGATTGTGTTCATTTCATTCTGTATCAGTTCTTACAAGCTTTCCCAGGATTCTCTAAAACTGCCCCTTTCATCATTTCTTACAGCACAATAATTACTCCACTACAAGAAGTTAAAACCTCTTTAGCAAAACTACACATATGTAGCCTATATTGAACTGCTGCGTGCCTTCTCAGTGGAGAAAGGTGGGGAGGGAGGAAGGGAGAAAAGTTGGAACTCAAAGTTTTAGGAATGAATGTTGAGAATTGTTTTTTCATGCAACTGGGAAATAAGAAATACAAGGTAAGGGAGTATAGAAGTCTGTCTTGCCCTACAAGAAAAGAGAGAAGATGGGGATAAGGGAAGGGAGGGGTGTGATAGAAGGAAGGGTAGATTGGGGGAAGAGATAATCGGAATCCATGGTGTTTTGAGGTGGGGGAAGGGGAGAGATGGGGAGAAAATTTGAAACTCAAAATCTTGTGGAAATGCATGTTGCAAACTAAAAATAAATAAATAAATTTGGGGGGGGGGCAGGAAAGAAGTTAAAGCCAGGACTGAAAATACATTCCTTAGCATAATTTGTTCAGTTATTTTCCAAATAGGGGCCCTTTTCCTTTAGGGTCTAATTCTTTACCACCACAAAAAGATCTGCTTTAAATATTTTTGTCCATATGGGACTTTTCCCTCTGTCTTTCATCTCTTTGGGGTATAGGCCTAGCATTGATACTACTACATCAGTAGATATGCACAGTTTCATAAATTTGAGGACATGGTTTCAAATTGGTTAAGCAGCTTTTCAAAGGCCATAGTAAATGATTAATGCTGTAGAAGGTCTGGACTCTCTGTCCAGCTAGCTTCCTGACAGTGAGTTTTCCAGCCTAGTCCTCAGCTCCAATAATTCCATTTTCATCTTTATTTGTGGATAATTGAACTCAGAGGTGGACACAGTACTCAATGTGTTATTTTCTTAGCCATGCAAGTTATATCTTCTTGTCTGTTACAAAGCACTGTAATAGACAAGAAAATGTAACTTGCCAAGCATTATTTTTTTCTCTGTAAGTTGTATGCCTAAGAAAATAACACATTGCGTGCCTCTGAATTCAGCATTTAACTTCGTTGCGATAAATGGCAATTTCGTTAAACCACTATATGTTTGCCTGAGCAATATCTGTACTTCCATTCAGGGACATTTTGAGGTAAGGTACTGTGTAGTGATTGATTCTGAGATACTGACACTTGCTCCCATTTACTTAGCTGTCTTTATGGGTCCAAGGAGTATGACAAAACTAGTAAAAGACTGACATATTTGAACATGAAATGGGAGGGAGAAATCCCTCCAAATGTCCTTCTTTGTGCTTAGAGAGAGTGGCTATGTTAGGTGGTGAGCTGCTGGGCTTGGTTCATTCTTTGGTGTTCCTCATGGTGAGGAGGGCCCTTGTAAAGCTATTTCTATCTTGAGTTCCTCTGTGTATGTCATTGTCTTCTTCCATGTTTCACTTGTTGATCTTGAATCTTTATGGTTGCCATTTCCTGAATAATGACAAATAGAAGATAGAGTTTTAGGCAGAGGAACTCTAGTTCTCCTCCCATGCCTTGAATGTTACCTCTGTTTCTCCTTATGCTTATGCTTCGAAGCAGAGAGGAGCAGTTTTCCACTTTGGGTCAGATGCCTTTGTGTGGGACAGTGGTTCTTAACCTGAGGTCCATGAATTTTCTTTTTAGAATATATATATTCTATATCACATTATACATTATGATATATAATGTTTATATGTAATTATAGTATACAATATAATATTCTATTATACTATATTATTCATATATTTAATGTATAGCTATTTTAAAATAACTATTTCAGTAGAATTGGTTTCCTTTGTAATTCAGTGGTTTTTTTTTATTTTATGCTGTTGAAAACATTCTTTTTTCTCCTTTTCTTTTGAGACTTGGTCTCCCTATCTCACCAAGATGAAAATTGAGTGGATACTCATAGGTCAGATCACAGTACTGATTTGCATGGAAGCCTTTACCTATAACATTTTTCAGACCTGGACTGATTTGCTTCTTTTTTGGTTCTTCACTGGTTGGGTCTTACCATATTGGCACTGATCTTAGTGTAAACAACTGATTGGCTTTTAGCCCTCTTGCAACTCAGAACTCCTGAACTCAAGCAGTCTACCGCCTTCAGCAAGAACTGCAGGCATGTGCTATTATTGCTAGACCTAAAAATATTTTCCTAAGAATGGTCTAATTGTCTACTCTGGTTATTGATTTTTCTTTAAAGTTTGTCATATGTCAGGTTTGGGGGAATTTTTTCCCCTTGGCTATAATTTTCTATGGAGAGGGAAAACCTTAGGAAGAGAGTTACACATGGCCTCAAGGCTGCAAGTTCCCCTTCCTAGACTACCAAAGATGTCCATGACACAAAAATGTTAACACCTGGTCCAGGTAGTCACAGAACCTTATGTCTAGAAAAGATGCCAAGATGGCGTTTACTCCAGTGTCTGGCTTTCTCTAACTCATTCCAGTAGGCTAATTCTAGAGCCTATTCTGAAAAAGCACTAGGGTATTCTATCACCTGGAATCACAGAATACTAGAGCTAAAAGGATCTCAGCAATCGTCTAATCTGTGATGTAGTGGGAACAGTACTAGACTCTTTGAGCTTGATTCTTCTAGTTTTCTTGGGCAGGTTATTTCCTT
This sequence comes from Bettongia penicillata ogilbyi, assembly GCA_023548195.1. Taxonomy (NCBI): domain Eukaryota; kingdom Metazoa; phylum Chordata; class Mammalia; order Diprotodontia; family Potoroidae; genus Bettongia; species Bettongia penicillata. The sequence continues at coordinate 4,307,117 of JAJHZJ010000442.1, forward strand.
TGTCATAAGCTTCATTTATCTGTATGTAAAATGGAGGAGTTGGACAAGGTCAACCCAAGGGTACCCCTTTCCACATCTTAGAACCTTTTTGTGATTCACTGGTTCTAGGCTAACTAGCCTTATTCAGTAATTTATTTATTTATTTAACATTAAGAAATTCTTCCCTCTGTTTAATTTTTGTATGGAGGGCTGAGTTTAAGGGCAAATTTAAGTTTTATCTGTAAAGTGTGATATTTCAGAAGTATAAGCAAAAATGTTACCAATTTGATATTGCAGATATTTTGATTATAGTATATGCCTTTCTAGCAATAAGGGTATGTAATAATGCATCCATTATAGGTAAATAATAATATCCATGAAATTTGTCTACTCTGGTTATTGATTTTTCCTTAAAGCTTTTCAGATGTCACATTTGGGGGGATTTTTTCCCTTGGCTATAATCTTCTGTAGAAAGGGAAAACCTTAGGAAGAGAACCAGTTTCTTCACTTTAATTTCATACAGGAGAATGCAGTCTTTAAGTTTTTTCCCCTATTTCCTCTAGGTTAAAATGCATTCTTTAACTTTTCCTTTTGGGTTTTCAGTGGATAATCCATCTTGATGAACTGTATTGTTGAGTTGGTCTTTTAAATTTTTTCTTTTTTATTATGAACTTAATTTTTAATAAACACAAACATTTCAGTATGCAAAGATGAGTAAGACAGAAGCTCATATAAGAAATTAGAGACTTCTATAAAATGTTTTTTTTAAGATATGCTTATATATAACTTTAACTTTTTTCAGCTATTTTTCTTCCCTCTCCCCATTTTATTGATATCTTTTTATTTCACACTGTCTTCATTTTTCAATATATCCCTACCCTTCATCCTTGTAATCTAGCCTTTATAAAAAAAAAAAAAGGACAAAAAGGGGAGGAAAACAACCAGTTTAACAAAACTAATATGTCATCCTTGGCCCCACAACCTCTTCAAAGAAAGGAGAGAGGTACCTTCCCCCCCAACACCCAACTCTTCTCTGGGACCAAGTTTGGTCGTTATAAGGACACAGCATTGAGTCTGAGTTTCGCCCACCTCCCAGCCCCCTTTCCATTTATGTATTCTAGTCGTATTTGTTTTCCCTGGAAATTGTATGTTGTATAGATGGTCTGGTGACCTCTTTGGCACTCAGCATTTGCGTTCTGATCCCAATTCTGCGATTGAATGTTTATATGACCTTGGACAGTTCATTTTTCTGCTTTTCTCTCTTCCCTGGTATTCCCCCTGCTCTTCCCCAACCTCTTTTCTCATCTGGAAAATCAGAAGATCTAACAGAGATAATCTTGAAGGTCCTTTCCAGCTTTCAAGTTCTATGATTCTATGAGTATTTCATGAGACTCTTCATTAGTCCTCTTTTCTTCAGCTCAGAAAATTAGCTGAGGAAGTGGGAGATGTGGAGTAACAGTACATTCTGCACTAATGCCTAAGTGCTTTACAATTCAGGAAAATACATCCCTGATTGCAGAGCTTGTATGCACAGTGAGGAGGAGTGAGACCATGAAGGCTTTGTCACTTCTCTCCCTCTGAATGCTGAGAAAATCCCAGGACAGCTCTCATGGAATTGAGCCTTACTGATGGACACATATTTTGGATTTTGTTTTGCTTTGTGTTCCCCCCATGGTGAAAAGTTGTTTTTTTTCTTCTTTTCTTTTTTCCTTTTTGTTTGTTTCTTTTTTTTAGAGAATTCTAAAATATATTCCATTTTAAATTTCACTTTTAAAAAGCTTTATCAATACTTTTTGTTTTTCTCCTTTACACTCTTTCTTAACATCAGCGTCACTTCTTAATTATTTCCTCCTCCCAATAAAGCCCTCCTTATATGTATAAGTACAGTGAGGTAAACAAGCTGACATTTTGATTCACCATCTATTATGTTTGACAAGAGTAAGCCTTGGTCTCCTTTGCCACCTTTCTATTGAGAAGTGGGAGGTATTTGATAACCAGACTTTTGGAATCTAGATCAATCATTGCATTATTTGAGCTCTGATATCTTCTAGTGTTTTCCATTACATCATTGTTGCCATTGAATTACACTCTTTTGTACAGTGCTGCATGTTTCTTTTGAGAAAACTGACTTTTGTAAGTTTTCTATAGCATAGTGAAAGTTAGCTGGCTCATAGAACTATTCACTTTTTAAAATTAATTTATTTTTCAATGAACAAAAATAGATTCCCCTCCCCAATTGAAGGAGTGGAAAACTCATGTAAAATATGTATAGTCAAGCAGAAAAAATATCTGCGTTGACTGTGTCCAAAACAATATATGTCTCATTCTGTATTGTTGAGTCCATCACCCTTTATTAGGAGGTCAGCATCAGTCCTTAGGTAATCATGGTTGATCATATCAGAATTCTTATAGCTTTCAGAGTTGTTCGTTCTTACAGTGTATAGTTGTTATATAAATTTTTCTCCTGCTTTTGTCACTTCACTCTGAATCAGTTCCTATAAGTCTCCCCAGATCTCCCTGAAACTCTTCCCCTCTTGCCACAATAGTCTTCCATTACAGGACTCTTCCCGTGAGAGGCTGGGTCAGGTATGGACCACTTTACATTTTCCGACCAAGCCCTTCATGTTTCACTGGAATTCTGTTTTGTGGTGGGGGGAAGAGGAATTGGTCTTATTAGCCTGGGAGTCTCAAGCAGCTTGGCTTGTAATGGCGCACTGAACTCTCCTTCTGATCCAAGGTCGTAATTGTCTTTCAGGCAGAATGCTGAACTGGCCAAGCTCAGACAAGAGTGCAGTAAGCTCACAAAAGAAGTGGCTGAGAAGTCTGAGGCCGTGCAGCAGGAAGAGCAGCAGAAGAAGAGCTTGGAGAGCAGAGCCACAACGTTAGAGAAACAGATCCACCAGCTCCAGGTGAGGTGTGGGCCAGCCCTTTGGGGGCCCCTTCTCTGCACGTGGTGAGCGATGTGGTTGCCTTTCCACGCTGGGGGCCGCTGATTCTTTTTCCAGGAGCCCTGTTCGGATTGGTGCAGTCTCTTCACCCTGACTCAGCCCTTCTGCTTTGTGATGAGTGAAGTGCATACATTGGCTGGAGGCATAGCTGGACAGTATTAAAAAATTAGCATAAAGTACCGACCACCTCTTTTTAGGCATGGGACCCTGGACAATGCCTACCTAGGCCCAAATTCTCTTTGGGGAGTGATTGGCTGTGGAGGCATGACCTCTTTTTTGAAGAACTTGGCTTATTTTCACCCACGTGAGTAAGCCCTATTTTTGTGGGGGCAGATTACCTCAGAATACAGTCCTTTCCAACTCAGAAGTATTTGACCATTCAGAAAAATGACAAGAATAATGCCAGTCACTTCCTCCTGAATTTTATGTGATCTCATCCAAATTAATTAGGATACTTCCCTTCTGAAGGCTTGTATCTGAAAAGCAGAAGCCCCATATGCAGCTTGGGGGTGGAAACAGATAATATTCAGAGTATTGACTCAGGTGTGGAGAAAACCTTTCTGATATGCCAGTTTTTTTGCTTAGGTTTTTAGACAAAAAGTAAATTGCTATCTGTGGTGCTTTTGGTCCTCTTTATGTGGGATCATCAAAGCATGAGTAATGGAAAGTGCTTGCAGCAGCTAGGTGTATTTGGGAAAACTTGCTTCTGGTCTTCTGCTGCATAATTAACTAGGTGACCTTGGGCAAGTCATTTAACCTCCTCGGGCTTATTTTTTCCTTATCCATTTTCCTTTTCCTTATCCATATGTAAAATAAAAGGGTTTGACCAAGATTTCTTCTAGCTGTGACATTTTGTGAGCCTGACTAGTGTATTTGAAGTTTTCCTTTTTCTAATTTTTTTTTCCCTAAAGAGAAGAGTATCATTTGTCATGGTTTTTTGTTTCTGGTGCTGTGTGTTTCCTTCTTCCTAAATTTAAATCTGAGATTGAGGTAGTTTACCCTTTGGGCATGACTCTGTCTTTAGTAGCTTAGGGTACTAATTTCAGGGATCATCCATTTGCCTGCTTGAATATAAAACTCTTGCTTTTCCTATTTGGAAACCATTTTCCTCCTCAATTAAAGCTTCTTGCTATGGAGACTTAAGCTTCCTGGGATCTGAGTGGATATGAGCTCTCCATGGCTGGAGTTTTCTTTACAATTTCAGCATCTCTAGCAATCTCATCATATTAAATCTTCCTCCTTCCTGGCAAGAATACAGATCTTGGTGGGGGAAGGAGGCTGCCTCTGAAACCTGACTCTGTCTCTGACTGCCAATACTGTGGAATCTATTGAGAAGAAAGCTTTTAGTCGATGAACTGAAGTTTTGGAAACGTGAGGATTTTTTTCAGTATCTAGGAGGCTTCTTGCATGCCTGTCTCACTGAATTATCTTACTATTATAAAGTATCTCATGGTCTAACAATATTTATATCTGAATCCATATCTCATCATTTATTAAGTGCCTCTTTATTCCAGGCACTGAGGATTCATAGACAAAAATTAAACAGACCTTTACAGCCCCCACTTCCCTCTTTTTCCCAAAATGAAGAGATTTGCCCTACTCTTTTAGGCTTCCTGTACTATTCTCAGTGCCTGGTCTTTCATAGACTACTGAGAGTAACTCAAAAATTGCACCTTCCAGGATTCTGGGATGAAATTTGCCTGGGCCTAGTGACTTGAGCTTAGTGAAGGTAGGGAGGTATCCTTTTACAATCACTTTATTTCCTTTAAGCAAAAGAATAATTATCCTCTCACTCTTAAGAGATGTGCCAATATTTTTCTTTGGATTTTGAAAAAATACTCTTCTTTCTAATGTTGATTTGCTCACCTGACCAAATGTTCTATTTAAAGTTAGCACTGAATGAGTAAAAAGGCTTGGCAGCAACTCAGAACCTCAGTAATGAAAGAATCTGATTACATTAGACTCATTTTAAAAAAAAATTCCTCAGTAGTTGGGCTCAGAATAGTTGCTTCTATCTGATGTTGCCTGGGAGCATGTTGTTGGAAGAGAGGTTTTCCTTGTTCCCTTCCAGGTCATCTGATGAGCAGAAAAATCAGCTTGTTCAGGAGTTCTCAGGAAAGCCACATCACCATGTTCCTTCTTCATTTATTCCTTTGGAATTTGAGTGAAACTGTTGCACTGTCATGTCTTTATTATGGAAAATGTTTTTCATTCTAAAGTTGCACACAAACTTCCACTGTGCAGAATACATTCAGGATAGAGTTTTAAAAAAATCTCTGAGGATGGTTTTGCTTATTTCCAGCTCTGCTTTTAACTCCTTGTCATTCATTGTAGAGGTCAATGTCTATTCCCCCAGCTGTGAGCGGCATTCGATTGCTTTCTTTGTGCAAGTCAGCCTTTGTCCCCTGGAATCATTTTATATAGCAAGGGAAAAGAGGCTGGGTTTGAGCAATAGTGATTAAAAGAAAGCCTGTCATTCCATTTTAGCTCAGAATGCCTTCTTAACAAGCAGTTACTCTTTTTTTTTTTTAAATGTGCTTATAATTTTATTGGTGAGACAGGGGCCTCTCAGTTTTTTGTTTTTGAGAACTGGTATATTCAGAGTTTGTTCAAACAATTGCTTTGGCTTCTTTGCCTCCTGTACTCACTCCCCTTGGCTTATTGCAAATTTCAAGATATTATTCCAGAGATACTTACCAAGGAAACCAAGGTTCCCAACACAATTTTTTTTTAAGGATGAGGCTCCCAACACAATTTGTTTTAATGGGTGGTGGGGTAAGGCGAAAGAAAATTATATTGCATGCTTTCCAAAGTTTGGAAATTTAACTTCTCCTTCTTCCCTTTTTTTTTTCTGCCCTCCATCTTCCAGGTCTCTCAAAAAGAAAAAGAAGATGCTCTCCAGAAGAGACTAGATGAAGTGAGCGGAGAGCTTCGCAAATCCCAGTCCAGCTACAAAAATCTTTTGGCAGACTTGGAGAAAGCAAAGGGAGATCAGCAGAATATTGCTGGTTAGATAATTCTATTACCGCTCTCTCCTTACATGTTAGAAAACTGAGTAGCAAAGGCAAATCAAGCTCTGTACCATTTTCCTAAGAGTTGGAGATGCCAGTGTTTCTTGCTTGTTTCCAATGCCATTCAATCTCTTGCCTCCATAACTTTATTCGTAATGCACACCATGCTCCCTCCCTCCAGTTCCAGCCAACTCCTTCTATGATGTAAAACTTCCAACTGGCTTTGGGATATTTTGTGACTGAGAAAACTTAATCCCTCGAGTTTAGGTGTGGTCTTGACTGTTCATAACGTTCCTATTGTTACTTCTTGGCCCTGTCTCAAGTTGGGAGTGGAAAAGGATTGTTCCTTCTAAAGTCAAAGAATCATAGGACTGCCATCCCAAGTGGTGAAAAAGCTCAAAGTCAGTGAGAATAGAGGGGAAGGAATTAGACTTGAAGTAGAAGCACTGGATTTGAATCCCACCTCTATCCTCTGTCACCTGCTATCCCTATGACTTTAGGCAAATGCCTTCAGCTCTCTCGGCTTCTGTTTCATAGGATTATCTATTTAGAGTGGGAGGGTACCTCAAAGACCATCTAGTTCAACAACTTATTTTTCAGCTGAGGACCAGGGAGATTAAATAACTTTCTATTATTCAATGAAATAACGTATTTGAACTACCCCACATCTACTCTTTAACCAGCTGCATGAACTCTGATAAGATACCTTTGAATGAGAATTCTTTCCTGAGAAGGCACAGGAAATTGATGGGACCTAAGCACTCCAATTAAATTTAACTTCAGAAGATGAACTTTTCTCAGGTCACCACCTTAAGACATCCAGTAAACTAGTGCAGAACTCACAAATGTACAGACTTGATGAGGTTCCTACTTTCCTGATGTGAATTCTTCACATCACCATCTCCCAAGGGTTTGGTATAATTTCATCAGGTTGATCTCTGCTCTGTGTGAGTGGGCAAGGATAAGAGAGTGGTTAGAGATTCAGAACATTTTAGTGGGTGCTGGGGTAAGGCAAGAAAATCATATTGCATGCTTTCCTGAGTTTGGGAATTCAACTTCAATATAAAGACTACAGGGGAAAGGGGAAATCATCGAAATAAAAAATAACTTGAACTTTGAAACATTTTTACTTTCTGCAGAATAAACTTAGTCATATCGTCCCAGTTTGTTTTTTCTTCTCATGTGAGTGTGAATTTACCAAAGTGAAATAAGTTCTCCTGTGCCATCCTTCCAAACCAAATCAATTGCCAACCTCATTTTATATTGTTTGAGTAATGGTCTGAAGCTTTTCCCCCTTCCCTTATAATTATGAAAGATAGTTCCATCTATTTTCAGGGAAAAATTCAGATTAATGTTCTTCCCTGTCTTCTTTTTGGCTGTAGTTTTGAGCAGTCAATAATAAAATCATCATCCTTTTCTCATTAGGTAGCATAGCGTAGTGGATAGAGGAGAAAGTCTGGATTCAAGAAACCTTGCCTCAGGTGCTTTTACTGTGTGATCCAGGACAAGTAATTCAACCTTTCTCGACTTTAGTTTCCTCATTTCTAAATTAGGGATAATAATGGCTCCTGTCTGACAGAGTTCTCATGAGGATCAAATTAGATAAGCTAGGAAAAGCAGTGTTTGTAAACTGTTAAAGACTATCTAACTGCAAGTAATTATTGTATTTAAGCCTCCCTATTTAAAACCTAAGTGTTTTCACTCCTTTAACTTTAACTTTAAGAATGCAGATCAGGCAAGGTGTTACCATAGCAGATACTATATAAATTCTGGAAAGAACAGATTGGGAGTCCTTTCTTGACTATCCAACTTAATTTTCTACCCTCCTCCCTTTTTTTTCTTCTGTAGAGCTGCGTAGCAAATTACAGTCCTCTGAAACAGAGGTGAAAAGCAAGTCTGAAGAGTTGAGTAAACTCAAAGGAAAGCTGTCAGAGTCTAGTACAGAAAATGCAAAGCTCACAGAAAGGATTCAATCCATCGAGGCTCTCTTGGAAGCTGGCCAGGCCAAGGAAGCCCAGGTCAGGAGTCAGCATCCTTTCTCTCAAGTAGACCTCCATTCATGAAAATTCAGCAAGGATTTTGTTTCCTCCAAGGTCTTTGGGAACCTCCTGACCATAGATACTCTTTCCCACTTTTGGGTCCATCATTGACATGAATTGTAGAAACCAATGTAATTTCTGCTCTCTGAGCTAGGCCCATAACAAATAGCAGGGTGGGGGGAGGGGGGATACATTTGAATCTTTATTAAAAGCAAAGGAAAAAATCTTTGTTAATGTTAATGAGCATCCATTTTGTTGTTTTACTGTAGGCTAGCCAAGCAGAGGTGGATCAATTGCAAGCAAGGTAAGACTGGAGAGTTGAATGGTTATATTGCTATCCTTCATTGATTTTTAGGCTTCAAGTGGGGTAATCTGAGTTGAGGTAAATTTGAAATGAGGAAGGCCTTAGATTTTCAGAGTAAGTCCATTTTTAGAGGCTCCTTTTCTGTCTCCTCTGCACTGACTCTCATGCTGAGGATAAATATAGACTAAGGCTACTATGAGAATGGTGATGCGTGGATGCAATTGTTTCTTCTTTTTATATAGATTGTCATGTTAAGAACAGGATTTGTTGTTACTCATACATCCCCTGGGAGGGAGAGCAGGGTAACTTAAAATTATGTGTGTGTATGTGGGGGGCGAATGTGGATGTGGACACATGCATATACATATTTTAAAGGTAGGATTAAAGCTGTACAATACTGGTTACTTGGGGGAGTTGATTAAAATTCAGGGTTATTGCAAAACTTACTGTGAGAACAAATGTTTCAGTGCTGATTGGTTCACTGGTCTGCACATTTGTTACTTGGGTTTAGCCAAAGCTTGCTGGAGTGCATGATTATTTGTTTTTGTTAATGAGATGACTTTAGTCTGGCCCAAATCATGTTTTTTTGGTATGATCAGACCCACTGTGCTGCATTCTTTCAATACTGCCTGTCCTGCACAAGGCATCATCATTCATTTAGCGTTTGTTTGGTGTTGCTAAGGGCTGGGAATGACTACACAATAGGGCCCCACAAGTTAATGTAATCCCAGAGTTCTTGGGGCTCATTATCTCTGGAAGCATAGGTTTTTCAGTGCACACTCACAGGAGGTTTGACTTGGCTGGGAGAGCAGAGAGCTCACGTATCCATATAAGTCAATAGTGGACATCACATATTTTCTTCATCTCCATAACACAGATGTGTTTAATATGTGGTGTCCAGCAAGGTTCTCTTGCTCTGACCATGACTGCTAGATGAGTCACTATCCTTCCATCTTAAACGAAACTCACAATGTGGCCAATTTCTCCTGGCAGCCAGTGTCATAAGCTACCAAAAAAACTCCCCAGAAGGCAGCGCATCTCTGACGGGAAGACATGGGACCAATCTCTCTACATTTTCCTGTCCCGATATGTCTTATTTCAAGACACTTAGGCAAATTAGTTGAGGGGCATTTTTTGGATACTGTTTTGTGTTCAGGTTGGAGTTTTTGGGCACGATGAATGTTGCTATAGAAATTATTGTTGTTTTAAAGAAGATGGATAAGGATTTTTAGAGCCATTCAGATAGAGCTGGCATAAATTTTGAGATCATTTAGTTCTGTTATATTAACAAATCATTGCTTATTTAGAACCTTAGAGAAAGCAAGGAAGAAGACTGAAAAGTAATCTACATTTCCTTTCCATTTGCCTTTTGGTTTGGTATCTATCATATTTTGTCTTTGCTGAAGAACTTTTGAGTATATTTGCAGCAGGCAGATTTTTGTATCCTCTTCATCTAATGATATAGAGCTCATGAGGAAGGAGAAAGTGTGTGGGAGTACTGCTAAGTACAGGTGAATCTAGTGTAGATTTGTGGGATATATTAAAAATATTTTTATAGGACTGATGATAGATTTTTATGGAAAAACAACTTTAAGTTCATGCTGCTGCTGCTTTTAGGAAAGAAAGACATAGATATTGTAAGTGCCAGGCTGTATTAACTGTATAATGTAAACTAGTAATCAGAAGTTCAGTAGATACATGCTTGTGTTTTCAGTTCTAGTGTCTGTCCTCCTTAGGACGAGATACGGCTTAAATCAAAACAGCAGCTAACATGGATATAAACCAAAATCAGTATTTCGCTTATATAGAGAATAAATGTTTTTCCTGCAACATTTTCAGTCTTATTCTATTATTTTGGTTAAAAATGTCAACATTGGCCAATTCTAGACACCATATTATACATTATTGGTATAGTGAGCATTTATGAATTAACCTTTGTTTATTGCATATTCCAAAGGCTAAATTCAAGAGTTGTTATATTATAGTGTCTATCTGTGCTTGGTTCCTCAATGTCAAGTATGTAAGATTTATGAAATTCAAATCCAAGTTATCAAGAGGCTTTTATTTAAGAATAAACTACTGGAAATTTTGAGTATAGGGAAAGTAAAGTCTGTGAGCATATGTGATTGAAATCCACACAAGTATAAAGATAGGGATGGTTCATCTTTGAGTGTAGTCAACAAGTCTCAGAATACATGAACCTTCAGCACATGGAAGGGTTAAGTTTGGGATGATATATACATGATGGATTTTTCAGAGACACTAGAGGTGTTTGAGCTACATCCTGAACCTTTTAAGACTGATGTCATAGAAAACATCTACATCCTTCCACCAGAGATCCTTTGTCAAAAATAGAACTGAAATTTATGTCCATTTTTAGATTCTTCCTCACTCCCTTCCCCAATCCCTCAGTTAGTGAAGTGATCATCATAGATTTGAGCTGGAATGGACCTTATAATGAAACTGTAACCTTTTAGCTAAACAAGTGACATTTGGGTGGTGCGCTGGATAGAGTACCAGACCTGGGGTCAGGGAGATGAGTCTTCATGAATTCAAATCTGATTTCAGGCATTTAGTAGCTGTGTGACCCTGGGCAAGTCACTTAACTCTGCCTCAGTTTCCTCATCTATAAAATGAGCTGGAGAAAGAAATGGCACTCTAATATCTTTGTCAAGAAGACCCCAAATGGGGTCACAAAGAGTTGGATATGACTGAAACAACTGAACAACAATCTCAAAACAAAGTGTTTGTTTTTAGAAATGTAAACAGAGTAACTAATGAATTTTCTTATTGACTTTTTCTATTTTAGGGTCTTAAAAATCCCAAATAGGCTGTTGACCTTTGTTTCTCTCCGTGGGGTGAATTAGTCTTTTATGCCTAAATGAAGTCACCCTTAGAGTTTCAAAAGTAGCTAGCTACAAGTTAAAATGAGCATATTACATTATCAGTTACTTGAATGAAGACATAGAAAAGTGCCTTATTGAATAACACAAAGCTGGGAGAAATAACCAGCCCAATATATGGTCAAATCAACATGTTAAATGTTTCAGACAGGCTAAAATACTAGGTGAAGGTCAATAAGGTGAGATTTAACAGAGATGTTAACAGAGATGTTGAATCTTGAATTTAGGTTGTGTATTTAAGATTTAAAAAAAAATCAATTCTGCAGATACAAGATAGTGGAAGTATGGTTAAAGAATTCTTCACGTATAGAAAGATCTGAGGATTTTTAGCTGACTCCAGAGAAATTATCAGCAAAGATGTGATACAGTTGTTTAGAAAATGCTGATGTGATCTTCAGCTGAATTAAATAATAGAAATATTATATTCAGAATAGGGAGGTAATAGTTTTATTCTGTAACTGTGCTGGTTAATCACATCTAGAATTTTTTGTTCATTTCTTGGCCCTGATTATTAAGAGGTGCATTGATGGCTAGTATGTGCCATGTGTGGAGTAAGTCATCTTCCTTTCCCAGGAGCTGGTATAGAAGAAGCTGTGTGGCTATTAGTCAGAGACATTATAGTCTTAAGAGGGCCATAAATGCATGAACATGTTCGGTTCTGGTCACTCAGTTTGAGGAAGAACATTGATAAGCTGGAGGACAAACAGACCAAGATGATGAAATGTCTTGAGTTCAAGCTTATGAGAGCTATTTTAAGGCTCTGGCGGTGTTTGTCCAGGACAGATCTTTGGGAGAAGGGATGATTGGCATAGAGAACATGAAAGCTGTGCTCAATGAAAAAGAGATTAGACTTGTCATTTTAGTCTCTGAGAGCAGAATGGGAACCAGTGAGTAGAAATTGCAAAGAAGTAAATTTAGGCTTCATATCAGGAACAACTTCCTAATAATTAGCACTTCCCCAGTGTGGAATGGGCTTCAGGAAGTAGTGGCATGTCCACTGACTAGAGGACTTCCAGCAATGGCAGGATGACCACTTGTTGGGTGTCTTGTAAGTGGGCATACTATCCAGGTAAGCCTTGGACTTTATACACACTTAGATCCCTTGTGACTCTTGATGCTCTGATTCCAGGATTCCTGCAGTGGGCACAAGTGCATTAAATAATCTCTGATCCCTTGAAATTCTTCAGATTCTATCTGCATCCATTGAGGAAAATACTGCCCCCTCCCCCCCCAAGCCCCCAGGCTTCTGATGCTCATGGCCACCTGATTGAGGCCTCACTATTAGCGTTATTTATGGTTGTTCGGAGGGAGGTTGAGGATGTCATTGGAGATTGGGTTTCAGTTGAGAGTCGTGGGGAAAAATAAAGGGTAGGGAGGGCGACTAACTTTTATTTCTCTGAAGTTTTGAGATTTGCATAGTTGCAGCCTGAAAAATGAGGCATCAGGTAGGTGGTATAGTAGATAGAGCGCTGTTGGAGTCAAGAAGACCTGAGTTCGGATCCTCCCTCAGAGACTCACTAACTGTGTAACTGAGGAAGTCACAACCTCTCTTAGCCTTTGTTTTCTTATCTGTGAAATGGGGGAAATAATTAAACCTGCTGAGCAGAGTTGTTGAAAGGGTCAGATGACCTTGTAAACCATAAAGAACTACATAAATGTTAGCTATTCTCATTTTTTTTATTTATATTATTATGCACCAGATTGGACTTTGTGAATGATTTAAACTGGTTGGGAATCCTGATCTAAAGTGTCATGATGTGATTTGAACATCAGGTATTCTCATTTGAGTTGCTGCCCATTTGGAGAGTGGGCTTCAGAGAATTGACTGTTTTGGAAGAGAGAAAATAATACTGTCTTATTCCCTTTAGACTCAAAGAGCATGAAGCCCAAGTCACATCATTAGAAAAGGAAGCTACGGAGCTAAAGGAGGCCGTCGAGCAGCAAAAACTAAAAAATAACGTAAGGGTCTACTCTGGAGGGAATTACAGGGTATGAGGCGTTGGGCTCAGGCAGCATGAGATGAAGAGCCTGGACAAGTATTCCACACATATCTGCTCCTTGTTGTTTCAGAAATGCCCCCAACCAGCAGCCCTCAAGGGAGTTATTTTAGCTTTTCTTGTGCATTCACCCTTAAGGACTTCATGCCTCCCTAACCCTGTTCACCTCATGATTCCACCAGAATTGTTCTTCCTTTCATGTTCCCTTTCTTTTATGATGTAGCAGGGGGAGGTGAAGAAGAGTAGTTCTGGTTGTTAGTATCCCTTTTGGGTTTTTTCTGCACCTCATTTATCTTTAATCCTAGTGGCAAGATTCACTGGGAGATTTTTATCAATGTCTTTATAAATCCTAGGTTCCAACCTTGGATTTATTTTTTCCTTAAGAGTGTTTTGAGCCCTGATTAAAGAAGCCCTTAGGCCAGAGACAGTGGAGTGTGTGGGGTGAGCACCTACTGATAGTTTAGTTCACTCATTAAGTATATATTCAGTGCTCACAAAGTCCCAACCACTGTTGGTCTCTGGACTTACAAAGTCAGAAACAAAACTATCTCTGCCCTCAAGAATCTTTCTTCTACTAGAGGAAACATGAACTCCAGGATTCCTTAACCTAAAAAATACATATTTTGGCAATTGTAATTAACTACGATTGGTTCTCTTTATAAACTTATTGTATTTTGTGCACTTTTAAAAAACATGATTCCAAGAAGGAGAACAAGAACAGAGCCTATATCTGATAAAAACAAATGCCAAACGTATTCAAAGTAATTACAAAGTTACCCTGGGGTGAGGAGAATGTAATAATGGAAAAGGTCAGGAAAACCCCTTGTAAGAGGATTGGAACTGAGCTTTGAAGGAAGGTCAGAGTTGGAAGATGTGGCCACAAGGAACCGGGTGACCTGTGCACAGCGGGGAAAACAGAAAGCAGGCATGTTTGGGGAATGGAGCTTACAGCCTTGTGACTAGCAGTACCAGAAGAGAAGTTGGACAAAGAAAGGTGTTGCCGGATCTTGGAGGAGGGCCTTGAGAATTAGTCAGAAAATGCGGCGTTTACGTGATAGGCAGTAGAAGAGTGACATGACCAGAACCATGTGGTACAAAGAGCAGAGGTGGGAAGAGCCAGGAGGCAGCTACTGAAATAGTCCAAGTGAATGGTAGTGGTGAGTGGGTCAGTGTTGGGCTGGAGAGAGGCCCTGCTTCTTTGCCCCAACGCAGCTCTGCTCTCCTAGTGCCATAACTGCATCTGTCTGTGCTGAGCTTTTTGGCATGGGGATGTTTAGAGTCACGCATTCATCTCTAGGATCTTCTTTGTCTTCAGAGAGAATGTGCCCCCAAATGCCCATTCATTGCTAGAACATAGCTGGAACTTGAAACGTTGTTAGACTACAAGTCATTGGTTCTTTATGTTAGAACAAACAGCCTTATCACCTCTCTATGTCCCTGTCTTCTCTCCACCCCTGAGCCCTCACCAAGTGTCATTTAATGATAGGCTCAAGCTATTAGTTTATTGCAGTGGTTCTCAGCCCTTTTTTATGTCATGAACTCTGGCAGTTTGGTGAAAGCTATGAACTCTTCAGAATTATTTTTTTAATGCATAAAATAAAATATATCTGCTTACAAAGGAAACCACTTATATCAAAATACAGTTATCAGAATATTAAAAAACAGTGTATGGACTCCAGGTTATAAATTCTTGACATAGTACAATCTGTCATCATAATATGAAAATTTATATCTACAAGGAGAAGTGATGGAAAATCATGACAGTCATTTGAGAGGGGAGGGAAAAAATCCTTAAGCTACACTGTCTCATCCTTTTTATTCCTTATACCAATATGTATTGACTATAAAAAGAATATTCTGTGTCCTGATGGCAGGCTAGGACTGTCTCTGTAATGTGTTAAGAGGCACAGTAACCATATGTTTAAGGGCTCCAACACAAGTTAAAAATTGATGGACCATAACAATGGGAAATTAGATAACCCTGTCTCCTGGATGCTGCATTCCATTCCTGGGGAAAATAGCCTACCTAGTGTCCTCTATGAGCTCATCTAGGGATCTGAAGTTGTACTTTCTGCATGTCATGGGGGTGTACCCATGGTATAAATGTGGTGGAATGGCTGCATTGGTCCTGACCGTTGTTTCATCTCCTAGGACCTCCGAGAAAAAAACTGGAGAGCAATGGAAGCTTTGGCATCTGCTGAAAAAGGATGTGAGGAGAAACTGAGTTCTTTAACCAAAGCAAAGGTTAGATGAGTTTCATGTTCAGTTTCTGTCTACATTAATAACATCAAGTCTAGTTGAGCCAAATGCATTCAAAATATGTGAGATACATGCTGCGAGGACTGGGGCTTGGAGCTTCTGCTAAATTGAGTCTGTCTGAGATTATCAGAGAAATTGGTACATAAAATAGCCACTAGATTGAGTCTTCTTCTGTTCTCCTTTTGAGTGGGGAGAAAAGAGGTCTACTCTTGATTTTTCTGCCTTCCCCTGTATGTGTTTATTAACACAGGGCTCTGGTTAATTTCAGGTTCATTGGTGTGTTACAGCTAATGTTTTTTAGCAAGTTATTTTGGCCCATTAAATTTACTTCCTTTGCTTACCCAAACATCCAGCAGATGCCTTGCTGTAGATTTTTTTTTTTAAATAAGATACAAAAAAAAAAGGAGAAATGAAAACCAAAGCCATTTCCAACCACATAGACGAGTTTTGTCATTCATTAGTTAAACCTCATTTAATGGTATTTTCTTATAGCAACTGTTGACATACTTTTTTTGATCTTCCAGTCACCAGGTCCGAGAAACCACTTTCAGAAATGAGAACTGAACTGTTGGCTTCAGATGCATTTGACTTTAAAATTTCTTGTTATCTTTTTTCCTCTGCTAAATGTTAAGGTAGCTAGGTGGCACCTGAAGTCAGGTAGACCCGAGTTAAAATTCGGCCTCAGATATTTAATAGCTATTTGTCACTTAATCTCTGTCTGCCTCAGTTTCCTCCTCTGTAAAATGGAGATAATAATAATACCTACCTCCCAGAGTTGTTAGGATGATAAAATAAGATAATATTTATAAAGTGCTTTACAAACCTTGAAGTACTACATAAAAATGCTAGTTATTATTGTTGTTATTATTTTTATGTTAAAGTATTTTCAAGAAAAAGATCTTGGGCAGATTGTTCAGAAGATGTCTTTGTTTGCCTCAGAAAGTGAAACGGTGATTCTCAGTGTCTTTTATTTTGAGCTGGAAGGGGCCTTAGAGGTTATCAAATCCAAACCCCTCATTTTACAGATGAAGAATTGAGTGCCATTGATGAAGAGACTTGTCATATGACCTGTAAGTTTCTAGGCTAGGATTTGTCCTCAGATCTTCCCAATTCCAAGTCAGGCATTTTATCCACTACCCCTTACATGTTGCACCATGTTGCCATAAATCCAGGACTCATACTGAAATACATAAAACTGCCTCAGACGGCCTCCTATGTCTGTACAAACAGATCTATGCTTCAGGCTCAGCATGTGCCAGTTTTCAGTCCAACTCAAACATTTATCAAATTTATTTTAAGTACT
Source organism: Bettongia penicillata ogilbyi (assembly GCA_023548195.1). NCBI lineage: Eukaryota > Metazoa > Chordata > Mammalia > Diprotodontia > Potoroidae > Bettongia > Bettongia penicillata. The sequence goes on from JAJHZJ010000442.1 coordinate 4,323,860, forward strand.
GGGAGTTGTGCTGGATTCTGGGGGTACGTACAAAGTTAAAGAAACAGTTTTTGCCCTCAAGAAGTTTATCTTCTACTGGATATGTAGATGTGTGTATACAAACCAATATGTCTGTCTGCACCATGCTGCATAAATCTTTGAATGTGTCATTTAAATAGTACCCCTTCTGGGTATATTGCAAATATTCTTATTAACCCTTTAACAAACCTTAGAATCCCAGGATGTTAGAACTAGAAAGGACCTAGGAGATCGTCTGGTCCAGAGGCATCAATCAGATAGATGGCCTGCAATACCTCCACCAAACCATTTTAAGATGTAAATGGGAAATATTTAACAAAATAAATTTAAAAATACAGTAGAATATAGATAATGTTAAAATGTGATTTTCCAAGTTAATATTTCCCATAGGGATTGATAGGTACAGTATAGTGGTCCCTCTTTCTATTTGATTTTGACACTGCTGATCTAGTCAATCCCCCTCATTTTACAGATGAAAAAATGAGGCTAGAGAAGTTGACATAATCAAGATTGCCTGATGAGTCAAGGTCCAGAGTAGGGACAGGCCTCTCTTGAGGCCTTTTGTTGAGAAGTTTAAATTGTATAGTCAGTCCTTGATTATGTGTTTGCCCATTATCTGTGTGAAGTTTTTGTTTTTAATGTCAAGCCAACACACAATCATATGTCTGTCCTATTACCAAGCCTAGTGTGTTGTGTACTTATGAAATAAAAGCTAATTTTGATATGCACCTGAGTAAAGCCATTGCAGGCATCATAAAGAGTTGAAACATCTGGTGTTTGGAGTTACTCTTATCACTTCTCTTTCCATGATTGTTTCTGTGGTAATTTTACAGGCACACATTGGCTCATATGGAGCAGCATTTAGAACCTCAGGTGTTTTCTGAACCTTGTCCTCTTCATTCATTCTTTTCACCTCAAGTATCAAGGAGGTATTCTCTAAGACAAAGTTTGAGCAAAAAACCCTTTAACATAGACACTGTATGCTCCCTTTGAGCCACATTTTCTGCTTTTACCTCTAAACTCAGCCTTGCTCTTTCTCTTTCAGGAAGAAGCAGAGAAGCAGTTCAACCTCACCCAGACAAAAACAAAAGAAACTCTCCTCTCCCTCTTCCCAGACATCTCGATAGCCACACAACAGGTACAGGCCTCACGAGGCCGGAGTTAGGGAGAGCTGGGTCGGATCTGCTGTTGACTTTACTTCTGACCGTTAGTTTTCTCATCTGTAAAATGGGGATAGTAAAATCTAGCACTTCCGGCACAGGAGGTTATAGGGTTCCCATGACAGTCATATATAGAGAGTGATTGGCCATCTCCAAAGCACTCTGTCAAAGCCAGCTGTTGTCATTGTTAACTATTATTATTGCCTAAAGAGGAGAGAGGCGGTTTGACTCCAGTGGTGACATTCTTGCCCAGCTCAAAATGAAAGGGAATCCCCACGCTTATTTCCTTGATGGTTTGTTTCAGAGTTATGATGAGTGGCTACAGGAGTTCAAAGAGAAGAGCACAGAAGCTATAAAGCAGAAAGCATCTGTTGAAGTATCTTTGGTAAGAAGGTCCTAGAAATGCAGGCCCTGGGCATAGCATCCTTATTGTCAGAATAGAGCTTATGGACTCCTTTCATTTTGTTTTTTTAATTTGGGGATTGGGGGTGGTTTTTGTTTGTTTTTTAGTCAGCAGTTTGTATTTTGTGGCTAACATGCAATCAGTTCTTCTTGGGTTCTTTCAGGACTTAACCTCCAAGTTAAAAGAAGCTGAGGAAGCCCAAAGCACTTTACAGTCAGAATGTGACCAGTACCGAACCATCCTCGCAGAAACAGTAGGTTTGATGTCTTTAGCAGTTCAAGGATCTGTGATTTTTGTCTTTGTAGGTCCTTCCACTGGTACACAGTTGGTGACTTAAGGAAATGATCTCTGAGAGTTGCTAGGGCCTGCAAATTCATCATCCTGTGGGCAGTCTGAGGATAAGCCTCTCCTGACTGTGGTCCTTGGACCTCACACATTATCTGTCACCGTACTTGAAGCCTTTCCTACTTGGGATAAGGTCTCCCCGAATTTGTATTTCCACAGGCATATCCTTTCAGAACACCAGGTCATCTTCCCACCATGATGGAGGAATCAGAATAGGATTTTGGTGCCAAATTATGTTGTAGTCACATGGGGATTCTTTATGTCTGCAATTTCTCAAAGTATTTGCATTTCATCTGTGGTTCTGCTGAAGATTCCCCAGAAAAGTGCCTGAGTTCTAGAAGGGGGAGAGAGATGGAGGTTCAGGAACAGCACTTCACAGGATATTCTAAATGGGGCCTACATGAAGTCCCATTTCCTTGATGAAACATTTAGCATGGCAGAAGGGGAAGATGGTGCATTCTAGTGCCAGCTGTATGACATGACAAGTCATATATGTATCCTCTCTGAGCCTTTGCTTCATTTTTCAAAATGACAGAGTTGAACTAGATAACCTTTCAAATCTCTTCTGAGTCTAAGTCACCTAAAGAGCAGGTGTAAAGATTTTACAAAACATTGGCAGTCAGGGTGAGGAAGGAAGATTTTGAGGTACCAGATCTCTAAGCATTCAGCAGAGCGGGTCTTCAAAGGGGAAGTAGAGTATATACATGGCCAACCCACTTTTTCCTCCTTTGAAACTGTAGAAGCCATCTGTTTTGTTTGATATCCCTTCTGCCAGCCTGTCTCCATGTTCTGTACCCTGAGAGGACATAAGAAATCACAACAATTCTTCAGGTTTTAATTATATCATAGAGCTCAGATCCAGTGATCAAATTTTGTATTTCAACCAAAATGTATGACCTACCTTAAAATTAGGAGGCAGAATTAGATAAAAAGAAAATCCTCATGCCAAAAAAAAAAAAAAAGAATTTAGATTATACCTCTGGATTTCTCGTAATTCCTGTAGCCCTGCGGTCTGTGAGGTAAATGGAGGAGAATGGGTATGGGGGAAAATGGGTGAGGAGAATCCATAGAAAGGGGGAGTGAGAACCAGGAGAACATTGTATGCAGTAACAGCAATGTTGTTCAAAAAGTTACTGTGAATGACTATACCATTTTGAGTAATGTGATCATTCAAATCAACTACAAATGACTTAGGAAGGAAGATTCTGTCCACCTCCAGAGAAAGAACACATGTGTCTGCATTAGTGATTGACCTTCTGTAATGTGGGATTGGGAGGAAGGGAGGATGATAACTCAGAACTCACAGTATAACCCAAAAAGTAAAGAAACAGTTTTGAAGAAGAAAGGGGAAGTGACTGCCATCTTACAGCTCTATACTTCCTGCCTTCTTTTGTGCTCCCAGTTCTCCGCACACATAGTCAGTACTTAATAAATGCTTATTGGCTGACCCTAGTGACATTAGAATGATCAGGTAGGATTTTTGTTCTTGCATAGTTTGTTTTCTTGAACCACTGAAACGTCTTATTATCCCTCTGTGGTCAACCTCTTAGGAAGGCATGTTGAAAGACCTCCAGAAGAGCGTGGAGGAGGAGGAGCGAGTGTGGAAAGCCAGGCTCTTAGTATCAGAAGAAGAACTGCAGAAGGTGAGCACTGCCTGTGGCGCTCTGGCCACTTGGCTATCATTCCGCCCTTCCTTCCTTTCTCTTTCCTGCTCCTGGGATAGGAAATTAGGGAAAGATAGATTGGGACAAGGGAGAATTGGGGAGCTGAACTTGGAGTGAGGGGTCCTTAAATCTGCCCTACAAGAATCAGTCTTCCAGAGGGGACATCCAAGTCAGAGCAAGAACAATTCTCAACGTCTCTTCCTGCGTTCCTGAGACAGTATTGGTCTTGTTTCAGTCACAAATCAAAGTGAAACATCTCGAAGAAACCATAGAGAAGTTAAAAGGAGACCTACAGAATACAGCTCAGGTAAGAGGTTTCTTTGCTTTGGTGAAGAAGAATTTCTAATCTTAACAGGCCCCAGATGTACACAGTGAAAGCCTGGAGAAAAGGGTGTTCGTGGGTTGGTTGCAGGATATCAGCCATCTTCATAGATAGGTTATAAAAGCAACCATCCGCCCACCAACCATTTTTTTGTTTTGATTGCTGTTGTTTTAGAGGTAGTTGGATTTTCTTTCATCAACCCATAAGTTTTGTTGTCCTTTCCTGTTTTTCAGTGTCAGAAAGGTGCTGACACAGCCCTTACAAATCTGGCTTCTCTACATGTCGCTATACTAAAAGAACTTTCTCCAGGGTCTCTAACCAACCATGTTATCATGTGGACCGTGTTTGTGTTTTTGTCTTTATTTCTCTTTACTTTTCTGCAGTGTTTGGCATGGTGGAACACCTCTTTCTTCCTCCACCTTCCATGACACCCCTCCCACGGCTCTCATCCTGCCTCACTAATAGCGCCTTCTTTTGTCTTTCTGCTGGCTCATCTCCTCTGCTCAGGTTCTGCCTAAGACCCTTTCTTCTTTTCTCTCTATACTCTCCCTTGGTGATCTTATCTGCTCCCATGGCTTCAGTTGTCACCTCTGTGCAGGTAACCTCCAAATCCGTATCTGTGCTTCTAATACCTTCCCACACGTCCAGGCCCGTATTATCAGCAGCCTGCTGACTGTCCCTCTGAATGCCTCACCAGCACCTCCAGTACCACATATCTAGAACTTCCCTCCTCTACCTGTTCCTCCTCCCTGTTTCTCCCTCCATTTCTGTGCATGGCGTAGCTTTGTCTCCCAGATTCATGAATCTAATCAGTTCCCGAGTTCGCTCTTACTGACCTTTCCTCTCCACTTTCACTCAGACCTTCATGTCTTCTCACCAGACTGATACAGCCTCTCACCTGGCTTTCTGCCTCTGGTCTACACTGTCTCTAGTCTACCTTCCCTACTGCTGCCCACGTAATTTCCCTAGTGAGACTACTCTGACTCTTCTACCCAGACACTCCCTCCTCACTACTTACATTGCCACTGTTGTAGGTCAGGCCCTCATCACCTCTCACCTAAACTATTGCAAGGACCTTGTAAATGGTCTCTCCCTATTCCAGTGTATCCTCTACACTAAAATGGTGATGTGATCATGTTATGCTCCTGTGAAATTCTAGCGGCTTCTTGTGAACTCTGGGCTCCACTAATAAACCCCCTCAGTCTGGCATGGAAAACCTGTCACTGCCTGGCCTCTCAGCCCTTCCAGCTTTATTCCATGGGATTGCCCTCTGTGCATTCTGTGGACCAGCTAGATTGCCCTCCATGCAGTGTTCTAGGGCCTTCTGTGACTAGGCTCACTATTAATCTAGCCTTATCTTCACACATTCTAGTTCTCAACTCCTACTCATCCTGCCCTTTCCTGTCTCTGTGCTTTTGTTCATGCTTCCCCAAGTCCTGAACGAGACTCATGCTTTCCACCTGCTCCCGGCCCATGTCTGGTTCCTGAAGTCCCTGTCTTCTTTGAAGGGCCCCTCAGATATCACCTCTGCCCTAACACCCCCACTACCCTCCTAGGTGTGAGGGATTTCTCACATTTCTCATAGCACTGCTCTTGAATCTCTCCTTTGTACTTATCTTGCCCTCCTTTGAATAGTAGTTTTTTGGGTACCTTCATACTCTTCTTTAGATTATAAACTCTTTGAAAGCATTTATGTTTGCTGAATTTGTTGAATTGAATCAAATAACTGAGGAGAGCTTCAAGAAACTTAGAGAATTAGGGTGCTGGTGGGTGATACTTTCTTTTACACCTGACCTGATTTCTCCCAAGCCAAAAGCAATGGATTTTTTTTTTGTTTGTTTGTCTTTATTTGTTTTTTGGAATTTTCCCCCCTAATTCCAGTAATGCCAAAACAGTCCATGGAATTCTTCTTGGTTATCTTTAGAGTTCAACAATTCCCATTCACCTAAAGCTGGTGTGATTTAATGCCACCATGACATCCCGGGTTGTTGTCACACTTGTGTGATGATGTGTGTTTGTGTCAAGGTCAAAGAATATGTGACTCTCTTGGAGGCACGACTAGAAGAGCACATGTCAACATCCAGTGCAGAATGTCAGAAGTATGCAAAAGAGGTGGAGTTGGTAAGTAGTACTGCCTTCAGCAGGCTCTGGGTCTGCACTGAGCCCTCTCTCCCTCATCCTTCTTGCACAAGTGTTAGCAGGGTGCTAGGAGGGAGGCTTTTGCTCACAAGTTTAAGGTCCCAGCTAAGTTTTTGTCAGTATTGACTGGGCTGACTTTCTTTTCAAGGGCAGCTTGGCCATCTGGGACAATGAGGAAGTAATCGGTCATCTCTGTATTTGTCAAAATACAGAGTCCCATTGCTTGAAACTTCTCTGAGTTGAAGGTCTCTCCTTCCTGGAGACTAGGAGAGAATCAGAATAGTCCTGTTTGGGGGATGAGAGGCACTGACCCATCTTGTCCACCATACAGTGCTGGAACTGCTGCTTTAGTTCCAAGCCACTGGGTCACTTCCTATCCCACTGGATGACTTTTGGGAAGGAGGGACAGACCCCAGAATGTGCTGATTGATGACTGATTTAAGGCTGTTTTTTTTTTCATAACTATAAGGCAGAAAAGGAAAACTTGGAATTTCTGATTGGACTTTAGTCTTAAATTCTAGTCATGCATGGGAGCTGCCTTATAATCTTTCATCAAAGACTTGGAAAGCATTATAGCTTCCTTTCCATCTCTTAAAAGTGAGACCTTAGATTCAAAAAATCTGGTAAACTCATTTACCTTGAGTTGTCCCTACTAATACCTTATTTTTCTAGTTGGTATTTAGATATTGTGCCTATTGGCTCATACTCAACTGTTTTGTTTTGTTTTCTCTCTTCTCTGCCCCCACTAACTCTTCCTCTTCTTTCTTTTATAAACAAAGTTGAGGGACCTTTTAGCAGAAGCCCGAGAGCAGGCGGATGCAACGGACAGAGAAGCACAGAAGAAAAGCCAGGAGCTCTCACTGGTAACAGCTTTGGTAGCAATAGATTGGGAGAAAGTGTGTGAAAGAAGACACGTTGAGTTTGCATTAAAAAGTGCTAATTTTTTTAATCCTACTTGATTGATATGAAAGACCAGAACTGAGCTTTAATGTATAGATGCAATTTCTCCCAGTGTCAGTGTGAAGGAATTTTAATTTGAGGATTTGGACTCTTCTGTGTCTCCCTTGTCCAGTCATTTGCCCTACTCTTGAATGAACTTAGGTTTCTCACGTTCTCCTATACGGAAGCACTAGTGCTCTGAAACCATATAGACTCAGGCATCCCCTTGGGACTGAAGTGGTAAATGCTTTTCTCTACCCTGGGTCCAACTCTAGAGTTCAACTGCCTGGGCTTTGATATCCCATCGTGGAATTAGTAGGGCTTAACTTCTTTAAAGATACTGACTTAAACAGAGCAATAACATTGAGATTTCATTGGATGCCCCATTTTGAGTTAGTGGAAAGAACACCAGATCAGGAATTAGGAGAAACATTGCCACTAATTCCTAGAGGGCACCAAGATCTCTATTTCATCATCTATAAAATAAGGAGACTGAACTTGATCCCTGAGGTCTTCTCCAGTTTGAAAAAGTTTTGATTCTAAGTCATACTTTTTATAAATTTCACCTTAATCCTCATGGTCTTTATGTCAGATTTTGGAGGGGAGATTTCATGGTAAATTTGAAATGTAAAAATTTACTCCTCTTTTGAGGAAAGAATTCCAGAGTCTTTCCATTGTGTGAATTGTGCTAAATAGGTTCTAGAGAGACCAGACTTTACACTGTCCTTGGGCCTTGGAGTCAGTCTGTGAATAATCAAAATGTCCATAGAGTCCCCAGCAGTGTGATAAAACCCTGTTCCTTCCTAATCACCAACCAGAACCAGGATAGCCCCAAAGTATGTAGCCTATACAAGCACCTGGGAAAAATATCTTGGGTCCATAACATTCATATAATTTTGGAAAGGGTTCCCTATTCTTTGCTCATGGAGAGGGTCTTACGTACCACAGAATGGGCTCTAATTTTGAATATGTTGGAATGGGTTGTTGGTTTTACTTTTAAGGAAGAAATCAGTCATTCTTCTGTATCAGCATGTTTTAAAATATATCAGTTAACTGTGAATTCTATGCCTCACCAGTTGCAATAAGCCTATAGGCTCATTAGGACATGACTATACCCTAAGCATAGTCATCTTAGTGCAGTTGTTTCCCCAGCCCCCACTCCCACCCCATTAAGCGGTTTTATACCTTAGATTATCCTAGATGGTGGTGCTCTCATTCATTTATGCATCCATTTATTTATTCATTCACTCATTTAGCCATCCATTTATTTTAAGAGCTCTTACCTCAGGTCTCTATGTACCACATTCACCAACTTGAGGCCTGTCTTGCCAACTGCATCGGACAATCAAGGAAGCACATGGCTATAGCGATTGTATATGAGTGTGTGTGCATATGAAGGGTATATTTGAGCAAAACTCATCCATCCCTATTTCAGGTCAGGCAGCAGTTGAGTGAAATGAAGAACTATGTACAAGATGGTGAAGTTGTTGGGTCAAAGGCTGACCTAACTGAGCAGGAACCTATCGAGGTTAGGGTGGTGAGACTGATCCCCTGATCACCCATCTCTAACCCTGCTATGCTCATCTTCCCTCTTCTCACCCTCTTCTCCCCTTTCTTCCTGCCTTCTGACTATGCTCTGACTCTATTTGCTAGTGATAACTGCATGAACTTGGTGTGTTGTGTCTTAGCCCTGTGTGTCAGACTGTTTTTTCTGTATTTGCATTTACATGGGTTAGATGAGATCAACTCTTGAAGCTTTTCCAGGTTATTTGCTCATTCTCAGTTTCACCCAAATACATCAGAGTTGGTATGGTTTGTTTAGTGTTAGGTTCTCTGGGATGGTTGGGAAATGAGGGAAAGAAGGGGAAGACAGTCTCTCAGTGGGTGTTGTCAACACTTGTTTGGGGTTGGCGGTATGGGAAGGGGACCTCACATGGAAATAAATAGAAGCTTAATCTTTTGTGAAGGGTCACCTAGTACAACTAAAAGTTTTGATTCTTGACTTGGCCTTGAGCCACCTGACTTGTGGAATTCAGTGTCCTTATCTATAAAGTGGATGGAATTGTACTTGGGCGACCTGATTCACAGAGTAGTTTCAAGACAAGTACTTTGAAAAGTATTGTATAAACGAGCTGTTATTATATGTAAGAATTAATGGGGGTACAAAGCAGTTGAAATAGAGCAAAGAGGCTTTTGTTCCAAGAATGTCACTAAACAGAAGTGGTGGTGGTGGTGGGTCGTGGTGAGGAGATCTCTCTTTGTCTCTTTATCTTTCTCTCTCTTTGAGTTCTTGTAATATAATTTATATAAGGGGGGAAATGGTGTTTCTTACCCTTCAGCTCTGAAGTCTGAAGCTAAGTAAATCTATCTCAGAGGAGCCTAACCTGAGGCAAACAATTAATCAACATTTATTAAGTGCCTACTGTGTTCCAGACACTGCTTTAAGTGCTAGGGATACAGAAGACAACCCCTGCCCTTGGGGCTTACAATCTGATGAATTGTAAGAGAAAAAAACCTGCCCAGCCTTCACCTGAAGCTGACCTAGAACCAAGAGAGACATAAATTAAACTGATGGCTCTCTGCTCTGATGCTCTGAAGTTTTATTCATACAGATGCAAAGATGCTTACAGTGAGCAAAGGTTGTGTGGTCATCTCCTGCCTTCCCCCAGTTGCCCAAAGTGTTTCTCTGTCCTGTTGGAGCATGCCTACCATTATGCTTCTAGACTCTGCCCTTCCTATCCATTACCCCTTCTGTGCCCCCACCCCTTGGGTTCAGCGCAAGGTAAATCTGATGGCAAAATCTTTTCCTCAGGCTGGTAAAGGGGGAAATCACCCAGTTGCCTGACTTAAATCTGTTGTTCCCCAGACAAGTGTAAGTGGAGGGCAGGATCTGTCTGGAGAGCTGGGATCATAGTATGACTTCATTGTCTTCTGACAGATTCCAATTGCATGTGTGTTTGTGTGTTTCCATGTAGCTGAAGACACAACTGGAGCAGACAGAAACCCTCCTAGAGAGGGAACAGATCCAGCGGCAGAAGCTTATAGCCGAATTTGAGGAGGTAAATTCTTTAATCTGGGCCTTGTGGGCCTGAAAAGGATTGGGTGGATGAGAAGTGAGAAGCTGTATTAGTCCTCAGATGTCATAATCCTGTCCCCACTTCCTCTCTGATCCTATACTGTCCTTCATACCTTTCCCATCCTTAATAGGACACTCTTCACCTTGATAAGAACAGGGAGAACTGAGTGAAATTTTGTGACAGTAGGTGAGAATTTTGATCCATTTGATAGCTTAAGGAAGAGATCTAAGGATGAGGTTAGTGGAGCAGGCTAGAAGTGTCATGGTGGTCGCATCTGAACCTGCTAAGTTGTATAGAGGGAGGCAAGGCAGAAACGTCAGGGTGATGAGCTAGAATTCTTGCCGACCTCTTGAGGTGCCCTAGTTTAAGCAGATGAATCAATGAGTGTCCTTAAGGTGGCAATGCTGTGCTGCTTAGCCTTTGAACTTGGTGTCTAAACCCAGATGATTCAGTGATGTAGGCCTGTAAGTATTAGAGATGTCAAGAGTGGGCCTCCTTCCTCTATTGATAGATTACCTCTGAGCAGCTCAGGAGTTCTGAACCCTGGGGTTTTGAACTTTATTTTAAAAATCTTTTGAAAAATGCATTTCGGTACAATTGTTTTCCTTTGTAAGCCAGCCTATGTATTTTATTTTGTACATTTAAAAGGTTATTCTGAGAATGGTTCCACAGACTTCACCAGATGACCAGAGGGATCCATGACACCAAAAAAGTTAAGAACCCCAGGTGTAGGTGGTTTCATGGATTGCAGTGGCCATAAAAAAGCCTCACCTGATGGCACACCTTTGTGTAAATAAGCCCGTCCAAACTTTGCTAAGGCTGATTCTGGGGCAGCAGGCATACAGTCTGTCACCATACTAGAATGGAAGCCCTCCTTGCTTTCATAGGACCTGCCACATCATAGCCTTTGAGACCACAGGGACATATCTATGCCAGAAGGACATAGCAGAGGCCAAGTTGAGTTGAAGGCTGATGGTGTGAATTTCAAACAATAACAACCTAACAAGTTGTCCCCTGAAATTTGCAGTAGCCTACTCTTTGTCTTCATCCTCAAAGAGAGTCTGTCTGGAGCCAATGCTTGAAGAGTGCTGGCAAAATGAATCCAGCAGTCTGGGGAAGGAAGGCTGCTTGTGTGGCTTTCAGGCCCTCAGTTTCCCTGGCTCATTTTAAGACTCAGCTCAAATTCCACCCTCTCTAGGTCTTTCCTGGTCCCCGCTGGCTGCTAGCACCTTCTCCTTTCAGATTGCCTTCACATATTCTGTGCATATCTAGTACATGTCTTGATATTTACATGCTGTCTCCCCCATTGCCACGTACTCTTCTTAATAAATGCTTGTTGACGAATGAGATGAATGTTACAGGTGAGAGAGGGCAGTTATGTGCAGAAACACAGAGATACCTGTCCGTAGGAACTCAGTTACAGTCAGTGCTCGTTGGTGGGTCTTGAGGCAGCACAGCTGGATTTGGGGTCATGGCTCTGCCATTTATGGGACAGTGGTGACTGTAACTGCCAATCTCTTGATCTCAGTGCCCTGAGATTATAGTCTATAAAATAAGGATAAAAAGATTTCCAGGGTCTGCCTGCGTGCATTGTTGCAAAGAAAGCCCTTTGTCAGTGTTCCACAAATCTGGATTGCCATCGTTATCATAAATGATAGATAATGACTGATTGTTGGCATCAGAATTTGATGCCTATGCTCTTAGGGCCCTCTGTTGGACCTTTCACATTTCCTCACCTGGTTATCTTTGATTTTGACTGTTTGGATGTTCTAGATGGAATATCTAACCTGGCCCATCTTTCTTCTTGATTTCCCTGAAACTCTCTAACAAGGCCCAGAATTCAGTGTGTAATTTACAAGCAGAATTGGAGAAGCTTCGAGCGTCCACCAGCATAGAGTCTTCAGAAACGGAGGAAGCTGTTGAGCTGAAGGTAAATGTCTTAAATCCTTTAGCCCGACTCTACCAGAGATCTGGGGACAGTGCCATCCTAGGGGATGGTCTGGCTGAGGTTGTTGGTAGGTAGAGACACTTTGGGGGAGTACAGAAGGATAGAGAGTTCATTGGCACCATTCTCCTTAACATGTCCCAGTCATTTACTTAACCATTTTAGCCCCCAGACTCTGCAGAGGAGCAGGGAGAGTCCAGAGAACCAATTTTTATCCCTTAACTTTTTCCCCTAAACCTCTGACTTTGTCAAAAGGTACAAATTGTGAGAACACTGAGGTTTATATATCAGTGTCCATATTTTTGTTTCCATCTTAAGTTAATGCTTTAGGATAACAGTGGGAAAAAGGACTGGACTTGGAGTTTCATTACAGTAGTCATCTCAGACAAGGAAATTCTCTCTACTCATTCAGGCTGGCTCCTTTTCTCTAAGTTACAGTCTTCGAGCAGGGGTTATGTATATGAGATCTGTGAACTTAAAAAAAAATTTATTTGATAACCATTTCAGTATAATTAGCTTTCTTTGTAATCTTAAGTATTTTATTTTTTACTTCATTTTAAGAAACATTTTCAAAATTGCATTTTAGTATAATTGATTTCCTTTGTAATCCTATGTCTTTTATTTTGTGCATTTAGAACATTATTCTGAAAAGGCATCCACAGGTCTATGACGCAGAAACATTTATTACGTTGAGAAGGGGTCCAATAGGCTTTACCAGGCTGCCAAAAAGATCCATACATAAGATCCTGTTAGAGGGTAGTGGAGGAGGAGTCAGGGAAGGGAAGGTGTCATGGCATGGTCAGAAGCAGGATCAAGCCCAACTTCCTGATTCAGAACCCTGCTCTTTCCCCACTGGGCCGCAGACCTCTGTGGATTACGTAGGATATTTAATAAAATCAACATCACCTCATTGGCACCCTTCTCATTAGAAGTAGCTTTTTTTGATCTGTCAGGGTGAGTGTTTGGTTTTGCTTTCTTTGTGGTGATGCCATTCTGGGCTGGTGATCTGGGATTAAGGCGGTTGTCACCCACCTACCCCCTCCCACCCCCCAGGCTTAAGACTCCTTGGTACAGAGTAGTGTATGCTCTCTTTCCTGAGAATTTGGCACAAGACTATGCCAGGGTAAAACACTGGGAGGCACTTAAAAGACTAGAAATGTGACTGGGCCTAATTCCTTGACTTGGTGACCTCCAGGAAAGGCTGGAAAAAGAGAAGAAGCTGACAAAGGGCTTGGGCCAGGCCACCGCCAAGCTCCAGGGGCTCTTGAAGATAAGTCAGGAGCAGTTAACCAAGGAGAAAGAAACAGTAAAGAAGTTGCACGAGAAGCTTGAGAAAACGGTATGGGAATTTTCCCTTTCTTCTCCTCTGGCTGGGGAGGAGAGGGGAACAAGATAAGCACTGATTAAATGCCTACTGTGTACCAGGTGCTTCACATAGCATCTCTTTTGAGGCTTTATAACAACCCTGGTAGGTCGATGCTGTTATTATTCTGTTTTACAAATGAGGAGGACAAGGCAAATGAGTTAAGTGACTGTCCAGGTCACTGACTACTGGTGCTACTACTAATAATATAGCACTTATTATGTGCTGAGCACTTGATAGCTCTTACCTCATTTGACCCTCACAACAGCCCTGGGAGGGAGGTGCTATTTCATTTTACTGAAGCAGACAGGAGTTGAAGAACCTGTCCAGGGTGACAGAATTAATTATGATTAATAATGCCAGGCCCTGAACTAAGTGCTTTATAATTGTTGCTTCATTTCTCTTTCGTAGTTACTGGATACTAACAGCTTTCCCTATTACATAACTAACAGCTTGTTTGAGCAACCTGGGATCCTCCCTTGGAGAGCCAAGGTTTGGGAACAGCTCACATCTAGCAGGGAAGAAGGCATCCCAAAAAGTGGGACTGGGCTATTTTGGGCTTACTCAAGGGCCAGGTTTGGGGGAATGGTTCAGCGACTCTCTGTCCACACTGCAGGGCTTCTTGCAGTCACTTAGGAAGGGCTTCCTACCTATAGAATGGCTATTTGAAGGATTTCCTCCCTGATTTAGCAACCCCTTGCCTAACTCTGTACCCTCTTCTTCCACAGGAGGATACTGGTAGTGCAAAAGAAGGGACCTCTGTCTGAAACACCTCTGGAATTAAAAGTTCCTTATTCAACTTTACCAAAATGCCTTACACATTCCTTAAAAACAAACCAACCTGAAAAAAACCACATATGTTCCACATCCTGTAGCTATGAGACAGAAGCCATTAGTGAACCAGAACCTTTTAGATTAACCAAACAAAACCAAAACAAAAACATACTACAGGCACCACCCTTGTAAAGGAATCTTTGTAACGTTTTCTAAAACGGTGTTCCCTGGGGCAAGCCTGGACTGCCAGGAAGCGGGCTCCAAAGTCTTTATTAACTCTTCTGTATGAACAGAACCCATGAATGTGTGAAACGGGGGGTGGGGGGAGCAGTGGGAGGGAGAAAGTCTATGTATCCGTACGTCAATCAGTGCAATTGTTTTTTGGTGGGGGTAGGGGTGGGAGTGCAGAGTTGTTGAATGGGGAGAAAGAGGAGGCTTGAGAGAGAACTGTCATGGAAGTGGGCCATGCAGTTGCCAACAAGACCTGATTGTGAATTTCTGGATGTTACTGCTATTAAAACCAATGTTGTAGCCATCATGGGCATTCCTGGTTTTCTTTCCCATTGGGGTTTGCTCTTGTAGGCCAGGGTCCCCAGGCTTCCCTGAGCTCCAAAGGCACAGGTGTGGAGGTTGGGACAAGAAGTCCTCAGTTGAATTGGAAGGATCAAAATGTTCATTTTCTTCCCTAGACTAGTCAACAGCATTTGTGTGGTGTCCATCATAGGCACAATGATGGTAGAGGGAATAGAAGGCACCTTGTCTACCCACCTTCAGCCCCCCCAGGTTTAACATTAACAGGCCAAGCAGAGGCAATAATCCTACCCAACTGGGCCTGCTGACACCTGAGCTCCAAGGCTTTCATTAAAGGAAAAAAATCTAATGATATGCTGGTTTTTCCTTTGTTATCCCCATCAGAGAATTAGGGGAAGGTAACCATTGTAACACCTGGCAAGCAGATGGAATTGGTTATTCTTCAGCTCTCCCCATCCTTAGCCTTTGGGACTGCATTTGCTAATAATTGGGTTGTGGGTAGCCTTGTGCACAGCAAGGACAAGACTGTGGGAATAAACAAGGTATTTATCCTAGGCTTGGAAAACTATTTATTCCCCAACAGCAGCCAGCTCTGGTCATAACTGCCTGAGTGACTGAAACATTCAGAAGTTCCTTGGCAGTGGTTGGAGTGTAGTGATTGTAGCTTACCAAGCAGACGGGATGTTGTGCATCTGGTATAGATCCATAGTACTTAGAAGAGTCCATGCCACCCCCTCAAAATCCAGACAGTGGATGTGGTCCACTGGCGAGTGCCTTTTGTCACTGCTAAGAATTGGCAGGGTGAGAGCCTAGACCTGAGTCTATTGTGTGAGTTTTAGAATATTTAACCTTCCATCTACCTATTTGCTATTTTTCTGAAAATCCTGGTCTCCCAGGATGATAGTTTTCAAAGAAAAAGCAAAAAACAAACCTTTGGTCCCTTTGAAAGGAAGATACTTTGTGCCAATACAAGATAGTTTTATTACTCTGTTTAAATTGATCTTTGTGTACTCTGTGGGTGTTAGCAAAGTCCATTTAATCATCTACTGACAAGGATGAACTCCCCTGGTTATATTACAGCAGTCCAAAAAAACCTATTTCCCTGAAGCACAGTGCTGAAGAAAGGGCAGATCTGCCCTAAGATTTGCAGTCTGAAGATACGGATCCACATCCCAGCTCGGCAGCTTAGTGTGACCTGAGCAGCTCACTTCCCTGGGACTCAGTGTCATCATCTATAAAATGAGTAGGTTGGGAGCTCAGGGGAATATCTGATTTATGTTCTGGAAGCCTCCCTCACATCTTCACACCACCATGCAAAGTACCTTCTCATCACAACCCTGAATCCAAGTATAGGTAATGAGGGCTTCCATCTTATGGATCATACATCTAGAGTTGGGAGGGAACTAATTCCATGGCCAACTTGCTTGTTTTACAAATGAGCAAACTGAGGCCCAGGGACAAAGTTAATGACATACCTAAAGTTACTCAAGTAGTAAAAATGAGAGGTGATGTTTGAGCTGGGGCCCCCAATTCCAGAGCCAGTGACTCTTGAAGAGAAGGCAAGGGACTTGTCTTAAGTCACATGGGGGAGCACTGCGATTTGAACTTGGATCTTCTAAGTCTTATATTCCCATTACATGACACTGCCTTCCTAAGATCTAAACAGAGGGTTAATTAAGTGTAAGGGAGTTGAGACCTGTGTTTCTCTTCTCAGTGTGTACTATTACTTTGTCTGTAGAAGTCACTCATGTCTCCAGACCGGTTTTACCCTCATCTGTATGAGGCAGGTAGGTGAGATAGTGGGTAGAGTGGTGGGTCTGGAGTCAGGAAGACTCATCTTCCTGAGTTCAAATCTAGCCTCAAATACTAGCTTTATGTATGTATGCCTAGGTGAAGCACTTAACCCTATTGGCCTTATTTTCCTCATTTGTAAAATGATCTGGAGAAGGAAACTACTCCACTATCTTTGCTAACAAAACCCCAAATGGGGAGTTGGACGTGACTGAAAAATGATTTTTAAAAAAATCATTATTATTCCAGAAACTGCATTGAGGTTGGAGCTTAACTCTGCTTGCCTTGGAGGTGTTATAAGATTTAGTTGCAAAGATGGTACTTATAACTGTACAAGGAAGCATATGGTTTATGTCATCTGTCAGTGAATAATAAGGAAGCACAGGGTGAGTAGTTGGGCCAGATAGTCAGGGAAGGCTTCATAGATTATGTAGGGTTTGAGCTGGACCTGAATGAGTAATTTGGGCATGAGGAGATAATTATAGGCAGTTATAGAATTCCTTCATTCTTTAGCTGTAATCTCATTGTGTTAGTAGCCCTCTTGCTCTACAGATTCACTGTGATCCTTTTTTGTTGGTTTATCAGTATTTCCCATATTTAGGTTGTAGTTTTAGTGCCTAATTATGGCAGATCCCATCAGTTGCTGGCTCTTGGCAGTCTTTTCTGGGTGAATTCACTGTGTATGCCTTCTGGCTGTCCTCCTTTCACTCTGGGCCACCCTCCTGCCTTCCTAGGTCAAATGTCACCAGTTTGGCCACACTGGGATTGTAAGCTCCTTGAAAGCTTGAATCCCCAACACCTACCACAATGCCTATCACATGGCAGCCACTTAATAAATGTTTGTCAGTGGGTTAACCAGGAACCAAGTACCAGCCTCATGTACATCATTAGTGTATGAGAAGACCCCCATGACACCCTTTATCTGGGTCATGTAAAAACTGTGTGCAAACTGGGCTAGAAACAGAAAACTAGGGAACTGCTCAGGTACCTAAGACCCTGGTCTGGCTCAGAAATTGAGTGAAGGGGGCAGCTATGGTGATGGACATTGGGAAAGTCCCATTATTTCCAAGTAATATCCTAAATTGTGGCTCTGTGCTTTTCCTCTCATAGTAAATAGCACCAGGATTTCCTCATCAGAGCAGCCATGAGGGCCTAAGGGACCACTGAAATAACAAAGTTGGCCTGAGCTGAGAGGAGTTCTCAATCCTTTACTCCTCTCTCTAGTGGGCTTGTAAGTTTAGGCCTGTCCTAAACTATAACACTTAATGCAGTCTTCCTGCCTTATAAATTCAGGGAGAAACTCCCCAAAGTTGTTCCCCCCACCACTCTTGCCAGTCTAGATGCTGATGCTCATGCCCTTTCTGCCAGCAGAGGGCACTTCACTTGCCTTCCACCCTGTAAAACTTGGTTTGGATTTCATACTGATCCATGAGAATAAGCCATTGATTTCCAACTGCTGTATTCACTGCTTCATGGTAACCTACTTAAGGGGGAATGGATATTCTTAATGTGTTTCAAGTTTTGCAACCCTGTGAAGTAGAGTAATAAAAGTATTGTGATCCCCATTTTTTTATATGAAGAAATGGGCTCAGAGTGGATTAAATGGAACTATTGTGGTCCAGGGGAATGAATGCTAGAATTGAAATCAGTGGACTTGCATTCATATCCCACCGTTGCTCTCTTGCTACCTACCGGACCTTGGATTTCTGTGCACCTTTGACCCTTCGCTTAAAATGAGAGGGCAGGATTAGATGATCCTTCTAGCTTTAAATCTATGGTCCTATAACATGTCTATTAACTTGAACCTAAACCTCCTGAACACTGACTTTGGAGACAATCTAGTTTCAAAGCCTGACTGTGTGTGACCTTGGGCCACTTCTCTGGGTCTGTTTAAGTTTTTTTCATCTGCAATAAAAGGTATTGATCTGTGAGGTAGGTCTGTTAGACCATTAAAGTCTTATAAACCTGGTACTCTGGGTTTTCTCTTAGATCGTTTTCGTATTTGGCTCTTGCTAAATTATCAGGCTGATCACTGGGCAGTAGCAGTTTCCTTGATCTGGCATTAATGTAAAATTACTACCTACAAATATGACTTGATGTTGAGTGTTCAGTAATCGATTGGATTTTATGAAACAATAACTACATTCCGGTGTAGGCACCTCTCCATCTGGCCCTTGCAGGGTGGTTTACCGTGAGCTATCCAGACTTCATGATGTCAGTTCTCTAGGTAGCACTAGGTCACAGCTCTAAGAGATCCTTCCCCTAGTTCCAATAACTCTCATTTGGCGAAATGATCCACTTTCCTAGTGATAATAATCTATTTCTATAATGACGTAAGGTTTGCAAAGTGCTTTATGTATATTACCTCAGTGGAGGCAGGTACTGTTGTCATACAGACGAGAAAACTGGCTCAGGTTATATGAACTTGCTGCATTGTCTGAGGAAGGATTTGAAAGTCTTCCAGACACTTAGTACTTCATCTTCCATACCATGATGTCGTTTGCAGAGTTTCAGTGGTCAACAGTTTCTTTACTTACAAAATGAAGGGATGGTACAAAATGATGCGTAAGGCTCTTGACATTTTTAAGGGGGGGAACAGCACCTACTACAGGCAAGGTGCTGGGCTCAACACTATAAACATCACATTTTATCCTCCCAACCACCTTGGGAGGTAAGTGCTGTCATCCCCATTTCCATTTGAAGAAACTTACGGCAAACAGGTTAAGTGACTTTCAGTCACGCAGCTATTAAGTGTCAGAGGCTAGATTTTAACTCAGGAGTACCATCTCAAGGGCCAGGAAAGGAATACATTGCTTACTGTATTTTACTATTAAGTCTAACAAGGATTCTTTGAGAAACACTTTGCCCTAAAAGAGATCCTATTGGTAAACTAATCCAAGTCTCTCACTTGACAGAAGATGAAGCTATGGTCCAGAGATAGCTAATAACCAACCCAAATGTGGATTTTTTTTTTCCATCTTCCTTGTCTCAGACCAGTTTTCTCCTATCACATTAGACTAACTTGAAATTATCCCTGTTTTATGGAGAGAAAACCTCATATCAAAGTCTCAGCTAATAAAACATCTAGACCCACCCAAGTCCCTAGGCTCTGGGGACCCTTCAGCTTTAGGACCCTTCTGGATAAGACATTTTGCTAGTGACTCTTCTCATCAAAATTCTCAATCTAGGAAGTGAGTCTCAGTAGTGGCCAAACTGGCTATATGTTGTGTCTACTGTTCTCCAGCTGCAGCCTGACTGGAATTCCCTTTGGAACCAGTTTAGTATAGTTATATAAATGGCTAAAAATATGTGGTATCTTTCCTCATTAATTTCCACCCCTGGTGGTCCAGAAGCTGATGAAAAAGGGCAAGAAACAGCACTGTGTCACCACAGAATGTTACTGCTATGGTCACGCAGTAGCACAGTGATTTTAAGACAAGTTGGATTTTATTACTTTGAGTCACTGGTCTTAATGTAGGTATACCTTACTTAATGTATTTCTGAACAGCATTAATGCAAATCATTTTCCCAATGAGTCTTGTTTTTTGAAATTATAATTATATATTATTATTAGCCCCCATTGTTGATCAGGCTTCACTTAACACTGGTTTTTAAGTTTTTCTGCCAGTAGCATCTTGTTTAAGCAATAAAATTGCAAGGGAACCCCTAAATCTAGAAGGAGTTCTGTATTTAAAGGCACCTGCTGTTTGTGTGTTTGGCTGTTCATACAGACTTTTCTTGCATCAAGCTACATAGCTATAATTTTAATTGGCAACAAGGAACAAGGCTTAGAACACAAAGTGATGGACCCAAAGTATACAATTCCCTCATTTTACAGATTGCTTATTTCAACTACATTCATTTTGGAAATTAGAAAATTCATTGTCCCAAAATTTGCCCCAAGTGTTAAGAAGAAGCGAGACTAAGACTCCCTCTGCCATGCTCCTCAGAAATGAAGACAACATTTAAGTGCAAATAATTTTTAAAGTACAGGAATGTCTGCAGATATTGCCAGATTGCTGTCATCTAGCTACTTGAATTTAGTCTTAGACTGGTGCTGTTTGTATTCCCATGTGGATTCCTCATGTACCAAACCAAAATTGTTGTTACTCACGTACCAGTATGTGCCCTTTAAAAGCCCTCTTCCCATGGACACAAAGGTTCTGTTCCTGCTACCCAAGGACTTGCTTCCTATGCTGGGGCTGGTTCACTTTGCAGTACAGAAAAGAGGAGCAACCCCTCCCTTTCTGTACATTGCCTGAACAAAGCCAGGTGACTCAGCGGATAACATGCGGAGTCAGGAAGACCTAAAGTCAAATCTTACCCAAGCCTAGCTGTGACCTTGGGAAAGTCACCACCTCTGCCTGTTTCTTTAACTGCGCCATCACAAAACTTAGTTACAAAGCATTGTGCTTGACACAAAGGCTTGTTCTCTGCACCACCACACCACCCCCTCTCCAAAGAGCTGGCTGTGATGGGAGTGATCTTAAAACTATGGCAGTCCTTGCTACATGACTGTAGCTGCCAATGGGGCAGAACTTAGTGGCACAAACCTGACTTTTTCCCTCAGGCAAAAAAAGCTTTTCTGGTGGAGAGATGGCAAGTTAGACTCCCCTGTTATGAGAGCTGCTAGCACTTAAAACAGCATTTTAAAGTTTGCAAAGCACTCTACCATGTATCATGTCAATTGATCCTCACAATGCTGGGAAGTAGGTGCTCTTATCCCCATCTTACAGTTGAGGAAATTTGAGTCAGAGTTTAGAGCTAGCGTCTGAAGCCCAAACTGAACTCAGGCCTTCTTCGGTGCTTTGTCTATGATGCCACCTAGCTACCCAAGAAGAGAAAAATAGGGTAAGAAGTAACTTGCCCTCATTAACAACCTGTCGAAGCAGGACTTAAATTCAGTCTTTCTGATCCCAAACCTAGCATTCTATCTTGGTATGAAATTTTAATTAAAAAAATTCAGGGCATTCTTTTCTTTTTGATGTGATTCCTTCTAAAAAGAACAATTAGATGAATTAGGTTTTAATACTTCAATATCCCATGACTTCAGAAGTAGGCACATGACTCCCTCCTTGACTTAGGCAGGTTGTAATCCCTCCACACCTTGATTAATCATGTCATGAGTAGCTGTGGCTGAAAAATTTCATGACCAAACCACTGGCATTGATTGACCTCTCAAATGTAGCTAGAATAGGTAGCAAATAGACAATCCAACACCAATTCTGGACCATCTACATTCGTGAGTCATCTTCCTTTCCTACCTAGCTTACTAAATAAAGACAACACTATATCTATTAACAGGTTATCCAATCTCAACTGGGACCTCCTTGCTGCACAGTCCCCCCATGGCAAATAACCCAAAGTTCTCTCTTCAAGCTCCTACCACCACTTCCTCTATGTTCCTTTTCTGCTAGTTGCCTTAAGACGAGGTGAACTCCTTTACCCTGACCCCACACCTCAAAATTACTCTAGTGACCACCATTCTTTTCATCAAGGAGGTAGCCCTTTTCCATCCCATCCCTCCTACCAACCTACCAGGGGGTTCCTACCAACATGTCTGCATCTCTCACTATTAAAACTTTCACATGGCCCTTCCATTCCCTGTGTTATGCCTCTCCATAGCCATAACCCTGAGTCCATTTCACTACCCACTCTAAACCCTCACAAGAATCCACTTCCTGACAAACTGTTCTCTCCAAGATTATCATCTGAACTATGAAACATGATGCGTTTTTCTACTTGCCTTCTCTGCATCTTTTGACATGACCCACCACCACTTGGGATACTCTCCCTTGGGTTCTACAATACTTCTACCATCTCCTCCTAACTGCTAAATCACTTATATCCCATCACTAATTGCCAAAGTACCAAGAACCCTTCTTCTTTATATGCTCTGGGTATCTCATCAGCTTCTATTGGCTCTATTATATGGATACGAATTCCCATATCTACATTATCAGCCCTTATTTTTTCTTACCTCCAGGTTCCAACACAAATATCTTCTTAATAGTTCTACCTTCATCTCACCTTACCACAAATTAAACTCACTTCCTGCCTCCCATAAACCCACCATTTCCAATTTTACACTTTCCCCCTGCACTTTGGTTAAAAACATCCTGTTGCCTAGTCTTATGAAAACAGTGCTGACATCTCAAATCCATCATTATTCTTATTAACACCCTGGTTCAGGACTTCATTACCTCTCCTAGAACAATAGCCTCCTAATTTGCTTCAAAATTTTTCCCCTCTCCAATCCATCCTCCTTATTTTTAAGACATAAATATGACTACACCACTCTCCTGCTCTACAATCTTCAGTGTCTCCCTAACACATAATGAACAAACTTTATATTGGCAGTCAAATCCCTCTACAATCTGATTCCCACCTAACTTCAGACTTTCCCCTTTTCTCAGTTCCCACACTTTACATCATTCCAAGTAAATCTGAAAACTAGCTAGCTGTTCAAATTTGCATCTCTGTTCTTTTGCCCAGCCTGTTATGTTACTCCTTCCTACCTCTGACTCTTAGAATCCCTACTTTCCTTTCAAGGCTCAGCTCAGGTGCCACCCCTTACGACAAGTCATGGCTAACGCCCCCAAATGGGCATTTTTTCCCATCTTGAATTTTCCTGTATTTGCTAATTTGTTTAATTTTATAATCTGACAGGTTCCCTTGGATTAGTTTGTTCTGGCATCAGGATTGTGTAAATCATGAACATTTCATATCCCAGAAAGACTAATTAATAATAGAGGACATTTATTCAGTACTTTAAAGTCTGCAAAGTGCTTTACATATATCATCTCAACTGGTCCTCAGAACTGTTAAGTCCTCTGTCCTGAACGGAACACATGAAGAAATTACACAGGAGACTAGTTAAAAATGCTTCCTTTATTAAATAAAGCCAATCTGCTACCTCTAGATTTGTTTTGTGCATCTCTACACTGTTCAAAAGTGTTATGCCCATGGTGTTAAGACAATCACTGAAAGCTTTCATAAAGTAGATGATTAAAGTGAGTATTATGTTTCATACCTGTTACCCATTTCACATACAATCAACATATCTCTATAGGAAATTAAGAAGTCTCCCCATATCCCAAAGTAAACATCTGCTTAATGATCTTCCATGGCTTACAGTACTAGAAGCAGGATAGTTCTGAAGGATACATGATTCAAGATCTCACAAGCCCCCTAGCTTGTCAACACAACATTCTGTTGTCTTCACTGACAAACCAAGTTACTGCAGAGCTAGAATTTGTTTTGTGTCATTAATTTGGTGTAAGATAAAGGTATTCCACAATCACTCCAGAATGCACTGTAATTTCCAGAATGAGAGATTATTTCATCAGAACAAAGTCTCACAGCCAGTGAATAGAAGAGCTTTACCACAGGTTTGAGGAGTTGCTTCCTGTGTTCTATGTGCTTTAAATAGTGCTTTGAAAGATTAGCATTTACTACTTGTGTACACAAATTTAAGGCAGTCTTTATCACACATTAACTGTTAAAGTGAAGACAGCCTGGCTTGACTTACTACTGTATTTAGTGGATTAGTACTGGTTTAGAATTTGAGGAGAAAGGCTTCCCATTCATTCAAATCTTTAAAGCCAGTTTCTATGTAGCTCAAGGAAGGTTTTCTTTTTTTTAAAAGGGGGTGGGCCTAAATTGCCATCAAATTATGAACAATATGGTAATCAAAGGAGAGACAGTAACTATACAAGTTACAAAAATACCTATTAATTCTCCATTCTATCCTTATGGCCACTTTTTTCTTCTAATTGTATAATTAAAAACCCTGAGCTTAAAACAATTTTAAATCCAACTTGCCAAATAGACTATCAGACAGCAAAAATTTAATTTACAACCAATGAAACTTTAGATTTTAGATTTATTTAGGGTTATTTTATACAGGTTTATATAATATCTCGTTTAATCTAGAACAAGATAGCTCCCCCTCAGTGAAACCCTGGCCTAAGTATATTTGTTTTACATATTGAGCAAGAAGATACATTAAACATGGAAGCTTTTCAACCTTGTGGCACTGACATGATCATCTACACAGGACATCCTTCAAAAGCTACAATTAAGGACCCTCCTAGTTTCTCAGCAATAGAAGCCCGGTTGAGATCTTCTGGTCCATTTGCTTGACATTCATGTTTAATGCCTGTAGCAGGAAAAAAAAATCACAATTCACTTAATGAAGCAATTTATAATTCTCTTTACATCTAATTGTTAGATTTTTTCAGATCACTATGGGGATGCTTTGACAATCGTGTTTTGGAGCATCAATGAAATACCAATTTTAATTGAGAATTACTAAAACCAAAACTAGAAAATTTCTATCTTGATAGCTATAAAAACCAGTTACTTCACCTCAATATAGAAATTTAACAGTTAAAACAATTGTTCACAATCTGGTTTTGTTTTGTTTTTTTTTTTTTCATTCCAATCAAGCACAAGAATTCTACAATATTATAGCTTTTCTATGACATGAACTAAAAATCATTAAATTCTTGGGGAATGACAAAGCAAACTGTGGTACAACTGTGATGGATTATGGTGCTATAATATACTGGTTATTCAAATAGTTATTCCTCATTTTTCTACATAACTAGCCCACCTCATTTTGGTCATTTATCTTCCTTATGATATTCTTTATTTTTATATTCCTGAATAATGTTTGTTGGTTGTATATCTGCTCATCCCAGCTATGCCTCTTTCCAGTGCCTTTTAGATGAATGACTCTTTAATTCTTTCATGATACACAGATAACAGTATCAACAGAAGTATATACTGAATTAAAAAAAAAAAAAAGATGCATCTTTGTCTCAGGGAAGAAAGCACTCATTCTCTTCATTCTCTTATTGTTGCTGTGGTTCAATTATGTCCAATTCTAGGTGACCATGGACTCTGTTCATGGGGTTTTCTTGGCAAAAAAACTGAAGCAAATAAGGGGCTAAGTGACTTTCCCAGGGTCATACAGCTAATAGGTGACTACAGCTGAATTTGAACCTAGATGTTCCTGATTACATTCTTCATATGCTTATTTTTTACCTGCATAACAGGAAGTAATAGTTCAGCTAAAGTCTTTTGCTGAGTAATCATATATTTTCATTTCATTATAGAATATATTTAATATAAATATTAAAGGACTTGTTGCAATCAACAAAAAATAATTTACCAACAAATGCATCTGAAGGTCCTCACCAAAGAAAGCTCTCCCCCCCTTCCATGTGGACTAAGTGGGACGTTATTCCATGCCAGTGGCAAACACCTTTGGTTAGCACATGTCTTATTTTGATATTAATAACCAGATCAAGGAATCAAATTCTTGCTTTTTTTTTCCCCCAAGGAATCTTGTTTGACTTTAACATTTTTTTGGAGGAAATCTTTAAAATGGTGTTTCACTCTAACACAGGAGAAGCTTGGATTTTCTGCATCTTTCAGTCAATGGCATATCTATCAAACGATCTTGTACTTCTTTTGTTATTTACTTATATTTGTACATTTGTCCTTGACAAAATGGAAGATCCTTGAGGAAAGTGACTGGCACGATAGGTGCTTAATTACTGATTAAAAAGATATAATCTGGTACAGAATATCATCTGTGAAAGCCTGTCTCTGCTACTTAAATGAAGAATGTCTTAGATACATAAAAAAGCATTGAGTCGTAGTTATTGACAATTGCTTGGTTGCTTTTTTTCCCAAGTTGGAAGGAACAGAAGCCATCTAGTTCAAGCATATGCAAAACCACCTTCTCTACAACAATCAAAACAAATGGTTATCAAACCTTTGCTTAAGACCACTAATGAGGAAAAACTCAGTGCCCATTTCTACTCTGGGATAATTCCAATTCTTAGGAAATCTTTTTTATTTTTGGAGGGGAGGATATCAAGCCTAAATGTACTTATTTACTTGTACCTTCTACCCAGTGCTTCCAATTCTGTTATCTAGGGTGAAATAGAACAAGTGTAATTTCTTTTTTACACGACAGCCTTCTAAGTTCTTAAAAGGCAGCCAATTATATGCCTCATTTTGTAGCCACCATCTGCCACCTCTTTGTGCAGAGGCACAAAACCATGTTTCACCATCAGAGAATTAATTCACCATTAATTGGTTCCTGCATTGACAAGGATCTTTCTTCAAATGCTTATCATAAGCACTGTAACATGAGATGTTCAAGTGTCCTGGGAAATGTTCCTATTGCTTTTAGCTACATAATAAAAAACAATTCCTTTATTTATAGTATGTCAATATTTATATTCTATTCTTCTAGTTAATACAACAATGCCCTAGTCACTAGAAGAATTTTCTCTTTTTAAAAACTCCAAAAATTAAGTTAGTGTTTATAGCCCCCTCCCCCAAAATCTGGGTGATTATTAGGACCCTCTGACCCTATCACTGCAGAAAAAGAAACAGGCTATATAGAAATAAGCAGCTTTAAGTTGCTGGCTTAAATCATCTAAAAATCACAGCACTCAAGTCCCTTTTGTTCCAAAGTCAAGGACATACTATTCCATTTGTGCTAAATTCTTTTTATAATTCAATTTCATTAAGTTCCAAGTCAATATAGTTTATTACTTAGAAAAAGAACTGCTATCTAACCAATTAAATCACACACTTAGAAACAAAACGAAGGGACTACGTACACAGCCAAGAAAATTAAGGAGGCAGCACAACTAAAACGTGGCATCAATTGTGGTTAGCAGAGGATGCTTCTACCTCTCTATTCGGTCTCTATTTTAACTTTTGAAACAAAGGAAACACTGATAAGCATCTCTTTCGGACAATAGGCTTCCAAAAATAAAACTTTGCACTTCTAAAAAAGGGGGAAAGGGGGCAGATAGAGGGATAATCTTTGAGGAGCTTCCCCTAGAATTGGAGCGGGAAGGGACAATCTAGTTCAAAGCACATCCAGCTTTTTACACCTCTAGTGAGGTGGAATCTGCTTAATCCCACGGTAGCCCATTTCACTTTAGGATAACTCAAATGATGAGAAAGTTTTTCTTCACATCAAGTCTAAAATCGTTGTTTTTCAACTTCTACCCATTGTTTCCATGACCTGAATCTATCAGGAAGTTAATTCATACCTGGAAATTTCTTTTTGATTGCATCCTTGGAGCTTGCATAGATCATTTTACTTTTGAGAGGTGCTAGTTCTGGTGCCCTGGATAAAGATACAAAAAAGTTTGTTAAAAATAATAATTCAACATTAAAGGAGTCTAGGGAGCATACTTCATTTCACAAATATGAAATATAATAATCCCTTCATTCAAGGTCCTGACAACCTAATATAAACGTTAAAGCATGTGTATGTAAGTACCTATGGTATACTATGGTATAAGCATCGATTCGAGAACTACAAAAACTGCTGGGAAATTTGAGTAGTGAGAGTTTGATTTCAGGTTAAGTACCAGGAAAACTTTGTAAGAAGGATGACCCCTGACTTGAGCCTAGAAGGAAAGGATTTCCACAAGCAGATATAGGAAAGGTGAGAAAGGGGAGAAGTCATCCAGAATAGCTGAGACAAATTTATGGATTGTACTCTCAGGGTTGGAAGGAACACCAGTACATGATATGCAGGATAAAAATACAAACCAAGACAGTAATCAGAGAATGATTTCTTTTATAAGCCAAACCTAGCATTCAGCAACAATGTCCATTCACATGTTGTCAATTTATTGTCAATATGACTTTACATTAAGATAATCTTCATGTCTTCTGCTCCTGAAGGAATACTAAAAATGTTAAACTTCACTTTTATCTTGGCAAAAATGTCCTGAAAAATATAGCTGCTGAATGCAAACTCTTCTTTCCTCCTCAACCTAATCCAATCCAACCTTTCTCATTGCTTTCCAAGTATTAGATCCATCCCCACACTGCAATCAAATAAAGGAGTTAAGTAGTGCTAGCCCTTCTTTAGAATCAGTTAACTATTTCTAAACATGTTGTCAAAGCAAAGACTTTGACTTATCAAAAAGGGTCAAGTTAAGAAAAAAAATCATGTTGACAGAGATTTCACTTAATACACTTCCTAACTTTCAGAGAAGAATGGACAAATGAAAATGTGATCCGTTTATCCTTGAGTTGCTAAGAAAGGGAATTATCCACCCTTCTAAATATCTTGTTTACCCCAACTCAAACATTTAAATGAAATGACATGCAATAAGAATCTCAGATTTTGTCCCTTGAATTTTGAAGAACTAGAGATATCTTCCTAAAGGGTACATAGAACCTCAGTTCAAGAACAGAAGCCCTAGCTTCCTTGAGGTGGCTAACATTCAATCATTAGATTTGGATTTCCAATAACTCTCCATTGTCAAGTTGCAGGATACAGGAATGAAACTAGATGTTTCTGTTATGAACAGATCCTCTTCCCTTTACCCGAAATACAGCAAAAATGTATACAATTACTAGGATATAAAAGCTATGCTTTCTTTGAACTCATGTTGAAATATATACTCACTTGCTAGAAAACTGGAGAATATTAACAGATATATGTATATTTTCCTTCTTGAAAGGAAAACTATACTGAAATTTTATAGATCACTTAAATAAAAAACATGTCACTTTAGTAATTAGAACAGATTAAAATTAAAAGGCAAGTAATACAATCCTATCCTGAGGAAAATTTTTTAAAAAAATTATCAAAAGCCTGTTTATCAGGCTTTTGTAGATTTGAACACAAATCTACAATCTTTAAATTCGTGTTTCTATTTCTTTTAATACAGCACCTGAGAAAACAAAGTTTCCACTTTGATTTTTTTCTGCTACCTTCCTGTTGCCATTTTAATTTTTGCTAATACTATATTATTGGGGGGGGAAGCAGTTATGGTGGATTTATTTTAGAGTGAAAACCTAAATGCTATGTGTGTGTGTGTGTATAAAAAATAGCAACATTGAGAAATACTATTTTACTAACTGAGGAAAGAAAGAACCACTAATGATGTTGATTTGTACAAATCTCAAGGTATAAAGTTACAAAATTAAGTTTTGCTGGACTTTCTGGACTTGTGATTTCAATAGTGTAAGGCAGAAGCATAAAAACCACCCCATGCTTCTGAGTACTAAACCAGATTAAGATATAATTGGTAAATATTTAACAAAATAAATAATACAATAGAACATAAATAATTTTAATTAATACGTATGATTTTCTAAGGCAATATATGCTCCTTGCTACCCTCTGAAGGGGAGTATGCCTGAAGAATAAATTTCCTCTACTAAAACAGATCAGAATCCAGCAACTTATAATCTTAGATAGCTGCCTGAAAAACTGACAGGGTAGGTGGCTTACCTTAGAAAGCCACACAACCAATGTGTGACAGAGGTGGAGTTTAAACCAAGGTCTTTGTGATTCTGAAGCTACTTTCTATTTTCTACACCACAATACATTTCTAGTGCCTATTACCACCACAAAAGCTCAGAGGGCAGTCTAAAATGAGCTGGGGTTTTTAAGGAGTTCCCCACCAAGCCATCCAACCTGCCCCCCTATCCCAACCCCACATGCACGCTGCCAACGGACCACAAAAAGTCACTTTTTTCCTTGCATAACCAGGTATTTTACACATACCAGAGCCACTACAATGGAAAAAATATGCATTGGGAGTCAAAGGACCTGGATCTACTTCAAGTCTGCATAACACACTTTCTTACGTGTCCCCCAAAGGATTTCATACGGAGGTAGCGCTGCCACTGCGGACTCGCTCCTGTTTGTCACATGACTCATCTGTCTCTAGTCTAACCTATCTGTGACTAAAGAAATGTACAAGTCTTGCAGGTCTGTTCTAATCCTAACTCTGCCGTTTATTAGCTATGGGATGTTGGGCAAGTCAGTTAAATCTCTTGGGGTCCGCAAATATTTATCTATAATACTCATCTATGAAGGAAAAGATTAGGGTTTTTAACCTTTTTTGTCATGTTCCCTCCTTTGGCAATCTTGGGTAGCTTATGGACCAATTTTAAGAATTTTTTCAATGCATAAAATATACAGGATTAAAAAGAAACCAGTTATACTGAAACAATTATCAAAATATTTTTAAAATAAACTCACAGATCCTGGGTTAAAAAACCCTCTGATTCAATGACCTCTAAGGTCCCTTCCAACATTCCATGATCTTGCCTTCGTTTTTTAGCAGCTATCTTTTTAACTTAGGATTTTCTAGAAACACCAAATTGAATGACTGATGGTAGACTCAATCTTAAAAGGCAGCATTTGTATTTTTAAGTCTACAAATAAGCTAGTGGTGATTATGCAATTTTTCCAGATTTATTAAGTTCAGGATCACAGAACATATAAAGAGAAAAGATCTTAAGAGACACTTAATTAAATTCTTTTGTTTTATAGCTTGGCAAACAGGACCAGAAAGGTTAGGGGATTTCCCCAAGTAAAGTTCAGAACTAGAAAGCTGATAGAACCTGCTCTTACAAATTACCTGAAAGTCAGGAAATCAGTCATCTTAACTTGAGCAGAATGAAACACGCAGAATAAGGAATCTGGTTGCAGAATACTCTTCTTTTGCCTCAATAGCTATAATTCATATTCTCTACAACGATACAGGTCACAGTCTACTTATAGCTTGGTAGAATGACTCGAAGAGCTATCATGGATGAAAAAGTAATTACCCTGAGACCAACCTCATTAGTCTCTAAATAAGTCCTCAAGACAGTGAACATACACAGTCCACTGCTGAACCCATATTTAATCTTTCTATCTTGACAGAACGGTCAGAGATGCTTTCCAATGGTATAGCCTTCAAGAATCCCAGGTCATTTCAATACCACAGAAAGGTACTGGAATAGAACTGTCTAGTAAGTACTAGTATGGTTAATGAATAAATGTAATTCATAAATTACTACACCCAGTTCTCAAAGCTAAAAGAGGTACAGGAAAATTAATCAGGGTACACCTACCTGTACATGTATTTCTGAGACCGGATGCAATGAAAAAGCAGTTGCATATCTGAACAAACTATCATTTTCCTTTTGCTTACAGCAGATGGGAAAAGATTGTGCCTTATAATTAGTAAGTACAGAAGCAATATATAAGGTTATCCAAATTTCCAAATGGTATCTCATACAACTCAGGTCTAATCGTAAGGACAACATGAAGTGACGCTAGGCTGTACAACTAAAATTAAGCATTCCAAGGATTACATAAAGTACTCAGTACAAGAATTAAACAAGTTTAGTCCCAGAATGATATAAGAAAATACTATCCTCTCAAATCAATTGAATTCCATATTTTGGTGATGCTTACCATAGAAAAAACATCAACTCTTCTTTTCTTGATTCCTTTGTTTCAAAGCTTGCATCATATAAAGCATAGCGACAATCCTTTTCAGGAAGCATTCCCACAAAATGCTTGAAAGGATCAGTAATGGTCACGCCAACATCTCCCACTAAGATCTCTTTGCCTTCTTCCACAATGATGCATTTTTTGTCAGCACTGAGGCAAAAGATAACTGCCTTCTTTCTTTTCTTGATTTCTTCTGGTGTGGAACATTTCCGAACCTTCATATCATAGAAAATGCGGCATACTTCATCGGCTACTTGCACTCCTGAGGCCTGTTACCATAGACACAGAAGACAAAGTTCACTTCAGTATTCTGGAAATAATTAAAACACTTAACATTGCCTAACAAAAATAACAGAAAATGGGAGCAACATATATTTCCCAAATTACAAACACCTAACTTGCAAATTCCAAACTGCCTGTTTGCTCCTGCATGCCCTGAGCTCCTTATGGTGCTCTCTCTTAGCAACTAACACTTGGACCTATGGTAGAGCAGAGAAGTATTTCTAGAGTTTTCTCTTTTCATAGTGCGGCAGGAAGCCAGAAGTTGCTGTTATAGAAAGCAATGTTCCTGCTGCTGTTTTATTTCCTTCTCATCAGAAGTCACGCAGTTGGCATGGCTGTGCCTGGGAACATCAGCATTTTCCAGCCACTACATTCTCTTCTCACCATGGAATGCATTTGCCCAAAGAAACAATGCCATAAATGTTAATTAGATTCTCAGCTATGTTCCAGGTTAAACAGAATTTTGTGGGATATCCTGGGAGCCTAACCACTATGTGTAATAGCACTTCTATAGAAAAATGCACTTTAATTTCCAAACAAAGTTATTATGGCCAATAAAATCATCATCCTGGGGCCAATTTCACAAAATTTAGCTAAGGAACTTTGGGAACATGCCTGTTTCTAAGCTGGAGTTATCCTATATTATGAATTCCAAAATATACATTTCCCTTCAAATACAAATCAAATTCGTTTTGCTGCAACAAAGGCAGTAAGATTCCAATAGGAAAATCAAAATAGAGGAAGACTATGTAGATATTTACCATCATAAGCAAATCAGACAGGTATTTACAACTCTGAGAACTCATCTGATAAAACATGAACCTTGGCACTGCACTAATTTTCAGGGTGAAATAAATCATATGTGAAATAATTCTTTGTAGGAGAAAATAAGACTGTTGCTGGTCAGTTGTTAAGTTATGTCTAACTCTATGTGATCCTAAGGACAAAGTCCATGGAATTTTCTTGGCAAAGCTACTGGAATGGTTTGCCATATCCTTCTCTAATATATCCTAGTTTTTTGAGGAACTAAGCCAAATAGGGGTTAAGTGACATGCCTAGGGTTACAAAAGCTAGTAAGTATCTATGGCCAGATTTCACTTCAGATCTTCCTTACTCCAGACTCCAGGTTCAGTGTTCTATCCACTGCACCACTTAGTTGCCCAAATCTCTTAGTTGCCCAAATATATCTGGGTCCTCAATGACACAGTCAAGAATCTCCAAATCCAGTAAAAATTGGGGGGGGGTTGTATATCACAATGGGGGTGGTATACCACAATGTCCTTTGTGAAATCAAAGGGTTGGTTATCTTAATCTCTCACTAAAAGTGGAATATATTTCTGATTTTTATTATAAAAATCACCAAAAAAAATCCCACTATCATTATGGACAAGTCCTAGAATGAACCCATTGCAAAGACTATGACTAATCTCTATAAGGTGAAACAATTTATATTCTGCCAGGTCAAAACATGCCATTTTGAAAAGTTCCCAAACAAGACATGAAAAATACTAACTATATTGCTAATTAGATTAAGCATATTAAATTACAACTGGTTAGAATAATCAAAACTTTTAAACCAGTAAAAATGACTATCAGTTTAATGAGAACTTTAAAAATTTTTAAATACATTATAGTATATATACTAACACTCAACTGACTCAAATGTAAAGAGCACTAACTTTTCTTCTGACAGATTCTATCTTTGCTATTTTGTAAAATGACAGAACAGCAAGAAAAAAATTTACTGACAAGAGGCAACTACAATGAACAAATCCATATACTATTTATTATGATCCATCTAGAAATAACTTGTCTATAATGCTTATAAAGACTACCAAAATTATCTAAGAAAATACATATGGAATTACAAATGCCAAAAATTCTTCACATAGTTTTAATATTAAAATTAATTAAATTAAATTAATTTAAATTAAATTAATTAAAATTAAAACTAATAACACCAGTGTTTTTCTAGACCATTCTTAATTTCATCTACTCCAATAAGTGACAGATTTTGGAAACTGTATCAGTGAGGTTGTCGTAATACCTTGCAAAATTCTCAAATCGATTATTAAAAGTATGAATTAAAAAGAAAATAGTGAATATTGAGAGTCCACAAGGATTCACTAAGAACAAATCATTCTAATTAAGTACATGAAGAGGATTAATGTATAATAAGGCCAGAAAAGTAGGTTGAAGCCAGAGTGTGAAAGGTTTTAAATACCAATCAGAGAAGTTTGCATGGGGGATTGTAGAAATAACTGGGAGCCATGGTAGTTTATAGAATGGGAATGATGTGGTCAGATGTTGAACAACTGTCTCAGAGAATGCACTAAAGAGAGAATTGAGAAGTAAGACTGATTACAGTTAAGATACTGTAAAGTACAGTAACATGTAATACAGTAAGATATTATAGTAAGATACTGTAATAGTACGTTCAGGCAAGAGGTGATAAGAGCCTGAATTAAATAGCAGCAGTATAAGAATAAAATGGGGGAAATCTGGCTTGAAAGAAGCATCATGTGATTGTAATTGCAATATTACTTTGCATTAATACATGAACCGTGTCCAACTCAAAAGAAATAGTTTCACTGTACCTTTCCTTAGCTCAGACTACATCTGATGTATCCTGTTGATTTCTCTAAGTGCTATACCTTAAGAGAGACACCAATAAGCTAGGATGTACTTAAAAGTTATCAGAATGGGAAATGAAACAAAAACCAAGTGTCAGAAGGGAAAGTTTAGCCTTAAATAAGTGAAGGCAATCATGTTTGCTGACTATTAAAAATAGCGATTTGATGCCTTAAAGCTTCCCCTCAAAGTTTTATTCCATGGAAATATCAAGATCGTACAAAATTCCTTACAAAAAAAAAGCAACAGAGAAAACTGTTCCATGACCCTCTGATGATTAATATTAAGAGTCAAAAGACAGGGAGATATAGCCTCACCAAAGTGCTTACGACTCTCATAAAGGATGTTTACCACTGAGGCCAAATGGAAGGAATTCCGTATAGATGGTGAGGTACTGAAGATATTCCTATTTGCAAATGATACTGACCTGAACAGACTGAATTCTAGAACACTACACTCTCCTAAAGAAATACACCATCAGTCAAAATTTAGGCCTTATTACCCACATAGGAAAAACCAAATGGATGAAGAATAATTAGTAGGTTCACTGTTTTATAAGAATTAAATTTCACTTTATATTTGTAATAATTATCAAGTTGAAATAATCAATTTTACTATCAATCCATAATCCTATATTTAAATACTATCAATCTGGGGGGAGGGGAGGGAGGAAGGATTGCCCATAAGCAAAATGAAAATCAACATGGGGTAAAATGTCATTACCTCTATGTGTGACTTGGAAGTAAAATGCCTTAGGTCTGGGGTTGCTTACCAATCAGTGATTGAGACCGGGGTTAGATTAGATTATCCTCTAAGATCCTTTCAATTTCTAATACTCTCTATCTACACTGAGAAAGTATAGAGGCCTATAACGCCAGTGTTGATAAAGGGTACTCATAGTGGGCAAAAATATACACAGGGCAATTTGACACTTAGGAGATTGTAGAGATTTAACTTGAAGTTATTTGTGTCTTACAATATCATACATATTGGGAGATGGGAGGAACCTTAGGGTTATCTGGTCCAACCCCTTTCTTTTTCTAGTTGTTTTTCTTTCAAAAGAGAAGTTGCATTCCAGAGGTCAAATGACTTGCCAAAGGCAACACAGGCATAATGAAGGGCAGGGTTAGGATTTGAACTGTGGCCTCCAAACCTAGCACCCTTTTTACTGGACCAGTAAAAAACTAAAGGAAAAATATAAGCAGAAAGAACAAATTGAGGTTAAATGTAGGTCAGGGGAGATTCTAAAGAGAATAAGACAGAAGCATCAAAAAGACTTTAAAACATAAAATATATACATACTTGAACCTTTCCAAATGGAGAATATTCATATAAATCCATAAGGAGGCATTTACTAAACACTTCCTATGTGCCAGGCACTGTGCTAGGTGATAGAGATAAAAAAAAGAGCTACCATTCTATTTGAGGGGAAAAGAGGGAATTCCTTCCAGGTACCAGGGATGGCCAGTGCAAAGGAGAGGGAACAGTCATGAAGAACATAGAGAGGAGGGTAGTTTGGCTGGACCATGGCATGTGGAAAGTGGCATGGTCAGATCTGCCTTAAAGGATAACTTTGTTATCAAGTATGTGGAAGATGGTTTGGAATAGGGAGAGACCTGAAGTAGGCAGACCACTTAGGAGGCAACGACAATAGTCCAGAAATAGGTAATGCACATTTGAACTGTGGTACCAATTGAGCACAGAGAAAGAAGGGGTTGGATACAGAGATTCTGTCAAGTACTGTTAACAGTAAAATTTGGTAACTAATTTGATATAGGGGGTGAAGAGAAGAACCAGAGGTAGGTATAATGCTGAGGTTACAAGTCTGAGTGACTAGAAGAATGGTGGCACCTACCAAAAAGTTGTATAAGTATTTTAAACAGAATATTTTCCCTGCCACTGACAATCACATTCAAATCGACAGTTCTTGCAAAGTGTCTACTTCATGCCAACATCCCAGGTGACCAGGAAATATATAAACTTTTGACCTCCTTTTAAAGCCATTTTTAATGAACTCAAATTTCTGATGTTTCCTTTGAACCTTAGAAGTACTAAACCCTGGGTGGTAGCATATACTATCTTAATTTCTTTCCAAGGAAGTTTCTTCACATGTGTGACTATGAAAAACAAATAACATGTATTATGCATATTTACTATGTTCATTGCACTGTACTAGGTACTGATTGATATAAACAATTCATATAGCACTTTAATATTTACCAAGTACAAAGAACATTATGCTCTTGGCTCTCTATGAGCCTTTTCCATCAAGAGCGAAATACAAAAGAGAATACTTTTAAGTACGTGGGAGAATTTAAAAAAACTTAAGTGGTACAAAAAAATCTGAGGAGGAACAGTTTACTTCTGACTCTATGGGAGTTGTGTACCTAGTAAGCATGCTAAACTATAATTAATTGGTGCAAACTAAACAGTTAATGAATGTCTGTTGAACTGAATTTCAGAGCTATTCTCCCACCACTGCCATGCTTACTGTAGAAGGATTAAGTCCTGACACCTTTTAAGTAGCACTTCCATCCATGTAATAATTTTTAATTTTGCACCTATGTATTTTCCAGTGTCACCATATGAACATGTCCTGATGAGATGACTCAATTTTCAGAAATGAGATCTGGATAAGGACCAATATGGAGCTACAATACTGTCCCCTTTGTTTACACAAAGGAGTTTTATTACCTGATACACAAAAACACTTAGAATTGTACTGATTCCAATTTGACAAATGTGAAGGAAAAAATATCACACACTTGATGTTTACATGTTTGAATGCTGGGTATTTATGAGACTATATTTATAATTTAAAAATATGCTTATATTGTGTTTACTCTGTGCCAGGTACTGTATTTTATAATTATCTCATTTGATCCTCATAGCAACCCTTGTTAGTAGGCAATATTATTATTAACCCTTTTTACAGATGAGGAAACTAAAGGCAAACAGAGATTAAGTGATTTACCTAGTTAAGAGTTATCAGAGGGAGGAAAGATCTACCTGACTCCAAGTTTGGTATTCTATCCACTATACCATAATCCCCCAATCCCCCTCCCATTACAAACTGAACTTAATGCTTCCCTAAGAATTAAATAGCATACAAATAAAGTCATATTAAAAAAAGAAAGCTATCATAAGGAGAGGGGAAGAATAGATGGATAGTAAGGAGAGAAGTAAAAACCATCAATAAACGCTGGTGATTTCCTATTGACTCTAGGCTCAGATGTAAACTCCTCTGCTTACAGACATTTAAAACCCATTCCAGCCTGGCCCAACCCACTTTTCCAGGAGTATTATACATCATACTAGCCTCTTGCTATTTGGCCCACACAAGGTTTGATCTG
Source organism: Bettongia penicillata ogilbyi (assembly GCA_023548195.1). Lineage (NCBI taxonomy): Eukaryota > Metazoa > Chordata > Mammalia > Diprotodontia > Potoroidae > Bettongia > Bettongia penicillata. The sequence continues at coordinate 4,361,892 of JAJHZJ010000442.1, forward strand.
CAATCTACAATAAGGAGTTCCCAGAGAGAGCTCCCTTTACCAAGGCAAATTGGCAACTGGCTCTTGCTATTTAATAACATCCAAGTAGACCACCAAGAAGCACCAAAATGTGGTGTGGGGAAAAAAAAAAAGCAATGGATTAAGAGTCAAGAGACCTGGAGGTCATCCTATAGATGTAAACCTGCCACATGAAGCAATGAAAATAAATCACTTAACCTAACTAGTTCTCAATTTCATAATTACCAAGTGCCTACTCAGTAACCAAGGTACTCAGCTGGGGGCTGGGAATACAAAAGTTGAAAAAAAAAGTCTGTGCCCTCAAGGATCTTACATTCTTCTGTAAGATGTAAATTTTACTTATAAGACACATAGATGGAGTCTAATAAATAAATGTTTATTAAGGAGCAAATGAGAAAACAGAAAAAAACACTACTAAAGGCATTATAATTTTTACTTTTCAAAAATAGATTTTTATTAACTTTTTTTATATCACCTTGATTTCCCTCTATTTTCTATCTATTTTCCCCCCTCTCTGAGAGCCATGTCTTAAATTCATTTAGAAATTCTGAGTTCCAAATTCTCCCTCTCAGTCCCTCCCTCAACCACTGAGAAGGTAAGCAATATGATACCCCATATACATGTGAGGTCACTGAAACATATTTTTCAATATTGACTATACTGCAACAAAAAAAAGGGGGAGGGGGAGAAGTCAAGATAAATAAAAATCTTAAAAATATGCTTTAATCTGTATTCACAGTTAATGAGTTCTCTCTTTTGAAGTGGACAGAATTTTTCCTTGGGAATTGTCTTGGATCATTATATTGACTGGTGTGGATAAGTCTTCCACAGTTGATTATAGTTACAATATCACTATTACTGTGTATGATGATTCTACTCATTACTTTGCATCAGTTCATAAAAATTTTCCCTTATTTTTCTAAAACAATTCCCTTTGCTATTTCTTAAAACACAGTTAACATTCCATCACAGTCACAACCATTTCCCAACTGATGGGCATCCCTTCAATCTCCAATCTTTGCCATCACAAAAAGAGCTGTTATAAGTAGGTTTGTATATATGGATCCTATTCTAAAGGCATCATTATTGACAAGAACATACAATTATACAGTGCTTTTAGTTTACAAAATGACTTCCATGAAACAATCCTCTGAAGGTGGTACAAACACTCTCTCCATCTAAGGGCCTACAAACTGGAGGCACAAAGAGAACTGAACTGAAGTCACAGAACTAGATTAAAACTCCCGAATGTCATTAGGTCAGCTTCCTAGGATCTGACACAGTGTCTTTACTGTTTTTAGTTTGTCTGTTTCTCCATCCCTTCTTTCTGGCTCAGTTTAGCTTTGTTCCTATGAAGTTAATAACTGTAGCAAGGCATCATGTTTTTCAAGGCACCAAGTAGTGACATTAGGTAAGATATACCTGTATAAATAAGCCTTAGTGTTATTTGTTATTATTTCCATTGCTGCCTATAATTTAACTTTCATAGAAAACAGTAATGATTAAATTCTCTGAAAATACAAATATGGACTAGAGAAAAACATTTATTTTATTGAAGTTATTTATTATACAGAATTCATAATCACCAGAACAAGCCCCTTTGCTCAGTATCATAAAGGTTTTTTTTTTAAAATTTATTTCCTTTATTCTTAATCATTATAACAATGGCTTTACTAACAGGAAAATATCATGACTTCCTCCTCCCACCAATCTCATATATCCTGGAAAAATTCTAGTTTATGGGAACTAATTTAGCTCAAAGCAATCAAGACTGAAGCTGTTCTGCACCAAATACAGATTAAAGGTGAGGGAAGGAAGAAATATATACTAAAAGCGCAAGAGTTTTTTTTCCACACCAAAGACCAAACTCTGTGTAAGGAGTCATCTGCAGAAACTTAGGCTAAAACTATGGTCCTCTGAACACAGAACAAACATTTTATAATCTGTAGGAAAGAAAATCTTGAGAGCAAAAATAGATTGCTATTAAAATAAGAGTTCTGAGATTACCTTAAAAAGATATGTTATCCACAACTTCGGTTTCTCAGTGACCACGGGAAAACATCAGTCTCCCAGAACACCACCCCCCCATTTAAAAATAGTTGTGGCTAAAGCATGACTTAACAGAGGACCAACTCAAGTGGCTATTTGTTTTTCACTGGTTTCAGGTGGAGCCTACATAATGGCTGGGCTGAGAAACAAAACTTTATATTAAAAAGATCTACTTAACATACGTACCTAGGAAAAAAGTTATTTACACACAAAAATGTTATCATTACCATTATGACGATTGAGATAGTTAATGGGGGCATGGAGATTAGGGAAGGCAATTTATTAAAGAACTCTGAGCTTTTGAAATAACAACCATAAAAGGTAAAGATGAAATATATGTAGTATAGAAACTGAACTTTGTGACTTCATTGGTGTAAAAATTTGCTAAAGGAGGTCGACTCCTTTTCTGCCACTTACAATCATAAGAGTTGAATGAAAGTCACCTTAGACTGCAGGGTAACTTAAAAGTTAAATAGTATGCCCAGTATCACAAAGCCAGTAATACCTCAGAAGAAAGACTTGAATCCAGGTCATTCTGGTTCTGAGGCTAAGTCTGTCCCTTATGTTACACTGGCTTCTCAAATTAAAAGGAGCAACTCATGTGAAATGAGAGCAGAAAAACAGATGTGGAGGGTTTAAACACCAGGCTGAAGAAATGTATATTCTATCCTAGAGGTGATAGGAAACCACAAATGGTTTTTGAATAGCAGAATAATATAGTAATACCTGTCCCTTAGGTTTTGACAGAAGGAAAGTGTTTAATAAGAAGACAATCCAGGTGAGAAATTAGGAGTACTTGAGTTAAGACTGTGGCAGGACGAATACAGAGAAGACAGATGCAAAAGTTGTCATAGTGTAGATTCAATAGGATTTGGCAACTGACTAAATATAGGGAATGGGGGAGAAATGAGTCAAGGGTGGAGGAGGTCATGAATGAATCTGGTTGACTGGGAGGATCCGATCCCTCCACAAAAACAGGAAAATTTGGAAGGATGGAAATCCATTTCAGTGATGTCAAAGGAATTAGGAGACTTGAAAAATTATCCTCAATGGCTGGTACAAGAAGAGGACTACTGAAAAAGACATAGGTATTATTTTGAAATGAACTAAAGAGATTCCTTTCTTTTTGGAAATACCTATGTCCTAAGAATTCATCAGAGGAGTAAGATAACCCCAGAGTATTAGTACATCTGGCAGATATTTACAAGAATTTTACAATCAAAATGGAAAAAAAATTAAATATACTTCTACAAAGAAGTATCTCAGAATCAAAGTATAATAAATGCCCCATATTTAGCATCAATCATCTAAACCAGTGAGTGTTCCATATAACTTGTTTAACCCTTTTAAAAGCCCTGTAACATTAAAAAGCATTCTTGATACAAATATGTCTAAATTGTCATTGGTAAGTATGCTTCCAGGGTCTGTACTCTCCAGGAGTGAAGACCACAACCTACCATTGTGAGCTGTCCAAAAAAGAGAACAAATTGTCAAATGCTCTACACTGGAGGTCTATCAACAAGCAGAGACTGGATGATCATTTGTTGGGAATGCTACACTGGGGATTCTTCCATATGGGGTTGGACTTTCATGTATAGCCTCTATCTTCCCTTCAAACTCTTGACTCTGTTTCCATATGCAAAGAAACCTTGGCATGTTATGACCCTGTATTATCTGAAACAATTTCTATCTATCTATTTCCATAAACTTCCACAGAACAAGCACCACTGGGTGTGTGTTAAAAGTCATTATAGATCTCAATTACTCAAGTATTAGACAAGAATGTCAATATACCCTTTTGTAATATACTAGGCTGTTTGCTTCTATTGGTGTTAACCAAATCTCAAATGATGCTAAAACTCAGTAACTTTTAAAACTATCTAGAGTAAGTAGATTAGTGGAATAGTCTAAACTGAGATTCTTAGCCTGGAGTCTGTTTATTTTTAAAAAATATCTTGATAGCTGTCTTTCAATATGATTGGTTTCCTTTGTAATCCTGTATTTTATGAATTTAAAAATCTCCCACTTTATACATTCCAAATGGAGAAATCCAAATATAAACAGCCACTCCATAAAACAGCAGGGCAGAATGGAAGATCTGGCTTTCATAAATACTCAAAATTTCCAAGAGTAAAAATTCTTAACTAGACTAGGCATAAAAACAATCACAAAAGACAAAGTTTTAAAATCTAAATTTTATGAAATGAGAAGACTTTTGTGCAAATAAAATTAACGCATTCAGAAAATAAAGGAAAGATAGAGGGGAAAATCTTTACACTAAGTATCTCTGATAAAAGTCTGATACCCAAAAGCTATACAGAATCAACACATATATAGAAGATTAACAGCCATGCTCAAACAGACTATAGTTTAAGGACATAATTTTCAAAAGAAGAAATACAAACCATTAATAACTACCTAAAATGTTCAAAATTGTTAATGAGAAATGAAATTTTAAATAACCATGGGGGAAAAAACCTTATACCCATCACGTTACAAATTTGGTTTTAAAAAACTGGGAAAACTCATTGTAGGTGCTATGAGAAGACAGATGGACAAGCTAATTAAATGCTGGTTAAGGTATAAATTGATTTACCAGCCACAGAAAATAATGTGAATTTATACAAGGTATTATATTGTTCAAGTACTATTACTCAGAGATGTCACTATTATGACTGTAACTCAGGTAAGTGATCAGCAAGCAAAAAGAAAAACTCATTTGCACAAAAATTTTTATAGTAGTGTTACTTCTGATTTGAAAAGACTGGAAACAAACTACAACATTGTTTCTTAACAGTGCTTTTTAACAAGCAAGAAAGGTTTGAGGTTCCTTCCATGGCTAAGGTCCCATGATCTAAGGGGACTTAGTCTATGATCCCATAGCATCAATGACTATATCTAGTCATTGGAAAAAGTAAAACCCAAGATGAAGTAATTAACATCATGGGCATTCTTTCTATTTCTAATCTTAACAGACTGACATATTCCTTTAGATATTAAGATGATTCCCCTAATTAAACATACAAATAATGTAGGAAGCCCCACATTCAACTCCTGATAGCAAGATATAGATAAGAATAATAACAGCTAGCATTTATTTTACAAATATTATCTCATTTTATCCTCAATTCTGGGAGGTACATCCTAGTATGATCCCTATTCACAGATATGAAAACTGGCAGATTGAGGTTAAGTGACTTGCCCACATACAGGTAGTACCACGTGTAAGGTGGATTTGAACTAGGGTTGCCCTCATTCTTGGTCTAGACCATCTAGCAGTCTCTACAAATAATGTCCTGAAGACAGTCCATTAACAGTCCAATGGATCTATGTTCCTTTCCAGTTATTTCTGGTCATTTCTTTGGTAACTAACTTTTTGGATTAAAAATATTCATACAATACCTCACTTCTCAGATAACCTGGAATAGCCAAACAAAAATTGCCTGTCTAGCTTATGTAGGCATTACTAAATCTCAAGCACTAAACTTTTATGCATCATAAAAGCCTCCCAAGTCCTCACTAAAAACTTACTTCCTCTATTTTACAGTCACTATCTGGTTTCCTAACCTACAAAAGATGAGAAGAAAAGAGCTGCTAAAAACAGCACTGACAGCAGTAAGACAATGTTGACTCACATCAAAGAAAAAAAGAGTAAAACTATGAGGGAGTTATCATGAGAACACAAAAGGTGTCAGCAGATTTTGACCATTTCATATGTCAAACTGCATTACATATCTAAATATGAAGGCATCATCTTATTAGAGCACATTACAATAACTGCCTGGATAGGAAAACCATGAAGATCCTTATATTACACACTGAGCAGGTGATAAAACTCACTGCTCTAGCAGCTCTAAGCTGTAGAAAAGGTAGTAACCTGAATTAGTAAGGATGCTTTCTTCATCTGGGAGTTCCCTCCACAAATGAAATATGGGTTTACGCCTTATTCTATTCCTATTTACAATAGTGAGTCATCAAAAAAGGTTATTTTCTGTATACTCTATTTAAAGAAACAGGGAAATATAAAAACACTTTAGAAAGATTTCTAGAAAAAATTTATTAAAATTTTAAAATGTTTTGCTGCTATAACGTGTAATCTTTAGTTTCCTGACAATGCTGGATAACTGAGGTATTACTGTATCTTAACTAATTTTCTTCCAAAATGCAGGTATTCTACATGAAAAGTCCACCTCCTTCTGTGCTCAGACATAACTTTCTGATAATATGCATCATACCACTTTTCCCATCTCTTCCTGAGGAATACTCACACCTCTCATGCATCTTCCATCTTCCTCTGGGTAATCCACAATGTTAATTCTGTGTGGTTCACTACTTGTAGCCATATAATATCACCAAAGAAAACTGATATTAAAAAGATGAGTAGGTTTCAAGAAGAAGCTTGCAATTAAAAGTATGGAACTTTCCAAAAGCAATCTAGCACCACCTCCACCAATTCAATTTAAGCCCACCTCCCAGTCTATCCAAGGTAGAAGTACAGGAGGACCATGGCCAGGGTTGTCTATGTAAGTGCAAATCAAGTCTACACAGTAGAAATTCAAAATCCATTTAGTTATACTTCCTGTGTAGTAAGGCCTAATTCAGGGGTGTCTATGGTTCCACAACAAGTTAGCTATTAGCATGATACATACAACTGGCATGTCATCCACAAAAAGGATGATCTGGACCACCTCCCCATTATTCCTTTTCCTTTTGGACTTCTGTACCCAATGCTGTCTATCAACATGCTTTATGCCTCACCTGACATTAATAATCATAAAGCAGTTTCAGTCTGCCATTATATCTTTTGAGAAGTCCTGAAAACTGATGGCCAGTCTGGGTGTTCCATATAATGTCAAGAGATCTAAAGAAGTTCTGCCAGCATGTTGAATGGACCCCTGCAGAGAGTTTATGGGAAGTCAGACAAAATGAGAAGGCACAAGATTAGTTGTAATTTGAAACGAGTATCCAAATCAATGAGAGCATAGATCCAAAGTAATGAAGTATGCAGGAGGCACAAATTACTTTTTAAATGAACATCTCACAACATGTTTGCATGTTAACCCCCCAAATTGAATATTTTACTTACAATGCCAAGGATGAGTGGGTGGAAAAGGAGATGTTACTGTGACACTAAATGGAATACCTCTCATTACTGACAGCAATCTCAAGCCTGGGCTAATAGTTCCCCTGTCGATCTTCTGCTGGTAACACTTCTTCTTTTCGGATAGTGTTGCCTCAAATCCCTAGCTCCCTTCTAACGGTAAAACATATAAGCCATTTCCTCAGATCCTATTATAAAATTTATATATATCCCAATAATATATAAACTAAAAATATTAATAAATAAAATCCTATTCTATTTCTTCCAAATAAAACATCTGACTCGAAAGTTGTAAATATTCAGTACAAAGTGCTAAAGGAGAATTAAGAAGCAATTGCCCATTTCATTCCCCAACTGTGCTGTCAGTGGATCTAGAAGTTCAATAACCTCATGTCCTGACTTCCTAGAAGAAAATCTTTTCCCTACTTACCCTCTGAAGCTATACCCTCCTATCCTAATGCTTTAGGACTCTTGACTCTTTTACCTATGGCCTAACATGCTAAAAAGAAGAAAGATCTGACCACTGGGAAGATGGGGAGAGTGGATTTGGGGAAAGATACATACATTTTCTCCACTGTTCTCTATCAAGTCTGCATGACTTTCAAATATGTTAGGGGCTGATACTCTATTCCAATAGGCCAGTAATTGCTTGAAGTCAAGTCTGCAAGCCAAACAGAGCTGGCTCTGTCCTGGTAGTGAAACTGTCTCTTTCATCAACTGCCCTGGAATGGTATCATACCCTATAACACAAGCCAAGGTGCTTTCCTGAACCCAGTACCCTCATGCTGCTCACACCATTGGTTTTTCTTCCTGTGACATAGTCTTATTGGCAAAGTATGAGAGAACAGGTGATATAGCCATATGCCTAAATGTATTTTTAATAATTTAAATTTTCAGTAATTTTAAACTTAAAATTTTTAGTAATTTAAAAGCATGTCTATAAGATCCACTGCCAAATGGAGAGGTTTAGCGTAAAATTACTTGAAATAAGGAGATAGATCCAGTGCCTGAAAAAATGGATATATGGCAGGTATTCAATGACCCTTGGGTGAATCTATTACCACAACCAATGACAGAGGAGATACATGGTTTGAGTTATAGGCATAAGGTCACTCTATATAGTTCCAGGAACAGAGTACAACAAACCACTAATTACAATTACACTAAACTACTTTAAATCTTTGAAGCCAATGGAACGAATAGTAAGTCATAACTATGCTTTACTGTGTTATTTCTTGAGAAACAATGGCATAAAAGAGCAGTGGAACAAAATCAACAGACCCAGATAATAGTCTGGGCTCACCTATTGTGCCGACCTATGATTCTGGACAAGTCACATTAGCATCACTTTCCTTAGTTGTGTCAATCAACAAGCATTTTAATAAGCATCTACTACGTGCTAGGTACTATGTTAAGAACTGGGGAGACAAAAAAAGTGAAGCAGTCCCTATTCTCAAATAAATTACACTCTAATGAAGGAGATAAAACACAAATATGTATATTCAAATATGTACAAATCAAATAGGGGTAACCTTGAAAGGTAATGGGACTAGCAGCTGGGGGAACTGAGAAAGGTGTCCTACAGAAGGGGGAACATAAACTGAATCCAGTAGGAAACTAAATTCCAAAAACTAGAGGTGAGGAGGAACAGTTCACAGCTCCATGGGGGACAGCCAATGAAAAGGTAGAGAGAGGAGATACTGTCATGTGTGCGAGATACTGTCATGTGTAAGTAGAACAGTATAGTTGTATTGTAGAGTACAGCGGGAAGTAATGTCTAAGGTGGATTAGAAGGTGCCAATTTGTGGAGACAAACAAGGAAATTTGGATTTGATACTGCAGAAAACAAGGAATTTGATAAAATTTAGAGGTTTGAGGGAATAAGGGATCAATATAAGTGTTTTGTGCTTTAACCACATGAAAAGTCTTGAAACAAGGAGATCAAAAAGAAATCTATTTCAACAGTCCATGAGAAGTGATGAGAGGCAGTGACTGTGTGGAGAGAAAGGGATTTATATACACACAGATGTGCACGCACAAACAAGCACATGCACATACAAAAGTTGTTGTAAAGAAAGATACAGCAAGATCTGGCAACTGGATAAATGGGAGTGATGGACACTGAGGATGACACTGAGGTATTGAATTTGGGTGACAAGAAAGACAGTAGGGCCCTCAACAGTAATAACAAAGTTCAGAAGGAGGAAGATAAAAGAATTCTATTCTGGATGCTTTGAATTTGAGATGCTCCTGCGACATCTAGTTCAAAACTTCTAACAGGCAATTGGTAATGCTGAACTGAGTGAGAATACAGCTGCATATGTAGTTCTGGGAGTTAATTGCTTAGAGGATATCAAACCAATGAAGCAGATGAGGTCACCAAGTAGAGAAATGGAGTAAGCTTCAGATAGCTGTAAGTTCCCTTTCATTTCTAAAATAACTGAATTCTCATTTTTTAATTTCTTCAAGAAAAATAAAATCTATGAGTAGAGAACCACTGGTTTAAGGGTTTTAAGAACCTAGTAATGTGAACTTCAGCTTCTCCATTCTCCAAGGAGAATTAATGGGAAGGAAAAGATTTAGAACTGGCCCTCACTTGCTATAGATTCCTTGTCAAAATGCAAATGAGTTTAACTTTCTTCATTCAGAAGTCATGTGTTATATGTTCAATATAACTCATTAAGTATCTACTTTATACAAAGCAAGAGAGTGCTGTGGTGGATTCAAGGACAGCCCAACCCAGGAAAATCTGGGTTCAAGGCCGCTTTCTAACACATACTAGATTTGTGGCCTTGGATAAGTCACAATTTCTCATTGCTGATCAGTAGTACTGAAGGCAGTTCTTCAAATCTCTGAAAACATTTGTTCAGTTGTTTCAGTTATGTCTGACTCTTCATGACCCCATCTGGAGTTTTTTTTGGCAAGATACTAGAGTGATTTGCCATTTCCTTCTCCAGCTTATTGTACATACGAATAAACAGAGGCAGTTAAGTGACTTACCTAAGATCACCCAGCTAGTTAGTGTATAAAGTCACATTTGAACTCAGGTCTTCCTCACTCCAGACCTGGTGCTCTATCCACTACACCACCTAGCAGCTGCCTCATAAAATCACAGGTCCACACAAAAAAGAAGGGAGGGGGAGGGGTTTGTGTTTGAGTGACAAGACACTGCTAAGTAAACCCTACTATTAAGGAGCTTACAAGACATACAATATATGGGTACAAGTAAGTCACTGTAAGGTTATTTCAAGAGGAAGAGAAAAGATTAATTACTAGAAAAGAGGGAGAGAAATTTTCCTGGAGGAAGAAGTTGATACCTAAGCAATGTTTTGAAGGAGGCTAGACATTGTAAGAGGCAAGAGTTAAGAAGGGGACCCACTTGACAGACTTAGAAGATAGAATGTCAAGTACAAAGAACAGCCAGGCCAGTTGATCTGTAGTATGAAGAGAAGTAAAATAATGTTACGGTAGGTGGAAGCCAGATTATAGAGGCCTTTAAATGCTAGGTGGAGGGTTTTGTATTTTATCCTAGAGGCACTGAAGACTGGGGAGGGGGAAGAGGGTTAACAGCCAGATCTTTGTTTTTAAAATATCAATATGGCAGATGTGTGAAAAGACTGGAGAAAAAAGAATCTGAAGTAGAGAGCTGGAGAGGTGACAGAACAGAATTGGTTAAAACTTGGCAGAATGGATATGAGAGAAGAGAAAAGCCAAGGATAATTCCAAAGTGTTAAGCAAGCGACAGAAAAGATGATAGTACTATCAAAAGAATTAGAGAAGTCTGGAGGAGGGTTGAGTTGAGGGATGTAGTAAATTCTTCTGAATATGTTGAGTTTGAGATGGCCACAGAACTATTAAATTCACTTTGCTTATTTAAATATTTAATATTTCTTGACAACTTTAAAAACTAATTCAAGATTGTTTTTCCACTTGGAAGGAATTCAGGACACCTCTACAAACAACCACGTAAGTCACTTCATTTTAAAAATAGGGATGTGGTAAAAACAAAAGATAACAAGTTAAAAGTCAATTTTGTAAAACTAGTACTAGCATGCACACAGTAAAAAGCAATGCTATCAACTATAGTTAAATTATGCCTAAGTGGCATAACTGTATTTAACCTTGCTATTTCCTAGTTTTACTTTTGTTTATCTGGTTTAGGGCTACAGCTTCTTTAACAGTAAAACAAAGAGGTTTGACTACCGCTCTGTAAATAGGATAATATAATACATGCTAATGTTGACCTATAAACACTTAAATGAAGGCCCTCACAGAGGTGAGATCCAGTAAGAGAATGAATGGTACTGATGAGAAAGGAACTAATGATCACAGTAACAAATCTCTAAAATATTTTAATAGTTCCCTCTACTTCTCTACTTGTGAGACTAGACAAAGTAGTTCTGCCAAAAAAAAATAACCCCAAACCCCAACACTAAACATATTTATGGTAAATGCTTCTCATAAAAAGCTACTTTTAAGTTAAACATGTCTAAGTATGTAAAATCATTATTCATTGAATTTATCATGCATAATCTAAAAACAAAGGCACATTCTGAGTTATGTGTTATTTATCGGCAATATAAAAATTTACTTTTATGGATTTTTGTGAGAGGAAGACAGCACAATGCACTTGGAGTAGACCAATTCTACCACAACAAGTCACCCTCTTGGGGCTCCTGTTTTCTTCATTTGTAAGATAAAGACAATAATACACTATCTACTTCATAGGAGTTATATGGAAAGACAAATGTGAGCTATTACAGTCTAATCTCTTAAGCTAAGATTTAAAACAAACAAAAAAAATGTTTCAAGTTAAGTTATTGAGTGACCCTGTATTTTTTCTCAGTCCTGAGTGTCTAGCCTAATGAAAACTGGCACAGCTAGGTGGCGCAGTGGAGGGGGCAGGGCCTGGAGTTAGGTAGACTCCAGAGTTCAAATATTCCCTCAGACATTTATTAGCTGTGTGACTCTAGACAAGTCACTTAACCTTGTCTGCCTGTTCCCTCATCTGTAAAATGAGCTGGAGAAGGAAACGGCAAGCCCTTTCAGTATCTTTACTGAGAAAATCCCAAAAGAGGCCACAAGGACAAACTACTGACCAACAAAAGTGAAATCTAAAAGACTATCTGTCAGCAGTATCACAGAGAGGAATGCTTAACTGACTGGGAAGCTAGATTAGATGACCTCTATGGATCCTTCTAACTCTAGATTTTATGATTCTGTGATACATTGTGATGTTTCCTAGAATTTTCGAACTAATTTTTTTCAAGGGCTGAGCTGAGTGGGAAGAAGAATCTTTCACTGCCATCTCCTTTCAGCAAGTTTCCTATCACAGACCTTCTATTTGTCAAAGTATGACTCCATTCTCCCATGATCATAAACCAATAAACTGCTAGCTGGCTGGTAAAGTACAGCCAATTGCTGAGCCCCTTTAACAAAGAAAGTAATGCCAACAGTGGGAGCAACTACATAGAAATGTTATGGCCAGGAGCAAAGCAATACTAATCTGTAGCATCACATTATTAATGTCTTTTTCAAGTTGGATCTCTTTGCATATTATGTATATCTGAAGATATGGTTAATATCTATACGCAAGGTAGTCTACTGTAAAGTTTATAATAAGTGGGTAACAAGGGCAGTTAACTCACTTGATTACAGAACAGTTTTCACAGGGACTTGGATGTACATTGTAGCTCCAAAGAGAACAATCAGACAGAGACTTAATGCCTAACTAACCTCCTTGCTAGTTGCCCTGCAAATGCATACACATAGCATGGAGGACTAGGTAAGACAAATCCATCTCTTTATGTGCATACTTATAAACATCATTAGACAAGAATTAGAATACTGAATAATAAGGTATCTTTTTGATCAAGATGACTAAAAAAACTATTGAAAGTGATAAATTTTAAAGCATTGCATCTTACGCTCAAAAATTCAGTGTTACTTTGAAGCAGTTTATTATTAATTTGTAGTTGACATTTATACAGCATTTTAAAGTTTTCTATATCTACACTATTTCCTCTGATCCTCACAACAAGCCAGGTATTATTCCCATTTTACAGATGAGGAAAATGAAGTTTAGCTATGGCAGATTTGCTTCTGGCCATATAGCTACTAGATAGAGGCAAATTCTTTTGACTCCAAGTCCAGTTCTTTCATTATACCATCCTGCAGCTCCCCATTCCCACTGGAGATGTTTTCATAAGATCTGAGGAGTACTGGGCAGTGATTTTAAAGGACAGTTTATTTAAGTTCACCAGGTCAAAATTAACAGTTCAAGTTTCATTTTAAAACCTAAAGATTTGCAATCAAAATCTGCCTTAGTTGAACTGAACACACCCAATGAAAGTGACAGAGCCACAATTTATAAAAGGCAGAGAAGAGGCACCAGAATACTGTCTCAGGAATTACAAAAGGTTTTTTTCACCCTACAGCCAAGAAACCTTTAAGTCTATACCTTCACTTCAATGATCTGGAACAATCAAGGACTAGAAACAAATTAAGAAATAATGCCTCACCGATTATGACTAATGTTTCCTGCTCTAAAACTGTATGAATTTGAGATAGGAGTAATGATTAAACGCAAAGTGTTAAGTTTGATTTACCATGTATATTGTACAAGCTAATATACTAGAGAATAGCATCTGATTAAGTCTTCTGAACTACACAACAAAATTCTTAACTGTAGATATCGGAAATCACTGACTAGTTAAGGAGCAACCTTAAAACCTATTAATTCACTACCCATAAGTCAGAGCACCCCAAATAAATGTATTCACATTGCCCTCAATATATTCAAAGAGTTTAAAAACAATGGACAAACTGGGAAATTATTTTTATGTCAGCAATAACAAATATCACCATTAAAGCATTCAAAGAATCTCATAAAAGCAAGTTTAACAACTTTTACAAAATGAAGCTCAGGAGCCATCTTGGATATGTGGGCAAATCACTTTTTAAGCCTGATGCAGATGGTCTAAACAAAACTAACAGTTAAAAAAATCAGGTAAGTCTGACTTTTCATACTCCACACTTCCATGTAGCCATATAGAAATATAAAAAGCAAAAAAAAAACTTTTCCACATTATACTTGAATGTTCAGCAGAAATCCATTTGAGGGCTATGAACAAAATTAAGTGGGTACTCCCCAATCTATAGGCATTCTGAGATAAAATATGTACTATCTCCTTGACATTATTGGGACAGATCTGAAATGTATTTTTCACTATGACTACCTCAAATTTCCTTTTACTTTTCTTTTCCAGACAAAACATCTCACTCCTACATTTCATTTATGCTAATCTTTACAGACTGAGTTATATAAAGTATAAAACACGCATCACCTTTCCAGAAGTGTATGGAAATACTTTAGTAAAATTTTATGAACAGTCTAAGAGTTGAAGCTTGATCCTATTTATGAGAACAAATATAGCTTTCCATCCCACTTCAAAGCATCTTAATCTAGTGGTGAGAGTCTTTATATAAAAGAGTCCAAAGTCTAGCCTTTGCTATAAAAATACTATGGTTATGGTGCTGCAAAGGTGTTAATATGCATATCATTTTTGAGGTTCTAATGCTAATAATATTGAGGGGAAATATCACAAAACCCAAATGTTGAACTATTGTATGCTGAATAAAGTGACTGATTAACTGGTGTTTTTTTGTACAGTTTAAAGTATCAGTGTCAAAGAGTATCTTTGAAAGTCAACAAGCATGGAAATATGAGTTGGTTTGGTGGTTGGTTTTTTTTATTCAACTAAGCATTATGTATTCTGACACACTAATCTCAACACCTATATTGGGAGGCTTTATATGAAGAGAAAACATTTCTATCAAAGTCTGGTAAGCCTTAGCCTGCAAATCATTGACCAAAAATGGTAATGATGTGGTGTAGTCTAAAGCAGAACAGAAATGTTTTACCTAATCTTCAAGTTCCCTATTCTGTTTTCCCCAAAACTAGACCGATAAGTTGGCAGAAAAAGATACCAATTTAAGAAGTACAGTTTTCTTCCCTAAAATTCTTGGATCTGTGAATGTTTTTAAACTCACTAGTGTTATTAGGGCTTCTCCTTCTGTTTTTATTAACAAGCTAGGCACCTGACATAGCAAATTTTCACCTAGCAAAACTACCTATTACCGAACAAAACATTCTAACCATACAAGCATGAATCAGGCAGGGAGGGGTTAAAACAGACCCTGCCAAGTTCGACTAGCCCTACGAGACTGCTGCTGAAAGCTGATTTACAGATATGACAAACAAAGAGGTGGCAAAGCTAGTGTTCTTAATCGTGCTGCTCAGTGATCACTTCTTGTACGGTTGGACTTTCCCTTCCCAAAAGGTTGTTCCCTCCACTCAAAAAACCCCAAATATCAAATAAACGATCATCCAGTCAGTTGCTCGAAAAACCTGTATTTAAAAAAAAGAGTGTTCTGAGAACAATCCAAGGCTCAAAGGACCTATAGTCCGTCTTCTTTAAATCCCATGTATCTGTGGTTGTCTATGTGTAAACTGACTACACCCACACGAACTAAGTATTTGCTTGGGAAAATTTATTTTACCCAACTAAGCATTATGTAGGGACACAACGAGGCCGACCCCACTCGGGAAGCTCCGCGTGAGGACAGAAGAGACCTGACGGAAGCAGCGAACGTTTCCGGGGAAGTCTGTAAGCCTGTATCTGCACGTCCATGCATGCGCGGCTCCCCGTAGGGCGGTAGGTGCGCGCACACGCACACACACACACATAGGTGCACCCACACACATAGGTGTACACACACACACACACAGGTGTGCACACGCACGCAGCAGGAAGCCCTCCGCCGCCCTTCACAACAGCCTGAAGCAATGCAGCAGCCCGAGCCCCACCTTAGAGCAAAGGACACGCACCCAGGCTGGGGGAGGGGAGGGCGGGGCAGGGCCAGCGGGGGTCGCGCCCCTCGGGTGCGGAGCAGGGGCGGAGGACGAAGCTGCCGCCAGGCCCTCGAGCCACCCTGCGGCGGGGCGGAGGGGACGCCGGGCGTCCCGGGAAGGAGCCGGGGACGAGGGGGCGAGGGGCCGGAGCCGCCGGGAGGTCCCCTCCCCCTTCCGCACAGAGCCCCGCGGGCCGCGGGCCCCGCGCGCCAGGGGCCGGGGAGGCGGCGCGGCCGGGCGGGGCTCCCCAGAGGCCCGGGCCGCTCGGTCTCCCACCCACTCACCATCTTTCCGGAGCGCGGTGTGGTCCCTGGGCCGGCGGGAGCGGGGAGCGGGGAGCCTCGGGCAGCTGGGCGCTGCTGCGATCCGGAGCGCGGAGGAGCGTCTTCCTCCCGGAGCCCGAGCGAGGGAGAGAGGCGACGGCGCGCGAGGCTGTCGGGGAGAGCTGGCGGGCGACGGAGTGAGCGAGGGAGGGAAAGAGGAAGGGAGCGGCCGAGCGCGAGCCGGGCGGAAACGCTGCACACGTCACGCTCCCAGCCCCGCTCCGCGGCCGGCCGCCGTCGCTAAGGAAGGAGGCAGCGGGACGACGGCCCGCCCCTCCCCGCCGCGCCCTCCGGAAGCCGAGCGCGGCCGGACTCCGAGGGGCGGGGTCCCTTCTCCCTCACCTGGGGAGCTCGGAGCCGAGGGTGTCTGCGGGCACCTGGGCGTCAGTCTGGGCGGGGGGAGGGGGCCGCCGGGGGGGCGGGGAACTGGGAGGGTTGTCTCGGGCCCCAGCAGGGGAGGGGGAGTCACGTGACCCCCGGGGGCTCGCGGCGGGGCCCTTCTCCTTACATGGAATTAACTACCTGGCCCAGGTGTGCGCAGGCGGAGAGGGGTGGGGCGAGAGAAGCCTCGGGAGAGCGGAGTGACTCAGGAGTACGGGACCCGAGAAGAGGAGGGGTGCAGAGGCGGACAAGAGGAGGGGAAGGAGAGCCACGAAAGCAGGAGGCCGAAGAAGCGGGGGGAGGGGAGGAGGGAGGATGGGGGGAGGGGACGAAACCCTCCTTTTTACCTACTTTGGTGCGATTGCAGCCATCCGCTTCTGATTGGCTCGCGCGGCATATTTGGTGCTGGCTTTATGGGAAACTGCACATTTTTTTCCCCTGCCTTCCACAGGCGGCAGCAGCAGCAGGGCACGCTAATGTGTGAGTCACGCTAATTTCAGGTTTTTAAAACAAGGAGTGATTTATCTGTGAAACAGACTTGAGAAGGAGCCATGGCTGCCCAGAAGGGCGTGCCTGGAAATAACTTGAACAAAATTTCCAAATTATTGTGACTCCTGTTAATATTGCACTGTTTTGGTTTGGGTTTTTCCCCCCATTTTTTTTTTATTGAATAACTGTGGTTGCATCAGAAATGCAGTTTTCAGGAGGGTTTTTCTTTTTCGGCTAGTATTTTGGGTGGGAAGCATACGGAAGAAATGGACTTTTAATCTGGAATGGAGAATGTTCCCACCTCACTGATTAAAGTAGCTTGATTGAGGCTATCAGAATATTCCAATTCTAAAGCTAGGAGGGCTGAACACTTGACTAGTTTGAGTATTTTCTGTGGCACCACAGAATAGTCCAAGCTTCTGAGAAATGTGTCATCCTAGAAAGACTCCCCTCCCCTCCAGCTTTAAAGCATAAACCAGTGCAAACAATCATTTCTTGGTCTTTTTCCTTCCCTGTTACTTAAAAAACTACTGGCAGAATTACATAAGTAAGAGATGAGAGAGTGGGTATAAATTGTCAGACAACAGAAAATCTTCAGGCTACAGATAAGACTTCCTATCCCGCAAAAGAACTTTGAGAGATGTCCTTGCTTCTTTGCCAATCTCATCTTGAGCACTTATATGGTTCAAGATTAACGTGATTCCATCATTTCTTTTACAGTTTTAGATTCATTGTTACCTCCATCTATGCGTAGAATTAGTTCCTTAAAATCTGTGACAAGCCTCATTTTTCCTTCTGAGTAATTGAAGTTGAGTATCCCTCTGTGGGGAAATGCCCCCATCCCATGCAAAAGAAAAAAAAAAGAATTAGAGATAAGAATCTAATCCTTCCTCTAGAGGTGTACTTTGATGTTCGTTGTGGCACGGAACATCACTGGGTTTTTCAAGGCTATGCCAAGAGAACACAAGCTCTGGCAGGTCATATATCAAGTTGGTAAGACTTTGAATGTGGGCCCAGCAATGGATTGTGTGTCTGTTTTAGGAGGGCTAGCTGAGCCAAGCTTAAAAAAGGCTCATTGCCAGAAAGTTGGCCACCAAGTAACGGACTTTCATTTCATTTCTTTGTCTTTCTTTTTTTTTTTTGGAAAACTATACTAAGCATGAGGGAGAAAAGGTGAAATCTACATTTGTGGGAGAAATATAAGCCAGTGAAATCATAAGATATTTTGAGTTATTAAGTATATGAATATGCATATATATGTGTATATATTTGTTATAGCATCACTTATATTAACTCTGATCTCTTTGTCCTCAGTGACTATTTCACAACTTTATGTTATCAGTGGGTCACTAAACACTAAGTACCTATGGTTTGCCAGGCACAGTGCTAAGCTTCAAAGATACAAAGGCAAAAGACAGTTCTTGCTCTCACGAAGCTCCTAATTTGATGAGGGAGACAACTTGCCAACAACTTTTGTACAAACAAGACATAAACAGGATAAATTGAAGATAATCAACAGAGAGGAGGCACTAGAATTAAGTGGAATTGGGAAAGGCTTATAGTCAAAGTTGGGGTTTGAAGGAAGTTAGGTAAGCCAAGAGACAAAGACTGAGGAGGGATTGAATTCCAGCCAGTGAAAATACATAGTGTCTTTTTAAGAATAGGTTGATGTCACTTGATCAAAGAGTATATAGACAAAATATAAGAAAACTAGAAAGATGGTGGGCCAGGTTTTGAGGGGTATAAGAAAGAATGTGATAAAAGCTCTCTCAGCTTCACTCATTTTTTTTTTCAGGATCACCGTCACCAGTTCTTCACTTCTGTCTCACAAAATTTAACCCTACTTCCTAAGGCTAATCCTCTCCCCACCTGTGACCTTGATTCCATCTTCTCTTACCTTCTAGACTTTGCTCCAACTATCATCCTCTTTTCCTCACAGATAATCACTGTATCATTCTGAATTGGCTCCTCATCTGCCAAGTATTCCCAATCTTAAAGTAGCTTTACTTCAACTCTTGTATATCTTACAAGGGTGTCTTCTTCGATGCTTCTCCCATTTGTGTCCATGCTCCTGCTTCCCTCAGCACCCTCTTCCTCTTAACTTGCAATCTGACTTCTGTCCCTATTACTCTACTGAAACTCTGTTCTTTTTTAAAAAATTATTTTATTTGTTAAACTTATCATGCATTCTTTTCTCCTCACCATCTCACCAACCCACTGAAAGAAAGAAAAAAGGAAGGAAGGGAAGAGGGGGAAAGAGGGAGAAGAGGGAGGGAAGGAAGGAGGGAAAAATGGAATAAAGGAGGGAGGCAGGAAGAATATAAAATCCCTATGTCACATACGCAGTCAGAACATTCTCATATTTGTCATATCCAAAAATGAATTTCTTACTCTACGTTATTAGTCTATTTCTCCATCAAGAGGGGGGTAGCAGTCTTCTAAAACACCTTTCTCAAATCCTTGACATTTTTATAACCAAATCCAAACGCTTTTGTTTTTTTTGACAACTCTCATGTAAACTCCCAAGATAATGTACACGCATTCCAAAACTCTCTGAAACAACCCTTGGAGACTATGAGCTTCACTGTTCATCTGCCCCCCGTATTATCCCTATGTCTTCTAGTTCTTGGGGTGGCTAGGTGGCATTGTGGATAGAGTGCCAGGTCTAAAGTCAGGAAGACTTCTCTTCCCGAGTTCAAATCCAGCCTCAGCTCCTTGTTAGTTGTGTGACCCTGGGCAGCCACTTAACCTTATTTGCTTCAGTTCCCTCGTCAAAATCTACTGGAGAAGGAAATGACAAATTGATCCAGTATCTTTGCCAAGAAAACCTCAAATGGAGTCACAAAGAATCAGATGTGACTGAGCAACAAAAACTTATGATTCTCTTCCTGTTGTGGAAGCATATTAAAAAACCTTTCAGTTTTTCCAGAAATATTAAGAGACTTCTTTAGCCTAAAACTTTACAGACTTTCCCCTTAAGGAAAGTGAATAATACAAAAACTAAGACCTTAAGGAAATGGATTAATTGTGATTACGAGGTTTAACTTGTCTTGATAAAATCATGGGCTCCTCACTCACCTGAACGGATTGGCTCTCAGGCCCACCTAAGAGCTATATCTTTTGAAGTCAAGATTAAGATATTTGTCACAGGGGAATGAATGGTCCAGGAAGAAAATGAATGACAGTGATTTTGAAATGTCAGCCTCCAAACTACATTTTAAGGTGATCTTTACCTTGTTCAAATTTCCTGTAGATGTTACCTCATCGTTTTAGGGAAGTCATATTAGAAGGCACTTTGTGCCATTCACTGTGCTAGGCGCTTTGCAAATACCTCATTTGATCCTCATGACAACTCTGAGAAGTAGGTGCTGTTATTATCCCCATTTTACAGTTGAGGAAACTGAGGCAAACAGAGGTTAAAAGACTTGCCCAGGACCACAGAGCTAGTTAGCATATGTTGTTATGTTTATCCTTTGTTCTTTTTCTTGAAGAGGACCATAATGTCAAGATGATGAAATGAGTGAGGGAGGGCTGTGCAAGGTCACCAGCCTCACTGTCTCCTCCAGAAGTTAGCACATAAGACCAGAGTTAAAATCAGGTCTTCCAGACCCAGATCTTTGAAAGAGGGCACAGTCTATTCCAATCTGGACACTTAAAATAAAAATGGTTTAGTACAGATTAAGTTGTCTCTGGAAGACAAGCCTAAAATGAAGGGAAGAGTTGGCATTTTTTTCTTCAACACTGTCTCTTGTTAATCACTAAGAAAAGAAAACATTCCCACCTCCCTTCCTCCCAATGGCAACCCTTCTGCGTTCCACTACAATGTTGCCATTCCCTTCTACTGTGCCTTCTGCAATTCCCATTGCCTAGTGAACAAACTTTCCTTGCTCACATTCCTTACACCTACTAGCCCTCATTGGGACCTGACTC
Organism: Bettongia penicillata ogilbyi; assembly: GCA_023548195.1. NCBI lineage: Eukaryota > Metazoa > Chordata > Mammalia > Diprotodontia > Potoroidae > Bettongia > Bettongia penicillata. Next base: position 4,383,097 of record JAJHZJ010000442.1, read on the forward strand.
CACCCTCCTCCCCCAAACCAAACAAAACAGAATAAAACACTGTACCCCTGGCTATCCTTTCTAACCCTTTTAACTCCCTTACAGGAGGGAGTGTTTGAATATTCCTTACTCCTCACTGCAATTTCCCTTTCCTCCATCACTCTGTAACTTTGAATTCTATTCAGTCAAAGTTTTCCATGCAGTTCAAATTAGAGCAGTTATATATACTGTCCTCCAAAGATTGTCCTTCCTCCTTTCTCAAGAAATTTACATAACTAACTTTCTCTCTTTCCCAACTTTTGACATTATACTAATTCCCTAACTTCCTAATCCCTTCATCCGTCTTAAATCCCATGACCTAAGCTAAACTGTGCATAACTCTTTGACCCAGCAATATCTTTACCCAAAGAGATCAAAGAAAGGAAAAAAGGACTCGTATGTACAAAAAATATAGCGTCCCCTTTTATAGTGGCAAAGAATTGGAAACATAGTATCCATCAATTAGGTAATGACTGACCAAATTATATTAAGTTGAATGCAGTGGAATACTGTTGTGCTATTAGAAATGACAAACTAGACAGTTTCACGGAGACCTAGGAAGGCTTTTATGAACTGATGCACAGTGAAGTGAGCAGAACTAGGAAAAAATTTATACAACAACTTTGTAAAGGCAAACAACTTTGAAAGACTTAAGAACTCTGATTGGGGCATTGACCATGGTTCCAGTAGACAGATGATGAAGCATGCCACTCTTCTGACAGGTAATGGAATATAGATACAGAAGACACACATTTCTGATGCAGATTATGTGGGAATTTGTTTTACTTTATTATACATATTTGTTACAAGAGGTTTTTTTTTCTTATTTTCAACGTCAGTTGTAGGAGGGAGAGAAAATAAATGCAGTTAGGTGTCTTCGGCAGTGGATATAGTCCTGGACCTGGAGTCAGCAAGGTCTGATTTCAACTTTGGCCTAAGACAACTCACTAGTCATGTGGTACTGGGCAAGTCACTTAAACTCCATCTGCCTCAGTTGATGAGGACAATGAGGATGAGGATAATAGCATCTACTTCCCAGGGTGGTTGTGAGGATCCAATAACATAATATTTGTAAAGCACTTAGCACAGTCCCAGGCACATAATAAGCACTTTAGAAATGGTTATTCCCTTCTCTTGTTAATGGAAAAATAAAATTTAATTTAAGAAATCCTGAATCCTGACCTTTCCACCTCAGCTTCACAAAGAAATAGTCACAGATTAGATCTCATCATTTCCCACAAATGGTCTATTTTTCTGTTTAGAAACTTTGTTGTTCCCCTATTTGACCATAACTATCATTCTATCTCTCCCTTAGACTCCTAAACCCATTCTTTGCCATCAAGACCTCCAATCCTTCCACCCCTTAGTACTTTTCTCAGTCTATAATAATTTCTGCTTTTATTCATTTTCCTCCCTCTCCAATCCCAACCTAATAGTTAGCCATTTCAACTCTATACCATCCTCTACTTTCAAATACCTTGCCCCTTTCCCATCTTTTGCCAAACCTCAGCCCTGGATTATTCACAGCATTTGTCTCTTACTGTTACCCACTGACTGCTGAACACAGATAGAGAAAGTCACCAAACATGCTGACTGAGTACATTACAAGTTCATATTATTCAACCTCAACTAGACCCTCAGTACAACCATGCAGTCCTTTTATTCCTCTCTAATTGATTTCTTATCTCACCACAGAAGCTTTTCCTTCCTCAAACCTCCCTCTTCCCAATCCTTTTCAGCTGAAGACCTTGTCTCTTTATTGAGAAAACTAAGGCCATTCAACTGAACTTCCTCTTTTCCTATATTCTTAATTTCAGAACCATTTGACATCACTCCCACTCTCTCCTTTCCCCCAATCTCTGACAAAGAATGGATTTGTGATGATTAAAAAGATTCAAGAGACAAAGTTTCTGAGTAATTTAATCATTTTATTAATGAGGACAGCACATTTATTTAAAAAAAAAAAAAGGATGGTTATTTTGCCATCTGTCTTACACCAAAGATTCCTAATGACTTAGGTTCAGTTTATATGACCACCAAAGAATTCAGTCTTCCTGAGGGGTTTCAATCAACTCCAACTGGTTAGCACCATGGCAGATGGGTGTAGTGCCAATGCAATATTCACAGTGCCTACAGTAGCCATGAATATGCCAGCACAATTCTGAATCATGAAATACAACAGTCAGTCCACGTGGAAGACAGAACCAAAACATTTATTCAGACACCAAAAAGCCAAATCCATCATAGTAACAAAAATCTATACACAATAACAATGCAGAGGGTAACACCAGACCCAGGTCTTCCCCATGCTAGGTCCTTCCCACAAACACTCATAAGCCTAGCTGTCTGTCTCCTTTCTCTCCCTCAGGTCTGACTAACTGACCAAATTTCCTCTCAGCTCTGCTCTAGCTCCACCTCTTCCTTTTCCACCCTTCCTGCTCCACCCTTTCTTTATGCCAGGCTTCCATGTGACTTAAGCAGATCACATGGGCCTATTAATGAATGGGAAAGATCTTCACATTTAAATTACCATTGCAGTGAGCTGTATTAAAATGAAGGTCGTTGGGTACATGACTTAGGTCTCACAAATCATGGTCAAAAAGGCATCAATTTCCATGTCATCTGTCTTGACAAAAGAGAATCAACATTTCCCCAGACCTGTCTGAGCAAATACAATGAGCAGGAAAGCACCCAGTAGTCGAAACTTAGAATTTCTTTTACTATCAGATTAGATCTTGGTCTGGGTAAATCTTTTAAGAGAAATTTCCCACACTGGTTGGTTTCTGGATGAGGAAGTAGAAAAGGGAAAATCTTTGGTCCTAATATAATAATTAGTTATTAAATACAAGAGCAAAATATACATTTCTCACAAATCATTCTCATTGTCAACGCTAACACCTCTATGTATGCTCTTGATCCCATCCTTTCCCATATTCTCCAGGAGGCTGCATTTTAATCATCCCTCCAGCCTTCAAATCTTCAATGTGTCCCTTACTTACAAGTTTCTTCCCTTCAAATGCCTCCAAATCTCCTTTCCTTAAATCTTAACCAGACCCCTCAACCTATCATCCTTTGTCACTCCCTTTCTTAGCTCAATTCTTTGAAAAAACTGTCTATTCTCACTGCAGCACTTCCTGTACTTTCACTCAGTTTTTAGCCCCTTGCAATCTACATTGACAGGGCACAGCCTGTGGAAATCCCCTTGAACTCTCCTTGAATCTTCACACTTGATCTGGCATTCACCTCAAGGTCAACTATGTACTGATGGTAAGTTCTTCAATTTGAAAAGACTTCAAGCCAAGACTAAAGTGGAGGGAGTGTTGGTGTATGATTTTCTGTTTGCAGATGATTTTGACTCAATACAGCTTCTGAAGCTGAGATGCAACAAAGTATGGATCAATTCCCTGCTGCCTGTACTAATTTTGGCCTAATTATTAACACCAAGAAAACATCAGCCACCACCACACCATCTATACATGGTGCCATCGATTACAGCAAATGGAGAAGTTATGAATGCTGTGGATAAGTTCACTTACCATGGAAGTGTACTTTCCAGGGATGTACACATTGACAATGAGGTTGACACATGCATTGTTAGAGCTAGCTCAGTGTTTGGGAGGCTCCAAAGAAAAGTTTGGGAGAGAAGAGGTATTAGACTGACTACTAAAATGAAGGTCTACAGAGCCATTGTGCTGACTTCATTGTTGTATGCCTGTAAAACATGGACAGTCCATCAGTCCCATGCCAGGAAACTGAATCACTTCCATTTGAACTGCCTTAGGAAGATTCTGAGGATCACCTGGTAGGATAAGATATCAGACACTAAAGTCCTTGCTTGAATTGAACTGTCAAGCATTCAAACTATGCTTCAGAGAACACAACTCCGAGTGGCTGGCCATGTTATTTGAATGCAAAATGTATGCTTGCCAAAAAGACTATTTTATGCAGAACTCTCATGAGGCAGGTGATCACATGGTGGTCAGAAGAAGCAATACAAAAACACTCTCAAGGTCTCTCTCAAGAACTTTGAATTTGGCTGTCAAACATGGGAGACTGTGGCACAGGACGTTTTAGCATGGTGTGCCCACATCAGAAAAGGTGCTGTGCTCTATGAGCAAAGGAGAATTGAGACAGCAGGATGTGTAAATTTGGAGTAAGCACCTCAAATGTTCACATGGACTATCTGTGCCCAACCTGCGTAGAGCATTCTGATCTCGTATTGGTCTGATCAGCCAGAGCTGGACACATTGAAACTTCACTTTATTGTGGTGATGTCTTATTGATCCTCTTTGCAAATGAAGAACAACCAACCAACCAATCTCTATGCCCAGTTTGCTGTTACCCTTAACCTAGCCCAGCCTTTGTTGTCCCTATTATCTCTGGATTGCCTCTGGCTACTTCCCACCCTAGATCCTGTCTAAACCCCTTTCTCTTGGTTCTTGGTCTCAGACCTTTAGTCACCCTAGCCTACTGGCCACTACCATCAAGATCCTCTCTAGATTCCTCCTCCAATCACCCCAGAATATTTGGCCAACCGTAGATTCCTCCCACAGTCTTTTTGTGTATAAGATACATCTTGTTTCCATGAAAGTGCTCAGATTCAATCTGACCTATTTGCATACACATGCTTAGATTCCTTAAAAGTCTGGTCAATATGGTGGATCTTTAATAAACATTGTTTTTCTTTAAACGAAAGAAGGCTTTGTTTGAATTCATTAGGGCAGAACCCACATGCAGATATTTCAGGGTCCCAGTACCCCAACCCCCAACAATTCCAGCCTCCTTATTCAACTAAAATAACTTTCTCCAAAGTTACCAATGATCTCTTAATTCCCAGATCTGAAGGTCTTTTATCAGTACTCAATCTTCTTAGTCTGCCTGCTTCATTTGATACTGCTGACCATTTTCTCTGAGTCTGTCATCTTTCTGGGCTTTTGTGACATTCCTCTCTTCTTGTTCATCTCTTACTGTCTAACCAATCCTTCTCAATTTCTTTTGTCAGATTATCATCCACAGCATGCTCCCTAACTGTGAATGTCCTTCAGGGTTTTGTCTTAGGTTCTTTTATTTTCTCCCTTTACATTTTCTCTCTTGGTAACCTCATCAACCACCCTGGGTTTCTAGCATCTTCATGTAAGTGACTTATAGGTCCATAAATCCAGATCAGCTTCAAACTTGCATCATCTGTTGCCTGTTGGATATTTCAAGCTGGATGTCCCAGAGACAAATTCAACTTACCCATTTTTCCTCAAACTCTTCCCTTCTAAATTTTCTCATTTCTGTTCATGGTCCTGCTATCCTTCCAGATTCTCAACTTTGTTACCTTAATGTGATCCTAGATTCCTCACTCTAAATTTATAGCTTATTGGTTGCCAAATCTTGCCATTTCTGTCTCTACAACATCTGTTGTATCCAGCTTCTCCTCCTTGTTCACCCAGCTACCATTTTAGGTTAGGCCCTGTCATCTGCCACCTAATTTGACTCTGACTTAAATCTCTTCCCATTCTAATTCCACCCTTTACAATAATGCCAAAGTGATTTTTTCTTAAGTATTGATCTGACCAAATATTAGTCAACTCCAGTAATATACTTTTGTCTCCAGGATAAAATATAAACTCCTCTGTTTAAATATTAAAGCGCTTTACGACTTGACTACAGCCTATCTTTATAGCATCATTGGGGATTGTTCTTTACTACACACCCTCTTATCCAGCTAAACTGACCTGTTCCTTGTTCCTTAGAAACAGCACTTCAGCTGCCATTCCTGTGCCTTTACATCAGCAGTCCCATGTGCCTAGAAATTCCTTATTTCCGGTCAGTCAGCACCTACTGTGTACTAGGCACTGTGCTAAGCACTAGGGATAAAAAGAAAGGCAAAAGAGAATCCTGCTCTCACGCTCACAATCTAATGGAGACAACACGCAAACAAATGCGCACCTTGTAGAATACCTCTCTTTAAATACAGCTCAAGTACTATCTTTTGGATACAACCTTTCATTATCTTTTCCATTATCCTGTTAGTACCTTCTCTCCCAAACTGTCTTGTATTTAATTACTTTGTACATAAAGTTATTAATTTTACATTTATGCCATATATGTATATATGTACTTTTCTCCCTCGTTACAATTACAATTACAAACTCCCTCTTTGTGAGGAGGGATTATTTCCTTCTTTTTACTTGCATCTCCAGCATCTAACACAATACCTGATATAAAGTAGTTGTTTCATAAATACTTACTGATTGATTAATTCTCTTACCTCTTCAAGCATCCCTTCATTGTTTTTACTGGTTCCTCATCCTCTTTTCAGTGCATTAAGATTCTCCAAGCTCTGTATTTGATCCTGTATTCTGCTGTCTCTGTGTTATCTCCCTTGGCAATGTCACTTGGTCCCATGCTTGAGCTATCACATTTAGGCAGGTGACAGCCAAATCTATATCTCTAGTTCTGACTTCCCTCTTGAGCTCCAGACCCATATCTTTAGTTGCCCTGAACTGAACAAACTCAATATGTCATAAACTATCATTAGATTGCTACGAATATATATGTATGTATATATGTAATGTAAGTGGACTTATACATCTCCAAAACCTTGTTCTTACTTTACTGTTTCTATTAGTGTCACCACTGTTCACCTAGTCTTCCGTACCCCACACACAACTTGAAACAAAAGCTTTAGCAAAGGTAAGAAGGTGAGAAGTTCAGCACATATATAAGCAAATGAAGTAGTTTAGTTTACCTAAAGCACAGAGAAAAAGAATATGAGATAAGGTTGAAAAAAATATAAGATGATGCCAGATGGTGGATGACCTTGACTACCAAACTATACAGGGTAAATATTTGGAAGTCATTTCAGAGTTTTGAACATAGGAATGACAGCAGCATCTATGCATGAAGAAGACTATGCTGGAATAGATGTAAAGGATAAGTTGAAATAAGAGAAAGCATACGGAAAGAAGAGCAATTTGAAGGCAAGTACGATTGTCCAAGCAGACAGTGATGAGGACATTAGAACTACAGAAGAAAAAACATGGCTCATCAGAGCTTTCTTCTTATCTTGGCCAGAACCAAGCCTCCGTTTCATTTCTGGGGAAACGAACTCCAAGCCACATTGCTTCTACTTGGTTATTATCTCCACCTTCTCCCAGAAAGAAGCTTGGACTCCACCCCGAGATCTACCTTGTAAGCTTTTGCCTTATCTTACCCAAACTCAGGCAGTCAAGGTCATCCACCATCTGGCATCATCTTATATTTTTTTCAACCTTATCTCATATTCTTTTTCTCTGTGCTTTAGGTAAACTAAACTACTTCATTTGCTTATATATGTGCTGAACTTCTCACCTTCTTACCTTTGCTAAAGCTTTTGTTTCAAGTTGTGTGTGGGGTACAAGACTCTTACCTAAAATTTTAAATCAATTAAGAGGCTTCTAGAGGTAAGAACAGAAAGTGTTTTATTTAGTTCTCACAAGAAAAGGGCATCCCTCCACCAGGGCGGGACTAATGGAAGGAGGCAGCTTGCAGAGAGGATAAAGCACCATCATATACCTTAACGCAGAGAATCCCACCCCCTTACTATCTCACCTCTCCATTGACTGGGAGGTGGACTTACAGCCTAAGTGTGAAAAACTAGACAAGACCTGGGAAACCAGGTAACCAGGGTTTGCCTATCCAAACACACTTCCTTATCTCATCTAATTAACTGCTGATGTGACTATTCCACAACTAAAGCAAAAAGGAGAAGAGGGAGAAGAGGGAGCTTAGCTGATGTGGCCATAGTTATCAAACAAAGAGAGATTTGACTAACTTCCAGGTTTCAGTGGCAGTCCATTATGTCCTTATTTGGTAAAAATGCCAGTGCTCAGGTAGCACTCTCACAGAGAGAAGGGAGGGAAAGAGCCCTAACTGCCCACAAGTCCTGGATTCCTGGAAATCAGGCATCTAGAGAGAGGCCTTATGAACAAGAAATTTTATTTGGAAAATACAATATTCCCCATATTTTATTATGAAAAGTTTTCACAATGTCCTTATTTCACTCAGTTGGAATGTCTTCCCCTTAATCCTCATCATCTATCTATCCTTTAAAGTTCAGCTACAAAGAAAAACCTTTTTCCACAAGGACTCCACTGTTTGTCCTAGTCAATGACAACTTTTCTCCCCTTGGATTTCACATAGTACTTTACTTGCACATCTCATGCCTGTATTATGCATTGTTTTGTTTTACAGCTCTTTTGTATGTTACACCTCCCCACTTAACTGAAAGTTTCATGAAATGACTACTAGTTAGATAAATCATAGGTCCTAATACTTCATATACACACCCATACTCACACACTAAGGGAACCTAACATAGCATTCTACCTACAGTAGATTTAATGCAGATTTTTTTGTATGTGTATATATTTATTTGTATATGTTTTACATATTTTATTGATATCTGTTATTTTTATATAATTTTAATTTCCAAATGTTTCAAGCTATCCCCTGTAAGAAAGATGAAAAGGTTATAAAAATAATACTGACTAGAAAGAACAAGGAAGATTTAGTATTTGAGTTGTACCTCAAAAAGAAGTTCACCAACACATCATTTCATAATGTATGCAATACTCTACGTGAATGGCCTGTCTCCCTTCTCTCCTACCCACTTTTCCCTTCTCCATCTCTACAAAGAGGGCCAAACCTGATCATTATAATTACACAGCTGATCTGTTTGGACTTTTTTGTTCTTTCTATTTACATTAGTGCTGCCTAGTGGTTCTCAAAGGATACATTTACCAAGGCAGTTTTGGCTACATATGCCATGAATTATATGGAATATGTACTGGCAAACACACGTGTATATGTGTGTCCTTGCTTTGCCACATGTGCCATGATTACTTATGGCAAAAAAAAAAATTAAATACTGTGCTATGAGAAAAAAGAAGCTGGAGAACCCACTGTATAGTCATTATATATATTGTTTTCCTGGTTCTCCTAACTTTACTCTGCATCAGTTCACATCTTTGAATTTTTCACATTTATTGTTTCTCACAGTACAGTAATATTCCATTGTATTCATGTATTGTACTTTGTTTAGCAAGTACCCCTACTGATGTGCATCTGTTCTGTTTCTAGTCTGGGCTACCAGATGTGTTTTTATGCATATTTTGGCATATATGAGAGCATTGGTCATATCTTTGTTCTACTTCAGGTGTCATGTATAGTAGTGGAACCTCTGGGTCAAAGGGTGTGGATATATTAGTCATTTTTTAATATTAGCATTAGTTGCAATTGGTATGATTCTAAATTGCTTTCTAGAAAGGTTTAACCAATCCATATTTTCACCAGAAGTTTATTACTTTCCTTTCTTTCTGCAGACTCCAACACTGATTATTTTCAACCTTTGTCATTCTTACCAATAGTCTAGGTATGAGATGAAAACCTCAGAGTAATTTTGGTTTTCTTATTATTAGTGTTTTGGAAATAAATATGTGTTGGTGGGCTTAATAATTGTTTGTTATTATTAATAACTGTTTATTATGTATTAATTGTTTATTGAATCAACTATGCATATATATATATATATATATATAAATGTACCCATTTACAGACAGACATACCTTTCTTTCCATAAGTAAGAATAGGGACCCCTTTATATAGCACTTTAAAGTGGAGAAATTATCTACATTATCTTATTTGATCTTTACTACAGCAACAATAACTATAATGTCACTATGAGTATATTCTTATCTCACACATGAGGACACTGAAGCTCATAGAGGAGTGACTTGCCCTTACTAATAGAGATAGTGACCACCCAGAGGCCATTCACATTTAGGTAGACTTTTCTTCATTTACAGACCAGCATTTGTTTCACATGACTCTGCCTGGCTCATTTATGTATTAATTTTAATTCAGCTTGGCAAATTATTTTGCAAAAAATTATTGAACTTAATTATTTGCAAAGCACTGAGCTTTGGAGATATAAAGACAAAAATCAAATAGTCTCTGACCTCAATGAGTTTATATTTAAAAAATGTTATTTTTCCCACCTCTCTACTCTAAAATTAACCTATTTCCTATTTCCTTATTCCCATGCTTTCATTCCTAGCCACTGGATTCTCATTAAAAGTTTCGGAGAAGTGTGACAAGATCTCTCAAAGTTTGAGCTGGGCAGGAAGTTTAATTGCCCATTTGCTTCGTTGACATGGTGGAGATAGTCCACTACAAAGATTGTAATTATCCATGACCTCCAGCCAGGGGACTGTGGGGTTTAAATAAATTGCCTGTTTCCTTGAGGGTTTAGTGAGACTTAGTCCCACCAGTACCATAGGATCTTCTGCTGCTGGGATTAGCCAGTCTGTGTAAAATCTGTGGTGTAGCCAGCAAAAGTACCCTCTTCCATTAAAAGGGCCCTGGTTCTAGGTTCATGTGGAACAGGTACATGTCCTAGGGGAGCATGGTCTCTAAAGTGAGTGGAAATAGATTCTTTTCTTCTCTGGCTCATTATTCTCCCAGTCCCGAATCTGGGAAAAATCTCTGAAACAGTTCGGTGTTTGACTTTCTGGGTTCTCTTTAAAGGTACTTAATACAATCTCTTCTATAAAAGGACTTAAGGTACAAAGTAGATCAGGCTTAAGACATTTTTTTCATTATGAATAAAATGCTTAAAACAAGACTGATGAGTGAGCATTGACAAATATTTAAAACATGATACGTTAATCCATCACTCCTATTATTACTCACCCAGGGGTTTGTAGTTAAAACATTAATGAATCACTTTGTGGGAGTACTAAACTGGCATTTCACCTTTACCTCAGCCCAGCACTGTCTAAACAGTTCAAGGTCCATTTTTTCAGGCAGATCAGGTTACTTGGTTAGGTCTTAGCTATCCAGCAGTGGTCATCTTCTCTGAAACATTGTTTCAGAGATCATTTGACAAGCACCAAGACTCAGGAGCTCCCAACCTCTTGAACTCATGAGGTTTCCACCAACGCTAGAAATACTCATCTCAGGATCTTTGGTTATCTTTCTTCAGGGGCACAAAAGACAGTAGAAAAGGCATCCAGGGATTGAGAGCCAGCCTCTTCCCTCTCTAGGCCAGGACATATTCTCAGTGCTATATGAGCAGATACTGGCTTGATAGGTAAGGGGATGTGAGATAGGGAAGGAAAAAAGAAGAGAAATAGCTGCTCCCCCCTTCAATGGAATTCTGAGGCTCAAAGTCCCAACATTCTCTCCAAATGGGAATGAGAGTGGGATTTGGGGCAAGGACACGTGGGAAATTACTAGAAGCCTATGGTTGTTCATGTCTTTATCAAGGAGACCACTGGGAAAGATGCAGAGCAAGTATGGCAATGGAAAAGTCCCAGACTTTAAAAGGAAATTTATTTTTAGATCCAGTCCAGGGATTACAAAGTTCTTTATTGACAAGGAGTTGTTTTTTTTTTTTTTTTTTTTGTAAGTACAAGACATAAGAATGGAAGTTCTTCCCCAAGGATGGGAGATAGATTACTGGGTATCCCCTAGGAGAAACAAGGTACTATGTGGGGACTTCCCCCTGAAGACACAGCTGCCTGCCAAGAGAGTAGTGGCAAAGAGGGCTGCAGAAAGGTGAGAGAGGAGAAAGAACAGAGAGGAGGGAGACCTGACCTCACATTGAGGGGAAGGAGAGAGGTTATGCAATGACCTTTTACCTAGAGGTGGGCCATAAGCCTGTCAAGGTTTAAGACTTCCCAGTGAAGTGATTCATAGCACCATGGTTCTGGTTTGTGGGCACAACTTGTGTCTGCATACCTTCACGGGAAAGGCACAAATGAGCGTGGTCCTCTAGGCATGCTCTCCAAAAGGGGTGGCCATTGTTAGATATATTTAAATAAAGCCATGGGAATAATGGATTTAGTCCTAGAGATGCAGTGCAGTGAGTATTGAACCTGGGGAGAGAGCATATAGCTTCAAGTTCTAACCCTGCCATTTAATAGCAATGTGATCTTGGGAATCAGTTATTCAGCCTCTCAACTCCTTTCCTCAACTAAAAGTGTAATTGATAATTCTTGTACTACCTTTCTTCTTATTGGGAAATTCATTGTCATCATCCTCATGCCAAAGCATTTATTAAACACTTATTGTTTGTCAGGCACTGTTCTAGGCACTAGGAATCTCATATTCTAATGGGAGATAAAACATGTAAATAACAAAGGAATGTAAAGTGCATATGTAAGCAGCAGTTCTTGGTTGATCCCTTGGTCCCCATGGTGGGGAGGGATGATTGACAAGTCAGGAAAAGATACACATTCAGTAGGTTTTGCAAAAGTTAAATCTCCATCCATTTCTCTCTCTCTCTCTCTCTCTCTCTCTCTCTCTCTCTCTCTCTCTCTCTCTCTCTCTCTCTCTTTCTCTCTCTTTCTCCCTTTCTCCCCATCCTTCTCTCCCCACCCCTTCCTACTTGTGAGTGAGTTTTGCTTGGAACTCTGTCAGATTTCTCTTGGAATTCCCAAAACAAAAGAAAGGGAATTCTTTCTTTCCTCTCCCCATCAGCATCTATAGTGGCTGCATGAACATTGGCAGAAAGAGCTTGTGCTTGCTGGGGTAGACTTGAGATTGAACCTTCTATTCCCAGCTACCTCTTCTGCTTTGGGTTTCTTTCTCTGACACAAGTGATCAAAATATGGTTCTGAGAGGTCAGCATTTCTAGCCCTGGTGCCTGCTTCATGAGTTCAAGAAGTCAGGAGTTTCTGGGTGCTGATTAGCAGTGGGAAGTGCTTCCTGCAACTGTACTGTTTACAACAGAGGAGATGGCCATGGACAAGATCAATCTGGAATTTGATGCCCCTACTCTTATCCTATCTACCCAGAAGAGCTGGACCTGGTCTGAGTTGCTGCTAAGACAGTCTAGACTTGTGAAAGTGAAAACTGTTCAAAAGTCATACAAGTTTCCCAGGAGTCTCTACCTTCCAGGAGAATGAAATAGAAGTGATGAGGACTGTTTCATGTTTAAGGTATATGTCAGTGTGCTAATGAGTAATTTTAAGCTTTAAGCATTTCTTTTGTGGTGGAGGGACCAAGTAGGAAGATAACTTTGCACAATTACCTAGCTACCCATCTCGAAGGCGTTTTATTAATCCCTTTTAGGGGAGGGAGACCTTGGACATGAGCCATACCTAAACTTTATTGAAGAATTTTTCCCCTGAAACTCTGGGGAAAGGGGCACAATGAAAAAAAGAAGGAAATAAGTAGTTATTAAGTGCCTGCTATGTGCCAGGCACTGTATTAAGTGCTTTATTACTTCATTTAATCCAGGGCAGCTAGGTGGTCTAGTGGATAGAGCACCAGTGCATGAGTCAGGAAGACCTGAGTTCAAATGTCACCTCGGACACTTGACACTCACTAGCTATGTGACCTTGGGCAAATCACTTAACCCCAATTGCCTCATCCTGGGTCATCTCCAGTCATCCTGATGAATATCTGGTCACTGGATTCAGATGGTTGTGGAGGAGATGTGAAGCTGGTGGCCTGCACAGCCCTCCCTCACTCCAAATAAAGTCAAATGCACTTCATGTCATTATTTCTCTGATGGCATGGTCTTCTTTGGCAACAAAGGATGAACACACACTTCTTTTAATCCATCCATAAACCCTGGGAGTTAGGAGTTATTTTTATCTCTTTTTGGTAGTTAGGAAATCTGAGGAAGACAAAGGATCACACCTTTACTAAGTGTTTGAGGCTGGATTTGAACTCAGATTTCTGATTCTGGGCTGAGTGCTCTATACACTGTACCACCTAGTTGCCCCACAGTGAGCCTAAGAGCTTGAGAAAAGCCTTATCTCTTTTGAGGGTGAGCCTCCCCAGGGTCTATGAGTCTAGAGCTGAAGATTTTTTGTGGCAGGGCCACAGGTGACATCAACTTTTGATGATTAAGTATCATTGTAATGAAGTTTTTGTGCTGGATGGCAGAGGGAGAATGTCCTTGTGGTCTCTTGAGGTATGTAGAAGGTTATATTTCTAAACTAAATGGCCCCATATGAATCCTTTGCTTTTTGAATTATCATCATGTGTCATACATCACACTGTATGACAGTATTCTACTGTCACTCTATTAAGTGATTAACTGTTACTTCTGTGTGTGTCGTGTTGTAATGGCTCCTCTCATTTCTGTTAACTGCTCTTAATCTGCAGTGGACTTAGAAATAAGATAACCACATTTGTTGTTACTATATAACACAGTGCAGTAACTGATGTTTATAATAATGACCCTGAGTCATCAAAAAAAGTTGAACTTTAAGTACATTCTGTATATGAAGGGAATGTACATTTGGCAAATGTTCCATGTAGAGTAAATGAAGTAAGAGTGTGTCAAAAATTGGAGTTAATAGGCACTGAATAAAAGTCTGAAAGACCTACCTGTAGATAAAGTGCATGGATTTGGTGAATGGGTTCATGCCATATCGTTCAGAAATTTTTACTCATGTCCTCTATGCTTTTGCCCAAATAATCTTTCTAATAAATTGACATAGACTTCTAGGTCATATGAGCAACAAGATAGCAGACTAGATAGTGTCCCTGATCTCAAAAACTTCTCAAAGTTCTCCAAAGCAAGAATTATGCACCAAAGATAAACTAAGTTGTTTCCATGGTCTAATCCAAAAGAAGGTTAAAAAAAATCCTACCACCACCCCTAAACCCAGGAAACTCACTGACCTGAACTCACTCAGAACCCCTCCCTCAACTTCCACATTATTGGCAGTGAGGCTGCATTAGCAGATTCAAGGACATGATAAAGACTTACATCAGTACCCACTCCTGCACCCTGGTACTCTTTCCCTCTTACCACTGCCATAGAGACTCTAGTTCTAGGCTGTGAAAATTTGCTTGGGCTTTGACAATCAGCTTGTTCACAGCCCTTCTGGATTAAAAGCCTGTCAGGCCCTACAACCTGGAGGCACTAGTACAGGAAAAAGCAAACTGTGAGCTCAGGTGTTGGGCAAGACAACTGAGAAATGGAGTGAGACTGGTCCCCAAGACAGGACACCCAGAATGTAAGGAGTTGTACAGAACTCAAGCCTGAGGAAAAGAGCACAAAGTCTAGCTGGAACTAGTTCTGACCATGCAAATGTCACTTGGGACAGAGACCTAGGCTAATGAACCACGAAATTGTGGGAGGAGGCTGACACTTTGAGATCTAGCCTTCAAGGAAACCATAGTATGAGGGGGAGGAGTCAGGAAGGGAATGATAAGGAACATAGGGTTGTGGATGGGTGGAGTGGGACTGAAAGTACCAAAGATATTAGGAAGAAGAAAACTTGAAGACCTCAACCATAAATAGATGAATCAACAGCAAAAATGGTTACAACAGAAGGAAATATGGCCTCTAGATCTAGTAAATTAATTCAGTCATCTATGAATAAATGCTGCAAAAAAAGAAAAATGATCTAATACTTGATGAGGCAGAGGGATCTATAGAATTGGAGAATGTGGCACCGCAGCATCCTGTTCCTGGGTAGTTTAAAAGAGAAATGAAAAATTTTAGCGTAGAATTTATGGCTTGCCCAACAACAATAATGAACAGAATAGAAAAACTTGAATCTGTAATAGCAAGCCTAATCAAAGAAATAAAAGAGAACAACAGACTGGGGATGTAAATACATAGAACTTAAGGACAACCTAGAAGAAGAGAAGCAAAAAAAAAATAACATTAAAGAAAATAGGTTCAATATGCAATCCAAGCATATTGAACTCAACTACAGGATGTACAGAGACAACCTAAGGATCATAGGTCTCCCAGAAGAACACAACTGGAGGAAAAAAAAACCTTGATATCATAATGAAGGAAATAGTAGAAGAGAACTGACCAGAATGTCCAAAGATCAAAACTGGAATTCCAATAGAAAGAATTCACAGATCACCTTCAAGAAAAAAACCCAAGGCTGCAAACTGCAAGACATATAGTGGTTAATTTTAAAAATTCGATTCAGAAACAATTTCAGTAATACAGAAACAATGGAGAAATCTTTAAATACAAAGGAAAGGATATTCACATAATGCTAAACTATTTTTTTACCCACTAGAAAAAGGAGGGAATAGAACATGTTCTGAAGAGCAGGATGCAACCCAGTGTGACATATCCTGCAAGTCTGATCTTAACCACATAGGACAAAAGGTGAATATTCACTTATGAGTTGGAAATATTTTTAGAAAGAAAACCATAACTGAAGTGATTGTTTACCTTTTAAAGACCTCCAATAGACAAGTCCTCTGAAAAAAGACCCTCAGATTTGATAATTAAGAAAGCAGTTGATTGATGAGGTAAGAAGCTGAATTGCAAGAAGTGGTGTACTGCCTTTCGTGCTCAAGGTCATACCTATTTTAAATGGCAGAACCAGATTCCAGTCTGGTATGCTTAGTTCCAGATTACTCTATTGGAGGTTTTGCCTGTTGTCTGAAAGCTGTTCAGAACACTTTTGTGTTAGACATCTCGATTCTATTTGAATATTTATAATCCTCAGAATATCTTAGTCATTCACCGCTATTCTCTGAACAACACTGCTCTTACTGTATCCAATGGTCTCATGGTTTTGCTCATTATACTCTTCATTATTTCATGCAAGTCTAAAGGCAACCTGCTCGTCATTTTCTACAGCATAGTAGTATTATGTCACAATCATGTATCACAACTTGCTTGTCCATTCCCCGACTGGTGGGCATCCCTTCAGTTTCCAGTTGTTTGCTTAACAAAGACAGCTGCTATAAATATTTTAGAACATATAGGCTGTTTCCCTTTTTCCTGATCACCTTGGGAAACAGATCTAATAGTGGTATTGCTGGATCAAAGGGTATACACAATTTTATAACTTTTGGAGAGGTTTAGGGAGGTTTAATCATCTTGGTCCTCAGTCCTCTGCAGGGTGTCCTAACAACCTCCATAGCCCATCTCTTCATTCAGAAGCCTCACTCAGGTCCTGGAATTCATGTTCTGGAAGTACCCTCTGCTCTTGCAGCTTCTCCTTTTGATTAAATGGCTTCTCCTGCAACTTTTAGTTCCAGATTGCTCTCCAAAATGATTGGAGCAGTTCACAGTTCCAATAGTGTATTAGTGCCTCATTTTTTTCATATTCCCTCCAACATTTGTTATTTTTCCCTTCTGTCATTCTAGCAAATCTGATGGGTGGGAAATGATATGTCAAAATTGTTTTTAATTTGCGTTTCTCTAATCAATACTGGTTTAGAGTATTTTTTCATGTGACTATATATAACTTTTATTTCTTCCTCTAAAAACTGCCTGTTTATTTCCTTTTGCCATTTATCATTTGGGGAATCACTCATATTCTTATAAGGTCAATGAAGTTCTCTATGTATTTGAGATATGAGACCTTTATCTAAGAAACTGTCTATAAAATTTTCCCCCCAATTTTCTGCTTTCCTTCTAATCTTGGCTACATTAGTTTGATTTGTACAAAATTATTTTAATTTAATATAAACACTGGAAATATTTTCAAACAAAAGTTGGGTAAATGCTTGTCAGATGTGTGATAGAGGGATTCAGATATAGGTTGGGTTAAATGGCCACCAAGATCCCTTTCAATTTTGAAATTCTATGATTCAGTGATAAATGTACTATTTCTTTTAAAGCCAGACAGGATTCCTGAGTAGGATATTGTAAGTCCATCCCTAAAATTTAAAATGGTCCCGTAAGCCTATTAACCTTTACATAGCTCATATACTCCAGTAAGAACTGGATTCTTCTTCCCTACCACTTAAGAAGGTGTAGTTGCTTTACCCTGGCATAGCTGAAACCTATTCTGGAAAGAGAAATTAAGAACAGTTTTCTGCTAAGCAATAGGAAGGGAAGGGAAATTAACACCCTTGGAAAAAACTTCTCATAACTTGTGGCATGGTTGGAATATACAAATAGACTATTTTTCTTTTAGGAAAAAAGCAGTAAAAGAAAAATAATAGAAAAACAAAACTTCTCTTCCCTGTTTTTCCTACTTGCAGTCTAAAAAAAACATACTCCATTGTACTTCATAGGCTGGAAAATGTGCCAAGTTTTTGAATTGAAATGTAAGGGAAAATAGCTCTCCTGTCCTTCCACCATCAATAATCTCAAACTATGCCCATACACCTAGGCAGTCTCTTACACATATCTACCCCATCCCCATTTCCAATGTTTATAGTCTTTCTGATATGTAAACAAAAACAAGATAAAAACAATGTGAGAACCAAGACAACAGGATGTGAAATTGTGAAGCCCTGAGTTTTTTCTTCACCATTGCATTTATTAAGCATTTACTGTGTACTAAGCACTGGGTATGTAAACATGAGTAATAATATGTCATCTGTTATGTGCCTGGCCCTGTTGCTAAGCACTTTACAATTATTATCTTGTCTGATTCTCACAACAACCCTGAGAGGTAGGTGTTATTATAAAATTACTACCATTTTCCAGATGAGCAAACTAAGGTAAAATGATTTGTCCAGGGTCATACAACTAGTTGGAACACAAGTCTTCCAGACTCCAGGCCCAGCACTCTGGCTACTGTACCAAGTGGCTGTTTGCTAATAGAAAGTCTTTGACTTCAAAGGAGCTTACATTTTAATGGGGAGAGGACACCACATAAAAGAAAGGGTGGAGGTATCCAGTGAGGGGCCATGGTAGCGGAAGTACCAAGTATAACCTGAGAGGAATGAGACAAGGCTCACCTGGGTAACTTCCTTAACTAGAGATTCTAGGAGAAGCCATTTAATCAAAGAAAGAAGCTGCAAGAGCAGAGGTTGCTTCCAGAACATGAATTCCAGGGCCTGAGTGAGGCTTCTGAATGAAGAGATGGGGTATGGAGTTCCCCTTCCCTCTCTCTCCAGAATGGTTGGATCAGCTCCCAGCTCCACCAACAATGAATTAGTGTTAGTGCACCCTGCAGAGGACTGAGGACAAAGATGATTAAACCTCCCTAAAGCAGACTCACTGGGCTGAGGGATTGAACTAGTGAATTAGAGAATATTTTATTTATTTATCTTTTATTTTTTTTTAATAATTGTTCTATTTGTTTTCGGTGTTCTATAAACACTTCCATATATCCCAGATTTTTTCCCCTCCTTCCTCCTCTTTTCCCCTTCCCTCCCCCCTCCCTCCCCAAGACAGCTGGCAATTTTATATAGGTTCTACACATACATTCTCATTAAATACAATTTCACCATAGTCAGGTTGAATAGAAAAATTAAAATGAATGAGAGAAACCATAAAGCAAAACAAAACATAACACAAGAGAAAATGATCTGCTTCAATCTGCAATCCAATTCCATAGTTCTTTCTCTGGATGTGGAAGTCATTTTGCCTCAAGTGTCCATTGGACTAAGTCTACCAGAAAAAATCGTTACACACTGTGGTTGTTGCTGTGTACAAAGTTCTCCTGGCTCTGCTCCTTTCACTCAGTGTCAGTTCATAGAAGTCTTTCCAGGCCTCTCTGAAGTCTTCCTGTTCATCATTTCTTATAGCACAATGGTATTCCATTACATTCATGTACCACAACCTGTTTAGCCATTCCCCAATTGATGGGCATCCCCTTGATTTCCAGTTCCTGGGTATCACAAAGGGTACATGTGGGACCCTTTCCCATTTTTGTGATCTCTTTGGAATACAGTTCTAGAAGTGATATTGCTGGGTGAAAGGGTATACACATTTTTGTAACTCTTTGGGCATAGTTCCAAATTGCTCTCCAGAATGGTTAGATCAGCTCCCAGCTCCACCAACAATGAATTAGGGTTTCAACCCTCCCACATCTTCTCCAACATTTATCATCTTCCTGTTTTGTCATGTTAGCCAATCAGATAGGTGTGATGTGGTACTAGAGAATATTTTAAAAGAAATAATTGCATTACTTTCAGTTTCACATAATAATATCCAGAAATGGTTAATAAGAATTGCCAGGTAGGATTCCTACGAGGTCTATGTGAAAGGATTCAATATCACCCTAAAGGACTGTAGGAAAATGATTCTAAGTTAAGAATATTGTTTTAGATAATAAACTCTCCCTTATTAACATTTTAAAATAATCTATATTTTTAAAATGAACTTGTACAAAGCCCTTCTGAATTGTTGGAATTTCATATGGAGGTTGGGTGGCAGATATCATGCCCCAATGATGTGATATAGTTGGTGATAGAATGTGCTTGAATTACATTTTAAAATTGTTAGTATGATAGAGACTTATTGCTCAATGGTTAAGTAGAACTTAGTATGTAAAGGAGGAAGAGGAGCACATACTCCCAAAAAAATCTCCTTAAAATATTATAATTAACATATGTGGATTTTAAAGTGTGAATCTGAATTTAAAAAAAAAATTATAGAGGCTATTATGGTTTCTATCCTATTGAGGAAGGAGGAAGAAGAAACTGAACTATTTATGGTGGGAGGATTCAGAGTACATTGGGACAAGGCCTCATTAAGAATAGATGGCCAGGTGGCACTCAGCTTCATGTTTATTTCCAGGAACCTTTGATATAGAAATTTTTAATCACTTCACTAAGTCATAGTATTTCTACAGTCATTCAATGAAAAATGTAGCATGCCTAAATTTTATTTCCAGGTCTGCCATTTATTAGTTCTTTAGTACTTGATCTTGGGCAATGAATCAATCAAAGAGCATTTATTAGGAA
The DNA here is from genome assembly GCA_023548195.1 of Bettongia penicillata ogilbyi. NCBI lineage: Eukaryota > Metazoa > Chordata > Mammalia > Diprotodontia > Potoroidae > Bettongia > Bettongia penicillata. The sequence goes on from JAJHZJ010000442.1 coordinate 4,403,740, forward strand.
TTTACAGTGCCAAGCATTGTGTAAGTCACTTAACCTCTCTAAGCATCGTCTGAAAAATCAGGGGTTGTACTAGCCAATATAAGCTCTGTCCTTACAGCGTGTTTGGTCCTGCCTTTCTTCAAGGACCAGATAGGAATTTATGGACATGGGTGTTAAGAGAAATCTTAGTCTGGGCCTTGCCCTCATCAACAAGGCATATTCAAGAAATAAATCAAAGGTGACTTGTTAGCACACTAAGGGAGCAAGCAGTTGGGGTGCAGTTGGCATCAATTTAAAACCTCCCATGGCTTTTATAGACAGGAGTAAATGACTTCATTTAAGGGGAAAAAAAAAGTAGATTGGTACATGTATGAGGAAATGGATTTTATGCCACCTCAGATTTTCTTCAAGTCTAAATACACATGCACAAGGGTATTTCTGGACCCCAATCTCCTGCAAACTGACTACACACATACCCAAAAGTTAAGCAGAATATGTACAAACAATTCCTGCCTGGTTCCAGTCTAACCCATAGAACTTGGAGGAACTTCTCTCTGGCATATGTGAGAGAGGGATTAGTGCTGTGCCATCATTAACTGGCTACCGAACTGGAAAGATCATTCTGCTCATGAGTTTCTCAGTTAAAAGTGAGTATACATACAAAAAGAGAGATCTGCCCTTCAGCTGACCCCTTTTGGCCTTTTTGACTAACTGGTGACAAGGAAGTAACAACTGGAAGAGCAGCTGCCTTGTTTCCCACCTGGTTGTTACCTCTGGCTTTTGTGTTTATTCTTTCCTGATGTTTGGTAACTTGGAATTCTAAGAGGGGATGACCAGGTGACCAGGCAGTCCATCAGAGACCTCAGAGGTCTCCTGGCGCTGACCAGATTCCTAGCAGAGAATACAGGGAATCTCATAAGAACTCCATGAAGCGAGACAAGGACTTCCAAAGCCTGGAATCTGAAAGTAGCACTTAGCTACCCATGTTCTCTTTACTACCATTTTACTTCAAGTTTGAATCCACTCTCCCCAAGGACTTTTTGCATACAAAAAGAGAGTTAGTCCTGTACTGGGGGAATGGTTTTTGTCACTACAATTCTAATTATACTTTCTCAGTAAATCCCATTTCTAGAATCAACAAAGTTCTAGGTGATTCGCAATAACATTCAAGATAGGGGTTGGTGAGTGACGGTACTAGAAATCCAACCCCTCCGGCTTACTCCTAGAATTTTGAGTGGGTTAATCGTCAGTTGCCCTCTGGGTACTTAACTTGCTAGTGTGTGAGAGAGTCCAGAGAGGGTGCTGCTAGAAAAATATAATAATTTACTCTGAAAAATGATTTACAAATTGCTTTACAAACTTACAAATTGCTTTCAGATAGAATATGTCATTTGATTCTTACAACAACCTTGTGGTGTAGGTAAACAGTTATTATTATCCCTATTTTACAGATAAGGAAATTAAGGATCACAGAGGCAAAGTGATTTCTCCAAGGACATGTTAAAGATAAATAATATAGCCAACACTTGGATCCAGGCCTTAGGACTTCAAATCCAGTGTTATTTCCATTATTTCCTGCTACCACAATCCCTTCTATCATGAAAATTCCATGATTCTAGGTTTTATTTTATTATTGTTGGGAGGTACAACTTCTGAGGTACTGAAACAAGTGCTGAAATCGAAGTTTATAAGACCTTATGAGGTTTAAACATAAATACATACATACTCACACATTCTCCATTTGGCTGTCAAATTGAAGTTCCTAAGGTGCAGGTCTATTTGACCATGTCACTGCCCTATTCACTGAACTCCAAGATAAAATAAAAAAAATTCTTTGATGTTCAAAGTCCTTCATAACTTGGCTCCTCCTCCTTTCTCTTATATTTTACTCTTAGTCCATCCCCACTCCCTTGATGTTCCTCATACAAGACACTTTCTTCTGACACCAGGTACTTTCTTTGCTTGTCTCCTATACTTGGAATCCTGGAGTACTCTCCCTGCTCATCTCTGCCTCTCCGCTTTCCTGTCTTCTTTCAAGTCCTAGCTAAAATCCCACCTTCTCCAAGTAGCCCTTTCTGAGTCCCCTTAATGTTAGGGCCTTCCTTATGTTAGTTCTCTCCAATTTATTGTGCATGTATTCTGTTTGCACATACTTGTATGTTGTTTACCTTGGACTCCATTGAGAGCTCCCTGAGAATAAGGACTTTCTTTTTTCTTTTTCTTTTCCTTTTTCTTTATTCTCTTTCTTTTTTTGTATCCCTGGCTCCTAACCAAGTGCTTGGAGCATAGTCGGCACTTAATAAATGTCTACTTACTTGTTTTGACATACCTAAATATCTTCTCCACCTATATGCGCGCGCACACACACACACACACACACACACACACACACACACACACACACACACACACACACACACACACACACACACACACACACACACACACACACACACACACACACACACACACACACACACACACACACACACACACACACACACACACACACACACACCCCCTAGCGGGCGTCTCTGGAGCGACAAACGCTAACTTAAGTACTAAAGGTAAACATTCCACCTGGCTATAATTTTCCCACTGCTTACTTTTGTGACGCCCCTTTAAATTCATCTCCTGCCTGGTGACTTTCCTTTGCTGGAGGTGGATGCTTATTCATTTATATTGCCCCTTTCATGTGGAAAACTCCCTCCCACCCTCAGAGCTAGTGAGTCACTTCCTCCTTTTAAATCTGACATTAAAGCTTTCCTTTCCTTTATAACTAAAGACTGACTCACCTAAAGAGTTCTGGAATATTTTGTGGGAAGGATACTTCATGCGGCTACTTAGTGAACCATGATTTGATTTTGCATGCTTTTTGAAAAATAGTTTGAATGTGGAATAGGGTATGTTGTAATCTGATAAACTGTAATAATTTCATTTCCCCCAGTTGTCAGTGAACCAAGAAAAGAAATGTACATAAAGGTGCAACCAGTTACTTTGTACAGTTACATTATGACTTGTGGCTCTTTCTCAAGTGACAAATATGGCTCAGCAATCTTCCTTGTAAGAAACACTCAGTCAAAATATACAATATAGTTTCAATCACAAGACTAAACTATAATACAACAGTGAATGAATTTAAATGTGATATATCTGTATTTCTATGTTGTCACCATTGAAATCAGCCTCCTCTATTGAATTTGAGATCTCAGAGGAAATTTCTAACCAAATTTGTACTTGTTTACCTTTAGGCAGAAACTTTTTCTGTGATTGCTGAAGAATCCTACTAGATAAAGAAATGTATTTACTAGTTCTGGTCTCATGTTTTATTTTAGCAATCTTGGTGAGTGCTTTTATGTTTTAAATAGTAGCAGTTATTTAGATTGAAGGTTTTCTTCAAGTTGGAAGCTTTAGCCCCATTAAAAATATGGAAACCAAACGTTGTGATTCCACCTTTCCACATGGAGTTCCTTTACTGAAACTGTTTGTGCTAAAAACAAAGTTAGGGTCAGAAAAAATCTATCCAACATTCTTAGGAGGAAATGATCTATTTCAAAAAATATTTAAATAGGAATGAATTTAAATCTTTTTAAATGGAATTTGAGAAAATATAATAACATAGACTTATTCATAATTTCTGTGATATGAGACAGACAGACAGAGGGGAGCAATAATTACCATGTAAAGATATGTTAGTATTTTTTCCCCTTGAAAGGCAAGGGAGCTGTCCCTGACACTTGATTGGTTCATGTCATTTATGGGCCTTTCCAGCCAACCACAACATGCTTTTTGAAAACATAAAAGGTCATCCCCAATAAGTCAGTGTCCTTCAGACTTAGTGGATATTTCACTGTCGTACAGATCACCATACACTATAAATCCTGTTGATGAGATGTTTCTATATGGAACTGAGTGGCTTCATACATCTGAACTAGTACTGTGTTTTTGCTAAATATTTTTTTCATGATTTGGTTTAGTAGACCTTCTTTTGTTAACTGAGAAAGTTTACAAGTGTCTCATTTCTTTTCACTCCATAAACTGAAGCATGGCCTGTCTACAATTCTGCCCAAAGTAGAATTTTTACTTTAGGATGGAAAGACTCCAGAGTAATATAGTCAGGAAGATTGTATAGGTTCCCAGGAAGATAAATACCCAGCTGAGGTCAGGAGAGATGACTATTTAACTGTCTAGAAACCTGAGTCAGAGATGGGTCCATGTAGAGCAGTTAGGAGGATTTTCCCTGGGGAAAATATGATTCACCAGAGAGGAAAATTGTTTGATTCTCTAGCAACTTTAAGTGCTTTCACCTTGACTGGGGAATTTATCCAGGACTGTACTAGAAATTTATGGGACTGTATAGGTCCCTTTGGAGAGAGAAGCCCACCAGGGAGGAAAAGGGAGATGTTTTGACTGTTCATGAGCTCAGATGTTAGTCAATTGTGGGTTGTTTCTGCTTTGGTCAAATAAAATAAAGATTATTCTACATTAAATGCCTTGTTTGTCTGATGGTATACATACGTATTAGAACCCTTTCCTTTTTTTATGAAGACCTAGGTATGAGCCAAATTCTGGTCTTCTCAGGGTAAACCGTGGATGATAGCCTCAGTCACTTAATACTGTTATTGAGAGTTCCTTAATAATGAACCTGATCCATGTGAGTCCAGAGCTGCTTTTCCACAACAATATGTGTCTTGTTTTACACTCAGATCTTAAAAGCACCATATTAATGTCAACATTTTTATTATTATCCCAGGACTTGCCAAACCAGTGTGGGAGATTGCAATAGAAAGTAGAAATTTCTAGAATTCAAAAAATGCACATTTAGTAAAAGAAATTTTAAATTATATGTCAACGATGCCTCATTATAACATGAGGATAACCTTAAGTTCTTATCCTGGGGTCCACTGATTTTTAAAAATATGTTGATAACTATATTTCAATTTAATTTAATTTCCTTTGAAATCCTATGTATTTTATGCAGTTAAAAGCATTATTGTGAAATGAGATCCATAGGATTCACCAGATTGCCAAAGGGAGCCATGACATGAAGCAGATTGAAACTCCTGCTCTGGATCTTTAAAAACAATGCTAATTCTGTGCAAACACTTGGCAGGCCCCACCAAGCTGAAAAGGAGGGAATGAAGGACACAGGTATGATGAAGTGCTTGCTATATATACCAGGTTCTGTGCTAAGCACTTTACAAGTATTATCTCACAGTATCCATGGGAGGTAGGTGCTATACTTATCTCCATTTTACAGATGAGGCTAAATGATTTACCCAGGGTCTCACAGCTAGTAGGTGTCTGAGGTCGTATTTGAACTCAGGTCTTCCTTACTTTAGGTCAGGACATGTGGCTTTCTAGGTCCTTGGGCGCAACCTTTTGACTGAGTCCAAGTTTTACAGAACAAATCCTTTAATGAAGGAAATGTGTTCTGTGAAGTTTGGATTCAAAAGGCTATACTTGAGGATATAGAATGCCACACACGGCCTCGATTGAGGTTGCAGTTTCCCCACTCCTGCTCTAAGCCAACTCCTCTAGCTATTGCTTTACTTCGCTGCCTCTACTATGCAGGCTTTTAGTAAATTGTCTGTTATTTGAAGAATGGCTCAGCTTAGTTCAGAGAGCCAGGGGATGACTTTTTCCAGTCCCAGCAGCTCATGAAGACTTTTTACAAAGTGAGAGGTTTTGAGCTTCATCCATGAAGGGAGTACAAAAGCTAATGAAAACATGAATCTTTGAAATATCCAAGTGACATTAACAAATGCCCCTTATTGCGGTCCTCTTCCTCCCACCTGATAGGCGCTTCTATTACCTACACCTAGACTTGGATTGCATCTAAGAGAGGACAATGTGTGTAAAGCATCAAGTTCTGATGATTCAGACACTCTGGCTGAGCAGGCAGGACAGAGAAATATTTCAAAATTTTAATGGATCTCTGATCTAGTTGATGTAGGTTATTTCTTTTAGTGGTGCCAATTGTTTTCACATCCTCCTCAGCTCCTGTTCATGTGCTCTGCTAAGTTCTGCATAGTAGATACATCAGGGATATTCTAGACCCAGTTCATACCAGTTCACTGGAGCTGATTGTTAAATTCTCAGTGCAAGTATTTGCACCTAGGAAATGGGCAAATGTTACATATCAAGATTTGATTGATTGTTCTGTTGTTTGTCTACATTTAAGAAAGTGACAGAGAAAATGATAATAAAGTAGATCAAATTTAAAAGTGTGTTGTGCAGCACATTTTTATTTTCCTGGAGACCTACCGGTTAAACATTTACCAGCACACTCTTGGGATCTACCCAAAACACTGTGACTCCTCTGTTGACATCACACAGACCTGCATCCACTTACCATGCAGCTGTATCTGATATATAGCTTGTAAAGATCTATATTTCATAAACAATTACTCTTCTCCTACCCCAGCCTACCTCCCCAGCTGAAGACCTCACCTCTTACTTTATTGAGGAAATGGAAGTAATTCAGTGTGAGCTCCTTTCTCTCCCATTCTCATCTCAAAATCCTTTGACTTCCTTTCCCACTCTTAACCTCATTTCTCTTAGCCTCCAGCAATGAGATGGCCCTTCACCTTGCCAAGGCCAAAGTAAATGCCCTTAATCTCATCTGCTTCCATTTTCCACATCAGATTATCTCTCAATTGTCCCTTCTTTCTTCCTTATCTTCAATTTCTCCCCATCTACTAGATCCTACCCTACTGCTTTCAAATATGCCGAAGTCTCCCCCTTCCTTAAATAACCTTTGTTAGACCCTGTTGAGTCTGACTCTTCATGACCCCATGGATCATAATGTCCATAGGGTTTTCTTGGTAAGGATATTGGAGTGGTTTACTATTTCCTTCTCTAGTGGATTAAGGCAAACAGATTTTAAATGACTTGGCCAAGGTCAACACAGCTAGTAAATATCTGAGGCTGGATTTGAACTCAGGTCTTCCTGACGCCAGACCCAGTACTCTATCCACTGAGCCATCTACCTGCCCCTTTTTAAGACTTTATCATTCCTTAAGAGTATCATCCTATATTTCTTCATCATTTCTTCACCAAATTCCTCCTCTCACTCACTCCTCAGCCCTTTGCAGTCTGGTTTCCTGCCTCATCACTTAACTGTGCAATTCTTTCAGAATTACCAAAGATCCCTTAATTGCAGAGCTGAATGGTCTTTTTTCCAGTCTTCAACCTTTCTGATTTCTCTGCTAAATCTGACACTTAATTATCCTCTTCTTCTAGAACTTTCTTCTCTTTGGGCTTTTATAGTACCACTCTCTGCCTGGTTCTCCTACCTGTCTGATTGCTCCTTTTCAGTATTTTTTTGCTTGCTCCTTCCTCATCCATAACACATCCTTGGACCAGAGGAGTTCCCCAAGACTCTGCCCTGGAACCACTTCTCTTCCCTCTGTATTCTCTCTTGGTAATCTCATCAGCTCCCAAGATTTTAATTACTATTTCTATGCTGATGAAGCATTGGTTCATATATATATATATGGACAAGTCACTTAACCCTGATTACCCTCCCCTTCTCCAACAAGAAACCAAATGTTCCAGCAATATCTTAAACACAACATGTCCAGAACTGAACTCATCTTTTCCCCTAGACTGATCCTTCTTATAAACATCTCTATTTCTCTCAAAGACTCCGTCATCATTCCAGTCTCTTGGCATATTTCTCAGTTCTCTCTCCCTCACCCCACATATCCAAATGTATTAAGTTTTAGTTTTTCACTCCCATGGTATCTCTGACATCTCAACCCCTTCTCTCTATTCATATAGTTACCAACTGAATGCAGGCCAGCATTACCTTTTGTTCAGATTACTGTGATAGCCAACATCCTTCCTCCTCTGAGTCTCTCTTCCTCGGTTTTCTTCCCATTCAGTCCATCTTACGTGGTTACCAAAGTGATTTTTCCTTCCATGCAGATCTGACCATGTCACTCCCCTACTCAGTCAGCCCCTGGGAGCCCCTGTTGCCTCTACCATCAGTATAAGCTCTTCTATTCAGCTGTAAGAGCTCTTTACAACCCGAACCCAACACATGATACATTCCTATCTTTCGCACACTCTGCAATCCAGCTAAACTTCTGTTTCTCTCACACAACATTCTGTCTTCTGCCTCCAAGCCTTTGCATTGCCCTTCCCCCACTCACCCAAGCCTCTAGAAGGCCTTCTTCACAACTCTTCCTTTGGGGAGAAGAAACTCAAGAACCCCCTCCTATATGAAGTTTTTCCTGATCCCTGATTTTGCTTGTACTTTACTACTTTAAATATATTTATATTTATTCTGTATGTATTAATACATGTACTTTATTGCCTCTATTTATAACTGCTTAGGGATTGTTTAATTCTTTCTATTTTATCCCTAGGGCCTAGCATAGTGCCTGCTCTATAATGGGTACTTAATACATATTTAATGATTGATTGGTTTGAGAGTAGGAATTGTCTTAGTTTGTACTTGTATTCTTGGCCCAATGCTTGGTGCATAGTAGGTTCTTAATAAATTCTTTTCTATTCTGTGTAGCAAATATGGTATATCCTATGGTAAGATTCATAAATACAGGTACCTGTGAACTGAATGCACAGCATTTATCATGTACAGTATGTAATCTTATTTCCAGATAAGGTAGGCTTTTAAAAATACGACTTTCTCATCTGAAAGTGATTTTTAGAGAGGATATTTTAAATATTTTGTTTGATTTTTAACTGGAATTCTTTTTGGAAGAAATTATTTGTTTTATAAATTAAGTTTTGCTACATATGTAGAATAGATGTTTCTAATAAATCATGTGGTTGATTCCACTTTTCAAATTTTCAAATGACATTTGTTAAATGTCTACATAGTCAAAGTATTGGAGATATAATGTTGCCCTCAAAAAACTTTCCTTCAGTGATATGGGAAAGAAAGAATGGATTTAGATTTCTGGACCATGGTACTGATGTCATTAGAATGACAAGATTCTATCCAGGGATAGAGTCTACCTAATAAGGCTTGGGAAGAATGTACTTTCTTGACATCTTCCACTCCAATAAAAAAAGACTTCAACCTGAAAAAGAAGGAAGAAAAAAAGAAAACTGTCTATGTATCCACAAAGCTTGATCCCATAGTTACAATTTAGGAAGAAGAATGGAATCAATGAGATACCTAGAGGTTTATAGGAGACAAAATCCAAAATAGGAGTTTGTAGTAAAATGTCCAATGCACAAAGTAGAGGAAAAAAAAAAGCAAGATGAACTTGAAGTCCTAACGCCAAGAGGCAAATGTGACTACATAGGTATCACTGACTGCAATATATCATGATTATACCTTATTCAAAACTTTAAGAATATATACTTGTGAAATAATTCACAAGTCAGAGGGGGAAGTATGGTAGGAAAAAAAATTTGGGTGAAGTTAAGGTCAGCAAAAAGGTTTTTTCTTTAAGTTGTCTTGGGAAAAACAGACACATGGAAATGCTGATTGGAGTGGTTGGTACAATGACAACTAATGAAAGAAGGAAGATGGAGCTACTCAATTCCAATTTTGATTCTTTTTTCACTAACAGGGAGAATGATCTTTATACTGGAAACAATAGAATAAAAATGGCTCATCGGAAATTGATACCAGAGATAAATAAAAGAACAGTATGAGCATAAAACTGCCTTGTTAGAATTCAAGTCATTTGACCCAGATGAACTACATTCTCAACTACTGGATGAACTGGTTGATGCGATTGTTGAGTCATTCATTATCAGTGATATCTGAAAGATCATAGAGAATGGGAAAGGTACTAAATTGGTAAAGGATAAACTCTCACTCACTCCCCCCAAAAAGAAAGAAAAATAGACTCTTCAAACTATAAATTAATGAGATTGGCTTTGATTCTTGGCAAAGTTTTAAAATGTATTATTAAAAAATAGTTTTAGAACTGAAAAAAAAAAGGAAGCCATGATCATAAAAAAGCTAACTGGATAAGAAAATATTTATTAAAAGTGACCTTTCTCCCCATTTTTTTTTGTCAGGATTACTGAGCCAATATCTTTTCCCAAAGATACAAACTCTTTAGATTTTAGCCAAGCATGTGACACAGCGTTTCATACTATTCTTGTGAAAAAGATGGGGAAGTTGCAGTCTAAAAGATAGCACGATTAGAGGTCTTTGCAACTGGTTGCAAAATAAAGTTGGCAGGAAGTCTTTAGCGGTGTCACAAGGATCTGGGTTTCTTATTCTGTTTAATATTTTTATCAATTATTTTGATAAAGGATTTGATGGCATGCTTATCATATTTGGAAATGATATGAAGCTGAGACAGATGACTAAAACACTGGATGCCTGACATAGGATCCCAAAAGATTTCAGCCGTCTGGAACACAGGGTTGAATTGAATGAGATGATACTTGACAGGAACAAATGTGAAGTCATACACTTGGGTTCAGAAAAAAGGGACTCCATAAATGTGCACTGTGGGAGTCATGGCTAAATAGCAGTTTATCTGAAAGGATCTTTTAGTTTGGGGGGACTGCAAGCTCAATATGAGCCAACAGTGTGATAACAATCAATCAGATCAACAAACATTTATTAAGCATCTACTATATACCAAGGACAATGCTTGTGTTGGAACACAAAGAGAGAAATGAAATAACCCCTCTTCTCAAGCAGTTTCATTCCATCAGAAGAGACATTTACACATATAAGTACACAACTTGGGCTCAGGTGTCACCTCTGGTACCTGCTAGCTTTGTGACATTGAGTAAATCACTTAAACTCTCAAACTCTAGGCAGCTCTTTTGAGATGATGAGTTGCAGAGAAGGTGCTGAGCTGTATTGATAAAAGGAATTTTCTTACCTGGAAGCTGTCGTTACCAGTGAAACCATAGGTGCTTTCCTGATCCTCCTAAATACAAAACAGATACTTTAGAGAGGGCAGGAAGGGACTGGCAGTTGGAGGAATCAAGAAAGGCTTTATGTATATGCATCATGGTGTTGAACTGAGTCTTAAAGGAAGTTGGAGAGAGGGCATTCTAGGCCTGGTGGGATGGCCAGTGTAAAGGCATGGGGATGGAGGACTACATTTGAGAAAAAACATGAAGACCATTTATGCTAGTTCTGGAGTGTAATATATAATTCTACTGGAAGAATAGTTTGGGGCCAGATTGTGAATGTTTTTAAGAACTAGAGGAGTTTATATATGATCCAAGAGGCAGTGGGGAATCATCCAATTTTACTGAATAGGGGTGTGATACAGTTAGGCATTTAAGAAAAATTATTTTAACTAGTTAGGTGGAAGATGAACTGTAGTGAAGAGAAGACCACGCCACTTAGGAAGATGTTGCTGCTGCTTAGACAAGAGGTGACAGGGGCCTGAATTAAGTAAGTAACTATATGAGTGTTGAGAATGGCCAAAATTAAAGTGACACTGTATGTAGAAATGTCAATATATATCAACTGATGGGCTACATAGGGTGAGGGAGAATTGGGAGTTGAGAATTATACTGAGGTTATAAACTTAGGAGACTGGAAGGCTATTGGAATCCTTGATAGAAATTGGGAAGAGGGGTAGGTTTTTGGAAAAAGGCAATGAAACTCAGTTTTTTTTATATATTAAGTTTGAGCTGCCCATGGTAAATAGACATAAATCTGACAATTAATAAATGAGATCTTTGTCTACATCAAGAACGGCAAAACTTCTTAGGAATATGGTGGTGATGGTCTACCTGTTCCCTGCCCTGGTCAGACCACACCTGAAATATATGTTTAATTTTGGGTGACGTGTTTTAGAAAAGATATTGATAACCTGGCTGGCATTCAGAAGAACGCAACTTCTGGTGCACACAATGGCAAAAGACTTCAAGATTATGTCATATGGGGATTGCTTGAAGACATTGGGGATGTTAAGCCTGGTGAAGAGAGGCATTGAAACATGATGGCTCTCTAAGTATCTGAAGGACTGTCACATGGAAGAGGGATTAGACTGCTGAGAGGACAGCCAGAAGACTCAATGAGTAGAATTTGCAAAGAAGTAAGTTTAGGATTGATATGAAGAAAAATCTCAACACTACCAAAAGTAGAAGAATATCTTGTGGGAGTTAGGGAAGGCGGACTTCCTCTCCTTTGAGGGCTTCAAGGAAAGTATGATGAGGCATCTGAGGGGAGAGGGATCTCATCTAGGTCTGTGGTTCAGGGGAACCATCAATCATTCAAAAAACCCCAAATGATCAGAATATGTAGCAAATATAATTCAGGACTTTTTGATGGGCTTATTAGAGGTTACTTCTGTTTGGGGTTTTGCCACCTGACTAGATGTATGAGAATGTCTTGAACTTACCAGTTTTGTCCTAAACCTGTGCTATTTCTGAACTCTGATGTATTCCCTTCATGAAGCTTTCATAACTGGTGGGCTGTGCATCCCTTAGTACAGTAAAGAGATGTGTGATGGTTGTCTAATTTCAAAGAGACCTATTATCAAATGGAAGGATAGTAGTTATTAGCTCTGCAATGTAATTTTTTATTTCCTTGCCAATTTTGCTTTTAATTTAATCCATGCTTAGTAATAGTTTCAAAGTCACTTGCTTTATTATTTACCCCATTTTCTCTATATGGAAAATAGAAATACTTCCATGAGCACCATTCTTTGCTTTTTCATTATAAAATATGTAGGCTACTTTCATTATGAAATATGTAGCTTAGGTTACCTAGGTTCATGACCTGAAAAATTGATGGGCAGGGTCTAAAGGAAATTAGATCACAAGGAAGCACAAATACATTTTATTGAAATTATGACCTGAGGCATTTATACTTACTTCAAACATCTTCAGTAGATTAATGATAACAATTGGTGAAAATTTTATTCATCTGCTAAAATGTGGATGGGCAGCTGGAGCCACTGGAATTTATCAGCGGAAGTTATAGTTGAGTCCTCTGTGTCAACCTGACAGAAACTTCAGTCACATGCAAGATTTTGCTTTTTTTCCCTGACCACATCAAGAATTTAAGCTGTGTTCTCTCCCCTCTGGCTCCTCCAACACTCAAGTCCATTTTTACACAGTAAACCACTGTTCCTGCTGTTCTTGGCAGAACCAGCTGTGCTTACAACTAATAGCTTATTGTATAGCCAGAAATGGCAATGATTTCTCTCTTTATAGCCACTATAGTGAATTAAAAAAAATTCAACAGCTTATAATGCTATGTGAGGTGCATTTGTTACTGATTTAATTTTGGGTCAACATTATATGGAGTAAAATAATTCCCCTAGTCTATGACCTTGTTATATATTTGTTGAGATTCTTTTTTAAAGAGTGAGTATTTCTTCCCTTTCTGTACTGAGCAAAATAAAAGCCACCGTTTTGTGGCCTTGAGAAAATATTTTAAAAATTTGTTTTCCAAGGTAGGTCCGCCATATAGCCTTTGAAAGTTTTTTTTTTAAACTTTAAACTTTGGTAGGGGAATTTTTCTAAACATTACACAGACAGTTGGCACTGTGGAAATGAATGTTTTGAGATTTAGCTAAAGATGGTAGCTTACATATTCCTCACAATTCAGTTTGCACAGGAACAGAAAATGTGATGCTTTTTAAAGCAATGCTTTCTTTAAAAAAATATAAATTTATTAACCAAACCTCTGATATTTTGAAACATTGCTACGAAAGCGTAGGGGACTTTTAAGACTTTACTTAAAATCAGGCCTCGAGCTGCTGAGGACCCTGAACTTGGTAGATTGCTTGAGCTTGAGCATCTGGGCTACAATATTGCTAAGTCTGGTCAGGCATCTCTTCCAAGACTGGCAGCATATGATGAGCCCTCAGGAGCAGAGGGCCACCAGGTTGTCTAAGGAGAGATGAACCAGCCCAGATGGGAAATAATGGACCAAGTTAAAGCTTCCCAGTCAATCACTTTTGGGATTTATCTATCAGCGTCTGCTCTACTCAGCCTGGGTCAGAAAGGGAGGGAGATTCAGCCTCATCTCTGCCTTCTCATTTTCCTGGCTTCCTTCAGGTTTCAGATACAATCCTACCTTCTGCAAGAAGCCTTTCTCAGTCCCATTTAATCTTAGTGCCTTCCCTCTGAGACTAGCCCCCATTTATCCTATATACATCTTCTTGGTGTATATTCTTTGCATATTGTCTTCTCCATTATACTGTGAGCTCGCTCAAAATAGAGACTGGTGGTTTTTTGTCTTTCTTTGTATCCCCAATTCTTGGCATGTAGTAGGAGTGTAATAAATGCTTGTTGACTCAAATAACAATAATGATGATGAACTTTACCCAGGATAATTAGCATAAATAATTTTTAAAAACTCTTGAGATGACTCTCAAAGAGGACCATATTTTCTTTCTATATACTTCTCAGAAATTGCTAAGGATGCCACTTAGCTTCAACAAGTTTAAAGAGAACTTATTTCTACTGACAGAACTTGATTTTCACTTTTGATTTGGAGGGCATAAGGCAGGGAGGAAGGGAGCAAAAGAAATGAATCCTCTTGAGAGGAGTGATAGAGTTATCTGCTTTCATTCCTTTCTCAGCAGCCAGACTCATCAGCTACATCAGAAATTGGGTCAGGTTACCTCACAATAGATTCAGACAATTGATGCACACATTGATTGTAGAGTTGGCCCAATTGCCAGTTTGTCATGGTGTTCCTTGTTTATTAGGTCTTTGTGGTTTGCTCATTAATTACAATTGGCTAGACTCTTGGAGAGGATGACAACTTCCATAAGCCAGCAAACTACTACTTGGAAAATAATAATTGCATTCAATTCAATTTGACAAACATTTAGAAAGTACCTACTATGTGTGTGTTTGTGTGTGTGAAGTGGGAATGAAGTATAGTGTTGTGGAAAAAATATTGAGTTTGGAGCCAGAGCATTGAAGTATCAATCTCAGCCCTGCCACAAGTCAGGTATAAACAGTCTGAACATTTGGGATGGAGCCGATCTCACATTTCCTTTGAACTACTGTTTTGCTCATACAACACAGCACTTTCTTTGATGTGAGTACACCATGCTGGGTGGTTCTGTGCCAATGTCTCCCATGTCTCCTGATCAGTACTAAAGTTCTTCAGAGAGACCTTGAGCATGTCATAGTATCATTTCTTCTGACCTCCATGTGTGAGTTCTTCATAAAATACTCTTTTAGGTAAATGTACGTTTGGCATTTGGGCCATGTGCAGTAGAGTTCAAATGCTTGTCAGTTCAGCTTGAGAAAGGACCTTAGTGTCTGGTACCTTATCTTGCCCAGTAATCTTCAGACTGTTCCTAAGCCATTGTAGCTATTGTGCCAGCTTCATTGTTGTATGCCTTTGAAACCTGGACAGTTGACCAACACCATGCCAAGAAATGGAATCTCTTCCATCTGAACTGTTTAAGGAAGACAGGACTGGACCAGACAACCTCTGAGATCTTTTCTAGCTCTTAGTCTATGTTAGGTACTGGGGATAAAAAGGCAAAAAATGGGAAACAATTCCTGCAGATCAATGAAGAGAAGGAATTTAAGGAGTGAGACCAGAGAAATAAAGAAAAAGATCTGAGAAGTTTCACAGAGAAAGTAGCAGCTGAAACTGAGCTTTCAAGGAAGCCAGAGATTCTAAGGGTAGAGTTGAGAACGGAATGCATTTCAGGCATAGACAGGTAAGATGAAGTCCTGAGTTTGGGAAATAATAAGTAAGCTATGACTGGAACATGAAGTATAATAATATAAAAAAATATGGAAATATAATCTATAGTCAGGTTGGTAAAGGATTTAAAATCTAAGCTAACAAGTTTTCATTTATCTTAGAGATAAAAGAGAACCACTTAGTGTATACTGTGGAGCTAGCTCTAATTGCTGAGAGCTGATTGTTAAATTTTCAGCATGAGCATTTATATGTCAAAATCAGTGACCCCTACCAATCAGGGCTTGATTTATTGTTGTATTGATTGTTAGACTTTAAAAAGGAATGGGGGGGATGTTAATAATAATGAGGATTAAACTTCTAAGTATGTCCAGTTGGCAGGTAGTTAAACATTCACCACACCCCTGGAGGAATTCTTAAGCAGGAAAGTGGCATGGTTGAATTAGAGCCTTGGACAAATTATTTTGGTAGCAGGCAGTAAGGACATCAGTTAAGAAGCTGCTAGGAGTCAGCCTAAAACAGGCTGGTAACTTGTTAGTTCAGATTTGATAATGGGATGAAATAAGGCACCTTTGAGTTATTGAACAGTTAACAAAAGGTGTTTTACTTTGTCCTAACATAGAAGGGATATTTAACAAATATAGTTTCACTTAGCTGAGGACTGGAGGTAGGGAGTGGGGGAAGGATCCCCTTCTCCTCTCTGCATGACTGGTCAACAGGTCAGGGTGTGGTGACTCATGTGGTCTTAGGACATAAACCAAATTTATAGCACACTAATTCCACTTGGACAACTTTTTTTACGTGCTTAGGTGATAAGGAAGTCGCATCAATACAGTGAGAGGCTTCCAGGAAGCTCTATCTGGTGAGGTATGGCTTGAGCTTTGTCCCACCCCCTGGAGGTGGTTCAAGCTCTAGTTCTGTTGCCTTCTAGGGAAAAACTAGCCTAACCCGTGTTGCAGAAAGGAGCTGCTGATACATATTGGTCTTATCACAGAAGATACTTCAATAGTCCAGAAAAGGAATGAAAATTCCTGAACTAGGTTTGTAGCTGTATGAATGGAGAGAACAGGCATATATTCTGGACATGGAATTGACAAGACTAGGCGATTGATTAGACATGAAAAGTAAGGGGGGAATGAAGAGAGAGAGAGAGAGAGAGACAGACAGACAGGCAGAGACAGAGAGAGACAGAGAGTAAAGGATGACTTTAAAGTTGTGAATCACGTGACTAAAAATAATGGTGATGTCCACAAGATAGCTACTTGGCACAGTGGATAGAATGCCCCTCATGAAGTCAAGAAGACTCCTCTTCTTGAGTTTAAATCTGGTTTCAGACACTTATTAACTGTGTGACCCTGGGCATGTCACCTAAATCTGTTTGCCTCAGTTGACTCATCTGTAAAATGAGCTGGAGAAGGAAACGGCAAATCACTCCAGTATTTTTAAGAAAACCCCAAATGGGGTCATGAAGACTAGGACATGACTGAAGTGACTGAGCAACAATTTCAAGAGAAATAGGGAAGTTGAAGTGGATTTCACAGGGAAAGTCATAAGTTCCATTTTGAGGAACCAATGAAAACATCCATTGGGCAATTGACAATATAGGATTAGAGTTGGCTAAGGCTAGGTAGACTTAGAATTCGTGTGGATAGAGACAATAATAGAAACTATGGGAACTGAGGAATTCACCTACAGAGAAGGTCTTAGAAGACTCTTTTAATAGGTGGAAACTGGAAGATAATCCAGAAAAGGAGACTGTAGAGTAGTCAACTGGGTAGGAGAGCCAGAGGAGTGCAGTGTCATGAAAACCAAGGGAGATGATGGGAGAAAACTATTCTGAAAGACTTTGGAGATCTGGTCAACATAGTACATAGTTGTGATTTCAGAGGGTTGATGATAAAGCATGGCTCGTGCCTCTTGGTGGGGAGGCAGTAGACTATTAGTGTAGGATGAAGCATTTTTGTACCTTTATACATGGATTTCATACATTTTATACATGTATACATATTTTATATATGTATGTACATTTCTGTGTAAGAATCCTTTCTAGATCTTTCTTAATGCTAGTTCCTTCCCTCTGTTGGTTATTTCCAATTTATCCTTACGTATGTTGTTTGTTGCCTCCCTCGTCAGACTGAGAACTTCTTGAGAGCAGGGACTGCCTTTTGCTTTTCTCTATTTCTAGTATTTAGCACAGTATCTGGCGTATAGTAGATACTTAATACGTGCCTCTGAACTGTTGACTGACATAGTTAAAGTATTATTTGTTTTGCTTGATGGTATTTGTTTGGGTTCTGTGGTGGGGAGGGGAAGTGACAATGATGTACCTCGAGATCTTCTCTCTCTCTCTCTCCCCCTCCCTCCTTTCTTCCCCGTCCTCTATCTCTGTCTCTGTTTTGTCTCTCTCTCTGTCTCTCTCCTTCCCTTCCTCTTTTCCTTCTTCCTCCCTCCCTCTTTCTGTCTGTCTCTCTGTTTCTCTCTGTGTATCTGTCTCTGTCTCTGTACGTGTGTATGTCACACACAAAAGGTAGAGAGGAGCGAACATGAGAGCATCCAAGAAAGAGTGGGTAGTCAACAATGTCAAAAACTACAGATATGTATGTCAAGTAGGGTGTAGACTGAGAGAGGTCCATTTGCTTTAGTAGTGAAAAGATAAAATATTAATCTTGGAGAGAACAGTTTCATCTGGGTGGAGTTACAAACTAAGTTGTAGATGAGGAGTGAACTTCCAGGTGAGGAAATGGAGCCAACATGTATAAACATGTTGGAGATTGTCTGTGAAAGGGGAAAGAAATATAAAATTTCCAGGTTTTAAAAGGGCAGGGAAGATAATGGGCGTGTCTGTAGATGGGGAAGGAGCCAGTGGATAAGGAAACAGTAAAGATGACAAAAGGCAGAATGATGGAGATTCAGGCTTCTGGGGGAAATGGGAGGGGATGGGATCAAGGACGTAAGTGGAGAAGCTCACCTTGGGAAGTAGAAAGGACATCTGTTCCTCAGAAAAAAAGGAGAAAATGAAAATGACTGAAGACGAAGAAACATTTTAAGATGTGGAATAAGCATTTATACTCACACCCAAATGTTTTGGTAACTTTATTGTGTCCATTGAGAAAACTAGGAGCTAAGGATCTTATTCTTATTTATCTTTATAGATTCTAAGTCATAAAAATAGATATAAAAGATGAGCCAGTCATGTCTGAGGGCAGGACGAGGCACATACTCATGCAGATGGAGTTGGAACCATATATTTGGGCATTTGCCAAACAGGAAGCAGCTTAACTAGTTTATGTTTAACTTGGCTTCCATAACTCGATATTGGATTTTGTTCTTTGCTCGGTATCTTAAAATGTCAGAGTTTACTTAGGGACAGCTTCTTAGAGTGTATTTGAAGTATCTGAATTAGATGTGTGTCTTAAAAACCAAGACATTTTGCTTTCTTTATATTCCCAAAGTAGTAATCTGTTTCTTGCCAATTTTTTTCTTTTAAAATATGCATCTATCATGTTTGTTACTGTAGGTATTCTTCTGAGGGCCTTTTTTTTTGTTTGTTTAGTTTTTAATAGCAGTTGATACCCTGTCCATATGTATGTTCCTCAGCATCTAAGGGAAAAAAATAACCATTATTTGTGAGTAAAAGAGTAGTTTTCACTAGATTATACTAAATTTGACATCCTTTATATATATTATATATGTTTATATTATATATGTATATATATTACACACACACACACACACACACACATCCTTTATAACTACAGTGCCAGCTATGGTCTTTGGGGTTAAAAATAAAAAAGAACAAAGTCATTTCCAGTACAACCATGTGCTTAGATCTTTGGTCAAAGAGGAAACAATTCCTCTTTTCTCATACTAATCTTTCTCTTCCCTATTTAAGAGGCCCAACAAATTGTAGAAGATAGTTCTTTCAATACTTAAGAGTTTCAGCTGCTATATCAGGTTTCTAATGCTATGAGTTCAAAAACCAGGGTACTGTGGATTTTATTTTATCTCTGAAGACTCTTCCACCTTCAGTAGTTGAGTGGTTTGGCAATCTACAAGTGAAATCTGAGATAGATTAGGCTTTGTTTTGAAAATAATTTAGTATAATTATTTTTACTTTCTCTGACTTCAGTTAAGCAGATTTTTAAAAGGACACCTGGCGCAGAGGGAAATGTGAATGGATTTCATTGCTTTTTGAAGCAGCAAAGTGAAATTCTCAAAGCCTGCATTTATCATGTAGGGAAAGAGGGCCCCAAGTACAGAGGCCCACCTGTGGCAAGAACTGTCATTGTGAAGTTTAAAAGGAGGCAGAGTAGACATTTCAAACCTCTTTTCCCTCCACCCTTCTCTATCAGGAAAGGAAATAGGAAGTAGGGGCTAGAAGTTTCTCAGTTCTGCTCAGAGAGAGGGGGTGTACCAGGCCTGAAGTATATCTATCTGCTCCCTTAATCACTGTTAGTCTACGAGGGGATTTGATTGGTTGACTCTAAATTCTGGTCACTGTGTCTTGTTAAGGGGGACCCCAAGCTCTATATTCAAGAGTCAGCCCCTTTCTCATGAAATACTAGTTTCACAATGAATACACATAGCGAATAGCAAAGAAAACTCATTCAACCAAATCAGTAGCAAAACAGAGAAGGTATACAGAAGAGGATGTATACCAAATAACACAGAGGGAAGTGAATCTGTCCCCTTAGGAGCAAGATCACTCACCTCAATTAAGAGAGAGTCATTGATCTTACTCAGAGGGAAACTCCCTGCCCTTTCTGGTGTAGCAAGCTGGAGACATGGATGTAGCAGACACTGCTGACTCCTCTCACATCTCCTCTTCTCAGTATTTTCCTTCAGCACTTTGAAGTGGGGTTGGCTTTTTCCATCATCCCTCTAGAAGCTGGAAGCCAGAAATGTTTGAAGAGACTTGAAGCTCAAAGAACATCTGAAGCTTGCAGGGTCCTAAAGAGGAATGAAGAAGTCTGTAACTCCTTTGCTTTTGCCAACTCTACCCCATCCCACAAACAGGACAGGGCCTTTTGCTCTACCGATAAGGAAAGAGTCCCACACCCCTGAACAGAGGTTCGGTGCTAGCACGGGTTACAATTGTCAGTTCTTCTTTCTAGGGTAAGTTACTTAACCTCTCTTTTCTCTCATTTGTAGAAGGGGATAATAATGATCATGTCACCTAGCCCAGACAGTTGTAGTCAGGAAAACATTGTTGTTGTAGGAGCAACACTTGTTTTACATAGGCTGGGCTGGTCCTTTGGAGGGCCAGGGAGGCCATTTGGTTTCCTTGTTGCCTTAGGTGTAGAAGGTCCTGCCCAGGGGAGTCAGAATTAGAAGATTCACCTTGCTGCTTGTGAGGAATTCTTCCCTGGCTGTATTGACTCTATCTAAGGAATCAGGAATTGTTTATTAATATCTTATATTTTTAAATGGTTCTTTTTAATCCTGTTTTAATAAAGTTAGATTTAATTTGTTTTATGTCTTGTAAGTGCTCATTGCCCCATTTCAAACCGTGGAACTCCTTGAAGCTCAGTCTACAGTAACTGTTTAAAAGTCAAAAGACTTATTAATAATGATAAAAAAACAGTAGTATCAACCATAGTAATGGGGAATTTATTGTTTTGTTTGTTCTACTTGTCTAGTTATAAATGACTAGCCTTTGCATTGTTAATAGCTATTATTTGAAATGTATTGATGTTTCAGTTGGTCTTGAGATGGGGCTCTTCAGACTTGGACAAGATGTATCTGACTAGCCCACAAAATAGCTGTTTTCTGAATATGAACGTATTGCTGAGCATTTCATGTAAAACTTCCTGTGCAGGTTGGTTCTGAGAGTTGAGGATAAAGACTTTTGTAATAACAAGCATTCTTCACCCTTAACTATGTCTGAAAGAAGTAGTTGACAAAAAACCAGCCTCCAGCTCTAGTCTGAGGTTGAAATGTTGGCCAAATATTGTAAAATAGTTAATTCCTCTTTTCTTGCTGTGGATGAACAAGAATACGTTGTTTGCTTATGAAATACAGGCACATATATCAACACTGCACATTTAATGTTATTAGAGTATAAATAACAATACCAGAAAAAAAGAAATGGAGTTTTGTTAAGATACTTTCTTATCATGTTGGGAGAGGGCTCCTCAAGTGTAGGTTAAGGTTCTTAAACTATGTCTAAAACAAGTGGTTGACAAAACCAATTTCCCAACTCCACACTGAGTTTGAAATATTGGTCAACCATTGTAACATAGGTAAATTCCTCTTTCTTGCTACTGGATAAACAAGAATTATTTGCTTTTTAAATGCAGGTACATGTATTAATACTGAACATTTACTATTACTGGAGTATACATAGCAATACTAAAAAAGAATAGTTTTGTTGAGATACTTTTTTCGTTAATCAATTGTTTTATGTTGCATGAGACAAATTCATTAATTTCAATCAGTGACTTGCTGTTGGGTGGTTCAGAGAGAGAGGCTCAGGTAATCAAGGCTGATATGTATATGGAAAACTGAAACAACAGAAGGATTATAGTATGGTATATTGCCCTTGGAAGTTGTGTTGAGAGAACATGGAAATGAGGACTCAGTAAAGCATATGAGTCAGGGACATTGAGATCATCTACTTTAGTGGTTCTCAATTAGTGGCTTGAGAAGCCCTTGGGGGTTTGCAACAATGGTCCAAAGGATTTACACAAAAAATCTTTTAATGGCACCTTAAGTAGTAAATAATTACCTGATTATGTCACAAATGTGTTTTTCCTCTGTGATACCAAGATTGTGCATGTTTGAAGCAGTATAGGTTTGTTTGTACAGTGTTTCAAAACTGTCATGATCATGTACACAATGACATTGGTATTTGGACATCAATTACATCAAACTCTGACTACTTCTGACTGAGCACGTGTTCTTTCAATTTCTCAGCCTACCATCGAATTGTGTCCAAACCACCACAAGGGTTCAATATTCAAAAGCAAACCAATTCCCAATGGATGTTCAGATGCATGCTCATACTATCATTTGT
Organism: Bettongia penicillata ogilbyi; assembly: GCA_023548195.1. NCBI lineage: Eukaryota > Metazoa > Chordata > Mammalia > Diprotodontia > Potoroidae > Bettongia > Bettongia penicillata. The sequence goes on from JAJHZJ010000442.1 coordinate 4,426,326, forward strand.
ATCCTGCATATTGTGCCAAAATAGTTTTCTCATTCCCTTCCTTTAACTGTATTCTTAACTCATCAGCTGTGTAATTACATGACCAAAATGTTATAAATCTTTGAATTCTTGCAACACAAATGTCAGACTGCTTGAAAGCCATGAATGTTGGGCATGTGCCATTTTGTAACCATTACAGATCATCACAAGTGTTCTACAGAAACAAACCTTATATTGTCTCTTATTTTAAATCGGAATATGTAGAAATGAACTCAGTGTGGAACAGGATTTAAGACTATGTTTGTCTGGTGTTGAGGCAAGATTGCTAACATTTGTTAAATAAAAAAGTCCAAAATTGAAATTAAATTTATATGTGATGATAATGTTAAACATCTTCCAAGTTGTAACTCATTTCACTAAAATATTATGCATAGTCAATAAAATTTGTAAGATAAAAAAATTAATGTGAAGTCTTTCAGATAATGGTAGACATATGAGATCTTGTTGGATTTCTTCTTTTAATTCTTATAGAACATTCCACCTAGAACATTTGTACTTATTTTGTAATTAGTTTTACATTTTAATGTATTGAACTGAATAAAATTGAATAATTTTGAGTAGCTTTTTGGGGGGCAAAAGTATCATTTAAAGTTATTATAAGCACTTAATGAATGTCTAAAAAATAATATGAATAGCCTATCAAATTACCCTCTGGGGATCCCAACACATTTTGTTGTTGTTATTGAAAGAAGTTTGTGGAACAAAAAAAGGTTGAGTCACTGATCTAGTATAACTCCTTCTTAGTAAAGATAAAAGACTGACGGCCTTAGAGGAAGTAGTGGAGAAACTCTGCCCTCAACCCTTCCTGACTTCTGTTGACCTTGATACTATATCATTAGGCTCATGGGTGACTCAATAACCTCAGTCCTTCCAAGGCAATACTGTGCTCATGAAAATTACTTGGGTCAGAAAATGGTATATTCTCTTCTTCCAATTAGCACATTATTCAGAAACTATCAGGCTCTCCGAGATTTTATTAAGAATTCCAGCTCTGCAATATATATTTTTTCCATTGCCATATTCATAACCACATCCATGTAGCTCACATCTAGTAGAGCTTTGATAAAAGAATATTCCCTGTTGCCTAATATCTCCTCTTCTTCTTTCTTCCTTTTAGACTTACCACTTTCTTGGGTTTACTACTTCAGTCATCAAGGATAAAGATAAATTAATATAGAATATTATAACAATGGTAATAAAATACACACACACACATACACACACCCACATACACACTAATCCCACTCCCTTCCTCTCCTCCTTCTCCTCCCCTCCCCCAAATTCCCCAAATTAAAACAACCTTGTTAAAGTCTCCTGTCATTTTGTGCTATAGAGTCCTTTGAAAAGGTATAGCTGAATGCCAGGATGAAGAAAGCTATTTGGCTTGTCTCAGGGTTGGTCCTAAGGGTTCTGGTCTAGTTCTGGGCTAGTTTTGGCCTAGAGTTGCTGCAGATAAACAACTTGGTCTAAACTGTGGGTTTCTTAGCCTTTTTTGTATCATGGACACTTTGGCAGTCTGGTGAAGCCAATGCATCTTTTCTCAGAATAATATATTAAAATGTATGAAATAAAATACATAGGAATATTAAGACAATCAATTACATTGAAATAATTATCTCTAAATATATCTCTGTATCTACATATCTACACATATACTTTATACACATACACACACATACATACATACAAAATTCAGAAACACTGGATTAGGGATTCATGACAAAAAGATTCTGCCCAAAAGACTGAGCTCTTCTGGTGGCCCTGACCATGCTTGAAATTTTGATTTCTTTCTTAGAGAAACACAGAATGGACCAGGTCTTTTGTGGAGGGTGACCAGGACTGATCCCACTCCTATGTGTGGGAAGATAGAGCCACTTTAACTTGTCACTGGCATGGAAAACCTGCTGTTTTCTTCATATAAGAACACAATCTGAGCAAATAGGAACACACCCTTATGTTCCTTTTCCCTTGTGATATGAAACTTAGTCAGACTTTGGAATCTTCTTGTTTTAGCACAAAGTGAGATGCCAGAAAGCCAGCTGTGGTCTGGTGAGCCTATCAGACAACTGTGCTTGGAAATCTATTCCCAGGAAAAAAGAGGGACTGTGGTCAGGTGTTGGACCAGCTGAACTGCAGAGTGCTAGTATTTTAAAAAGAAATCTTAAAGATGATTATAGAGTAGAAACATGAATAACATAGTTGAATTTAAATGTACAAAAAATTATATATGTAAAAGTGACTTCTTTCAGTTGAGGGTTTATGATAAGGGCTGCCAGGACAATGCCTCATTTTTGGGTCCCCACAGTCTCTTGTTTGACCCCTCCTACCTTGCCAAAATTATGATGAAATAGCAGCTGTGAAAAATAACTTAAATTCTTCTTTCTTCTTTACAAAAAAATATTATGAGTTCCACAAACATCAACTAGCCCGAACATTTCTGTGGACAAAGGACAGAAAGAGAGGAGAGTACTTTACGTGAAACCATAAATATCTATTATATACAACTCTGTGCATTTATTACATAGCCATACATATATAGATAGATATACATATAATTTAGTATAATAATCCAACTCTGTCCTACTAGTCTGTACTTTCTTCTGAACTTCCTTCTTTTCTATACTGTGTATTTTTTAGATATTTCTTTAGTATTCTTTTCTTTCTTTTTCCCTCAACAAGCACATGAAAAATATCTCAATAACATCCCCAAAGTGTTCCAGGTCTGGGAGCTCAAGGCCCAGCTTTTATTTCCCTGATTGATGTCAAGTTAAAGCCTTTTAATAGTTATAGCAATTAAATCTCTGTTGACTGAGATTATAATACCATCTTGTGGTTCAAATTGGGGAATTATCTATTTTCCATGTGGTCAGTATTTTTCCTTCATTTTTTTTCTTCTAGAACCCTAACAGCTGTTCTCAACATAGCCTTCCCAGAGCACCGGTGCTTAATTTAATATTTGTTGAGTTGAGTTATTAGGGAGTGCTCTTCTGGGCAGAAAGATCTTGGAGTGCGATGCAGGAGCAGCCCAGATGTAAACTTTACTAAAAAGGACTTTGATTTTACTCACTGAGTTATTTTGGAGAGGCTGGGAAGGCCTTAGAGGGGCATGTTAAAAATATTTAAGGAAGCCTTATGTGGTTGCATTCAAATAAGGATTTTCAAATCCTTTGATGATTGTTTCAGAGAAACCTCCACTTTGTGTTGCTGAATTCTTTCCTGGGGACATTTTTTAAAAAATGGTCCCTTACTATTTTTCCTTCCTTCTTATATTTTTCTCTCCTCCACTTTATGACTCATCTACACTGACCTTTTTGCTGTTTTTCTGAATGTGACACCCAGTCTCCTGACTCTGGACCTTTGAATTGGCTGTTACCCATGCCTGGAGTGCTCTCCCACATCACCTCCACCTCTTTTCTTTCCTGGTTTCTTTATAGACTCTTTTGTAAAAGACCTTTCCCAGTCTCTTCTTCAACCCTCCAATCCATTGCTGGTGCCTTCCCTCTGAGATTATCTCTCATTTATCCTGTATGAATCTTGTATATACATTGTTGTTTGCAATGTTGTCTCCTCCATTAGAATGTCAGTTATTGAGGACAGATTATGTTTTTTACTGCCTTTTGTATGCTCAGTTTAGTATGGGTGCTCTACGCACCATACCACCCAGCTGTCCAATTTTTATTTTTATTTTTTAAGGGGACCAAACTAAGTTTATCTTGAAATGATATTCCACACTTGACTTATAAATGTGTCCTAGATGGAAATTTTTCAGAATATCCATAATGTGAGGGAAAGTGTCCCCAGCAGCCTCTAACCAGTACTTGATAATGATTCAGTTTGTATTGGTACAGGTTTTGCTGCCTGTGGAGGTGATATGTGTCCACATGAGTTTGTCTAGGTGTAAATTGAAAGGACACAGGAATCGAGATATCTAGTGTTTCCTACCCACTCTCTTCCAAGGAAACTTTAATTCCTACTAGGAGAGTAAGAAGAAAATTGGGCCTAGAGGTTGGCCACTCTGTTCTCCTCAGAGAGAGAATACTAGACTAGGTTGACATCTATCTGTTCACCAAATCATTGTTAGTCATGGGGAAATAGTGTTTAGGCTTAAGCTAAGCCACTCATCACTAATTCCTTAATGGGGAAAGACTGCCTTAGGGCACTATATGTTCAAGGTTTGACTTTTTTTCACCCAATACCAGTTCTTAAAAAAAATGTAACAAATAGCAAATAAACCCATTTATCCAAACTGATAGTGAACAGAAATCAGAGACAGGATACAGATAGATTAAACCAGAAAATACATAGAATAAATGAGTTTCACTGGGAGTGAGATATCTCAGCTGAACCAAAGAAAAAGCCAAAAGAAAGCTGAACCCAAAGGAAAATGCCTCCAAGTCTTTAGGGTATTAAACTGAGGATGGGGCATGACTGAGGTGCTGGTTCCTTTACATGTCAAGTTTTACTCTTTCTCCAAGAACCTAAAGAAATATGGAACCACACATCTTCTTTGTCAAAACTGGAAACCAGAAGAAATACACTCTTAAGCTCTTGCCAACTTGGCCCTTCATGCGGGTTTGGAGTCTTGAGTAATCAGTCTCCACCAATGAAAAGAGTCTTATGCAAATGAGCTTTGAGGTATAAGCCTTGAGGTATATAAAGACAGGTAGAAGGCGAATTACTTTGATTCAAGATACCATTATTGTAGAGCGTGGTGAGACTTAATGGTCATTGTTCTTTCATATTTCCGCTTTTCTGTATTCCTTTTTCTTCAAAGTTTTCTGCCCCATTTTTTCCTACACCACTGTACCTCTCCTTTGGGATTGTTTCTCCCCCAACCCTTGAAAATATACATTATTGAGTACAGGTCTTCCCGACTTCAAGACAACTTATCTAACCACTATTTCCGGCTGAGTTTGTGACAGCAAAAAAGCAAAACCAAAGAAAACAAACCAACCTCTGTTATGGTCTAAATTGTTCACTTGTTTCATGTTTATATGTTTTGTCCTTCTAGGCAGATGGAGAGATCATGATTTCTGCTTCCTGTATAGGGGGAAGCATCATGGTGTAGCTGAAGAATAAGATTTCAGAGGAAGAAGTCGTGGGTTCAGATCCTGTCTTTGTCACTGACTAGTATGGCTCCAAGGTGACTTCATATCTCTGTTTCCTTATCTCTACGATGAAAGGACTAGATATTCCAGCTGTCACTCCTATAATTTAGCCATCTTTCTAAGCATTTAGGACAGCACTGGGTACACAGTAGGAGCTTTAATAAACTGGTTTATTTTTAAAGGCCTTAATAACAGTGGTGCTATCCTTCCCTTTTAAAGCTTACTAAATAATTGTCCATAGCTTATTGTCTCAGGCAAGTAATAGACACAAGTAGTGACATGCTTACATTATTGGTGGAGCCATGAACTAGTCTAATCATTCTGTAAAACAATTTGGAGTTACACTACAAAAGTGGATTTGTGGTAAATCCTCTTTGACTCAAACAATCCCATAAACCCAAAAGAGGTCAAAAATAGAAATAAGGCTTAATATATTCTGGAATATTAAAAGCAGACCTTTGTTGGGGGTGTGGGGTGGCAAAGAACTGGAACCAAAGTGGTTTTCCATTGACTGAGGAATCACTGAACAAATTATGGTATATGTGAATCTAATGGATCATTGTACAGCAAGAAGTGACAAAGATGAGGAATTCAGAGAAACATGGAAAGATCTGCCTGAACTGATTATAGAAGGAGATAAGTAGAACCAGTAGGACAATGTACACAGTGACTAAACGCGTATGCAAAGATCATGGAAAGGAAGACAAAATGAGTCTGAAAAACAATGGTCCTGGAGAATGGAAATTAAATATAGCTCTCTCTACTCTTTGAGAGGGGGACTACCAGGACGGAACACTGCATACAGTGTTGACATTGCATTGCTTTTTTCCTGCTTCTAAACTATTTTACTTTGTTGGACATGAAGTTTTTATTGCAGGGTGCAGTCCCCTGGGAGTAGTGGGGATGCATATCTAGGATGGATGTGACATACAAACAAAAGGCATCAATGAAATTTATTTTTTAAAACTAGAGAGGGCTCTGGACTAGAAATCAGAAGATCTAGGGTCTAGTTTACTTTCTCTCACTCCTTAGCTATCTGACCTTGGATGTATAATTTACTTGCTTTGCACCTCAGGATCCTCACCTAGTTGTTAATAAAGGTTTATAATCTCTAGGATTCTTTCCAGCTTTAATCCTCTGTGACTCTCTCTCTTTTCCCTCTTTCTCCTTATATTCTCCCTCCTCCTCTCCCTGGCCCCTCCTCTTTTCTCTGCCCGTTCCCCGTGTCTTTCTCTCCTCTCCCTTCCCCTCCTCTTTCTCTTCTCCTCCGCTTCCCCCTTCTCCTTCCTGCCACAACTGCTCAAAAGGAACCTCCCTATTCCGAATTTGCTGAGTCACAGTTAGGTTAAATAGCCTCAAACTGGCCATAAGTGATCTTTTTGCATTTCTTTTGCCTTAGACTAGTAAATTCCTAAGTCCACAAGTATAAAGAAAAGACACTATCGCCCTCTTATGGCAACTCTAGAGTAGAGGCACGGATGCCTACAGCGATAATATATCTTGTTTTATGGGTCATTTGTATGTATGCATGAAAGTGGAAATATTCGCTGTGAACTGGAAAATATCCCATTTGTTGAGATATGAAACAAAGCACACTGAGGCTGTAGCTTATTTTCAGAGTATTGTTTTGCAAATCTAAAACATCAGATCATATAAAAATTTGTTCCATTAATTAATTTTGAACAGCCTTTAGAAGATTTTTTTAGGTCTATTTTATGATTGTGAGAAGATAGAAATTAGATTTCACATTCAAATTTGTGAATTTGAACAAATATTTTAAAATGGAAATCTAATAAGCTGAAACAAAGAAGTTAAACATTATTTCAGAATGAACCAGTTTCTTCACTCCATCTTTCAAGAACATTTACAAATCCCTTTCCCTTCTTCTTCTTCTCTTTCTTTTTCTCTTTCCAATATGGTCTCCTTATCTTGTCCAGGCTGGAAGTGCAGCAGCTGCTCACATGATGGATCCCCCATATCGATCAGCATGGAAGTTTTGACCTCCTGTTTTTCGGATGGGAGGCATGTTTGTCTCTCCTTAGGCAGCCTGGTGGTCCTCTGTTCCCAGTGACTCACCATACTGATGTCATGTTTAGTGCAGACACCTGCTTGGCTCTACTATAGCTTGCAACTCCTGAACTCAACTGATCCCTTAGCCTCAATCTCTGTAGCCAGAGGGCGTTACTGGCATGCACGACCACATACTGCCCATTTATAAACTTTTCAAGAACTTTGTAATAGTTCTGTGATTTTAATTCCTGGCGAAATATTTGTAATTTACTTGGTTATAGTAATTGTGTTATTACTAAGGCTTTTTAAAAAAACCTTTCTAATAATGATTATGAAAATAAGACATTACTAAGAATATAGATTAAGGATTTTTTTCATTTAATACTATTGACAGTCATTGCTTTCCTATAATCTTTATTTTATCAAAGTCTCAATATTTTTCCATTGATAAAAACTACTCATTCTAAAAAAATCTGGTTTTATTTTTATAGCAAAAATTAATAAAAATAGCAAAATAAAAGCAAAAGTAATTAACCAAAAGTGTTACCTATTACCTGTTAATTTTCAATACTTCAAAGAATTTCTAAGCTCATTGATGTGGGTACTTCTTCCAATAATGCAGATTGCAACCTATCCATTCTTGCTCATTTTGTGTGATTCTAGTTCATATTGTTCTATCAATTTTCTATAGGGAATTCCTTCAACTAGCTGTGAACCTTCCTCTAGATCCCTTCACATTTTATAGATGCCAAGGGAAGACCTTTTATTCACTGGTTTTTCTTTCCTTCCGCTAAGTGACTGGTCCATTTTTTTCCCCTCTTGGTTATATGTTGATGTCCTTACATGACTTAGTAAATTCCTTGTAATGTGTGCTCCCAACACACTCCTCACTTCCCTTTCTATGACCCTCAACTTTGATTCTTCAGATACCATGGTGTTCTATGACTCATAGTCATGTAAGCATTGCTGGAAGAATATTATGAAAAATATATGTATTTGTTTCAGAGGGAAAAATTTCAAAACCCTGCACAGACTTTTAAAGGCAATCTAGTCTGCTTTCTTTCTCCATAATTGTAATTGTAGACCCAGTTCATTTTCCATTAGTTTTGTCTGTCCAATGGACCAGCTGCTGTGGTTCATTTAGTCACTTAATCATAAACAGGACAAGAAGAGTTATTGATTCACTTATTTTTTTCTCTGTGGATAGTTTGACAAAATTCTTTTGAATGATTCTGGTCTTATTTAGGAGGCTACGCAGTGGACTAGGACTTCATGCAATTAGCACAATGTCATTTGTAAACAAGAGCATCTGTAGGACCTTTCTGGCTAGGTGGAATTGATCAGTATCAGGCATTTAGTAAACTCCTACTATCTGCCACATAATGGTGCGATTAAAAACACAAATGTGAAGTCGTCCTCTCCCTCAAGAAGTCTGTATTCTTTTGAGTTACCATGCTTAAGGTTGAAAAAAGCACTTTACACATGCTATCTCATTTGATCCTCACAACAGCCCTGGGAGGTAGATATGAATATTAACCTCATTTTGCAGAGGAGGAATTGAGGCAAATGAGAGATTAAGTGACTTGCCCAGGGTCACACAGTTAGTGTCTGAGGCCACATCTGAACTCAGGTCTTCCTGACTCCAACTTCAACACTCTATCTTCGTGAGATTTTAAGAGGTAGAGGTGAACAGGGAGACCATTCCAGGCATGTGGGGACAGCCAGTGCCAGGGAAAGACAGAGGATGGAGCACCACATATAAGATGGAGCAGCAAGGGCAGTCCAGCTGGATTGTAAAGTATGGGAAGAAGGCTAATATGGAAGAAGACTGGCCAGGTAAGTTGGGGCCAGGTTGTGAAGAGCTTTAAGAACTAGACAGGGGGTTTATAGTTGCTACAATAGGGAATTGATTGAGTAGATGAATTAAATGGTTAGACTTGAACTTTAGGAAAATAATTTTCTCAGCTGTAAGGAGGATGTATTGAAGTTCAGACAGAAGCGGCAGAAATTGTCAAGTCAGAGGTAATAAAGACCTGAATTAAAGTTATGGCAATGTGAGATGTGAGTGGAAGGAAGAGGGAAGATGCTAGACACAACGTAGAAACAGAAATGATTCTTTAATGTAGGTTTTGTGCTGAACGTTGTTCTACCTTTGTCAAACAAATAGCTCCCTGTTTTATGTCTAACCAAGTATTCAAGTATATGTTAATTTAATATAGAAAATAAGTCATCAAAATTTCTCTGCTTCATCATCCTCTGCAATAGATGATGGTATATAAACAACATTATTTTTTTAAAAACCCAATCTATTTTTTTCTTCTCTGCTCTTCACTCTCCCATTGGAGAAAAACAAAACAAAATTCGCAAAACCCTTAAGGGTTTATATGTTTAATTATATGCATAATTAAGCAAAACAAGTTCTTAATTTACCATGTCCAAAAGCGATGTGTCTTATTCCTCACCCTGAGGCTATCAATGATTTATTTAACAGGAGGTGGGTAGCATGCTTCATCATTGATTTTCTGGAATCTTAGTTGGTCATTGTGTTGACCAGAGTCCTTAAGCCTTCCAAAGCTGCTTGTCTCTGAAATGTAGTTGTTATTTTTAGGAATTGTTCTTTCAGCTCTACTCACTCTACTCTGAATCAGTTCATAGTCTCCCCAAGTTTCTCTAAAATCATATCTTTTATAATTTTTAAATTTTAATTAAAATATTTTATTTTCAATTCAGGGACCAAAACAAGTATTTTCATAACAGTACAATAAAAAAGATGATTGCATATGAAATTGCAAATCTGCCATGTCCAATTTGCTGTTTTCTCCAAATATAGATGTTTTCACATAAATTTTTCACATAAATGTTTTCACATAAATTTTTTTCCTTCTTTTTCTCCCCCCGCCCTAGAGATGACTACCATTAGACGCAAGTAGGTGCATTTATACGTAAAATTATTCTATATATACTTCTACTTATCAGTTCTTTTTCTGGATGTACACAGTATCTTCTTTCAAAGGTCCTTTATTTTTAATTTGTGTGTTTATAATAGTCAAAATGACTTAGTCCCTCAAAGACAAAAAGAATTTCTCTGCTTTGACGGTGACACCAACTGCAAAAGTCTTCTTGGTGGTTTGTTTGGATTTTTATTCACTATGAGCTTTAGGAAATGGAATGACAAAGTGACTCTTCAGCTGATGTCTCTGGCCACCATGATGCTCTTAAAGAAGCTCACTATGCTAATGCCTTCATTCATCTCTAAGGAGAAGCCTTGTGGCGGTACTTTTTTCTGTAAATGCTGAAGAAGGAAATGGCAAACCTCTCCAGTATCTTTGCCAAGAAAACCCCAAATGGAGTCATGAAGAGTTGGATGCAACTGACTAAATAAGAAGAGCAGAGAAGTGTCTATGGGACCCTGTAAAGACTGACAGGATCTGAAGACTCCAGACTGAGCTCCATCCCTCATTCTGGCTAAAAGGCTTGCTATAGATTACAGATCATAGTTACTTCACTATATGATAGTCATGTGGGGCCAGAGACACCCACACCTTGAATATTGTGCACCTGTTATAGTTCCTTATTCTTATAAAGGTTCCCTTTGGAAGCCTCCTATATCTGCCAAATAATGTCATAACCTACTGATGTAAAACTTTCTATTAATCAATATCTCAGACATTCAGCAAGAAGATTTGTTTATACTCCTTAGGAACTGTACTAATTTTCAAATTCCTCTTTTGCTCTGAACTTTGGAAATAACCTAAGATTTATAAACCTCCATCCAATCAGAAAACTTGGTAAATATATTACACAAGATTATGTTATTTGATTGATTTCTTTGGTTTGTCCTTGTACCAACTGAGTTGGTTTAGAACCCATGTTATTGGAAAATTGCCAGCCATTGCTAATAAATTGATTGTGCTTGGAACTTTTGCTTCAGTTTCTCTTATTCACAGATTTCAATCACCATAATTGCTCAAGGATATGACATTAAGAATCCCCCAAAGAGTTAATCTTTTTGTGAATTGATCTAAGAACTGTGATTCTTACTGATGTTTGGTCATTTCAGTCGGGTCTGACTCTTTGTGACCTCATTTGGGGTTTTCTTGGAAAAGATGCATTTCCTTCTTCAGCTTATTTGACAGATGAGGAAACTGAGGCAAACCAGGTTAAGCAACTTGCCTAGGGTCATACAGCTAGTAAGTATCTGAGGCCAGATTTGAACTCAGAAGCTGAGTCTTCCTGACTCCAGAATTCTTATTATCTTTATCATGACAATAGTGAAACACTTCCTCAGCACCCTTTCAAAGGACACTATCAGCTAACAGAACTTGCATTCCTTCAGTTTGAGAGCAGAAGCCCAGATGAAGAGGTGAGGAGGTGAGGTTTCTATCCTTGTTGTATCTAATTTTTTTTCCTGCTCTTAGTTGGAGTGTTATGATCTATGAGACAGCTAGTTGGTGCAGTGGAAAGAACATTTCATCTCAGGGAGACCTGAGTTCAAATCTGACTTCAGATATTTATTTTGCTGGGTGACCTTGGGTAAGTCACATCTGTCTGCCTCAGTTTCCTCAACAATAAAATGGAAATCATAGTAGCACCTACTTTATAGTGTTGTTGTGAAGATAAAATGACATAATATTTGTAAAGTGCTTAAGGCATGTAAAAGGTGCTTAATAAAAATAAATGCTTGTTTCCACCCCATCCTTCACTATGTGGGCTTTGTAAGTAAGCTGCCAGAGATCCAGGATCAAGAGTCCGTGTCTGAGCTGCTAGTAGCCCAGCTCAGGGAAGTACCAGCACAAACCATAGAGAAGGATGTATGGGCACCAGCCGAGGGGTCTAGCCCCAAAACAGCAACTCCTTCCATGGCTATATCACATTCAGAAGTGAACAGGTAGGACCAATGCTTTTTAGCAGTAACTATTTTACATTTGAACCCACTACTCCCAAGAACCAAGACCAGCCCCTTTATGGATAACAAATCAGGCTAAAAGTAGTAATTGGTTCATGAGTAGGCTGAGTCAGTATGATAAAAATTACAATAATACCTAAATTAATTTACTTATTCAGTGCCCTACCCGATCAAACTACCAAAAGATTATAGAGTTAGAGTAAAGCAATAAGAAAATTTATTTTGAAGTACAAAGATCAAGCATCTCAAGGAAAATAAGGAAAAAAGTGAGAAAGAAGGGGGCTTAGCATTATCAGATCTCAAATTATACTACAAAATAGTAATCATAAAAATATTTGAACTGGTTGAAAAATAGAGAGGTCAATTATTTGAATGGATTATGTACACATTATACTAAAGCAAATGAACCTAATAGCTTTGTGTTTGATAAACCCAAAGACCCCAGCTTCTGTGTTAGGGGCTCGCTATTTGACACAAACTTCTGGGAAAATTGGAAAGCAGTTTGGCAGAAATTAGCAAGTTTGTAGTTGATTTTGGATCTTCCTATAACTTAAACTTCCTAGAATATTTTTGCTTTGGAAAAGATAGGTGAATTTTCTATTTATGGAGTACCCACAGTGGTCTCATAGAGAACTTCACAGACAACAGAGCTCCTGGGACATGCCTAAAAGAAGTAATATATTTTATTATTTATATACTGCATTACTGCTTCATTTATTTACTAATCGCCTCATGAGGATTGAGAGAGCAGAACTTACTTGTCCTTTGGTTTTCTTTATGTATACCAACCTGCCCTCATTTCCTTCACAATAACCTAACAATGAAACCTATTACAGAGAAATCATGCCTTTCATTCTTACCAGGCCTGCCATTCAGTGAAACAGCTAGAGGCCTAAACAAATGTAGAACAAAAAGCTCCTGACCCATGATCCCAATTTAGCCTTTTCATTCTCAGGGCCTCTGCAGGGCACCTGATCCATGGCCTTCTAAACCAGCTTGCAAAAGATAAAGCCCCCTCTCTTTTATTTTCCAGGAGCTAGGGGGTGGTGATACTCTGCCCAAATGCTGACATGGTTCTAGAAAGGCAGAGAAGAGTGACGTAGGGGCACGCGGATGTTTATTTAGAGGATTGCTGGAATTCAGGCTCTTGGGACAAATGCAGAAAGCCAAGCATTTAGATATCGTAATCGTCTTGTTCCCCTACCACCCAGAAGTGTTCTATTTGGTACCCACATCAGACAGAGGGAGACACCGCCCTTGGAAGGACAGGGGAGGAGGAGGTTCATAGGTACCCCAAGTAGTCATGTATAGGAGCACCTACCTGCGTGAGACCCGAAAGGAGAAATATGAGAGGGCTGATGAAGTGCATGGCTCGGGAGAGCTGAGCTTGGGCCGTGCTCAAGGGCTGGAGAATCTACAAGAACTCAATGAGCGCTTTGCGAATTACATCAACTGGGCCCGGGGGCTGGAGCAGCGCAATGCCATCTTCCGAAAGCAGCTAGAGACTTTCCAGCGTCTAGATGAGTTGACTAGCTTGGAGGAAGCATTTTCTGAGCAAATAGAGCTGAACCTTCAGCGGGCAAGGGACCTGGCTATTGACCGGGCCAAGCTGGAACGGGAGGACAAGGATGCCCAACGGGTACTCGATGAGTTCCGAAATAAGTAAGCTTTGCTGGGGTGGACTCAGAATGAGACACAGCCCCCAGGAGGTGGGAGTCGTGGGGATGCTTGGCAGGAGCCAGTTGGCTAGAATAGGACTTTGCTAGGATCAGGGTGGGTGATGTCCACTCTACCACTTACCAATGACCACAGTCACATAGTTTCAAAGGGGGTGAAAATATGATTCTTGAAGTTGTTCAGAAAACTGATTTGCTAATTGGTGAATGAGCATGGTACTCCTAAGTATTTTCTAGGGACTGGGTTTTTTGCATGTCCCATTAAATACTAATATACACGTACACATACATATATATATACAGGTGCATATAAACACATATATATTATATACAGAAATATACATATATATATATATATACATGCAAATCCAGAGTTAAAATAGTTTGTTTAGATTTACCATGCATATTAACAGCAGGAGACTTACATTTAACAAGAATCTTTGTTGATGAGTTATTTCAGTCATGTCTGATTCCTCGTGACCCCTTTAGGGGTTTTCTTGGCAAAGATACTGAAGTGGTCTGCCATTTCCTTCTCCAGCTCTCTTTTAACCCTTTTATATTGTGTCTATCAAATGATATAAATTAGTTACATTTCCCATGATGCCCTTTATTTCTAGCTCTGATTACTGTTCTTTTTAAAAATGTGATAAGGACAGAGATTCATATGTGCAATATCCAATAAAAGGATCAAATTTTGGCTTACTCTGTTTTTAGATTAATTTTCATAAAATTCTTTTCTGTAAGATGTGTGCTATGAGCCAAAGTGAAGGGGGAAATTGTGTACTTGTCCCAAAATCCAAAAAGGTTGTCAGGATCATTTGGGTCCCATAATAATCTTTGTCTAATAATTTAGGAAGCAACTTATTTATTTAGATCTTTGAATTAATGGTGCTATGAGCTTTCAGGTAATGAAATCCCAGTTTTAATGTTAGCCATTTTTTCTTTATTTTACTTGGTTCTTTTCTTACCTTTGTGATTTATCTGAGAAATTTCATTCCGTTACAAATGATCTGCTAGGAAAACTTGCACTTAGGAGAGGAAAGTTGAAACTTCTTTTAAAAATGAAATTACTTTTTCACAATATGCCAGTCACATATAACTTGGTTATTTCTCAGTTGAATTCACAAGTAGTTCAAGCTAGAAAGTAGTAAAAAAAAAATTGAGACTCCTTGCGCAGAAATATATGTGGTCATCTTTTATGAACTCTACTAATTTAAGATTTATTCTATACCTATAGAGGACTTTCGAAGGCAGAATTTTAATATATGAAAAGTACCAAGAATTTCTACTGAGGGATTTATAGGCTGAGTTTAGACTATTTGTTTTTGAGTCCAAACCTATGATTTTATCCCTCTAGGGGATTCCTCCATGCAGACCATCCCTCTACCCATGCAGGTAGACAATTGTTCTGCAGTTTTTAAGTTTAGAGAATCACTAAAGTCTTTGAGAGATTTAGTGACTTGTCCTCACGTCATAATCTGGTATGGCAGAAGGTCTTCCTGACTGCACAGAGAGGTTCCCTGTCACTATGTCACGCTTCACACTAGAGTAGTAAAATAAAATAGGGTATTGAAGCAACAGTTCAGACTATTTAACAGAAATACTGCTTTTGTCTCAGTAATTTTATAGTGATAGCATAGTAGAGTGAAAAGAACATTGCCAGAGGAGTTGCCCGCTGGGTTTACTGCCTGTGCATATTACTTAACTTTTCCTAAGCTTCAGTTTCTTTTCCTATAAAATGGGAAGAACAGGAAAATGAATAAACATTTATATAATACCTACTCTGTGTCAGGCACTGGGCTAAGCACTTTTTTTTTAAAACAAATATTATCTTGGGGGCAGCTAGGTGGCATAATGGAGAGAGTGTTGGTTCTGAAATCAAGAAGACCTGAATTCAAATCCAGTCACAGACACTCATTATCTGTGCCACCCTGGTCAAGTCACTTAACCCCAATTGCCTCCAAAAAACAAAACAAAAAACAAATATTATCTCATTTGATCCTCAAAGAAACCCTTCAAGTTGGATCTAATATGTTTACCCCCATTTTTCAGTTGAAGAAACTGAGGCAGACAGAGGTTAAGTGACCTGCTCAAGGTCACACATAGATGACAAATATTTAAGGCTGAATCTGAATGCCACTCTTCTTGATTCCAGGCCCAGCACTGTAGCCACTGTGTCATCAGCTGTCTAAAATGATGGGATAGGATTAGATAAAGGCTTCGGCCCCTCTCATGGTAGCTCTAGATAATAATAACAACTAGTATTTATACAGTGCTTTAAGGTTTGCAAGGGGCTTTACATATAATATCTCATTTTGTCCGCACAGGAATCCTGTGAGCTAGGTGCTATTATTGTCCCCATTTTACAGATGAAAAAATGGAGGTTACATAATTTACCTGAGATCACATAGTAAGTATCCAGGGCAGGGTCTGATTTCAGGTCTTCCTGACTCCAGGTCTAGTGCTCTTTGTTACCCAGAAGCCTGGTACCAAAACCCTGGTTGATGTTTTTAGTAGGAAGGAGAGAGGACAAAATTCATGAATTTGACTTCTATTTCAAAGATATGCTCAAAACTAATTTTATCTGTTTAAGAAACAACTCTTGCCTTGATTAAAACTATCGCGAAATCATAGAAGTTTAGAAGTGAAAGGGAACTTAGAGACTTTGTAGTTTAAAGCATCATAAAATCATTTTTTAAAAATGCATTTTGAAGTACATTTTTATTTCATTAAATATTTCCCAACTATTTAAATTTTTTATAATTTTGAGTTTCAAATTCTTTTCCTCCCTCCCAACCCTCCCTTACCCTTTGAGAAGGCGATATGATATTGATTATACATGTGAAGTCTTGCAAAATATATATCCATTATTAGTCATGAAAAAAATGTAAAACCTTGGTTTTTAAAAAATTTGAGAACCTATTTCAATGTGATTGGCTTTCTTTGTAATCCTATATGTTTTGTTTTATCTCTTGGAAAACATTCTGAGGAGTCCACAAGTTTCACTTGTGGAGAGGTCCCTAACACAAAGGGATCCTTGACACAGAAAAGGTTGAGAACTCCTGATCCAGCCCACTGCCTCAGGAGAATTCAAGCCTTTCTAGGTGTTTTATCTAAGTTCTCACATGCTAGTAAGTTGGATCCTAGTCCTGTGAGTCTATCCTTGGGCCATGGGCCACTTCCCTTCCCCTCTCCCCCTGTCCATTATGAAATATAAAACTTATGAAATTCAAGTATACTTGCAAAATGCCAACACACTTTCCTTTGTTGAAGGCCAATAATCAAGACAAAATGAGGGGACTAGTTTGATAAGGTGGACAGAGTGACGTATGAGTTAGGAAAACCTGGGTTCCAGTCCCTTCACTGATAGATGTGTGTGACCCAGGGCAAGTCACTTGACCAACCAGGGTCCCAGTCAACTCTCTAAAACTATAAGTTGCAGAGAAGGTGCCAACTATGTTGACAAAGCAAATTCCCCATTGGAAGTGCCACCAAAATGATGACATTTCAGGTCTTGTTCTTGTCCTCTACCTTGGAAATAAAAATTTAAACACACAATTCAAAAATTCTCTAATTGTATTTCCCTGTAGTGACCTTCAGGTTAGACTGGGTGTATGTGAATACATAAAGGAACCTGTGCTGAGTTAGGTAAGGGATGCAAAGGAAGGAGGAAAACTATTTTAAGAACCGGCATCTCCACTCTCCACTTCCTGCATGTGGAAAGATTTCCCATTTCCTTTTCTCAGCAGAACATTTTGCTGAGTTGCTCTCCTTTGTTTCCAAAGCAGTGGTATTTTCCCTAGAGTTCGTGAGAGAAACCCCACAGAAATAAGAGGATGTTAGTTTGTTAAATTGCAGTACTCAGAAGGTCTGTGATTTCATCTCTGTGGGTACTTTCTTCACTAACGTGGATTTTGGCCACCTTACCACTTTTACCTTAGTAAAAAAGTAGTAGATGGTCTTCATAAAGGGGAAAGGAGATAAGCATTTATACAGCACCTAATAGGTACTTAGCACTGTATTAATGGCCTTTTACAAATATCATCTCACTTGATCCTGACAACAACTCTAGGAGGTAAGTGTTCTTATCCACATTTTACAGTTGAGGAAACTGAAGTAAATAAGGGTTTAAGTGACTTACCCAGGGTCACTCAGCCAAATTTGGGCTCAGAACTTCCTGACTCCAGGTCCAAGCTCTATCCACCATATCATCAACGGCTTCCATATGCCTTCATGAAATATTGTGGCCAAACAAGGCATCGCCTACCGGCCAGTACAGTAGCCACCAGGCTGATGGGCCCAGGGTCCATCTCCAGGCTTGCCCTCTAACTAAACTTTTCCAGCTTGGTAGGATCTATCCAGAGCTTGGACTATTGATATAGCCTCTGAAAATCTGGGTTCATCCCTATACCATGATGAAGTTAGCTTCAGAGGAGGACTTTAGTGTAACGTATGCATATTTATACATACACATATTTATAGAATGTGTGTGTATGTGTATAAATATATGTATATAATTGAGGGCAGCTACATGTGCAGTGGATAAAGTTTCAGAAGTCAGGAAGATTCATTTTCCTGAGTTAAAATCTGGCCTCAGACATTTTCTAGCAGTATGACCCTGGGCAAGTCGCTCAAGCTGATTTGCCTCAGCTATCAAATGAGCTGGAGAGAAAATGGCAAACCACTCCAGGATCTCTGCCAAGAAAACCCCAAAAGGAGTCAGGACTAGTCAGATATAACTGAGCAACAGCATGTATACAACTCTGTAAACATTTTTAGACTATAATAATAGCTAGAATTAGTGCTTTAAGTGCTTTCAAATATTTTCAAATTTCAGTATTTACAAATATTATCTGATTTGATCCTCAGAACAACCCTGGGAGGCAAGTGCCATTATTATCCCCTTTTTGCAGATGAGGAAACTGAGGCAGACAGTAGTTAAATGACTTGCCCAGTATTCTGGGCTAAGCTAAGAAGTGGCTGAGACTGGATTTGAACTTAGGTCTTCCTGATTCTCAGTCTGGTGCTTTATTCCCAGCACCACATAGCTACCTTTGAATCTTTTTGAAAAATCATAAACAGAGGTAAGTTTAGTATATATACTTGTTATATGTTGTATACAAATTGTAGTATCTAGTTCTTTCTAGGGGAAAATATAAACTCCTTTGTTTGGCCTTTAAAACCCTTGGCAACCTGGTCTCAGCTAGCCTTTTGAGTCATATTATACACAATCTCCAGCATGGTCTTCTTACTGTTCCTTTTACGGGGCACTCCATTTCCTGTCTCTGCGACTTTGTCCTGGCTGTCCCTCATGCCTGGGGCACTCTCCAGCCTCACTTTGACCTCTTAGAATCCTTGGCTTCCTTTAGGGCTCAGCCCAAGTCCTCTCTACACAAAGCCTTTCTTGAACCCCCAGCTACTCAAGCCTTCCCTCCTTGTATGATAGGTGGTAGAATGTAAGGACAGGGTAGTCCCTTGTGGGTAGGGACTGTTGAATTTTTGCCCTTGTAGCCCCAGAACCTAGTTGGGTACCTGGCTCATGGAAAGTGCTTAATAAGTGCTTGTTGCTTGATATTTGATGGCTTGTGTGATCACTGCATAAGCTGCTTACTTGTTGTTTATGTGTTCAATTTGCAGGTATCAAAATGAATGTGAATATCAGCTTCTGCTGAAAGAAACGCTTGAACGACTGAACAAGGTGAGCTTATTACATCTTTGGGTTTGGGCCGCTTTATAGACAGGGCTGTATTGAATTGCTCACGTGTCTGCTTAATGTATTTCCCCTTTAAGCAACTTTACAGTTTGGATTTGGTTAAGTAGTTATTGTATTCTCCCCATTTCTCTCTGTCTCTGTCTCTTTCTGTCTCTCTATCTCTCTCTTTTTCTCTGTCTCTTTTTCTTTGGGGTAGTTACTAGAGGCATTGTTATTCCCACTTTATAGGTGATGAAACTGAGGCTCACAGAAGCAAGTGACTTTTCCAGGGTCACACTACCAGTACAGGGCCACACAATAAATGTTAGAGGCTGGACTTGAAAATTCTCCACAGTTGTTTTGGAGGAATATATTTTTAAGGGGGCTTGTTTGCTTTTTTGTTGCAAAGTGTCTATTGTATCCAAAACAAGTATAAAATTTAAGAAAAATATGATACATCATGGATACATAACTAGAAGGGATACTAGGTCAGGATAAGAGTCCCGGAAGGTCAAACCAGCTTGTCTAGTGTCTATACTTCAGGTAGATCAATCATCACTGGAAGCAATAGTTCACTAGTATGGGTAAGCACTCCCAGAAGGAGTAAGACAGGTAAGACGACCTGAAGCTAAGGGTCAGATAGGCGAATGGCTTCTTACAGGGTCAGGGCATTGTAGCCTGAACAAGTAACTTGGCAGCAGGTTCTGGAAAGAGCAAGGTGGTCTAAAGGAAAGATCAGGTGTCAGGAGAGCTGGGTTTAACCATACTGTGTGTGCCCAGAAGAAAGACACTTAATCTCTGAAAGCCTGTTTCCTTCGCTGTAAAATTTGCATAATAATATTTACACTGCTTGTCTTGTAGGATGGTTAAGAGTAAATCTTAAAGTGATACACACATATGTAGCTAGATCTATATCTATCTATATTCCATATCATCTCTGAAGATCTTTACCTTAACTACCAATCTTACTGATGACTCTAGAGTCCTGGAAAAATGCTACCTTTCCCCCTTGGTGTTCTTGGGGTACCTTTGAACAGTCGAGGGTGGTCTCTAATGCCACAGGTCCAGGGTGCTTCCCCCAGGATGACCAGGTGAGAATCATTTTAGTCATCAAGCTTTTAGAAACTTTTAGGAAGGGTATTTTATGAAAGTTTTTAAGAAGGAAAGAAAGAAGAAACAAACATTTATTAACCATCTATTACGTATGTGCCAAGTACTGGGCTAAAAACTTCACACATATTTTATTTTGATCTTTACAACAACCTTGGGAGGTAGGTGCTACTATTATTCCCATTTTACAGTTGAGGAAACTGAGGCAGATAGGTAAATTACTTGCCTCAGGGTCAGACAGATAATCTGAGGCAGGATTTGAGCTCAAGTCTTCAGTAAGAACAGTTGATATAAAATATCCTATCAAAAGTTTGAGACTCTTTCCCAATGCAAAAGACCAGGGAAAATGGACTTCACTTTCACCAGCACATGTGGCAGAAGGGTAGCCCACAGTACCTGGTTGTTGCAAATCCCTTTCTCTCATTTTTGAGCTGCTTAAATAATTCCCCTTGGGTGTGATGCAGTTTCTTTCACGGGTTGCTTGCAGAGCCACAAATTTATGGCCAGTCTATCTCTGGCTCCCAATACTGACAACGACATTATTTGCTCCGAGGATGCTATAAGGACACTGAGGGGAGCATGGAGTCTCAAATCCTTCACAGCTTAAAAGGTCTTCCTATGGCTAAAAAGGAAGGAGACCTAGGGCCAAAACCAAGGCCTCTCTTCCCCAATCAGGGAGTTCTTTCTCAAGGGAGTTTAACTTCCTCCAATTTCTGGAAAAACTATAGTTGTAATGATATAAGATCCCTAGGATATGGTCTAGGACTTCTTATGTAATGTCTCTCCACTTTGAAGGCATCAAGTCTAAAGCCTCCAATTGACTGATTAATCCATCAATTTCTGAGCATCTTATCACTTTAAGTGGGGGTGAGGTCACTGGAGCAATTATTAAAGGACTCCATCCTTACACACACACACACACACACACACACACACACACACACACACACACACACACACACACGGGGAGCTTGTGAGTAGACCAGAGGCCATCCAGTACTAGGCTCTGACAGTTGCAAACAATGGTATCTGAACTAGATCTGGCTCCCCAGTAGCTGCAGAGCTGGAGCCCTCCAGTTTAGACCCAGAACTGTACAAACTCCTCACTTCTTCCTCTTATGCTAGGCTATTATTTCAAGCAGCTGTGTGGGAAGGTTACTCAACTCTTAAGAACGGCTTTCTGTTTCACAGAAAGTTTTTCTACAAAAGGAAAAGAAAATAAGTCAAAAGTTTGCAATGGGATTTGTGCAATCTTCAGGGTTATGAAAATAGTAGATCCTCTGCTGCTCAGTTTTTTCCCTTCCCCCTCCCCCACCTTAAACAAAGGGCAACAGTCTTCTCTTTAAAAGAATGTCATTCTCTCTCTCTCTCTCTCTCTCTCTCTCTCTCTCTCTCTCTCTCTCTCTCTCTCTCTCTCTCTCTCTCTCTCTCTCTCTCTCCCTCTCTCTCTCTCTCTCTCTCCCTCCCTCTTCTTTTCTGCACAATTCAGTGGGGAAAGGGACTGGACTCGTTATTTCATCCATACAAGGATTTCCCAGATGAGGAAATACCTTCCACTAATACAAATTGGCACCGGCTGTATAACATCTAGAGAGCTGTCTAGACCGCTGAGCAGTTCTAAGTGCCTCACCCAGGGTCAGGCAGCCAGTAAATGCTAGCAGAACGTGAAGCCAAGTTTTCCTGGCTCCAAGGACATCTCTCTAACCACTGTGTCTAATTCAACTGAAAATAAAAATTTGGGCAGTGTAACTCAATAGCTAGTGAAAACAATGCAGGTCTGTTGTCCAACAAGTATTTTTCTTTTTAAAGAAATAGTTTTGGTCAAAGAGAATAAACACAAAATTAAATGGAGAAATTGAAACTCTTAATCCTGGCTGAAGAAACAAGGAAGAGAAAAAAGGAAAAACAGGAAGTGAAAGGACTGGTTGACAAAAAAGGAAATTTGACCTTTATCCATATTGTGAAAGGGAGGAAGGGGGAGAGGAAGAGGGTTGCCATCTTGTTCTTCTGAGTCATCCAATAAGGAGGAAAAATCCAGCAGATCCTGCCCTGATATCTCCACCACCCATCCATTCCTACCCATTGTTCTCCTCCACTTTTACTCACACATGCTGTATTCTGACCCTCTCTCAGCTATGCATGATGAGTCCTCCAAAGTTGCCTGCAGTGGGCTTCCTCCTTCTTCCTAGAAGTCTATTGAAATTCAAGGTCAGGAGTAAGAGTACAGGAATCTTATAAGCTCTGGATAATCTGACCAACCGGTAGGTGTATCCCCCTGTGAAATTTTCCAGGCAATATTTGTGGGTGTGGCAAAGGCAGATCACACATAAATATTAATTAATTGATTTATTTGTGGGTGTGGCAAAGGCAGATCACATACAAAAATTAATTAATAAATTTTTAATTGGTGAGAGTGAGATTGGCAAATGAATAGTGAGCAAATCTGGAACCCAGGGAGACCTGATTTCAAATGTCACCTGTGGTACTTATTGGCTTTGGGACCCTGGGCAAGTCACTTAAGCTTTTGATGTTCTAGGCAGCTCTCCAAGACCATCTAATTTTCAGAGAAGTGGCTTATCTCCATTGACTGAAAGAGTAGGATCCAGGAATATCTTATAACTAATGAAATCACAGGTGGAGTCCATAGCTCCATCCTTGTTGATTGATGGTCCTTCCACACCTTTATCCAGTACCAAGGCGAATTTAACTTGCTAAAAGTTTGAGTGTCTTTGTTTGAACTGCAAACCAGTTCAGAAGTGTGTACATTCTGTCAAGCTTCTTCCTTATAGCTCCATCCACCTCATTTAATCCTTCTTGTACTTTGCTTCCATTGTCATATTTCTTGGTAATGTGACTCCCTTGAAAAGTCAATGCTACTATTGGGGTAGGTGGATAAAAAATTGGCTGACTCTTTACCTCAGAGAATATAGGTAGGGGAGTAGGATAATTTGGAATAGGGGTAGCAGAGACAGAAGCGACTCTATACTCTGGGGAATTCAGGGGAGCTGAGCCAGTCTGGGAGCAGAAATAAGAGATACTAGAGCAGTGATGGCCATTGACCACTGGACCCTCCTTGCTCTCCTCTCGGGGATGTGGATACAAACAGTGCCCTCAAGGTTAATATTAAGGGTTGCTTTTTCAGTACCTTGGGAGGCCCCTCCTGAGCTTGAGGGCACCCTAAAGTCTCTTCCCCTTATCTTGGAATACCACAAAGCTTCCCCATTATCCTGCACCATAAAATTCCTTGTCTCCCTCATCCTGGGTCATAAAATTTCCTTGTCTTTCTTATCCTGTTCCTTATAAAAACAAGCCCCTGTCCCTCTGTAAATTGTTAGTCCTTCTTCCAGAGTTAGCCTGCTGCTTTTGCATCAGTCAAGGAGAAAATCATCTAAGTCAATTCTTTCACCTTGAACTAGCTCTCCCAACGCCAAACCTCATCACCAGGAAGTTGGGCATTGTGTAAATACAGTGGCTCGGATTTCTTCTTTCAGTTGTATGTTTTGCTTTGAATTAAGTAAATACAGTAACCGAGCAGCCAAATCTGACTGAGAATAGCATTGGTGACGGATACATCTCTGATGAAATAGTTAGATCAAATAAACAAAGGCTTAGCATTCTTGTAGCATCTTGTCTCCAGTATTTCACTACCTTTTTCTTGGTGTCTTTTCATCCCAAATGGTATCTTTAAAAAAAGAAGGCACAGCCTGGAGTTATGGAAATATTCAAGTCAAGTCCCAGAACATTTCTCTGTTCCAGGCACTGTGCTAAGATCTGGGGATACAAATGCAGCCTCTCAGAAAGACCATCCTTGCCCTCAAGGAGCTTATCTTCTTGTTATTGTTGTTGTTGAAAAACTTAATTTTATTTATTTTTATTAATTTCTCCATTTGTTTCCAATTTTCAACAATTATTTCATAAGTTTTAAATTTTTTCCCCCCTTCCTTCCCCATTTCCTTCCCAAGACAGCCTTCAATCTTACATGGGTTCTACACATACATTCTTATTAAACACATTTGTCACATTAGTCATGTTGCATAGAAGAATTAAAATGAATGGGAGAAATCCTGAGAAAAGTCAAACCAAAACAAAAAAATAACACAGAAGAGTCTGTTTCATTCTGTGTTCCAACTCCATAGTTCTTTCTCTGGATGTGTTTGACATTTTGCATCAAGGGTCCTTTGAAAATGTTTTAAGTCCTTGCATTGCTATGAAGGGCTAAGTCTATCAGAGATAGTCCTCTCATCCTGGGACCATTACTGTGTAGAATATTCTCCTGGTTCTGCTCTTTTACCCAGCATCAGTTCATGTAAGTCTTTCCAGGTTTTTCTGAAGTCCTCCTGTTTGTCATTTCTTATAGCACAATAGTGTTCCATTACATTCATATAAAACAACTTGTTCATCCATTCTGCAATTGATAGGCATCATCTCAATTTCCAGTTCTTGGCCACCACAAAAAGAGCTGCTATAAATATTTTTGCACATGTGGAACATTTTCCCATTTTTATGTTCTCTTTGGATACAGCCCTAGAAGCGGTATTGCTGGGTCAAAAGGTATGCCCATTTTTGTAGGCCTTTTGGCATAATTCAGAAGCTTACCTTCTAATAGGGGAAGACAACACATAAAAGAAAGCTGAAAAGAATATATGTCTTGTGGGGAGGGTACCCATTGGGAGTATAGTGAGAAAAGTCCGGAAGGTCAAGAGTGGAACCCAGAAAAGAGTAAAGATGTGATTGGCCTTGTGCTTTCCTTAAAATGAAGGTACTGGGAAGAACCAACCAATTAGAGAAAAGATTTCAAGGACACTATGTATGGACAATGTGAGGACACCCAGGGCAGAGATAGCTGCTAGGGTGAGGAGGCTGCGGGGGAGGCAAGGTGAACATCCAGGTTGGGGATGCTGCTAGGATATGGTTAGTGGGTAAAGACCAAAGAATCAGAAATGAAACCCAGAATAGAATGAAGGAATTATATTCAAAGGTAAGGTAAAAAGAAAGTGCCTTTTTAGAAATAATTGGTTGAATAATTGCTTCTCTGGGCTAAAATACTATTATGCATTGAAAAAGCTTAGTTTTAAAAATTATTTTTACAAAGCCATCAAACATAAGCAGTACTCATCGCACAATGAATGGTAGCCCTGTGGCTACATCCATCAAACAGGTTAGAATTAAATTTACATCACAATTTCTCAAGAAATTCTTTCAGTGTGTGATTTTGTTGAGAAACTCTGGTGATGCTCAAATCACAACTTTTCAAACTTTAAGAATTGTTATGAAGTAGGAATTCTAGTCAGTTGAATGAATACCCAGAATGCTTTTGAAACTCTTTGTAAGTAATTTAATTTGACACACTTACTAACTTCTATGGGGATGGGGAACCTGTGGCCCTGAGGCTACATATGACCCTCTAGGTCCTCAAACATGGCCTTTTGACTTGGATTCTGTTAAAGGGCAGCACTTGAAGACCTAGAAGGCCATATGTGACCTCGAGGCTGCAGCTCCCTCACCAATGGACTACTATATCCATTGTATTTGTATGTAGGGGTGGGTGGTAGGTGGAGAGGAGAGTTAGGGGTTAAAAGAGGGAGGATATAAAAATTCATCCATTCACTTTATCTAAATGGGAGGTCTAGTTGAAACCCTTGTGACACTTGTTTCTAGACTTTGACATTAGAGGAAGGAGTTCAAAGGAGGAGCCATTAGGGGAAAGCAGTTGGAAGATTAAAAGTGGTCTGGTCCCTGGGTGGTTAGGAGACCCAGATGAAAAGTGGGCTGAATCATGAATTATCAAACTCTACAGTAACCCTTTCATCTTTCATTCGTCCTTTGAACTGAAATCAACCTCAACAACTGAAAAGCATTCAGGGACTATCACATACAGAGCACAGAATTCCTAAAAAGGGATAGATTCAAGGAGAGACAAAAAGTTTGGGCAAGATAACAGTCCTTAGCTTTTATGGACTTTAGTAGGGGAGTAAGACACAAGTACAAATAACTATGGTACTTGACATCGTATGGGACCTTGGCAGGTTGTTGACATAGTGGATAGAGCATTGGACTTGGAGTCAGGAAGTACTAAGTTCAAATCCTGCCTGAAACACTTACTAACTGTGTGATCCTGGGCAAGTTACCCCACCTCTCTGTGCTTGGGCTTCCTCATCTGTAAAATGAGGGGATTGGACTAGCTAGCCTTGCACTTCCAACTCTAAAATTATGCCTTAGAGAGCTATAAAACAAAGTGAAGTTCAAAGAGAGAGCAACTGTGATCAGGGAAGACTTCCTGGAAGAGGCACTTGGATTAGGCTTTAAAGGAGTGGTTGGAATTCAATGGGCAAAAAGGGACAGGAAAGGCCTTCTAGGCTTTAGGAATAGTGTCAAGGAAGGTGTAGAGATGGGGAGGTGCTTTGAAGCTAGGGGATAGGAAGGTCAGTTTTCATGGAGGGTGATACTCTGAGAGAAGACTGGACACATTTGATGTCACCAGACTATGGGGTTGGTGGTGGTCTATAATACCAGGCTAAAGGGTTCGAGCTCTACTTATTGAGAATTTGGGAAGCACTGAAGGGTTTTGAACAGGACTGACCAGATAATTTCTGGCAGCCATGTAAAGAAGGTATTGGAGTTAGGAGTCTGTTATAATAGTGTAGGTGAGAGGTAATGAGGGTCTGAACTAAGGTACAGCAGCGAGGATAGAGAGAAGGGGGCAGAGGGGAGAGAGAGTAGAAAGGCTAAAATAAACTTTTAAAGGGATTAGATTTTGGGAGGGCCAGAGACAGGAAGGTGTCAAAGATGATGAAGTTAACAGACTGGGTCACTGGAAGTCAAAAAGCATAGAAATTTAGAAGGAGGGCTATGTTTTAGAGGGAACAAGATGAATTCACTTTGGGACATAAAGATGTGGATAATTCCAGACATAATAAATGCATGCTGAATTGAAATTCTTGGCATGTTGAAGTCTGGGTGACTACAGGTCATCCATCCCTAGGTGGAGATATTTAGCAGAAAGTTGGACTTGTGGGATCAGAACCGGGATCCAGGGACCTTGATAACCTTGATGTTCGAAACCATGGCAGTGGTGGAGATCACTGAATATAGAAGGAATGGAAGGGAATGACTATTTGTTAAGCACCAGACTGTGCCAAGTGCTTTACAAATATTATCTCACTTAATCTTCATAAAAACCCTGTGAGGTAGGTGCTAATATCCACATTTTATAGTTGAGGACACTGAGGTAGACAAACATTGTGACTTGGCCAGGGTCACCTCCCTCTCATATCCCCTTCCACTAAGTGTCTGAGGTCAGACTTGAGGTTAGGTCTTTCGAACTCCAGGCCCCGGACCTTTATCTATTGCTCTACCTACCTGACTCTAAAAGGCAGAATTTGGGGGGACACATTTAGAAGATGGGAAGAGAAGGAAGGATAACTGGCAAGAGATACAGAAAAGGATGGAAAAGATTTATTTCCCTACTTGACCTAGTTTTGCATATCAGTTGATCAGCCAACAGACATTTATTAAATGCCTACTAGGTGCCAGGTGCTAGGCTCTGAGAATGTAAATATAAAAAAAATGGTCCTGCCCTCAAGGAGATCACAGTCTAATGAATAATAATAGCTAGCATTTTACACAGGGCCTGCTATGTGCCAGATACTATGCTAAACATTTTCCAAATATGATCTCATTTGATTCTTACAACAACCCTGGGAGGTAGGTGCTATTATTATCCCTATTTTACAGTCGAAGAAACCGAGGCAAACAGAGGTTAAGCAACTTTTCCAGGGACACCCAGACAGTCAGTGTCTAAGGCTGGATTTGGACTCAGATTTTCCTGACTCCAGGCCTGGTGTCCTCTCTACTGAGCCATCAGCTGTTGGGCATTAAAGTAGGCAACAGGCTTTTTTCTTTTTTCCATTTACATTATTTTGAGAAAGTCACTTTAAAAATGTTTTTAAAAAGTGCTGCATAACTGTGAGTTGTCACTTCTATTATTATTGTTGTAAGGAAGAAGAAAAGGGAGAGAAATAAAAAGAATGGGAGTACTGGGCTGGGCAGGAGGGGATAAAAGAGGTGACTGGTGCTCCCACCAGTGGGAGAACGTCACCAGCACCTGTCTTGTGGAGCGAGCACCTGAGTAGTATCTGTTCCATAAGCTCATTAAATACTCTTGTTGAAGGATCTCATTCATGATAATTCTTTAACTCTGTTAGATGCACAGGAAGTCCCTCAGAAGATAGTTCATGCTAGCCTCCCCTGTCCCAGGATCAGGGAGCAGATCCTGAAAGCATTTGATGCTTTGGACCCTGAACCTGAAATCTGCCAGTTTTCTCCCAACACAAATACAGTAAAATCTTGATGAACCAGAACCCAGCTAATTGGAGTCCTCAGTCAAGCAAAATTTATCCATCTGTGCTTTAACTTATTCAATTGAGAAGAAAAACGTGGTTTAAGGATTTTGTAGAGACAAATAGCTTTTCAGGGGTTAACATGGGGTTGTAACAAAATTGACTCCATCAACCCCATCAGCTATATATCTCATAGCTATTTCCACAATAAAAACTGATGTGAATTATGACCTGGAGAAATGAGAATATCCTGAACTATTAGAGAAAGATTAAATACTGAGAGGTGCAATATTGTAGTAGAAAAACCAGAACCAGAAGCTCAAAGCCCAAAGGCCTGAGTTTAAGTCTCAGGTCACATACTATTTAGCCAGGAGGCCATGGATGGATCATATCTCTTTGTATTTCAGTTTCCCTATATCTAAAATGAAAGGAATAATCTTGTAGTAGCTATCTTGCAGGATGGTTGTGAGCAAAGCACTTTAAAAGCTGTGAATAGGAGTAATTATTAAATTTCAATAATATTTAATAAGGCAGGAAGGGAATTGGAATAAATCCTTCTATAGGACTTACATAGTCCTTCTACCTACATGGACCTAGAAGTCCTTCTGCCTACTAGGTACCAGGGACTGTGCCAAGTGATTTGCGAATATCTCATTTGATTCTCACAATAACCCTAAGAGGTAGGTCTTGTTATTATCCCTACTTTATGATCGAGGAGACTGAGGCATATAGAGGTTAAATGATTTGTCCAGGTCACGCAGTGTCTGAGGCTAAATTTGAACTCACATCTTCCTGACTCCAGAGCCAGCACTCTAACCCAGCTTCCCCTTTAGACTTTCAATAGCAAAAGCTGAAACAAAAAGAACTTTCTGGTTAAACGTCATTTAACTAGAAATTCAAATCCCATCTATTCACCGGCTGAGCATTCTGGATTTGTTATTATATTTATGAATTCTCTTGGTGGTTCCCATTGTAAAGCCTCACCAGGCACGCATTGTTACGATGATCCTCTTTTCAATAGCTGATCGTAAATGTGATGGGGCACATGCGTGTTTTTGATGACTGGGTCAGAATGGGTTTTTAGAATCAGTCAGGATCTCAATGAGGAAAAAAGGAGAAGTTTTCATTGAGGGCTCATCTGAAAGACCAGCTGACAGTATCAGTGGCATAATGAAAACACATGCGTCTTCACTTCTTAGTTTTGGAAGCATGTGTGGTGAGGGGGTTGGGGAGGTTAGTGGGGGTGGGGAGACGCAGAGAGAATCCCCTCAAATGCAGTAGCAGCTACAGTCTCGTTCAGGGGCAGGCTAAGGTAGCAGCTTGGGTAGCCAGTGGATAGAGTGCTCTGCCTGGAGGCTGAAGACTTATCTTCCTGAATTCAAATCTGGCTGCTATGTGACCCTGGGCAAATCACTTAACCATGTTTACTGCAGTTTCCTCATCTGTAAAATGAGCTGGAGAAGACATGGCAAACCTCTCTAGCATCCCTGCCAAGAAAACACCAAATGGGGCCCTGAAGAGTCGGACATGACTGAAAAAAATACCTCAACAACAAGGTAGCAACTCATCAGATAAAAGCCCTTAAAGGAAGAAGAAATGCTATCAGAAGCAAGTCAATAACCCTTGATTTTGATAAAAAGAATTAGTTGTGCCTTAATAGATACTCCGATAAATAGATACTTTAATTTGAAAGACTTAATGTGCTGCAGACCCAACCTGGACTCTAACAAGGTCTCCTCTAGAAGCTTTACCTAATTACCTCTCCCCAGGGCCTTGAAGACCTTGTTCCACTTGGACCTCACGTGGTATTTGACTTGCACCTCTCTTATGCACATGACATTATTTTGCGTTGTAATAATTTCTTCATGCATCATGATTTCCTACTATATTGTAAACTCCATGTGGGTGGGAACCACATTTTATCCAAACTTCATCTATCTTTCTTAGGGCTCAGTACAGCAGGGTGGGTGCCAACTCCATTCCATAGGTGCTTAGCAAACATCCATTTTAATTTAATTGTTGGATGATGTTTCACAAAGAATTCTTGGTAAAATTTGTTTTAATTTAAATGGCCTAAATTAAGAAAAGAAAAATCTGCCACACTTTTTATTCTTTCCAGTTTCAAAGGCTTTTCAGACTTTGTTCTCATTCTGTTCACTGTTTTTGATCTTTTTTGAAACTGTGACCCTGCTGACACATTGTCAGGTGACTTGGTTAGTGATAGAACACCACAAACCCAGAGCCTATAGCAATGGCTTTCTCCCAGGACTTTGCACTAGGCCCATTGATGTTTTCAACAGTGACTTGCTTGATTTGGAAAAAAAAATTTGCTCATTAAGTTAGCAGATGATCCCACGCTAGATATAGCCAAGTGCTGACTCTTGGAGGTTAGGATCAGAATTCAGCACTTGTAATCGAGACTTTCTGATGCAGATTATATGTGGGTCCTTGGTTTATTCAGCTCTTTGCCCTGCTAGCAAATGTGTCTCTTGCCCTGTGGTCTCCAGGGTAGGTGCCATCTTATTGCCTTCCGTTCATTCAGTTAAATTGGATCTGCGTACTTCTGTATTGTTTATGTTCTCTTTACCACCAAGAAACAGACTTTTTCCCTATTCCAAAACCAATCAATCACTTGACAAGCATTTATTAAATCCATACTATTTGCCAGGCATTAGGTCAGATGCCAAGGATTCCAATATAATTAATAAATCGATTCCTACACTCAAGTAAGTTACATTCTGATGGGGGACAGAACAAGTACACAAATCTAATTGTTTTCTTTCAATTGTCTATCAAATTTCTGTTTCTATGTGAGGAACATTTTCAGACTGATTGATATACCTTGATCCCGATGAATGCTCAGTCCTTCTGTTCATGCCTATCGCTCAGTATTCTAATTCCGATAGGTTACTTAGACTGTAGGAGTAGTTTTTCTAATCATCTTATTACATTTTCATATTTATAAAACTTTAAATATACAGTTGAAGTGCTATAGGCATAAGTTGCATCAGAGAAAGAGTGAATATCAGAATTGTTTAAAATAAGGGTAAATATGAGTAAGGACCTGAAGGGTTTTCTAAGAAATAAATATGTGAACTTTTGTGGCATTAATTTTGACTTTTCAGAGGACTTTTCTATTGAACTAATCAATCTGTTAACATTTATTAAATTCCTTTTATATACCAGACACTGGACTAATAGATCTCAGAGCTGATTTGGGTCCCAGGGGATAAAAGCCTATGAATATGAACAGCTTCCCCCCTCCCCACCTCACTGTGATTATCTAATAGTTGCCCTGGAGTAGAGACACGTGGAAATTAGATATATTTGCACTCACAACCCAGAGGAAATTCCTAAGTTCTGGAATCCAGCCTTTTGGAAAGAAAAGAGAACATTCCTTGGGGTTGCAAGCACAACTTCCAGAGTTTTGGGATCCAGCCTTCTGAAGTTTGTTTTTCTTTCAGGGAAATTTCAAGTCTTTAGTATAGTATCAAATGTTGGGAAGCCTATATTCAAAAATATGTTATTAAATGTTTAATAATTAGCTTTCCATGAAGAAAGAATTTACTGTGACATACTCTAAAATTCACTTTTAAAGTCCAGAATGATTAACAAAATGATAAATCAACCTCTAATTTATAGCATTTACCAATTTCTGAGGTATAAATGTTCACGCTGAAAAATTTAACAATCTGCTCTACTGAACCAGTACAAGTTGGTTCCAGGACATATCAAGGCTTTGGGGTTTTTGGGATGGAGATGAGACTTGCTGTAATTTTTGGTGGCTGTTCTCTAGCAACCCCAAATTTCTTCCTTTTCTGAAGAGAATCCATACCATGGGATGTTACCAATGAAACTGGGGGTCTTTTGGGATCCTGGCTAGAAATGGAGAATTCAATGGAGTGGGAAGAAAATTGTATTGGTTGTTTATGAGTTATTGTGGGAATTTTCTGAGGGAAATAAAGGCCATGTGATCCATTCTTCATGGATTCTATTTCTTAGACTGAAAGATTAAGCTGCTCTCTATGGCTGGGGTCAAGAATTTTAGGGTTCAGGCACTCATCTCTTGGGTGGCATAGGTAAGAACACATGCATTTTCATATTTATATGAATACATACTATGTATATGAATAAATACTTTATATATGAATACTTTAAATATACAATTGAAGTCCTAGAGGCATAAATCTCATCAAAGAAGTGGAAATAGGCAAGTCTCATGTATCTGTGCCCACTCTCTGCATCCTTCAGAGTACAGCTCAAGAACCTACAGGAAGTTGTTCCTGATTCCCTTAGCCTGCTTTTCTTTGTTAACTGAATTTGAATGTGCCCAATAACTTCCTTACTCATGTACATGTTGCATCCTCCATTAGAATATAAATTTCTTGAGGATTTACTCCATCTCCTGAATTGGGGAGATACGTGAAATTTTTCCATTTTTGATATTTCAGGAAGCAGATGAAGCCTTACTGCATAATCTGGAACTTCAGATCGAATCCCAGTTTCTGCAGGATGATATCAGTGCAGCAAAGGACAGGTACAAGAAGGTAACTATGAACCATTTCCCAAGACCTTCTTGCATGTCTTAGTCAGTCAGATAAGTCCAAATAAATTTCAAAGGGGCTAAAAATCTGAGACCCCAACTGCCTTTCTTTTTGTCTAATTATATCTATGCAGTCAGCTTTAACTCAATAACACTCAATGAACATTTTCTTTATAGGTGAATGGGCTCTAAACTATGTGATCTGGTCGTTGAAATGAAGAGTTATCATCACTGATGGTCATCAGTTATTCCAGTTAATCAGCTGTGGTTACTGAATGTAGATTTTTCATGAAATCTATCTTGAGGCCTACCTGGTTAAGGAAATAATGAATGTCAGTGAATCTTTAACATATGGTAGCAACGGACTGACCTGAGTGCTGGAAGCTACTATCACATCTCCTCACCCTTTTTTCATTTAATAATTCATCTAATCATACTGTACTCTTCACATGGGAAATGAACCTGAAGATAGTTTGCTGTCTTGTGTTTTTCAATTTGTTTTTCCCTTTTGTTATATAATATGTGCCCATTCTCTCATTCCATTCTTAGATGCTCTATTTCTTCTCCTTATTTGCTCCTAACTTGGACCCCTTGGGAAATCATAGTGGGTAGAATGATGGGTGGGGTCAGAAGTGGCCCAAGGCTACTTTTAGGAGATGGATGGGAAGAAGGCATTCTTTGCCCTCCCCATCCTCAGATCTTAAGTGGATGATTCCTTCTTCTTCCATATGCCTCTTGTATTTGCTCATTGAGTTGGGTGATTCACAAGATCGGATGGGCTATTGTAGATGGTCATTTCTCTAATAGCATTCCTGGAAGCCTACGCTTTGTCCTACTTTGTCCATATGATAGTGTGCCACAATGACCAATTCTTTCCTTGATAGAGGATTACAGGGTAGATTTAGAGCAAGAAGAGATCTTAGAGGCCATATGGTCCAACTCCTTCATTTTACAAACGAGGACACTGGGGCCGACTGATTTGTCCAAGGTCAAATAATAAATGGCAGAGGCAGGATCTGAACCCAGATTCTCTGACTCCAGATCTATTGTTCTTTTCATTTGTGCCACATGACTTCCATGATCACTCGTAAAGAGCTTACCACTATATCCTAGAATCATGAGAACCTGTCTTAACCTGACAGTGAGACTTGACTCTCTTATAATCAAATCCAATTTTTTGTGCTAGTGAAGGAAAACAGTGGCACAGACAACACAAAAAGCCAATAACCCACAATTCTTTCTTATTGGACTCTGGAATTACACGTATATATGGATATATACACATATTTATATGCGTGTGTTTACATACATGTATATATTTTAGAGTAGAGTGTAGCAAATTAATTTTTATGATTATGTATTACTTAGGTCAATATTATAACTAGTTTGAATTTCCTGAGCATCAGGAAACAGGAAGTCTGCTATTCATGTGGAAAAAATTGACCTGAGATGAAAACTTTCCATGCTTAATCTTTGAAGCAGAGGAGAGAAATCAGAATAATCTAAATTCAGAGAAATGAGAATGAATAGACCTATAACTTTACAGAAAATCTAAACTTTGAGAAGTCAACAGCAGCAGAAAATACTCTCACAGTCAAATTAAGAGATTTAGGATCCCTCTACCCCACTACCTAGCATAGTCCTAGAAGGAAAACCATAGCAAATGCAACGTTTCAATGGAAATACTTCTATTCCTCCAACAGAATCTCTTGGAAATCCAGACCTATGTTAGTGTCCTCCAGCAGATCATACAGAACACTCCTCCAGTGTCCACAATTACCATTGGTGCAAATGAGGTAAGAAACTGGGAGAGGGTTTAATGGTCTAACTTGCAGAAAGCGAAGGATTTTGATAATTGAAGTGTGATTGAAAGATGTCCAGGGTGGCATTTTTAAGTCTTGAGGTGGGTCCTTCTCTGAGACCTGTTCTTTCATGCAAAACAATATTCACTTTCCTTACCTCATCATCTAACATTTCCATAGGACTTTCTGATTTCCTCATATGTATGTGAATGGAGTAGTAGGAGTACTAGTCTTAGTATCTAGACTAGAAGAAGAATTTAGAGATTGATTTCACTCATCCCCGTCTTTTTATATATGAAGAAACTGATACTCAAAGACATTGACTTACCCAAAGTTGCCCAACTGGTGTGTGGCAGAGTTTGGATTTGAACTCAGGTCTTCTGATTCTGAGGCCACTGACTCATCATGTCACCTCTCTTCTTCTGACAGTATATAGGCAGAAGCCATCCTTTTAACTAATGACACCCAAATGCCCAGGAGACCAACATTGTAATAGGGAGCACATGTTCCACATGTTGCTCATACTAAAGTGGTTTGCTATTTCCTTATCAGCTCATTTTACAGATGAGGAAACTGAGGCAGACCAGTAAGTCCATGGTCAGAAAGCTAGTAAATGTCTGAAGACAGATTTGAACTCAGGCCTTTCTGACTTCCTGGCCATGTTCTCTACTCATTGTACTACTTAACTGCCTATAGCCATAGCCTTGATACTTCTACATCATGAGTTACCTTTGTTCTCCCTGATCAGCACTAATTTCAGAAAAGCAGTTCCACTTTTGGCTTTCCTTGTTTTTTAAAAGAGAAAACAGCAAGAAAATGCTTATTTGTAAGGGACAACTAGGTAATGTAGTGGCCCCTGCACTAGAACTGGAGTCAGATACTTATCTCAGATACTTATCTGTGTGACCCTGGGCAAGTCATTTAACTTATGCTAGATAGCTAGGTTTTGCCCTTCTTCTCAAACTAAGGCTTTTATTTTCTATTACTGTGCTCCCATCCCATCTGTTTCTCCTTTCCTTCTGGTCCCAGTGGGAGAAGAGTACTTCAGTGAGAGCCCTGATTCCTTCTGTGCCCCTCTTCCACCACTCTTCCAGGAGTATGATTGGAGGAGGACCAGAAGGAATTTTCTTGCTTTAAGGAAGGGCGAAATTAAGGATTTTCTGGATCCTAAGGGCCGTGGCGAATTCAACTTGTACTGGGCTCTTAATAATAAGAATTCAATAACTAGATCTGGTTTTTAGAAAACCTTTGGCCCCAAGTGCCCCATGTCTGCTTCTTGGGTTCCCCTGCCCTTTGTGGGAGAGATTAAAAATTAAAATTCCCTTTTCTGGCAATAATAATAGCAACTACCTTCCACAGTTGTTGTGAGGATGAAATGGGAGTGTTTGCAAACCTCAGAGTTTTATATGAATGCTAGCTGCTACTACTGCTACTACTTCTACTACTCTCTATACCCACTC
Organism: Bettongia penicillata ogilbyi; assembly: GCA_023548195.1. NCBI lineage: Eukaryota > Metazoa > Chordata > Mammalia > Diprotodontia > Potoroidae > Bettongia > Bettongia penicillata. The sequence continues at coordinate 4,463,011 of JAJHZJ010000442.1, forward strand.
AGAAAGTAACTTGTCAGCAAGATACCTTTAAGTACTTTCTTTCAGGCATATTTAGACTTCCTTTGGTTTAGAAGAACTGCTAGAGAGAAATACATTTTAGGGAAAAGATTATGGGTTCTGATTTAGATGGTTTGAATTTGAGAAGCCTAAAAATGCCTAGTGGTAATGGTGGTGGTGGTGATGGTGGGAATGTAGACTGGAATTCAGGAGGGAGGGCTGGATATATATATATATATGAGAGTCATATGGTCGGAGTCTTGGAGGTCTACTTACAGGAAGAGGAGGAATATGGATGATGATCCAACAAAGGAGAATGAGGAGGAGCAATCAGACAGGTAGAAGGAGAATCCAGAGAAAGTAGTATTGTGAAAACTCAGAGAACAAAGTGATTAGGAGGAGAGAAGTTGGTTATTAGGAAGAGGACTGAGAAAAGGCCATCTGATTGTTAATTAAGAGAACATTGGTAATGCAGCACAGAGCAGTTTCATTTGATGAAGAAACAAGTAAGAGAAGAGGAATATTGGGTTTTTTCGGTTGTATCCAACTCTTCGTGTCCCCACTTGAGATTTTTTTGGCAGAGACACTGGAGTACTTTGCCATTTCCTTCTCTAACTCATTTTACAGATGAAGAAACTGAGGCAAACAGAATGAAATGACTTGCCCAGATCACATGTGTCTGAGAACAGACTTAGAAGGAAGATGAATCCTGACTCTTGGCCCCATCCTCTAGCACTACCTAGCTGCCCCAAGTGAAGAAGAAGCAATGAGTACTATGAGTACCCATTTTTCCCTATGAGTTTAGTGATGAAAAGAAGAGAAATAGGACATTAGTTTGAGTGGATGATAGGGTTAAGTGAGTTTTTTTTTAAAGAATGTGGGAGCCTTAGATATGCCTGTAGATAGCAAGGAAGGAGCCAGTCTACAGAGAGAGGCAGAGTATTGATGAGAGGGATGGCTGCAGGAACCATCTGCAGGAGGACACTTTTATTCTTGTATTATTTTTGTTATCAAGAGTACAATAAGCGTAAGGCGTTGGTGAGGAGATGGAAAGCTAGGCAGGCTCCTGTTGTCATAAGAGGTTGAAGTCAAGGAAGAGAGAATGGGGAATGAGGTTAATAAGGGGTTTTAAAGATGGTAGCTAGAAGGAGTCCAAGTCAACTGGCCTTTATTTCCTCAGTAAAGTTTGAATGAATGCTTCCCTCTGCTGAGAGGGAGGGAGGAGCTGCTGGTGGAGGCTTCAGGAGATAAGAGAAGTTTTAAAATCACTGCAATCGAAGTGTTAGAGAATCAAATAGCAAAGTAAAAGTATTTCCTCCTGGCAGTGGGGTGGTCGTAGGAGATTAGATACCACAAATATGTAATGGACCCAGTCAGGAATTGTGGGATTCTAATAACATTAAGTTAGCAAGTGAGTAGGAATGAAAGAACTAGGTGGTAGAGATAATCTGGGGGTGGGGCTTGGCAAGCCTGGAGCTGCAATAGGGAAGGGGGCAAGAGATTTGAGAGGGAAATTATAATTTCTTTTGTTTATTCCTTTTATTACTGTCCACATTTTCTGTATTTTAGATCTCACAATGGTCTATTTCTGTTCATTTTTTTGGGAGGGGGTAGGGAGGTAATTGGGGTTTAGTGACACAAAGCAAGCTAATAAGTGTCTAAGGCTGGATTTGAACTCAGGACCTGTAGAGAGCAAAGTGCTGCCCCAATAATTTGTTTCTTTAAAAAATTTTTTTATGGATAACTTTTGTTTCTATATTTTCAAGATTTCCAAATATACATCCATTTCTCTCCCAGAGAGACATTCCTTATAAAATATAATTTTTTAAGAAAAGAAAAAAAGGAAAAAGAGAAAGAAATTCAACAAAACTGATCAACATAGTAAAAAATTCAGAAGTTATTTGTAACATTCACATCTGGGAACCCTTCCTCTGCCAAGTTAGTAGAGACATGTCCCATTTTTTTTCTTTGGAGCCAAGATTTTTCTTTATACAGACAATTCTGATGGTTTTGTGGTTCTTGTTCTTTTCATTTATATAGCTAGAGTCATTGTCTTCCTCACCCACATGCTTTATTTTGCATCAGTTCATGTCAATACTTTTGAACTTCTTTATATTGATCATATTTGCTATTTCTTTACATTCTATAAGGGCAGTGGATAGAGCTCTGGCCCTGGAGTCAGGAAGGCCTGAGTTCAAATCCAACCTTGCATACTTACTAGTTGTGACTCTTTAGAAGTCACTTAACCCTGTTTGCCTCAGTTTCCTCATCTGTAAAATAAGCTGGAGAAGGAAATGGCAAACCACTTCAGTATCTCTGCCAAGAAGACTCCAAGTGGGGTCACAAAGAGTCAGAAACAATTGGAAACAACTAAAGAAAATTAATATTCATGACGTTTAAATATCACAATTGTTTAGCCATTCCCCACCTGACTAATATCAAGTATGTCTTTGGTTTTTTCCTACCACAAAAAAGTGCTGCTATAAGTATTTGAACGGAGGGATTCTTTTTGTCAATGACCAGCAGAATCTCCCAGTCAAAGATGGTGGACTTTTTAGTTACTCTATTTCCATAATCTCAAACTGCTTTTCAAAACAATTTTATTTATTCAGTTTCATCAATAATGCACTAGTGTGCTTATTCCTCTGTAACCCCTCTGATATTGACTCTTCTTCTCTTTTGTCATTTTTGCCCATTGGCTCGATGTGAGGTGAAACCACAGAATTTTTTAACTTTAATTTCTTTTATTTGTGATTTGGAGCATTGTTCCATATAGATTTTAATAATTTGTCATTCTTCCTTTGAGAAATGTTTTTGCATATACCTTGACAACTTCTCCATTGGATTAGTAATACTTTCTTAACAATCCTTGCGGCTTCCCTTCCCCTTCTAGCGGATCAGTTTCTGTTAAACAAGCTGTGTGTAGTCTTCCATTGTCAGATGTGAGTCTTACAGAGTCTTATCCCATCAGACCCCTGTAATAACCATGAGATTATAGTCATCTTCTTGTGCTGAAGTGATAATTTAACTTTGTTTCTGACGTTCTGTGCCTTAGGATATACATATGGGAGGTCAGAATGTTCTTCATCCCTTCTTCCCAGATGCCTTTGTTTAGGCAGCTAGATGGTGCAGTGGATAGAGCACTGGACTCAGAGTCTGGAAGTTGTGAGTTCAAATTTAGTACCAGTCACCTATTAGCTGGGTGATCCTGGGCAAGTCACTTGATCTCTGTCTGCCTCAGTTTCCTTATCTCTAAAATGGGATGCTAACAGCATTTACCTACCTAGGGCTGTTGTTTGGATCAAATGAAATAATATTTATAAAGTGATTAGCACATTGCCTGCTATATAGTAGGCACTTAATAAATGCTTGTTTCCTTTCTTTCTTATTTCTTCTTCTATATTTATTAGCTATTTCACAAAGAATCATAGAATTTCTTAGTTAGAAGAGACCTCAAAAGTCCTCTAGTCCATCTCATACCTGAAGAGGATGGCTTGTCTAGGATTTTATATCTGCAAAGTTTTTCCATCTGCTCTACTGGGTTGTATCAAATCCCAAGCTAGCCTATTTCACTTTTTGATAGTTCTAATTGAAGAGAACTTTTTTTCCTTAAACAGAAATCCACCTCTCTACGACCTTCATTTATTGGTCCTAGTTCTGTCCTGTGAGAATATGCAAAACAAATCTATCTCTGCTTCCACCCAACAGTCCTTCAACTATTGGAAGACAGTTGCCATGTCCTCCCATAGGTCTTTTCTTTTTCTCTGTGTCAGACAATCTCAATATTAGAACTATTTTAAATACCCAAATTAACTACAGAGGATCTATGAAGGAAGACACTATTTGCATCCAGAGAAAGAACTGATAAATAGAAGTATATATAATAATTTTACATATATATGCACCTATTTGTATCTAATAGTAGCCATCTCTAGGACTTGGGTAGGGGTGGGGTAGAGAGGGAAGTAAAAAAAGGAATTTATATGATACTTTATTATATATTTAAAAGGAATAGCAAGTTATACATAATAGATTTGCAGTTTCATGTGTGATCTTTTTTTATTATACTATATTATGGAAATGCTTGTTTTATTCCATAAATTAAAAATAAAATAAATTTAAAAAATTTGAGATTGCCTAGGAAAGTAAAAGAGACGTATCTGGAAGATAATAAGAAGACAAAATTGTTGGAAATTGATAATTATCTTTTTCTCTCATCTATTTAGTATCATTGCCACTGGCATTAGATGATATGATGGGGTATAAATAGAAATATAGTTATCAAAATATTTTTTAAAGGTTCACAGATCCTAGGTTAAACAGTCCTGGTCTAGAGTGAGATGGGAGGAATCTATCTGGGTGTGTGATGACATTTAAAAACCAAGTCTCTGAAAAAAAAACCCACCAAAAAACCCCACCAAACCCAGAACACATGCATGACTCAGTTTGACCTGATTTGTAATGTTTGCCAATTTCTTAGTTATAAATGCTCACACTGAAAATCACAGTTAGCTCTTATGTATGAGTTGACTGTGGTACATGACTGAATGCATCTTATGTATCAAGACACGTTGTATGGGAGTGAGAAAGAGAGGAAGTGTTTAGGAGCCTGGAGCCCCGTAGTGATTATACACTTGAGAAAAATAGCCAGTATTATGGTTGAGGCAGAGGTTAGCATCACCAGATCTGAACTGAGGTCAAAAGCAAGGAAACCTGTATATGGGAGTCTGATTCCTAATGTTTTTAAGCAGCTAGAGTCAAGTTTAGAAGGAAGGATGAGGATCAGATTATGCATATGATATCTGAATGGAACATTACCACCTGTATGCTTCATAGGGAAAGGAGCATGTCTGGGGACACAGATGCTCATATTGAGGGGTGTGCTGGTAAATGTTTAACAAATCACTCTCCAAAAAATGTATACACGGCATTCTTTTAAGTTTTATTTGATTTATTAATATTTCTCCATCACTTTTAAAAATCTAGACAATCAACAAAACAGTAAATCAAGCCATGTTTTATATTGGGATGTTAATGCTCACACTGCAAATTTGAAGAACCTGTCTGAGCAGCTCCATCACACCCCTGCTTATGTCCCAGAGCTTGGGATGTAAGATCAATGGCGACCAATGGGGTCTTTGACTTCCCAAGTCAACTGACCATCACACAAAGTAGTTCGGAGACCCTCTGCCATTTTGGTTCCTGTTTTTGGCTAGGTTCCAGTTTGTTGATATCTCTCATAAGATGCTGTTCCCAGAACAAAATCAACTACCTCAGATGAGGTCTGATCAGTAGAATATAGTGAGACTTAGCCCTCCTCATTCTGATTATTGCTTCTTTCATTAAGGATTCTTGTTATCCTCACTGAGGCCAATCTGACAGTTTTCATCTTGACTCTCTTCTATACAATTTTTTTGTTAATTTTAGATAGGTCCAAAGACTCAAGCAATTTCTCACAGTATCATTTGGTGAATGGTCCTGATAAATCTACATTTATTTTTATTTTGAATATAAGAAAGTATCAAGCTATCTGTGAATACATTTTGAAATACACAGTGCTATTTATTTTATGAGACTATGACCTTCAAGATATATGGAACAGATGTTGATTATCATGAAGGTTATAAAAAATAAGGGTTAAGAAGTAAAGTAAAAGTTTATTCTTAATACAATATTCCAAAAGTTTTCCTAAGTCCCTGCTACCTATTCTGTGGGGAATTTGGATGCATATGTGTATGTACATGTGTGTGTGTGTGTATGTGTGGTGTGTGTGTATTTAAAATAATATATACATATACATATGTATATATATACACACACATATACATGCACACATATTTTAAACAACTTGTAAGAATTCAACTATCCTAGCAGTAACAAAATGCTTAATTAGAACTTGAAAGGAATGCTATTTTTTTCCTTTTCATAATTCCCTTTATTCTTCCTGTTGGGGACAAAGTAGGCTGGTAAAGATTTTGCTGAGCCAATAGTATTTTATATTTATTTGCAGGGCTGGTTTAAGATTTCACATCTGCTATATGGTGTCATCTTTTCTATTTCTTTGCGCCAAATCCTTGCATGCAAAGGAGTTCTGCATTCTGTTAATATGGATGACAAACATTCTTTAGTGTAGCAATTTAAATTCAGTTAAGGAACAGCTGTGCCATGGCGGATGGTGGGGGGCGGAGAGACATTTTTAGCCTTTACAGTGAAATTACTGTCCTGCAGTCCACCTTTCAGCATTCCAAGTTCGGCACCCTTAACTATTCTCTTTGATTAATATAATTGAGGTTTGCTCCAAATGCTTTAAACAGTTTCTTTTGAGTGTGAATGTTAAAGCCTAATTTTCTCCCTCAGGGTTTTCCTTTGCAAACATCTCAGTTCTAATTTTTAAAACTTGAGTTTTCTTTTCCAATTCAGCACTAATTTATATCAGAGCGCATATAAGCGCTCTTGAACTATACCTTTTAACTGAAATGATTTAAAATTGAAATAATTTAGAACTCACCCTACTCTTATTTATAAATTTTAGTGAGTTTTTAGAGTATTAGTAGATGTATAAAATTGCCTGGAGAATTTTTTTTTTTTTAAATCATGGAAGCGGGTTCCCTGTTATCAGGTTGCTTATTCATGTTGCATACTGTTCTTAGAAAAAAAAATCTTTTCAATTATCCACAGATGAAGCTACAGACTGCTGTTGAGCCCTTTCAGGTGTGTCTGACTGCTCCTATTTGGGGTTTTCTGTCAAAGATCCTAGAGTGATTTGCCATTTCTTTTTTCCAGCTTATTTAATAGATGAGGAAACTAAGGCAAACAGTTAACTGACTTGCCCAAGGTAGATTTGAACTCATTCCAAGCCTGGTTCTCTATCCACTTTGCCACCTACTCACCCCCAAAAGTACAAAATGTCAGTGATATGTATGGGCCTCTATGATGAATGAATAAAAATGACTTATTCAGCACTTCCTATGAGCTGGGCATTTGCTAAAATGTGGAAATATATTTATAAAAGTGAGATAGTCCCTGCCCTGAGAGAGCTTACATTTTGGAAAGGGTCAAATGAGATAATAATTGTAAAGCACTTACTTCAGAACTTTGCACATAGTAAGAGTTATACAAATGTTAGTTATTATTATAAAAAGAGAGAGAGAGCATACGTAGAGGAGTAGGAGTCAGGAAAGGAAATTTTGTGCTGAGTAGTCAAAGGGATGGTTAAGTAGAACTATAGGACAGCCAACTGACAAGCACTTTTCAGATAATGCCATTACTATGTTGATAGCCTGGGTGTTGGTATAAAGCGTGGTCTAGGATCAACAGATAGGATGAGCTAGGTGAGCTTGTACTCACTTACCAATTAATTACATCTCATGCCACAGAGCAGAAGTTCTAAAGCTGACTGGACTAGTGGATATCAACTAGATAGTCAGCCACTTTCCTTGACAATAGAAATTATCTTAAATTTCTGTGCCTCTCACCTATAAAGCTCTCAATAAATATTGCTAGGTTATTGACTTAGGTGTTTTATCTGTGGCCCAGCTTCACTCCCCAATGGACTTTGGGCTCACAAGGACAAGGTTTAATCCCAGGGGCCTGACCCCTAAAGATCCCTTAGCATCTCTCTTTGATTCTTTGCCCCCACTCTGGAGCTTTACTCCAGGGGACATCTGATTAAGTATGGTCTGTGTTTAGACTGACTCACATGTTGGTAATGGTCACTAAGACCCAAATAGGCATGCAGTGCATAATACGTGGATGTTAATTGTGGGGCAACATTTAGTAATTCCCACTGGAAAAAATTAAGTATTTACTTTACATGTGTACATTTGTATTTATGTATTTATATATATATTTATACTTAAATGTATACATATTTACTTTATATATATATATATATGAAGTGCATTTACTTATAACACACACACATATAATATGTATATAAGAAAAGTATGAGTCAAAGGATTCATTGAAGCCCATGAAAAAACAAAGAAGCATAAATCACTGAAATAGTTCATGAGACTCCCCTAGAAAGGAAATACACTTTGGGAGATTACTGGACAAATACTCCCCATTCATTCACCTAGGACTTGTAGCTAAGCCTTCATGACAAGGTTTTGCATTTTGTAGCCTTCTCAGATTGATTGGGGGCACTCCTCAGTTTTAACAAGCACTCCCCTGATCACCCCCATTATATGTGGGTCTATAGAAACATTCATGCATCAATTATGTAGTTTTCTTGTGCATTTGAACTTTGGAAATAATAAATAAATAGTGGAAAATGGTGAGAAAGGGAAAGAGAACTTGACAGAGGAAAAATAAATCTTTGCCTCTGGATTTAAAACTAGCTAAATAATTTTAAAGAATCTAAATGTATAAGAAAAGTGGATAGGATTGTGTATTTTATGAAAATCTATACAAATCATTCTCAAAATTAACAGCTCATCAGGGCTGTTTTACCACTGTTTCTCCCCCCACTTCCCTACCACTTTTGAAGCTTGATGCCTCAGGTATTAATGTTGACAAGTTTCAGCTTGGAAGTTGCCTATTTTAAGCATAAATTAGTTGAGAAGTTAGTCTTTATACTTTACCATAGACTTAGAGAATGTTAAGCCTGGAAAAGACCTAGGATCACGTAGGCAAACCCCCTCATTTTATAGGGGAAGAAGGTAAGAACCAGAGATGTAAGGTCACATAGCTAAGTTAGTGGTAGAGACAGATCTACAAGCACCTGGGCGGTTCAGGAGCTAGAGCTCCGGGCCTGAAGTCACAAAGACTCATCTTCTGAGTCCAAATCTGGCCTCAGACATTTACTTGCTGGGTGACTCTGGGCAAGTCACTTAATCCCATTTGCCTCAGTTTCCTCATCTGTAAAATGAGATAGAGAGGGAAATGGCAAACCACTCTAGTATCTTTGTCAAGAAAACTCCAAATGGGGTCATAAAGAGTCTAACACAACTAAATGGCAACAAAAGACAGACCTATGTATGCTAGAAGACCCAGCTTACATGCCGCCTTACCCATGAAGTCCCATCTTAGATATATGTGAAATATAATAATACTAATAACAGTCATAATTATTAATAATTATGTTATGTATTTTATATAATATTTATATAGTATATTTCTATAATAATTTTAATTATTGCTATTGCCCCCACCAGAAATGACTTTCCCCCTCCCTCAGACCTCACACATACCTTGCTTATGCCTCTCTGGTGTGCTCATCATCTTTCATTTTCTATTAGTTATTTGTGCTAAGGATTATCTCTTCTTTATTAGATTTGAGGAGAAAGAATGTGTCTTTTTCATCTTTGCTTCCTCTCGTGCCAACCAAGCACAATGTTCTCTCTCTTACTGTTGAATAAAGGAAGGATTTTAAATTTTATACTAAATTTCCTCATGGGGTTGTTGTGAAAAAAAAAAAAAAAAAAAGCCAACATTGGTAGATCAGCTTGAGTTTAGATGCCTGCATGTAAATTGTTCAAATTTAGATTCCTGGACACCTTACCCTGATCTTATGGCTGTCCTCCTTTCTCCAAATTTTCTCTCTTCTCCAATCCATCCTCCATATAGCTCTCAAAATAATTTTCCTAAAGCACAGGTCTGACCAGATGACTCCTCTGCTCAAAAAACTCTAGTGGCTCCCTGTTGACTGAAGGAAAAAGATAGAAATTTATTAACTTGAGTTTAAAACCCTGTAACAATCTGGCCCAAACCTACCATTCTAGACTTATATCACCCTACTCCCATTCCAGCCAAACTAACCTTGCTGTTCTCGGAACTTGGCATTTTGTAGCTGTCCTTTGTACCTTTGTATAGGCTGCTGCAAATGCTAGAATTTATTTCATCCTCACTTCTGCCTCTAAGAATCCTTACCTTCCTTAAAGTTCGTCTGTACTGCAGCTCTTCTTAAACTAGGTCTGGATCTCCTGCGTTGCACAGTTTCAGAAGCATTGCTAGGGGTCACGAGTGGAAAAAGTTTAAGAAGCCCTGATCTATAGGAAACATTTCCTGGTTCCTCTGGTTGTTAGGACCTTTCCCCTCCTCAGATGACCTTGTACTTACTTATATGTTTCCATGTCGTATCTCTTACTAGACTGTAAGTGTCCTGAGGACAGGAGCTGACATGTTGTCTTTCTGTATCCAGCCCCCATTAGATTTTGATTGTAGTAGTGAATAGGAAGGAAACAAGCGTTTATTAGGCATCTACTATGTGCCAGACTCTGAGCTAAATGCTTTATAAATATTATCTCACTGAATCCTCACAATAACCCTGAGAGATGTTATTATTCCCATTTTATAGTTGAGGAGACTGAGGTAGTCAGAGGCTCAGTGACTTGCTTAGTGTCACACAGTTGGTAAGTGTCTGAGGCTGGATTTGTTACTCCAAGCCCAGTGCTCTATCCACTATGCCACTTGGCTGCCATGAATAGGGCAGAGGTTCTTAATTTGTACATGTGTCATGAACTCCTTTGATAGATTGGTGAAATGTATGGATTCCTTCTCAGAAGAATTTTTTTTAAAGTTCATAATTATAGGAAATGCTAAGTTTAGTTAGAAGTTAGTGAAAATAAAGATGTATTTTCCTATCTAAGTTCATCAACCCCCTAAAATTTACCCACAGACCCCTTCAGTATCCATGTACTCCAGATTAAGAAACTCTAGAATAGAATGTGCAAAATAGAGAGGAATTCTTCTCATTCTTTACTTGGACTTGTATTTATAGTTCTCCCCCTACAAATTTATATGTGAAATATTTTGTCTAGAGGATAGGAGATTTGAATTTAATAAAATTCTAATAATATTGATAATCAAAATAGCCATAGTATAAGCTTTCATTCCTAGAAATAGAACTTCAAAATTTTTTTTTTTTAAGAAAAGAAAGCAGAATTTCTCCAGCTGCCTATTGGGTATCTTGTCAACATATCCAAAATTGAGCTCTGTCCCCAAACCCTCCCCTCTTCCTAACTTTCCTGTTTTTGTGGCGTGTACCACCACAGTCCCAGGAATCCTGGGATCAAAATCTAGGTGTCATTCTCAACTCTTCACTCTTTCTTACTGTCCCTCTTCCAGCTTCCTCCACCCCTCAGTCCATTCCTTTTGAGCCCACTTCTGTCTTGTGACACCACCACTACTCTGGTGTAAGTCTTCATTACTTTATGCCAGTAGGTTTCTGGTCAGTCTCCCTGCCTCCAGTCTCTTCCTACTCTGATCCATCTTCCACTCAGTTGCCAAATTGATCAGATCGATGCACAGGTCTAACCATGTCACCCCCATATTCATTCAACTCCAGTGAGTCCCTGTTACCTTCAGGATCAAATGCAAAATCATCTATTAGATTTTAAAACCCTTCAAAATCTGTCCCCTTCCTACCTTTTCTGCCTTCCCCTTATTTCCCTGCATATACTTCTTATGCTGGAGTATATCCAGTATACTGGCTTCCTTGTTGTTATCACATAACACACTCCATCTCCCAACTCAGGCATTTTCTCTGACTGTCCACCATGCCTGGAGTTTTCTTCTCCTCATCTCCAGCCCTCTGATCTGCGTGGCTTTCTTCAGTTCTGAGCTAAATTCCTATCTTCCCCAAGTAATCTTTTCCAGTCCTCCTTAATCTACGTGCTGTCCCTTAGACAGCACCTCCAATTTATCCTGAATATATTTTGTTTGTACATTAGTTTTTGCATGTTGTCTTTGTCTCTGTCATTCAACCACAAACTCTTAGAGAGAAGGGACATTTTTGGGAGGAGGCTTTTTCTTAACCCTACCATTTCGCAAGGTGTCTGGCATTTAATGGGTACAGAATGCATGCATATTGACTTGACTGGAGTTGACGGCCTCCCTCTCTATTTCTCCCTCCTAATCCCCACTCCCAGCATCTTTGCCTGTTGCTTCTGGGATTTAATCTTCAAATTTTGATGGTGTGTTATAAACGGCAAACATTTTCTTATTTTGTTCCAGGAGAAGCTCATAGCTGAAAGGAGAGTGCCTATTCTGCAGAGCCAGCTGGAAGAGTACAAAGGGATCCTGGCCCAGCTACAGATGCAGAAATCCAAGCTACAGGCTGAGGTACCCTTCATGCCAATCCCCAGGGACATTAGGCCCCCCACCCCTTTACCACCGTCACACGGTGCATTAAATTGCCATGTGATGCACCAGTGCTCCCCGTGTTTCTTTAGACTGTCAAGATGAAGTGTCTAAGTCTTGATTGTTTATCCAATGCCCCACTTTCTCTTTGCATGCTGTGTTGTCTCCTTGTGGTAGCACCAAGCTTAGAAAATATAATTATGCGTGTCTTCTCTTCCAGCTAGAAGTTTGGTTGAAACAAACCCTAAGTGCGCCCTTCATTGGGAATCAAGTTTGTTTGGAAAAACAAAAGAAACCAAAGAGCAGCTAACTTTAGCTTCCATCATTTTTCTTGCCACATGCTTACCCCAGCCCCAGTCCCCAGTTTCTACCTCTGGTTTTGTTCTTTCTGTTTTCATATCCAGTGTTAAAACTCACATTTTAAACTAAAATGGCAGCCACCTCCAAAAGGGAAGAGAAGAGAGTTTATATAGTGCCTACTATGTGCAGGGCACACTATGTGCCAAGTGTTTTGTACAAATATTATCTCATTTGTCCTCACAAAAATCCTAAGAGGTAGGTGCTATTATTTTTCCAGTTTTCCAGTTGGAAAACTGGGGCAAATAGAGGTTAAATGACTTGTCCAAGTGTCTGAGGCTGGATTTAAACTCAGGTTTAGGACCAGCACTCTACTGTGTCACAAACTGCGTCAAAACAAAATTCAACAAAAAATACAGGAACCATATCAGGGAATTTTCTTCCCATTCTAAGTCCCTTTAAGACTATGATTAAATTATGAATAGGAAAGCCAAATCATCTTGTAGAGGGATTAGAAACAGGCTAGGGGAAAAGGCTAGGGCAGCCAGGTTGCACTTTGGATAGAGTACTGGGCCTGGAGTCAAGCAGACATGAGTTCAAATGTGGCCCCACACATTTACTAGCTGTGTGACCCTAGGCAAGTCACTTTGCCCTGTTTACCTCATTTGTCAAATGAGCTGGAGCAGGAAATGGCAAACCACTCCGGTATCTTTGCAAAGAAAACTCCAAATAGGGTCACAAAGAGTTGGGAATGACTGAATAATGAAAAGAGGGCAAAGAGATATTTTATGGGAAAGCTTCACTTGAGTCATTATGTGTATCAGCCTACTGTTGCCTATTGACTGTCACAGAGAAAGAATTGTAGAATCTCAGATTAGGAAGGGAACCCAGAAATTATATACGCCAACCTTAATCTTAACTTTGAGAGTCTTTGCTGCTTATGTAGGCTAAATCACTACTCCCGAAATTAAAAAGAAAAGTTGTATTAATGGTATCAAAAAGATGTAAATATTGTTTATATTTATTGTTATATAACTTATTGTTATAGAAAGAATTGTTTCTTTCAAGAGGGGATATAGTATAATCATCATATCTATCACCTATTTATCTGTATATATATATATATATATGTGTGTACATATATATACATATATACACACACATACCTATAAATGGATGATTGAATCTTAATTGGATTTATATAATTATTGGCACTAAATATCCTATAGTATGAACTACATATGCACATATATTAGTTCATATATATGTATATGTACATGTGCATGTACACACATATACACATATGTATATGTGTGAGTGTGTGTGTATGAACTATTAGATCTCCAGTGGGATCTTAAGAAAGGCAGAGGAACTAGTGAAGAATAAGGAATGTGACAGAAATGAGTAGAACTTAGAAAAGATGCAAAACTAAGGAGGGTAACAAATACTTTTACTGCCAAAATAGCGGTAAATCTGTTAGATTCAGTGTCAGAGAAGTTACACTTAGGAAGAAAAGCCCAGGTGAGGCAATGGATATTGTAGCCAAGTCACTAGCTTGGATTGAAATGCTGTATCAAATCTCACAAAATGATTTTTCAATAAAATGATTTGGCACCACCTTGTGGTAGGTATTAGCAAAACTACATGTTAATGAAGCGTGTAAATGGTTCAATAGATTTGGAAATGAAAAAGCCCCTGAGAGGTCATTTAGTCCCTAACCTCCTCATTTTTAACAACATTGTATAAATGAACAATGTTGAAAGATTTAAGCCCTCTGATCAATGAAGTGACCAACCATGATTCCAGATCATCAGTGATGAAGAATGTTTCTCACCTTCTGCAGAAGAGATGACGGAGTAAATGTGCACAATGTGTCACAGGTTTTTAGGACATGGCCAATGTGGAAATCTGTTTTATTTGACCATATGTGTTTGTTACAAAGGTCTTGTTTTTCTTTCTTTTTTTTTAGCAGTGAGGGGAAATTGGAAAGGTGTTATAAAAATGCTTGTGAATTGAAAAAAATGGTAAAATAAAAAGAAAGTGGGTCCCAGAGATGTTTGATAGCTTTTTGCCTAAGGTCACATTGTAAGTCAATCAGCCAGTGAACATTTACTGAGCACCCTACAGGGTCCAGGCACTATGTTAAGTGCCTGGTTCTAAATACAACAAAGACAGTGCTTACTGTCAAGGAACTTACTATCCAATGAGGGAAGAAAACAACAAAAATGAAGCTGAAAACGAGGGGAGAGGAACCCCAAGGGGTGGAGAAATTCAAAGGAGTGTAGCCATGAGAGAAATGAAGAGATGATTGAAGAGAGGGGCAGAGGCTACTGCTGAGGTATGAATGCCAAGGTTGATGCTATCTTTGCAGGATAATAAGGTTCCTGATGGTGAGGCTTTTGGAGGCATGATGGAAAAGTCCAAAAAAGGGCAGCTGAGTGGGAAATAAAGTAATGAACGAGGATTTGTACCTAGGTTCTCTGATCCACAAATCTAGCACTTGAAAAAGCAGTTCAATTGCTGCCATTTGTTTTTTATACTGAAGTTAATTCCTGACCTGTCATGGAAACTTCCCTGCTAATAAATTAAAGTAGTTAAGAAAAACTGACTGGAAAATAATGACATCTGCTATCATATACATCATAGAAGTCCAACATTTTGCTCCTAGAATTCCTTACCTTCTCTAGCGAAAAGGAGAGTGTATTTTATTATCTACTTTCAGACACCAAGGTTGGTTGCTGCTTTATTTCAGCATGAACTTTGTAAAAAAAGGTAACTTTTATTTATTTATTTATTTTTTTGTCCAATTATTGAACATTTTCTTTCCTTCCCACTCCTGCCCCCTTTGAAAAAGAAAAACAAAACTTTTGTAACCAGGAGTGAAAGGTTAAATGTTTAACAGCTAACTCTAAAAAAATACAAAACACTTTTAAGCTGCATTATAACATTTTCTCCATCATTTTATATAATCTAGATAGTAAACAAAATGATAAATCAAGCCCTGATTTGGAGCACTTGCTGATTTTTGAGGCATAAGTGCTTGCACTGAAAATCAAGTTAGGGCTGACTCTAGTACCCTCCTACTTATAACTCATATGAATAATCAAGCAAGACAAATTCTCCCATTGGCCATATCCAAAAATGTATGTTTCATTCTGTAGTCTGAGTCCATCACTCCTCTCTTAGGAGGTAAGTAGCATGCTTCATTCTTGGTTCTCTGGAAACATTGCTGGTTATCAGAGTTCTGAATTCTTTACTTCAGCTGAAGCATACTAGATTTGCTACAGGCTTGTATTTTAACTCTATGTGAATATGTTTGAAGTGTGTTTTTTTTAAACAACATATTGTTGGATTCTCCTTTCTCATGCATTGTGCTATCATCTTCCATTTATGGATGAGTTTATTCCATTCACATTTATGATTTCTTCCTTTCCTTTATTTCCCATTGCTTTCCTCCAACAGGTACTTTTAAGTCCTATTAATGCTGGCATATTACATTTTAAGTTGCCTGTTTCTCACCAAAATGCTTAAAGAGAAAAATATTGTTTATTTTATTTTTAAAATAATTTTTTTACATCACCATAATTTCCCTAGTAGCTTTCCCACTCCCCTTGCTGTAGAACCTTTTCATACAATAAATAGCTGTTTCTAAAGATTAAAACAAAAACAGAGCAAAAAGGTCAGTGTACTGAAAATATATACACTGTACATGCACCTCTCATCTCTACAAAAGGGGGATATTATTTAAATGATAACCTTCAGTATTCTTTTACACTTTTCACAAACTATAAGCAAATTTTTATAGCCCTTTGAGGTTCAGTTAAAATTATGAAAAACTCTTAAGTATCTTTTTTTAAAACATTTTATTTTTTCCAATTTTCAATGTTAACATTTATTTTAAAAAAATTTGAGCTTCAATTCTCTCCCTTGTTCCTTCGCTCTCTCTCCCCTTCCTACTCAAGCAATTTGATATAGATTACATGTATGCAGCTATGCCAAACATATTTCCATATCAGTCATGCTGTGAAAGAGGACACAGACAAAAAAATGACAAAAAAGTAAAAATCAGTATGCTTCAATCTGCTTTCAGACTACATCAGTTCTTATTCTGGAGGCGGATGACATTTTTCATTATAAGTCCTTTGGTATTGTCTTGTTTTTTGGTACGCTAAGAAAAGCTAAGTTATTCATAGTTGATCACCATGTAATGCTGGTTTTGCTTACTTCACTTTGCATCAGTGCATGTAAACTTTTCCAGGTTTTTCTGAAAGTACCTTGCTCATCATTTCTTATAGCACAATAGTATTCCATTACAATCATATACTCCAACTTATTTAGCCATTCCACAATTGATAGGTATCCCCTTAATTTCAAAATCTTTGCCAAGACAAAAAGAGCTGTTAAAAATATTATTGTACGTATAAGTCCTTTGTCTTTTTAAAATTTCTTTGGGATATAGACTTAGCAGTGATATTGCTGGGTCAAAGGCTATGCACAATTTTATAGCCTTTTGGGCATAGTTCTAAATTGCTCTCCAGAATGGTTGGATTAGCTCACAATTCCACCAACAGCACTTTAGTGTCCCAGTTTTCCCACATCACTTCCAATACTTGTCATTTGCCTTTTTTTTGTCATATTAGCTAATCCAATAGACATAAGGTGCTACTTCAGAGTTGTTTTTATTTGCATTTCTCTAATCAATAATGATTTAAAGCATTTTTTATATGACTACAGATAGTTTTGATTTCATCATCTGAAAACTGACTCTTTATATCCTCTAACCATATATCAATTGGGGAATGATTCACATTCATATAAATTTGACCTAGTTCTCTATACGTTTGAGAAATGAGGTCTTTATCAGAGAAATTTGCCATAAATTACACCCTTCCCCTTTTCTGTTTTCCTTTTAATCTTGGCTATGTTGGTTTTATTTGTGCAAAAATTCTTTTAATTTAATGCAATCAAAATTATCCATTTTACATCCTGTAATGCTCTCTACTTTGATCAGAAATTCTTCCCTCATCCATGCATCTGAAAGGTAAACTCTCCCACATTCCCCTAATTAGCTTATGGCATTACCCTTTATGTTTAAATTATGTACTCATTTTGACCTTGTCTTGGTATATGGTGTGGGACGGTCTATACTTAGTTTCCCCAGTAGTTTTTGTCAAATAGTGAGTTCCTGTCCTTAAATCTGGAATTTTTCCACTTATCATACTCTAGATTACTGTGTCATTATCTACTGTGTATTGTGCACCCAATCTCTTCCATTGGTCCACCATTCTATTTCTTAGCCAGCATCAGATTGTTTTGATGAATACCTTTTGTTATATAGTTTGAGATCTGATATGGCTGGGCCATCTTCCTTTGCATTTTTTTCGCCATTAATTTTCTCTCTCTCTCTCTCTTCTTTTTTTTGTAGCTCCTTTTTGTTAGTTTTCATTTTGGGATCTATTTCAAGAGGTAATTTGTGAATTCTTCCAATTTCTATTTTAGCTTTTGATTCTAGGATATCATGGAAGTTTTCATAATAATTTCTTAAAAGATGGTGTCTACACTTTTTTTTTTTTTTGATCATGGTAGTCCAATAATTTTAAAATTATCTCTCCTCAATCTATTTTTCCAGGTAAGTTGTTTTTCCTCTGAGAAATTTCACATCTTCTTCTCTATTCATTCTCTTTATTTTTTAAAATTGTTCATCAATGTCTCATGGAGTCATTAGTTTCCACTTGCCCAATGCCTTTTTTTCCATTTGATCAATCCTATTTTTAAGGAAATATTTTCTTCAGTGAATTTTTGTACATCCTCTTCCATTTCTTTTGGTGCTTCCCTTACCAAACTCTTTCAATTTCTATTTTACTCTCTGGTTCTAGAATATCAAGGAAGTTTTCCTTGATAATTTTTTGAAAGATGATGTCTAGGCTCTTTTTTTTGTTGATGGTTTTCAGGTAGTCCAATAATTTTCATATTATCTCTCCTGGATCTATTTTCCAGGTCAGTTATTTTCCCAGTGAGATATTTCAAATTGTCCTCTATTTTTTCATTCTTTTGGTTCTGTTTTGTAATTTCTTGATTTCTCATAAAGTCATTAACTTCTATTTTTGGACCACCTTTCCCAACTGGCCAATTCTGATTTTTAAGACTTTCTTCTCCTTACTGGCTTTTTGGACCTCTTTTGCTGTTTGGGTTAGACTACTTTTAAGGTGCTATTTTATTCAGTATTTTTTAGTCTCTTTTAGCAAGCTGTTGACTTGTTTTTCATGATTTTCTTGTATCATTCTCATTTCTCTTCCCAATTTTTCCTCTACGTCTTTTACTTGATTTTCAGAATCTTTTTTTTAACTCTTTCATGGCCTGTGACCAATTCACATTTTCTTGGAGGTTTTTGATGTAGGAGCTTTGACTTTGTTTTCTTCTTCTGGTTGTATGTTTTGATCTTTTTTGTCACAAAAGTAAGATTCTATAGTATGAGGTTTTTTAGGTGTGGTGTTTGCTCATCTTCCCAGTCAAGTACTTGACTTTTTTAACTCTTTGTCAAGGTAGGACTCTGCTTCCAGTGGGTGTGGGTGTAGGTGTGAATGCACTGTCCCAGGCTTCAGGGGTTTTGTATAAATCACTTGATCCCTCACCGACTGTGGACCAGAGCTCTGGAAGCAGCTGCTGCTGCCTCTCCAGCCACCACCACCTCCTCTACCTGGGACTGGCACCAGATCCAGCCGGACTACATTTCTCTGTCATCCAGGTCCCACAGAGTTTTCTCACTACCTTCTATGCTGTCTTTGGCACTTGTGAATTAAGAAGTCTGGAAACAGTCACAGCTGCCAGTGATTCAGTCCCCTAAGGCCTGCTCCAGCCCTGTCTGTGCTTACATGGCCCACCCTAGACTGTGCCCTACTCTCAGCTCCATGAGATATACCCTTCCTGTTGACCTTCCAGGTTGTCTTGGGCTTGAGATTTGTTTCACTCTGTCATTTTGTGGGTTCTGTAGCTCTAGAATTTGTTTAGAGTCATTTTTTACAAGTATTTGGAGGTGTTTGAGGGAGAGCTCAAGTAAATTCCTACTTTCACTTCACCATCTTCCCTTTACCAAACTCTTAACTCTTTTAAAAATTATTTTCTTGCATCATTCTCATTTGTTTCCCCAATTTTTCTTTGACCTCTCTTATTGATTTTTGCAACTCTTTTTGAGTGGTTTCTGGAATTCCTTTTGGGCTTGACACCAATTCACGTTTTTTTTTTTGTTTTTTTTTTGAGGTTTCACATTGTAGCTGTTTTGACATTTTTGTCCTCATCTGAGTTTGTGTTTTGTCACCATAGTAATTTTCCTATCACCATAGTAATTTTCTATGGTCAAGTTGGTTTTTTTTTTATTGTTTGCTCATTTTTCCCAGCCTATTTCTTGACTTTGGACTTTATGTTAAAGTTGGGCTCTGTTCCTGGGGTGAGGGGGCACTCCCCTAAACTTCAAGTTTTTATGCTCCTGTTTTTAGAGTTAATTCTGTGGACGTGTAAGTTTTCAGTTCTTCCATGGTGGTACAATCTAAGGAGAGGTATGGTTAGTTACTGTTCTGGACTGTGCTCTTGTCTGGAGTAACCACTAGAATTCTTTTCTACCCTCAACTGTAACCAGGGTTCCTGCTCTCCTGTAGCCACATGCTCTCGTGTGTTAATGCTCTTTTTCTCCCTGTTACTGCAACCCAGGCCTGTGACCTGGATCCACATATGACCAGTGCAACAGAATTCTGCTCTCAGTGTTAGCAAAACATCCCTTGTAATCTCCTTCCGACCAAGGAAGTTCAGTCTCCTTCCTGTTTGTGGGCTGAGACCTCCAGATGTGGCCATGATGGATTCAATTGCCCCCAAGGCCTACATTGCTTTGTAGCAGAATGGGGGAGAGGGCACAGCCTGCTGTTGGCTTCCTGGACTCTGCTGGAGACAGACCTTTCCTGTCAACCTTTCAAGTTGTCTGTTTCTCTGATCTCTAGAGATCATAGGATTGTAGACTGAAAGGTAGAAGGGACCTTAGAGGTCATCTGTCCAACCCTCTTAATTTTTAGATGAGATGAAAAGCTTGACTTCATGTTTCTCTTATGCTAAGGAATAATTCTTGCCTTTTGAGCCTTAAGCTTCTTGAACAAGTCTCCAGCCTCTTTCAAATCCTTTTGTTCCTTGGAAGCTTTTCTTTTTCAGTTTGTAAAATTTTGTCAGGATATTGTAATACAAGGCAGCATGACTTAGTGGACAGAGAACTAGACTTGGAGTCTGAATGACCTGGGTTCAAGTCCTGACTCTGACTTATTCTGGCTGAGTTTCCTCTCATGACCCCAGGTAATTCTCTGACTATAGACTGCAGGATAGTTGAAGACATACATCAACACAGGCATTTCCTCACTTTTACATCTTTAACTTGATGAAGTCATACATCTAGACCTTTCCCTTTCCCCTCTTTTTCTCCCTCCCTACATCAAAAAAAGGATAAATAAGTCCTACATACACTCTGACACAAAAAGTTAGTGTGTATTGTCTGGAACTTGAGTACATGTGTACTTTACTTTATGTAATAAATGTGTGCCTGAAAAGGGCAGTCAGGTGATGCAGTGGATAGCGTGCTGGGCTTGGAGTCAGGAAGACTTATCTTCCTGAGTTCAATTCTGGATTCAGGTACTTCCTAGCTGTGTGACCTTGGGCAAAGCACTTTATCCTGTTTGTACCAGTTTCCTCATCTATGAAATGAGTTGGAGAAGGAAGTGGCAAATCACTCCAGTATCTTTGCCAGGAAAAACCCCATATGGAGTCATGAAGAGTTGGACACAACTGAAAAATAGTTGAACAGCAGCATGCCTGAAAAATGGTATATGTATCCATTTTTTGTAAGTTTATTTAAAGGAATTATGCTGAATTCATTTATGATTGCAATGAGGTAATTTGCAGATACAGATCCAGCTTGGATGATACATTCATTTCAGTTTGAAATTTGGAATTTTTCTTTGTTAGATTCTTTTCTCCCAAGGCACATCTTGAACTTGTGTGCATCTCTTCTAAACAGGGACAGTGTTATATGAATATTGACCAGAATGATATCTCAGGGAAGCTATGGGAGTTCTATCTGTCTACCAAATGAGGAAATGAGACAGAGAGGAAAGGCTGAAATATTAAATATCAACCTTGTAGATATAAATACCAAAAATGTACCAGGCAATAAACATTTTAATGAGTTTTTCACATGAGGAAATTTGCAGGTTGCAGCTACTATGTTGGTAGTAAAGTCAATTAAATAGAACATTTATTTCACCTTTATTTTTCTTGTCTGTAATTGTTATTTTGCCTGGGTAATTGTGTGAGCCAATATTTCTATTAATAGTTCTCTTTTCTCTAGTGCTTTAATATTTAAAAAGTATTTTTCTCAAAAAGTGAGGTAGCTAGTGCAAGAGCAGGTATTATTTTTTCCACATCCCCTTTCCCTGCACCCATTTTATAGGCAGGGGAATTGAAATCAGAGAGATAAATGGGATGAAAGTCAGAAATGGGATGAAAGCAGTAAGTAGGATGGGGTGACCAGGGTTTTCTTTTTCTTTCTTTCTTTTTTTATTTTTTGGCCGGGGTAACATCTGTAAAAGTCTCTGCTCTAATTTATAATCCTCCATCAGTGTAAAAATCAATCAACCGATCAATAAACATTTGTTAAGCTTACTCAGTGCCAGGCATTGTGAGAAATTGTTGAGGTTACAAAGAGAGACAAAAATAGTACAGGCCTTCAAGGAGATTAGTTTGAATAGGGAAGACAGCGTGTACCTATAAATAGGTATTTTTATAGAGGTATATTTGTAAATACCTACACAAGCATATATAGTTATATTTATATACCCATATATAAAATGTATGTACAAAATAAGAAGCACCTAGGTGGCTCTGTAGATAGAATACTGAGCCAGGAGTCAGGAAGATCTGAGTTAAGATTTGACCTCAGGGAGTTACTAGTTGTGTGACCCCAGGCAAGTCACATAACTTTTGTTGATTTTAATGCATCGGAGAAGGAAATGACAAACCACTTTGGTGTCTTTGCCAAGAAAACTTCATGGACAGTATTGGTATATGTTAGTCCAAGGTGTCATGAAGAATTGGACATGACTAAACCACAACAAAATCGATCTGAGCTAACTTTGGAGAGGAAGATGCTAGCCGTTGGGATTGGGAAGGGCCTCATCAGAAGACAGTGCTTAAGCTAAGTCTTGAAGGAAGACAGGAATCTTAAGAAGTCAACATGAAGAAGGAAAGAATTGTAGGTGTGGGGATAGATAATGCAGTGTCGTAGAGATGGGAATGGAATATTGTGTGTGAAGACTGGCAAGAAGGATAGTATGGCTAGAGTGTAGAGTTTGTGGAAGGAAGTCGTGTAAGAAGTATGGAGACAGAGGACATGGACAGCTTGTGAAGAGGAGTTTTTATTTGATCCTAGAAGTAAAAGAGAGATATTAGAGTTTGCTGAGTAGAGGAGTGACATGGTCAGACCTACTCTTTAGAAAATCACGTTGGCAGACATGTGGAGGATAAATTGGAGCTCCACATCTAATTAGAGAGAAGAGTTATTTAAAATAGGAATTTGCCAGATGGTGTGAATTTCTTCCCCTGCCCAGCTCTGATCTCCTTCCTTGTGTCTTGAGATTTCTGCCTTCCTTTCAAGGCATGATTTTCTTCTCCGTCAACCCCCTACAGCTATGTACCTTTTTTTGTGTTGCTTGATCTGGGTATAGTTTGTAATATTTGTCCCAGGCACAAAAATTCCTACTTATGGCTCCGTCTGGGACTCAGACTTCAAGTCTTCTCATTGTGAGACAAGTTTTCTTCTGTTATCCTGCTTCCAGACACACCTGGGCATTTGCATACAATTTGACTTAGCAGAAGTTACGAGAAAATGGAAAACTCTCATTGATATTTTTGGATAAAGGCAAAATGAAAATAATTTTTCATTCAGAAGATAATTTTTCCCTTCATTATTGCAATAGAAAAATCATAGTGTCTATTTATCATATAGCATATGTACTATTAATTCTTCTGACATTCTTTAGTAATCAGGCTTATATTTCATTAATCTGGTCCTGAAAAATGTTGTAATTTCCATTATATCAATATTTTAAGGAGTATTTTTTTGTCTGACTTATCTAGGCTTAATTTATTAGATAATTTGCATGCATATATACAGATTTGATAACACATTCACATGTATTTTAAACTTTTTCCTTATCTGTAGAATCCAAAATGATGGCATTTTTGTAAACCACCATTTTTCATATCTGTGTGTATATATAAAATATATTTGATTATATATGGCTATAAACATACATCAAAACCATAACTGGATCTGTATTTGACTCCTTTCTAGTTTAGTAGAAACTTATATACACATGTATTATATATAACATAAATAAAATATAACACATCACAATACAAATATTATACAATATTTGTATATAACAAATAATGTAATTATATAATATGTAATATATAATACATGCACTTATGCATACATGCACACACACAGAGCCACTGGGGCCTGGAAGTGACCCTGAGTTCTCAAATACTATGCTAGCAAAGACTAAGACCTGGAAGGTTTTACTAAATTAGAAGGAAGTCATATGTAGACCTTTATATGCTTTTTTCATTTCTTTGTTATTTATAGACTAGTCTAGCTGAATTTGAAGAGCCCTATCTCTGGGTTGGTCATTTACAAAACTGCAGAGGGTTGTGATCGACATCAGGGGAGGGATTATCCGTACTGACAAAATTCCAGATATTTGAAAGAATGAATGAAAAAACATTTAAGTACTTATTATGTACCAAATACTGTGTTAAGCACTGGGAATAGATGTTCAAAACCTGATATTCTTGCTTTCAATAAATTTACATTCTTATATGGAAAGATAGTGAGGTCATTTTGATCTGCTATGTCACAAGGAAGGTGAATGGAACCACAGGGAAGTTGATTGATGAGCCAGTTAACAATAGCGGTATTGATTTGACAAGGATTTCTGGTATAAAAAGTAGTAAGTGATGTGTATTGTGAGGGGAGGAGGGCAGGGGATTGAGGGGGAGAGTATAGGTAGGGTAGCAGAACCAAATGGCAAGAAGATGAGTGGGCTACTGAGTTTGGGCTCAAGTACTACTCAGGATAATCTGGGCCCCAGGCCAAGTGTTCAAAGCTAAATGTATTAAATTACTAGTGGCATGGTCCCAGGAGATCAGTCTTAGAAGTGTGTATTAGCATAATGGATGTCAAAAAGAAAGCTGAAGTGGATGTTTTGAATTATATTCACACACACACACACACACACACATGCGCGCACACACACACGCGCGCACACACACACATATACACACGCACAGAAACACACAGAAATACACAAATGTGTATATATATATATATATGTATATATGGATCTATATCTATATCATATATTTTTCCTAAGCCTGAGCTTGCTCATGAGAAAAATGTGTCTTAAGTAAACATGGTAAAATGTTTATTTTCTTTCTCTCTGTATGTTTGTGTCTTTGTCCAACAACAGACTGTGACACTGGAACAAACTATTAAAAATACCCAAGAGAGTTACGATGATGAGATTCAACTTTACAACGAGCAAATTGAAACTCTGAGGAAAGACATTGACGATGCAGAGAGAATGCTAGAAAAGTATACTAGTGACTGCCGCCAGTTGGCAATATACCAGCAATCCCTGGAAAATGAATTGGAGCGATACAAGCGCATCATTGAGAATGAGGATAACAGGTACAGTGGTCCCAGGACACAGAAAGGGAGCTTTTCATTTTTCATGATCCTGAGAGCTTATTATTTTGGGACAACTTTGACTCTCACAAGGGGCATCATACAGTCAAATCTCTGAAGAGACTAAGAGATTACCCTTTTGACTTTGTGCTTTGAAATATGTGTTTTTTAAAGTCATGAAGATAGCCAGTTTGGAGGATTCTCCCAGGAATCAGGAGTCTTTCTGTAGGCTCAGAGTCCTTTATGTATGAATTGGGGAACTTATTTTTATTCTTTTCTTTTTTAAATAACATTTTTTTAATCATCAAAATTTTTCCCAGTATCCCTCTCCCTTTCAGAGAGAGCCATCCCTTATAAGAAATAATATTTCTAAATAAAAAAGGAGAAAAGAAGCCGGCAAAAACTGATAAAAAAATAGAAAAAGTTTGAAAATATGTGCTATGTACTACACCAGTGGACTCCCCACCTCTGTAAAAGTGTGGTCTGAGTTGTCTTCTCGTATTTCTTCTTTGGAGTCATACTTGTTCTAATTTTGCAACATCCACTTTTGATCGTTTTGTGGTGGTTCTTTCCATTTATGCTGTTGTAGCCATTGTTTATACTGTTTCCTTGGATTTGCTAATTTCACTCTGTATTAGTTCATATAAATCTTTCCATGTTTCTCTGTCTTTATCATGTCATCTCTTATAACACAGTAATATTCCATTACATGAATTTGTCAGAATTTTAGACATTCCTGCACCTCCCCCTCCCTGCCCCGTCGCCCCAAATGATAGATAACCATTTGGTTTGTAGTTCTTTAGCATCTTGAAAAAATGTTGCCAATATTTTGATGAATGTGAAGACTTTCTTCTTATCAATGGCCTCTTTGGGATATAAGTCTAGTAGTAGAATCTCTGGGTCAAACGTATTGTTATATTAATCACCTTATTTGTAAAATTTCAAACTGCTTTTCAAAATGATTGTATTGATTTGGGTGCTTGTCTTTTGACATATTCTTGTCCAAATATGACTCTAAATTTCAACTCATTTAACACTAAGCCCAATCTACAGTTAAATAGTCTGTCAGTATTGATTATTGAAAAGCATTTATTCTTGGTTCCAGATCCTGCTCTCAGTAGACTGAATCTTATTCAAGAACATACACACAATTTGAGACACAACTGTCAAATGAGGATTTAAGAACAGGAACTTTCAGGGAAATTTCTGGTGCAGTACAAAACTATAAATGCACCAAAAACGATTTCTATAAACACAGAACATATATTTTTTCCTTTTTTCAGAGGAGGAGGTGAGACAGTTGGAATTAGGTGACTTGCCCAAGGTCACATAGCTAGTGTCATGTACTTGAGGCTGCATTAGATCTCAGGTCCTCCTGATTCCTGGGCCTGTGCTCTATTCATTATGCCGCCAACCTGCCCCTGGAGAATATAATTTTACACAATAATTTTGCTTTTTTGGGGGTCAAGGGGAGAGGTCATCATGGTTAAGTGACTTGCCTAGGGTCACACAACTACTAAGTGCCTGGGGGTACAACTTTAAAGAAACATACACACAAGTTTTCCTGGATGGAGTTACTGTAGATAAGAAATAATTGGTATCTCTCTTGGGATCTTCCTTTGCTTATTTGTAATGAGGTTATGTTTGTGTGTGTATGAGAGAGAGGGAGAGAAGGGAGAAAGAGAGAGGAGAGAAAGAGAGAGAGAAAGAGAGAGAGAGAGAGAGAGAGAGAGAGAGAGAGAGAGAGAGAGAGAGAGAGAGAGAGAGAGAGAGAGAGAGAATATATGTGTGTGTGTCTTATGGCTGGACTGTTTCTGTGCCTCCTAGAAATACATCCTCTGATCTGGTCCCCAATAAAATAAAATAAAGCAAGAAATCTTGCAAATATCTTACCTCTATCCTACTACTGCTGATCTAGCTGGACAATATTTTATCACCTTTCCCCTGGCTCTTTTTGTCTTTGAAAGTTGGATGGAACTGGATCTTTTGCATGCTAAATTTTGTACCAGATATGAGGGTCATTAAGGTGGAGGAGGGGGCCGTTACTTTTAAAGGGAGACTTCAGCTTTGAATAAAGAAGGTCCAATTCTATTAACAACAGAAAATCATCTCCTTAGTCTAGTCACATAGTCTTGTGGGGGACCTTTGTCCAAAACTATTGTTCTGAATGGATCTCAATCTGTTATTAAATGTCCTAAAGACTGAGAGGTCACAAATTGTTAATCAACAGTTATGATATTAGTAACCTCTTATTGGGAAGTTTTATTGCTCATTAGGTACAGCTGATAAGTCAAAGCCAGAAGGTTTATGATGAGAAATTCAGGTTGACCTATATTATGGATTGATTTACGCTCTTAGCAGTAATAATGACAACTTTTCCTCCTGGCTCCTGAAACTTTGACAGCTATTTCAAATATTCCTATTTCATGGGAGCCTCTGTGGGTTGTTTTATTTTTCCAGTTTTTTTCATCAGATCTTTCTTGGTCAAGGGAGAATCAAGATCTGGGTTCCCATAAAATCTCTTTCCCTTCAACAAAGCTGGAATTCTCTCCTGGTGTCCTGTATTCCTGGGATGGAAAAAGCTAAAAGGGTATGGAGGAAGATCCGATCTACAGCTCCTTCTATAAACCCTAGTCCCAATTTCAGTCACTGAGCGACTGGTACTCCCAGCACCCTACTTCCAGTTAACCCTCTTGCTTCCAAAGATGAAAAGTCTTTGTGGACTTCTTCATCAAGACAACAACAAAACACTAGCGTTTATAATAGTACTTTAAGGTTTGTAAAACACTTTACAAATACCTCATTTGAACAACCCTGGGAGGTAGGTGCTATTATCATCCCCATTTTACAAATGAGGAAACTGAGGCAGGCAGAGGTTAGGTGACTTACCTAGGAGGTCACACAGCTAGTAAGTGTCTGAGATAGGATTTCAACTCAGGTATTCCTGACCTCAGTTCCAGGGCTGTCTATCTGCTTTGCCACCTAGCTGCCTGACACAGTTTACTTCTGTACTTCAAAAGAAATGTAATTTTATCAGTATAGTTACTCTCAGCACTGACGCAGAGTCATGTAACCCCCTCCATACCTTTGTGGACTATCTCCTTAATTTGCTCTGCTCTTTCTCCAAAAACCATTAGCCACTGGGCAACCTTTTGGTGGCAGGCCTCTACAAATTTAGCTAGTCCAGTCCTCAAATGATAGAGAGCTGGTTTGTGCCTGGGGCTCTGCACAAAACCTTCCTACCTTCAGTTTTGATCCCTGGGCAAAGCCTTTGAGAATCCTGACTCCTCCACACAAAATGGTAAGGCCTAGGACTGAGACATTAGCTGTGACATTCTATATTAAGACATTATTCTTCATCTTGAAATAGATAATTTTTCTTGGTGTCATGATGCAGTGAAGGAAGGAAAAAAAATGCTATCAAAAAACCCAATACGAAGCAGGTTTTTTTCTTTAGCCTGATATTTATGACTGTGGCATTGGGTTACTGCATATTTAAGAGTCCAAAGCATGCTTACATTTTCTTTCCCTTTGGTTGCTGTAACATTTTTTCTGGTAATTGTGACTAGTGAGCTTATGTTGTGGAAGAAGCTGTGCACTTAATCCTGAAAGCAATAGGACTTGAAAGAATGTTAAGATGTCACAAAGTTTTGGGAAAGTATTATAAAGAAAGATAGCTAGTTTCTCTTTGCCTTAAAAAAGATCCTTATTTTATAACTTGTTAATATTCAGAAAGTGTAATACATAGTGGAGAGACTTAAACATTGGTTATTTGGTATAAAAAGAATGTGTATTTGTAATAGAAAGTTGATCAGGAGAGCTTCTAATGATTTTGTCTGCCTTGCTAGCTATGCTCCTTGATAAAATTATAGGGGATAGATCTTTTTCAGTTCAGTGGAACTACCTTTTGTTGATGGGTGACTGCGAGTAGGGGCTGGATGGGGCAGGGCTTTATCTTTTCCATAGTCTAAGAAGATCCATCTTTATATCTTCGGGGACTCTTTTTCGGTGCATTTTCTCCCTTACATTCCCAGCAGGGGTAGAAGAGATTTGTACTTGTGGCAGGTGTGGTTTATAGTAGAAGCATATGGCAGTGGGGGACCATGTGCTTAGCCTGAGACGGGACCTCAACTCCATGACTGCCTTTTTCTGCTTTTCTATTTCCTGTTTCTAAGAATTTCCTCAACTCTTCACTCTGTCATCTCCAATATTCAATCCCTCATCAAGGCCTGCTGCTTCTACCCTCATGGCCTCTTTCACATATGCCCTCTTCTCTCCTTTGATATTGTAACCATACTGGTCCAGGCCCTCATCTCCTTATGTCTGGATTAGTACTATAGCCTGCTGTTTGGTTGCCCTGCCTTGAATGTCCCCGCACTCCAGTCCAGTACAAAATTCTCGCACATGTGAAGGCATGTAATTTAGATTTTGATGAAAAGCAGCTGTTCTGTTTCTAAAGAGGACATTGTGACAGGACGATTTGAGTTAGATATCAGAAACAACTTCTTGGCCTTCAGATTAGTGATACCAAAATATATAACCTAAGGGAGCAGTGGGTCATTGATAACTGTCTTTATGGGGCCATCTGAATGGAGTCTTATCAGGAGTCAAGCAGACCAACTAGATGACTTCAAATTTTCTTCTGATGTTTGGATGATTTTGAACTGGAAACAATTTGAAGTTTAATAAGAAATAGATGACACTGTATGTTTATTTGCAGATTTTCTCCCCCATTGGATTGGAAGCTCCTTGAGGCCAAAGACTATCTTTTGCTTCTTTTTGTATTTTCACTGCTTAGCACAGTGCTTGGAACACTGTAGGTGCTTAATAAATGTTTACTGATTGACTGATAGAGTAAACATTTATTAAGCACGGGTTCTCTATATCAATACTGTCTTCCATGTATTATGAGAGGCAGCCTTGTGTATAGATGGATTATAATCTTGGTAAAACAAATGTGTATATATTATTAAATCAAATATCTATTTGAAATTACCAGTGACATAATCAATTTGTTATAGAGACCATATCTTTAGTTTGCTTAAAATGTCAATCTTGCTGCCTGGTTTTTTTAAAAGTATTATTATTAATTGAAGAAATAGCTGTGGAAATAAAATTCTTCTGTTTGTCTTTGTTAGGCTGAATTCTGCTATAGTGGGAACACCGATCACACTTTTTACTCAGAGCTACCAAGCTTCTTATAACCAGCCTTCCAGTAGAAAAGGTAATACTCTGCTACTTTCCTCTATCAAAAATGAAACCTTTCATCTTTTGGGATGTGAAGAGAAAGCTTGTTTCAGACTTTTATCTGCATGTCCTTTCATTCCTTCTAAAAAATGTTATCATTAAGGGAGCATGTCAGATATGAGTGTGTTGCTTTCTTCCCTCACATCCAGTACGCAGTGGGTGCTAAATAAATGACTGTAATCTAGACTAAGAGAGGCCCAGATGTCATTCTGAATGAGAGGTAGATTACACCGAAAACCATTTAATTCAAGATGCTACGGGAAATATGTGGTTGCAGTGTATTACCTTACTTCAAAATGAAGTAGAAATAGCTTTTGCTCTCAAACCTGGCCTGTCTCACAAAAGACAATTTTGTTTTATTGGTATGATTTAATGGAGCTTACTTTCAGGTCAAAATGACATTATTTTACTTCTTGGTGATGCTTCTCAGTAAGGAATCTGCTTCGAATGGCAGTAATGAAGATGTTTTTAACGTGAAATAATTGGACATTTTACTTAAAACATTACAGACATAAACCCAAACAGTTCTGTGCAGAGTACGGATGTGCAATCAGAAATCAAACCACTTAGGGTTTGAATGAATAGAGGATTTTAGAAGGAAAGAGAAAATGGTTATGCTGATAATATCTGACGGTAGGGCTTCTCTTACAGTATTTTTCAGGGAAGGTTGTGGTAAGTTCTGAAGTGTTTGAGGATATGGTGTCTCTAGAAGTCATATGACTTTTTGGAATTAGATGGCAGCAACCTCACTGGTTACTATAACTTCTTTCCTCTCTAATATAATCTTCTTGCCCCCCTTCCCCACCTTTTTAAGGCATGCCAAAAAAAAAAAAAAGGAATGTTGGCAAAAGACTTTTAATTAGATTATATGTAGCAAGCTAATAACAAAGAGACTAACTTTGAGTAGAAGCATAAAGGAGAAGACACAGTCACTCTGGAAACTGAGTTTGATCCCATATAAACCATAATCCTCTCTGTCATTAGTCAGTCTTACAGATCTGTCTTGTACGTGGGTGAATGTTACCAGGTGTACCAGGTGATCAAGCTTCAATTTCCGAATGGAAGAGAAGTTATAGCTGCAAAGCAGTATAAAATCCCTAGATGCAATTCAGTGAAATATTATGGTTGATATCTTGGACTTTTCAGTTTTGCTTGCACAGATGGATCGTGACATTGCCAATAACACCATTTTTGAGACTAAAGACAATCCATGACATTTTCTGAATGGTGCCTTTGTACCTCCAAAAAGTAAATAGGTAGTTTGCTCCCAGGGAAATTTCCCATTGACTTAAAGTATAATTCTAATTAAAAAAAAAAAAAAACTATTCTATGGAAAATGCATAGTGAGGGTATTTATTTTACTAATATCTAAAATAAATTCATACATTGATGTAATGTGATATGCACAAATCAATAATGTCTGAAGCTTTATAACAAAATTGATAAATTTTCTAATCAGAAAAATATACTATATTTTAAAATATATACTAATGGCATGTCACCTTACTGTCCCTTCCAATATTATAATTTCATGGCATTGTGAACTGTGGAAAGAATATAGGACATGAAGTCAGAGTAACTGGGTTCATACCCTAATTCTGCTAATTACTAATAGTGAGATTTGAGATTAAATCATTTCACTTCCTTAGATCTCTGTTTCTTCATCTGTAAAATGAAGGGTTGGAACTAGATCAGGGAATCTGAACCTTTTTTGTGTCATGGATCCCAATGGCTGTCTGGTGAAACCTATGGACTACTTCTCAGAATGTTTTTAAATGCATAAAATAGAATACATAGGATTGCAAAGGAAACCAGTTATACTAAAATCTAGTTATCAAAATATTTGAAAAAGTTCATGGATCCCAAGTGAAGAACTCAAGTAGATATCTCTAAGGTGCCCCTTCATGCTAGATCCTAGGAAAATATAAGCTATTTACTTCCTTAGTTTTTGTCCCCCAAATATTTGTTTTAGATTATTTTAAAATGGAAAATATTTATACTTTGTTTCATATGGTGACATTCAAACCAGTGATTTTTTTTTTTTTTTAAGATATCACCCGGGCTATACAGGATATAACAACAGTAAAACCAAGACAAAAAGGTCTACCAAAGAAAGTTTCAAGAAAAAAGGAGATTACAGCTAAAGACAAATCAGATGACACTTTAGAAGACCAACCGGTCAAAAAATCTGGGGAAGGCAAAGACCCAGTACAGCTTCAAGATGAGCGCCAATCAAAGCTGGAAATGAGGCATGAAGAACTGGGGACCCTAAAACAAGAAGTTGACCCAGAGGATGTGCCAGATGGTGCGCAGATAAGCAAAGCCTTTGGGAAAATGTGTGATTTTATTAAAGGGAAAGTAAGAAGTGGTAAAAGACCTGAGCCTCCATCTGATCTTTATACCAAAGGGCGTCATGTACTTGTTACAGGGGATGCCAGCTATGTCGACCCTGACTTTTGTTCCTCATCCATCCCAGCCAAAGGTGGGATTGTGGTTTCTATTGACCAGGTATGTGAAGGTGATGATGTGGAGCCAGTACCTGAGCCTGAACCCCCGTGCCCGAATGGAGAAGATGAGCCAGAAGAACATGATGATGAAGGAAAACATCAAGAACATTCTGGAGATGAAAAGAATGAAA
This sequence comes from Bettongia penicillata ogilbyi, assembly GCA_023548195.1. Lineage (NCBI taxonomy): Eukaryota > Metazoa > Chordata > Mammalia > Diprotodontia > Potoroidae > Bettongia > Bettongia penicillata. The sequence continues at coordinate 4,496,055 of JAJHZJ010000442.1, forward strand.
GCGAAAGCAGAGATCCAAAACAGAGGGAGGTGGGAGAAAAAACTGACGACATTCCGAAAGATAAGGGGGCTGTGAAGCCCTGTCCAGTAGTCATACATGGTCCAAATGGACAAACTGAGGGCCATTCACAGAAGATCAGGAAAGATAAAGCTTCTGAGGCGGCAGAGAAAGGCTCCCATGCATCCATGACCTATGAGAAGGTAGAGGTGGTAGAATCCATTGAGAAATTCTCAACTGACCGAATTCAGACTTATGAAGAAACAGCAGTGATTGTAGAAACAATGATAGAAAAGACAAACAGGAAGAAACCAGGAGATAAAAGCTCATAAATGGCCCAAACTTTCAGTAGAAAATATGTTCAAAAAGTCTTTGAGTGAGATAATTTATTTTAGAGTGAATGATGAAATAATGAGTTTTGTATTTTGTGCAAGATGACAGTTGATCCATCTGTAGTCTCTAAAGGAGCTTTAATCTTAAAATTAAAAAGTTCTCTTTCTTTGAGTAATTGCTTTAGCAATCTATAGTGGCCTTGGTAAATATAAATTTTCCATACTTACAGGAAATGGAACATAAATATTTTTACATCTACACAATAAAGTTCCTGTCAAATAATATTTATACTTACTGAGAAATCCCCTTTTCTAGCATGATTGTTTCAGGTACTGTATTTCAAGAATTATCATGTCTAGTTTCCAGATTGAAAAAAAATTTAGTTTTCATCATTTGGCTCTTTTTGCATTCAATAAAAGCATTATAACTTCCAGAATGTATTTGTGGTAGATGTGTTTTCACCTGAACACGAAGCTGAGACTTACAAGCCTTTCAGTGATAGTTATATGAATCAAGTACATTGTTGGGAGGCTTCTGAGACACTGGGCAAAGTGCTTCACCATATTTTCATAACATATTTGGAAATTACTCACTTATAAATTACAAACTTAGGTAATAATAACTCAAACATTCTCAGTGCACTGTGTGCAACTTGTCCTTACTTATTTATAGTAGAATGAACATAAACTGGGGTGAGCAAGGCTGCACAGTGGCTAGAGTGCTGGGCCTGCAGTCAGGAGGACTCATTTTCTTGAGTTCAAATCCAACCTCAAATATTTACTAGCAGTGTGACCCCGGGCAAGTCACTTAGCCCTGTTTATCTCAATTTCCTCATCTGCCAAATGAACTGGAGAAGAGTGAACCATTGCAGAATCTTTGCCAAGAAAACCCCAAATGGGGTCACAAAGTCAGAAATGACCTTACAATATAAGCTCCCTGAGGTCTTGGGACTGTTTTTTTTTTTCTCAGCATCTAGCTCAGTGCCATGCATGTAGCAGGTGCTTGATGAATGCTTGAATTGAATTTGAATTAAATAAAAATGTACAGAATAAAATAGGACTTTATGAAAAACTAAGGGAGATTTCTTGGATTGACCAGTGATCTTGGAAAGTAATTTAACATATTGGGGCCTCAGTTTTCTTAGAATGAGGGGTTTGGTCTCTGAGGTCCCTTGTAACTCTAAATAAATGAACCTATTATTTCTCATCTTTCTACTGTTGCTTCTAAGGCTCCATTTTTATATTTATAGTACAAAAGCAAATCTTCACTATTAACATTTGCAAGCCTACCTTCAAAAATTCCATAAAGTATAATAATACTGAGTAAATGTTCTTAAATGTATTATTACTTTAGCTAAAAATAATTAGCAGCTGACAAGACAATTGCATTTTAGCTAAAAGAGTTGACAGGGTCATATGTTATCGTCTACTGTTTCACTATCATATACAACAGAAAGAATGCTAAATGCAATTAATTTTCTCTGTGGGGCTTTAAAAAACCTTATTCTAAATTCATTTGGGTTTTTGATTTCAGGAAATATTTTTAAAAAATTCTTTTGAAGAGAGGAGTAATTAATGTACTCATTTGCACAGTAGTAAAATATTTGTAATTTAATAGCCTATGTCAGAGTGATGGAAAATGTTTCGGGGAGCCCAAATAGAAGCCCAAAACCTAAGGATCCAGGAAATAATTAGAAGGCACAGAGTCACTTTGCTACAGCTGAAGTACTGGGGGGAAAGTAATCCATTCTTTTTCATTAAAAGAATTTTCAGTGCCAATAATGCTGTGGAGACTGATATTCTTATGGAAAATAACGGAATTTGTTTTTGGAAAAATAAGACTATTTTTATATGGAATTAAGTATGCTTTATTTTGGTGTTCTAGGTCTGCCTGAGGGTGAAATACATCTACACTGTGTTTCACATTAACAAATAACCTTCCTTATTGGATAGTTTCTTTAACAACTTTTATAGGATCACATTAAGAAACTTTTTCTTTTTCTTTTATTTCATGGTTGTTAGGAGACCAGAATTCTTGTCCGATATTTGATATTTCTTATCTGTCTTTTTTCCACCCTTAATAAAATCTTCTCAACAAAAGAAAAATGGGTTAGATTAGTAATTCTTAAACTTTTTGGTATATCAGGACCCCTTGACATTCAAAAATTATTGAAGACAACCCAAGGAGTTTTTGTTTCTGTGGTTTATAGCAATATTTATCCTATTAGAAATGAAACCATCTTAGTATTATTATAAAAATAGTTTTGACCTCATGGAACCCCCTGAAAGGATCTACAACATTGCTGTCAGAATTAAATAGGAAGAGGGCCACCAAATAGTACATAAGGATCATATTGACTTAGGAATTCCCCCCCCCCACCATATATTAACATTATCCATATTCTATTGCATTTTTGTTTTGTTAAATTTTTCCCAATTGCATTTTAATCTGATTCTGGCCTCACTCAGGAATTTTGCTGCATGCAGTAGCATGTTTGATACTTTTGGTTTAGGATAGGGATGGGGAACTTGTGACCTCAAGGCCACATGTGGAGCTCTCGGTCCTGACTGAAGCCAGACTTCATGTGTAGTTTGGATTCAGTCAAAGGGCTACACTTGACGACCACATGTGGCCTTGAGGCTGCAGGTTCCCCGCCCCTGATCTAGGCGATTCCCAGGGGTTCTTAGACCATAGATTGAGAAGATTTATTGTAAGCTCCTAAAAGCATAAGTGGAATTTGAGCTGAATCTTGAATGAAACCAGACTCAGTTCTCCTCCAATCATTTTCTTGCCAATGTGCTGGAAAGGGGGTAGGGCCTCAGGGGAAGCCTGAGGAATAAATGTTTCCACTACCTTTATCTTTTCTTCCTTCTCCATCCCTCAGGCTGAGGATTCAGGGGAATGCTGGTCAAAATTTGTAGTGGCTCTCCACCCTCCACTCCCATTCCCTTCCAGCCCTGTGTTAACATTTTGACTTGTAGCTGGTTCTCAGAAGACTATCTATACCAAAATATGCAGTGGGAAAACCTATTTATGGATGGTTTTGTTGAGAAATGTTAACTGTCAGTCAACGAGTGTTTATTATGTGCCTACAACATACCAGAATGGGCTAATTCAGTTACTACAAATGCAAAGGCCTCCTCCCTGATGTCCATGGCAGCTAGCATTAGGACTGGTGGATGCACCGTCTCATTCAGCTCTTAAATATTACAAGAAACCTGTGAGTGGCCTTGTTTATCATGACCCAGGCATTGGTTATTCCTGACAGTATACTCCAGGGAAAGTAGAATTCTGGGAGGCTTTGTGGTGGTGGTAGTGGAGGTCAGGGAATGATGCCATTACAGGTAGGAAAAAAAACCCTTTTAAGCCAGAAACATCCAATAGAACTCTTAAAAACAAAACAATCATCCTTTCTACCCTGGCTTCATTTCTTCCCATAAGTCTGATCTGACTGCAATGAAAATGAAAAGGCTGAGCACTGGGACACCCTGTTAACACGTATCCCATGGACTGCATTGCTTGAAACTCAGAGATTTCTATCATATGAAACTCTCAGCATCCAAGCACTTTTTCTGGATGGACAGTGTTTGTTAATTCAGACATTATGAACCCCAAATTTGTAATAATTTGCAAAAGGATTGGGTGAGGTTGACCTTTTTCAGCATTGTAATTACTTGAAAAGGGATGAAGTATACCTTCTCATTTTCTGAAAGAAGGGTTTGTTGAACCAATTACTAGTTTGTTGCTGGTATAGTTTCTAGCCATGGGTGGTTGGGGAGGATGTCCAGACTTTCTAGAAGCACTAATTTCATGGAGATTGAGAGTTTTACTGCTATCATTAAAATGAGCTACTTACGCAGATCCTCTAAAGACTCTTCTTGGGCAACCTTTTATTGCCTTTCTTTAGCCACTCTACATAACCAAGAAGAATAAGACAGCACTTTATAGGAAAATTTTCTACAGTTGAGACTGTCCCTTAATTCAGACTGATTTTAATGCAAATTTGTTCAAATAGTGAGGTTTTACTGTGGTGTTTAATCAGGGAATATTTTTTTTTCCAAGTGTCCCATTTATGGCCAATGTCTAGTATAACCAGGATGAAATTACTTCTGTTATGGGCTAGAAATATTGCTTGTGGATTGATAGGAAATAGTTTTGCTGAATATATAGCACATCCCACATAATTTCTGGTAGGTAATTTTTTATTGAGCCTCCTTATTTACAACATAATTTCTTCATTTTACTTATAAAACATCATCACAAGGATTGATTTTTAAACAAAGTCAACCTATCTTAAATGATCATTTGCTTACTTTCATTTTTATTTTTTATAAATGATTATAAATTAACTTTATCTTGCAGCTGGGCTATCATAAAAACTTACACTAATTGGATGCCTTTCATTGTTAATACTGGTGTGAAAAATGGAGTAGAGAACCAAGGATTTATATATATTTATATAATGCTCTCTATATACGTAATATATATAATTTATATATTGTTTTCTCATATCAAAACTTACCATTTCTGTTAAGAAGCTAATTGTGTTCATTGTTAATGCCACAGTTGTGAAAATATGAACAGCCATTTTATAATTTTGCTGCTATAGAACATTTAATGTTTATACAGAGATTTGCAAAATTACAGGATGCAATGGGGATCAATGTATGCTTTCATCTAAACTCTGACCCAATCATGATCTTTTTGAAAATTTCTTTCATGGATGAGTATGAGCTCTGTTTTATTAGTAAATACACATACACACATGTTAGTTCTATGTGTATATACATATATACAAGTGTATTTATGTATATACGTATATATCTTACATATGTATATTTCTGTGTGCATTTAGACAGACATGCACACATATTATCCTTTGGTTTATTTTTCAGACCATCACGATGAAATGTATTTGACTGTTAGCATTTGCTATTTTAACTTTAACTGTTTTTTTTTTAAAAAAACATATGAAACAGGTGGTAAACAAAAAAACCCCTCAGACTCATATCCAGTAAAGGCCCCCAAGCACACTAAACATAAAGGTAGATGGTGTGAAATTAAAATGGATTGTTTTTGACTCATGCTGACTTGGGAACAAAAGGAAAAATGGCAATGGATTGTAACTGAATCACTCTTGACTTGGACTTTCCAAACCCTTCCTTTCTAAGTCAGCACCTTTCAAGGTGATCAAATGTGTAGGTCTCATTTTCTTGGGACACATGGACTCTAGAATCCAAGACTCAGCAAGACCTTACTATACCTTTAATCATATACTTTCCCATTTCTACACTTTTGCTCATGTCCTTTCCTCTCCCCATCATCTTCCCTTCCATTTCTACCTGTTGAGAACTTAAAGGCTATTCTTCAAGTCTGCCTCCAGATGCTACACTCCTTCCAAACGCTTTCTCTGATTTGCCCAGGTGGGTTGGTGTTCCTCAGATGATCTGCACCTGTGATCACATCCTGGCTTGTTACTTGCATCATCACTTCATAATACCTATGAGACTAGATCATATTTGATCACCCAGAAAGGTGGATGACTCTATGAGCATCAGGTGGTGGTTCTTATACGTGTCTATATATAACTCTTGAAGTACTTAGAACAATGCTTTGCACAAAATTGGCCCTCAATTGGCTAAATCAAATTGAACTGAAGACCCAATGGGGGAAGAGAGAGAAGTGTCCAAGAGAAAAGGAAACATTAATATCAACCACTTCGGAGTGAATAGAGAAATTGATGGGAACAAAAGCTTTGCAAAGAAAACTGATGGAAAGAAACTTGGAAGAAATGACTATTTGAGAATAAAAGGATGATGATTTTCTGAAGTGGATGGTATGAATCTTATAACCTTTGCATTTTATTTTAGGTATGTTGCTTCAGGCCAATGAATATGGGTCTACTTAATTATTATCTGGTTACCAAGATGATATTTAGGTGCTTGCATATACATTTATTTGAATCCATGATGATCTTTTCTTCAAAGCTCTGAGTCTTCTTTTCAGCCCTTCTGAGGGGTTTGGAAAAGAGGACCAGTGCAGAGATAATGGTACAGGCCAGCATCTCCAAACAAGCCACATTGCATCCACAGTTCACATGTGTTTCAACAAGGAGTTTTAGACACACCAAAGAGATCCCACTAAACATTCTTCCCTTTTCAGTCTTTTGGAAATAAGAAAACCAAAACATGTTATTGCAATACTAACAAATGCTTTTTCCCCTTCCTCTCCCACCCTGCCCTCCCCACCTTAAAGTGACTCAATATTTATTATTTTTTTTTAAAAAAGAGGCTTTTGCAGCATCTTCTAAAATTGGATGTTAACTGCAATCTTGCCTGCCTCCTTTACCAACTGTAAATTATTGATAGCCACTGTATTAACCCCAGAAAACAGGGGTAGATGAACATCATACAAAATGGATATAATTTGTGCCGCTCTAGCAAGCTTCAGTAGTCGCTATAACTAAGAGTGATAGCTGGTGATATAACAGCCCAAAAGCTGTTTCCAATTCACCATGCTGATTGGTTAGACTATGGTAACCTTGGTGCTGATGACTGAACCTCCCCTCCCTCCCCCTCCCTATCTTCCCCATCCCCTCTTGTGCTTCTTGAACCGTCTCTCCCTTTCTTAGAATGCCTTTGTCTGAATGGCACCTCTAAACCACCCCGACTTCATCCATGGAAGAGACTAATCCAAATAACTGAGTCTTTTCGAAGAATCCATGAACAGGTGGGTTTCTAGCATCTCTTTGGATTATAGAGATGCAAACATCACCCCCCCAACTGTATTAAATTTTTTTTCTTTCAAGAGTTACCATATCTGTTGAGACCACAGAAAAATATGGTTAATGCCACAAAGTGTAGGCTTTCAAATTTACTCCTTTCTCTTCTTATATAAACAAATTTGCCACAGAAAATATGAAGGGAAAAGCTGTCACAGTTTTGTTTGCATGATATCACCTATTTGAAGGACACAGAAAATAATTCATAGTCACAAACTGTACACAGGTGTTGGTAGGGAACAATATATTTGAGGCCTACAGTTAAAAAATGCTTCCATTGTAAGGAAAATAATCATTGACAGAATGTTTGAAATAAAATCAAGGGAATGTGATTTTGGGGCAGTGACAGTATTTGCTACAGGTCTAACCGAAGTACTAAGAGAAGAAAGATGCTCAGAGTTGTGGGAAAGGAAGGAGTGAAGGCAAAAACAGACATGCAGCATTAGTTTTTGCTCAGTATGCTCTTAAGACTTCTTTCCACAGCTTCATCTAATTCTTCTTCCAGTTCTTCTTTCTTGGACATGGCCAGCTTGGACTGGTAATCTTTCACTACTTGGTCTATGTAGGGGGCACTTTGTGTTCCATGCAGCATCAGTGTCCATTCCTTTAGCACTCCCCTCTGTGGTGCGCTCCCAACAAACCCAATTTCCAGAATCCATGTGCCTCTGGCATCTTCCCCCCAAGTGTGAGTGGTCATGAATGGCCATTTGTCAAAACCCACCTTAGAGTCATCATCTCTTGGGCGCCGGCTCAGCAAAATGGATTTGGTACCCATGGGGGAGGTCATGTTGATGTTCAAGTCTCCTCTCCTTGTTGCATTCACTGTGATGACAGCCTGGACGTGTTCAAGGTAGCGGACAAAGTTTTCTTTTCCCTCACAAGCATCAGTTGTGAGTGTCAGAACCAGTTTGTTGTTGGATGGTATTTTCCTGAGAGTGAAAATGACAATGAAATATATGTATATATTTATACATATAAAATATATTTTACATGTAGCATGTATAAACATAACATATAAACAAATATCTAAAATATAAGATTGGGCAAACATGAGTAAAAAAATCAACAAGTTTAATAAGTCTTATGAAGTATTTTTTCAAATGACTTTTCTGAAAGGCTAACCAATTCTAAAAGTAGTAGGCTTAGCTATCATTGGTTGGATAGACAGAGACCACTTGAAGGATATCTTTATTCTAAAAAGAAATTAATACTAATTGATCTACATAACTCTTCAGGATTCACAAAGGGTTTCACAAACATGAACTCCTTTGTTACTCAGGACAACTTTGTGAAGTAGGCATTGAAGGTATTATTTTCCCTATTTTACATCATTTTACAGATGGGGAAACTGAATGTCAAAGGTAGAATTTAAACTCTTGTCTCTCCTGCCTTTGGGACAAGTGCCCTTTTCCTTGTTACTGCTTTCCTAATCCACTTCTGATCTAAGGATTACTGTCCTTATCCTAGGCCACAGTAGTGAGATAAGATAATGAACTTGATTGAAAAATCATTTCAGTTACTTAACTTCCATTTGTTTGTGATACTGAATATTCTGAAGGGGTCCAGACAGTTAATCCAATTGGAAAAAAACCCCCACATTTCTTTTCCATATCTCTATTACCCTTAAATTAATTAGTAACCTCTTTACGTCATGCAAGGCTTATATTATTCTCACTCAATCTGAGGCACATTTTTCTAACCCTAGTGACTCATGTACCTGATTGCTTTCTCTTTCCTGCTATATTGCTTGACCTCACTACTTTCTTAGGTCTCTGTCTGAAAACATTCCCTTTATTTTTTTTTTGGAAAGATGCAAGAGACCATGCTGTGAGCAAGAGAAGATATCTATGAATAGCTTGCTGTTGTCATTACTTAAATACAAAGCAAAATTAATCTGGCATCTGAATTATGTGAATAATAAATAGCACTTAGCCATATGGTATGTAAAAAGGTTTGGGACATCATAAGGAGGGCACTAGAAACAGAAGGCTTCCAGGCTAGAGTCTTTCAAAGAATTCCAGATCTAAGGAGTTATCCATTAAAAGGGAGGGATTCCATCACTGGAGAAATGACTTGGGAATTTGGGTATTAACAGTGTTTCTGATAAAGGCATGGGCGGGCTGCCTTGCAAGAGTATGTAAGGCATTAAAGACCCTGGGGAGTTATATTTCTGCTCAGCTGGGAAGAGAGGAAACCAATGGAGGAATAGGACCAGAGGATGGGAATTTTGACCAGAGCAGGAAAGAGAGGAGAAGAAGGAACCACGGAGAGAAGAGGGGTGGCAGAGAGTCTGTTCCTCCAGCAGTGAAATGCATGAAAGCCAGTAGGTGACATCTGTAGTTCTTCTCCTCAAAATCAATTCTCCAAAGAAGGCTTTGAAAGGTAAAGGTAAAGGGTCGTGTCAAGGTATAGTACTGTGTATGTGTGTGTGTGTGTGTGCGTGTGTGTGTGCTCACTTACTCATGAATGTTTGTTCAGGTTACTAGGAGCACTGAAAGAAACACACACACACACACACACACACACACACGCACACGCACATGAAGGAACTGATGATCCTTATTTATTTTTCCCTGCCTTATTTCATCTGGGTGTGACTAGCACTTGTTTCTAAGAATGTCCTTGTATTCTGTTAAAGACTGAATCGGATTGATCTAACCTTATTTCTCAATAATGCCTGTGGCTGACCCCATTCTTTACATCTCTTCACAGCCCTGCTCACGGGACGATGTTAGATCTGGAAGTCACATGGGAGAGTTATCATTTCTAGATCAGGCCTGGGATCTCAATCTCTGGCCCCTCTCCTATCCCATTCCATTGTTAAGGAGTTTCCTCTTTCTGACCGACCTTCAAACCATATTTACAAGAGCCTAATCATTATAAATTTAGGACCTTTATATATGGCCCATTAGACTATGAGCCTAGGTCTGTTATGACCCCTACTGGTGACGCATGCTTCTTGCAAGAATGCCAAACAGGACACAGCAGAAGTTGAAATGATAAAAATTAAAATAAAAAAAATGAGGCTACTCTCAGTCAAAACCTTAACTAGCAGTTTTAGCACCACTGTTATAACTGGGCAAATGGTACTTTATGCCTCTTATTTTGAAAATAATACAAGATACCATTAAAACAATTTTTTCCAAATGAGAAGGAGAATTGGTTATTCAAGTTGCTTGGCAGAGACTCTCAGAGCTTGGTGGTCATCTAATCCAGGTTGGATTAGATTTGGGGGTCCTAAGTTTTTTTCTGTTTCAACAGAGAGGACTTTACAAGACTCTCACCACAAAGTGCTGAGGAGGAAAGGAAGTAGTAAGTTGATTGTCCTTCTTGGGAGAAGCAGGCCTGTTTGTAGAGAAATAGGAGAGACTGTCCTGCCTGCAAAGGATGGACTGACCAAAGGAGAAGATATGGAAGAGAAATGGGGCAAGGTTGAGGAAGATAAGGATTTCTTTATTGAATGGAGGTAGAGAATGAGTAGGCTGTGTTTCACTATGTCTATGTCTACAGCAGCTTACAGCCCAGCCCTCCTCCATCCTGCATCTCTGCTTGTGTTTTCTAAATTGCACTCACTGGGGCAAAACTAGAGTGCCTTAAGCTAGTTGTATCTCTGCTATGGGCTACGTTTCAAAGAAATGAATTCATTTTACTCATCAGTTTCCATTTGGCAGCCCAAGATCTTCAGATGGATAATATAATAAGCTAAATATCATTTGGCTTTTGAAATGCTTGCCTTAATAACTGTTAATATACTCCTTTGCCACTGTTCCTTCAAGATCATAGTGTATGTGGAAAGTATATTCAGAGATACAGTTCAGCACAGCAATCCATAATTCTTCAGTATGAGGCTGGTCACTTTTGACAGAAACACTTGACAATCTCTGCCCTCTATAGGGGTGTGTGATGGTAAATGTGTAAGAACTGACTCCCCCCCCAAAAAAGAATCAAGACAAACTTTTCTTCTTCATTTTTAAAACTCTAAACAACCAACAAACAATAAACCAAGCCCCGGTGTATAGTTTTTGCTGATAAGCTAAGTGTAAATGGTCAGAATGAAAATTTAACAATCGACTCTCATGAGCCAGTAGACTGGGTCCAGAAGACCACTGTGCCTGAAGCTCATCTGCATGCAGTGAGAGGAGGCCAAGCTCTGGAGTCCAAGGCAGAGAGCTAGGCTCAAATACTGTGGCTTACTACCTAAGTCACCTGAACAAGTCTTTTCACTTTTCTGGGTCTTAATATTCTTATCAGCAAAATGAGAGGTTGGGACTAGGTGGTCTCTGAAATCCCTGGTCCCGATCAGATCAAAGATTCTCTGAATATTATAAAAAATGTTATTTCTCAGGACTCAGTGGTGTAATACTGGAGTTGAGGACAGAAGGCGTGTTCTAGCTTTGATTTCAGTGTTCATTTGCTTTGGCCAAGTCCCATCATCCTCTGGAGCCTCACTATCCTCATCTGTATAATAAATACGACAGTATTTCCCTCATCTAACAGTGTTATCACAAGGAATAAGTGAGACAATATATGGGAAAATGCTTTGTGAACCAGCAAGCCCCACACAAGCAGTAGCACACGAGTACAAGTCTTGATGTTAAAAGACTCATTGGATTTCATCGTGGTCAGGGGACTCAAAGGTGAACTGGTCCAAAAACCAAGGCTGAAGGAGAAGAAGCTGGAGCAGCTAGTAAGTGGCAGAACCAGAAGACTAAACTAAGGACTTCTTACTCCAAAGGCTCTATCAATTCGATCATGCTTCCTTTCCATGAAATGCTCATTATCTGTCTGCAAAGAGGTGACCTCTGAAAATAGGAAGTGGCCTCCACAGACTGTAGCTCCAAGAGCGCAAGGAGCATGTCTTATCTAAACTCTGTATTTCTCATACTGTCTAGTGTTGGGGTAGGGAACCTATCCCACTGTGAGGCTGTATGTGGACCTCTAGGTCCTCAAGTGTAGCCCTTTGACTGAATCCGAAATTCAAAAGAAAATTCTGTGAAGTTTGGTTTCAGTCAGAGGGCTGCACTTGAGGACCTAGAAGGCCACATGCAGCCTCAAGGCCAAAGGTTCCCCACCCCTGAGTGTGTGCTCTGCACACCGTTAGATACTCATTGAATTCACTTAAAATAATCAGGAAACTTCAGGACACATACTTTTTCAGAAGCCTTTATAAAGGGACATTTGCTTTGAGAATATAGCAAGAACCAAAGTACAAACATTTCCCTCTAACACCTTGAAAGAACACTCTCCTCTATACTGTGACTTCAGTCTCTGATAAGGGAAGGGAACAAGCATTTATTAAGAACCTACTAAGTACCAGGTACTAGGCTAATTTAATCCTTACGACCTGGGAGACAGGTGCTATTATTTCCATTTTATAGCTGAAGAAAATGAGGCAGATTTGCTCAGAATTACACAGCTAATAAGTGCCAAGGTTGGATTTGAACTCAGGACTTCCTGATTCCAGGTCCAGTGCGCTATTCACTGTGCCACCTAGCTCCCACTCTGAGGAGAGTGAATTTATTCTTTATTATTATTTCTGTATAGCCTTTGTCTATCAAGTTCCTGTCCAAATGTGGTATCCCTGTCTGATAAGTCTTTATTTCTACTGTTTCTGGGCTAGGTCTCTAGTAATATCCTTGCTCCTCAGGACAATGAGGAGAAGAGCTGAGCTGGCTCTGATCCCTGGAGGACCAGATGTTTGGACATCCAAACAGCCTGCTCTGGGACAGCTATTTTCAATCAGGATTCAGTCATCTAATCCTCTGGAGTAGGTCACTGAACCTCAGGTTGCTTCAGCTTTCTCATCCTGAAAAATGGGGCTAATCCCATGGATGTGTTACACTAAGCAACAAAAGAAAGATAAAAAAGCACAAAAGGTGATGAAGCAATTCCCACTGTGCCAGTTTTCAGCCTGCTTTGGGTGATGGTTGATCTGACTATCATCTTGGATAAGGGAGTGGTCTAGGCAGGGTGTGAGTGGGAAGGAAGTTCACAAACGAGAAGAGGGGAGTCCTTTGAGGCTACCCATGAGGATCTGCCCCCCAGCATCTGGAAGCTCCCACATCTGGCCAATTTCTGGGATCTTTCCTGCCCTTGGCTCACTGGAAGTGAGCGGGTGAGTCCTCTGAAGGCCTTTGAAACGAAATACCAAGAAATAGTAGCAATCCCTGTTCCCCATCAGCCAGGCAGTCTGCAAAATATGTTTGGTGAACAAAATATGTTTGGTGAATAAAAATATGTTTGGTGAAAGATCATAATCTCCAAATAGATGGGGCAACTGGTGGCCTTGAATTCAGGCAATGGTCCAAGGAGAAGTGGGTGAATTCAAATACTTTTAAGAACTCAAATGATCTTGGTTTACTTTTCCTTTCTGGGTTTCTCCTACAGAAATTAAATATACAAGTTGGAGAATTTTAGAATGGCTCTAAAAACTGACCCCTTATGTGACCCTCACAAAGAACTATGAGATAATGAGTGTTTAAGTAGTATAAGCTCCGGGGCAGTTAGGTAATGCAGTGGATACAGTGCTGGACCTGGAGGCAGGAAGAACTCATCTCCCTGAGTTCAAATCTGTATCCAGACACTTGACTTGGCAAATCATTTAACCCTATTTTCCTCCGTTCTTCAGCTGTAAAATAAGCTGAGAAGGAAATGGCAAACCATTACAGCATCTTTGCCAAGAAAACCCCAAATGGGGTCCCAAAGAGTCGAACACAAATGAAAAGTGACAACAACAAACAAAAGTATAAACTCTATATTATAGATGTAGAAACTGAGGTCCACAGAGGTGGGGTGATCTATCTTAAAAACATTGAGTTAGTGGTTGAGTTAGGATTCACATCCAAGCTTTTTGACTTTCAGTCCAACACTCTTTCAATTCATGACATCTCTCAGGTTGGGAAGTAAAAGAATGGATTGTTTTTCTCTGGGTACTTCCCAACTCTCTGTGCTTCCCAGAGGGAGTGATTCATAGATATGCACAACAGTGAGGAGAAATTATTAGGGTTACATTAAATCTACTCTTCAGCCTGTAATGAGCTGCATGCCCTTCCTAGATATCTGAGTGGGGCTAGCCTGAACTGCTTAATGAGGACAATGGTGCACAAGGCAGGATATCCTGAAGCTGTGTTCTCGCTATGAGTAATACTGTTCATCTGGGGATAAATTACGGGGACTGTAATGCCTCACTAATTACTTCACCAAATGGAATAACTGCTATGAAAAGAAAGGTTTCAAAACACAAGCCAAAACACAAGCTAAGAAAATCTCTTTTTCTATCTACAAAATATGATTAGAGTAGCTATTTTCTGTGGATACACACAGAAAGCCCATTTAGAAAATCAATGAGCTGAGAGACTGATACAAAAATGACATAGCTATCATATCAAAAAAGGAAAATGTTTCTTTGGGCTTCCAGAGGCAGCTGGTAGTGCAGGGGATAGAGTGCTAGAATTGGCATCAATGAGATCTGAGTTCAAATGTGACCTCAGACACTAATTAGCTGTGTGACCCTGGTCAAGTCACTTAATGTCTGTCTGCCTTTAATAATAGCACCTTCCTCTCAGGGCTGTTGTGAGGACAAAATGAGATAATGTTTGTAAAGTGCTATATGAATGCTAGCTAGCATTAGTATTATCTTCCTTTAGGGATGATACAAAGATCTGTCCCTAGGCTGACAAAATCACGTTGCTCTGATTCTTGCCATTATGATTGCAGGCAGGTTACTTGACCTCCTAGTTTCCTCCTTTGTAAGAAGGGGTTAACAATCCTCACACTACCTACTTCACAGAGTTGTTATGGGAAAAGGACTTTGAAAACTGTAACTCTGTGCCCCCCCAAATCCCAATAACACAGAATGATAGCAATAGGTATAAGTAGGTGACTGAGACAAGACTATGCATAGCACTCATCATAGCTAAGTAGATTATCTTATAATAATAATGGCTCATGTACATATAGCACTTGAAGGTTTACAAAGTGCTTTATAAATATGATCTCATTTAATTCTCACAACAACTCTGTGGTGGTGGTAGGGGAGGAAGGGCTATTACTATTCCCATTTTACAGATGAGTAAACTGAGGCTGAAGGAAGTTAAATGACTCACCTAGGGTCATACAGCAAGCAAACGTCTGAGGCAGGATATGAACTCAAGTCCTCCTAGTACCAAGGCCACCCATCACTCTATCCACTGAACCACCTGGCTGCATCTTCTGCCCTGAATCTTCATGGTTCTAATCAGGGGCTGGGGTGGTTACTCCTTTGATCCTATTAAATATTTAGTGTTTTCTCTCTCTGAAAATTAACTTGCACTTACTTATCTGTGTGCCTGTCGCATGCCTCCATGGAATGGGAATAAGTATTTATGAAGCACCTACTATGTATCAGGCCCTGTGCTAAATGCTTTACAAATATGATCTCATTTGATTCTCACAACAACCCTGAGAAATAGGTGCTATTCTGATCCTCCTTTTACAAATGAGGAAGTTGAGGTAAACAGAGGTTAAGTGACTTATGCAGGGTCACACAGCGAGTAAGTGTCTGAGGCCAGATTTGAACTCAGGTTTTCTTGACTCCACACTCAATGCTCTATTAACTGTTTTGTTCCTTCTTTGCCTTTGTGTATTATTTCCAATGTGTCATCCTGTACATGTCTTGTTTGTACACAGTTGTTTGCTTGATGTCTCCTCCATTAGACTATAAGCTCCTTAAGGGTAGGGACTGATCCTCCCCTTATTTTTTGTATCCCCAGTGCTTAGCACAGTGCCTAATATTAATAAATGTTAGCTTATCGACTGGTAAGAGTTGAGAGGAGAGGAAATCTGGTAAAGAAGGGGTCTGAAGTGGGCGGTGAGAGGATATGGAAGACAAGTTGGGAAATATTTAAGAAAATAAATAAAAATCCAAAAGAACATAGATAATGTTAGTATTTGATTTTCTAAGTCTACATGTGCTTGCAGGGATTAGTAACCCCTGTTTTCATATGAGTTTGACATCCTTGCTGTAGAGGATAGCAAAGCCTTCCAAAAAACACTTGTTCCTCTCCAATAAAGGCATTTACCATCCAAAAAGAGAGGACAATCTCAAATTGTACTATTTGTCTTAAGAAAGACTCACGTATCCTTATAAATTGATCCTTATCCCTGGAGAAAGGAGTTGGTTTAGGTTACAGAGAGCAGTAAAGAATGGTGATTTGCTAGGGTGGGTGATCATTGATCTGGAGTTAGAAGAGCTTTGAGGTATCTCATCCAACTGCTGCAGACAAAGACAACTTCTGCTGCAGACAAAGGGTCAGAAGCCCAAGAGGTCGAAGGGATCTGATTCAGGTCACCCAATCAGTAAGTGTCAGAGGCAGGATTTAAACCCAGGTCTTCTGACTCCAGAGTCAGTTTTCTTCTTATCATATTACTCACTGTCTTACTGAGGGCCAGGGGGTTGAAGTAATTTGCCCAAAGTTATCCAGGCATTCAGTGGCAGAGGCAGAATTTAAATCCAGCCCCTCTGATCCCCAAAGCAGTGCTCTTAGGAGTATTTCTTCCTAGGCAGGTAGTCCTGCTCTCTCACTACTCTGCATTCCCCTGGTCTCTGCTTTCTATGTTAATGAGCTTAGACTTCATTTCCAGCTTTACCATTAATTGTGCAACTGTGGTCAAGTCCTATTACCTCTTTAGATTTCAGTTTATTCATCTGTAAAATGAGATGATCCCTTATGGCTATAATATTCAACTAGTCTACAACTTGGTGACTTCTCACATTTTACTCTAGAGGTAAAAGATAGGCAATGGTTAAGCACCAATAACTGTTAAATATGTAAGTGATTAATATTATTGAAAAGTACAGCTCTGAGGCCAATGGCATCTTAGAATAGCTCTGCTTGCTACAGGAACATTTTTTTAATTGGTCAAAGAATTCATAACTTTCTGGGGATGAGCCTTTCCACACTTAAGTAGACTGGTCTTCAGATAAGGTGGTTGAAGTCTTTCTAGTTTGGTAGAACTTGCCAGGACTTCAACTCCCTTGTTGTAGCCCAGGAGAACCTGGGGCTAGTGCCATACTTTTATAAAATAAGATTCAGTGTAACTGCAAGCAATGGAAGATAGAGGGCAAAGCAGTCTAGCATCAGCTTATCAATCTACTGATCACTGACAGTGGAATCTCAGAATTAGAATGAATGACAGAAGCCAATGAGTTCAAGCTGTATGTGACAAAGAAGCTTCTATTTCCTTCCTTCCTTCCTTCCTTCCTTCCTTCCTTCCTTCCTTCCTTCCTTCCTTCCTTCCTTCCTTCCTTCCTTCCTTCCTTCCTTCCTTCCTTCCTTCCTCCTCTCCCTCTGTCCACATAAGGAGCCATACCTTTACCTATGGGTGCTCTGTCCAAAGGAATATAAATTTTGATTGCTGAAGTCTCACAAGATACTTGGGGTTTAGATATTTGCTCTTCCATATTTATTTATTCTGTCTTTTTTAAAAGACTGGGACAATGAACTCTTTTGTCCTATATAGTTTCCTTTATAATTTCTTGAAAAAGAGTTCTGGAAAACCAGGCTTTGATGAAGCCTGTTGGGATTCAAATGGAGCAACCTGACATGCCTTAAACCCAAATCACTCTGGTTCTCACTGATTGGCCAATAATAGGCCTTAGCCTAAGCCTTACTTGGTTACTGCTTGGGTTTTGATGCTGCAGAATTTGTGTAAATAGCAATTATTTTTGTTCTGGCCAGAAACCCTGAGGGTCTTCCCCTCCCATTTTTTTTTTTTTCTGTTAGGCAAAGTAGGCCATTTTTTGTCTCTTTTTTTGCCTAGCTTTAAATCTCTGAATGGGTGTTGCCTCAGACAAACTGAGACCTGGGAAAGAGTTTAGCTTAAAAAGGTTGAGGTCTCCTGCTGCATCTGGGGTCATCTCCAGTTGTCCTGACCAATGTCTTGCCACTGGATTCAGACAACCCTGGAGGACAGAGTGAGCCCGATGACTTTGCCCAGCCCCCTCTCCCTTAAATCCAATTCATTTGCAAGTCAAGACATCACTTTCCTGATGTCACTGGTCAGCTTTTAGAACAAAGGACAAACCATAGCAACATTATATATCTTAACTGTATTCTCGCCCCACTCTTATTTTAAAGATCTCAAGGGAGGATTAGCCTGCTATCTCCCAAGGTGGCCCATTCCATTTCTAGAGAGCTCAGATTATTAGGAATTTTTTCCTTATGCTCATTTCTCTTACTGGTGCCTTCTGATGCCAAGCAGAGCAAGCCTGATCTCTCTTCTAAGAGACAATCCTTTAAATACTTGAAAACAGCTATCATGTCTTGCTTAAATTAAGTCTTATCTTCTCCAAGCTAAACATCTCCAGTTCCTTCACTTGATCCTTACATGGTATGATCTTGAGGTCTTTTACCATATGAGTCTCCTTCCTTTGTATACATTCCAGCTTACAATAATAATAATAATAAATAAACATTTATAAAGTGCTTTAAGGTTTGCAAATTATCTTATTTGATTCTTACAACAACTCTGGGAGGTAGGTGCTATTATTATTCCCTTTTACAGATGAGGAAACTGAGGCTGAGAGAGGTAAAGTGACTTGCCTAGGGTCACAAAGCTAGTAAATGTCTTGGCTTCCAGGGTCTCACTACCATTGATGGAAGTGAGCAAACATTCACTCTCACTCACTCAGGCTCTTGTACTGAACCTCCGACACAGTGGAATCTCTCAGGCACTGTCTTCCAGTCTTTCGCCATCTTCACCATCGCTCCTGCATCAAGGACCCCATAGCCAAACAAATGGTTGAACTCCAGGCCAACTCCATTCCTCCGCCACTGATGGACCTCATCGTGAAGCTGGTTCCTTTTGGATGTGAGCACGGTCAGGTGCTGCATGTCTCTCCATGTTAGTTCCCGGCTAAAGAAGGAGGACAGAGAAAGTGTGTCAGGTCTGGACCGCTAGATCCTTCTTTCCTCCAAGGTAATGACATAATCAAATAGGCCAAGCAAATGACAAAATCAAACCATCTTTGAAAATCTACCATTCACTAATAGTACTCTCAGCATTTTCTATTTCTGAAAATGCCATTGGCTTTAAGAGTTCTCTTTGATGGTAGGCAGAAGTCAAGCAATCCTGGTAATCAAGAATAGGATTATAAGGCATTAAATTGGCCAATATGGCAGATTAGAGGCTACCCAGCTGGACTTTTTCAGCATTTCCTTCCAAAAAACTTTAAAACAACACCTCAAATAAAATTTTGGATCAGGAGAGCTAATAAAAGGTCAGGGTGAGACATTTTCCTGGCCTAAGAAATCTTTGGAGGTTGGCAGGAGAAGTTTGTGACACTAGGGTGTAAACCTGTCTGGAGTCCACATGTGAGGTGGTAGCACCAGTGGTCATAGCAGCAACAACTTTGGGGTCTTTCAGCCAAAGACAGTAAGGAAGTTGGACATCTGGTCAGTGGGCACTGGGTACAGTTGGTACTGACTGGCAACTCTATTGCCCATATGCAGTTCTGGGGTCCCATTTTGAGGGCCAAGAGGAGTGCTGGTGGCTGATCACAAGGAACTGAGGACCTTGGCCATAGTTCCAGGACAAAGAGAATGCTAGTGGGACCAGGGTCCCTTCCTGAGTAAAGAGCAGAGTACTGACCAGGAGGGCAGTGACTATACTTCTCTCAGGATCATACTTCACTGGAAGCACCAAAAATTTGTAGACCCCCAGAACCAGTTCTAAAAATAGCAGCAAAAAACAAAACAAAACCCTGAAGCTTTGGACAGTGTCTCTCCATCCCCGAATGAACAGAGTTCAACTTGAACATAAAACTGAAAAACTGAAAGTCAAGGAATAAGATGGGAAAATGAGCAAAAAATAAACAGAGAAGACCAAGACATAAACTCAAAATAAACAACAATGTGAAAACAGTTACAAAAAAGCCTCAAAGAAAAATGTTAATTGCACGCAAGCCCAACAAGAATTCTTGGAAGAGTTAAAAAAAAGAAGAGTGGTAGAGGAAAAATTGGGAAAAGAAATGAACATGACAATTCTGAAAGGAGAATTAACAGCTTGGTGAAAAAAGCACAAAAAATGCTGAAGAGAATAGCGCCTTAAAAAACAGAATTTTCCTAATGGTAAAAGGGTCAGAGAAATTCATTAAAAAGCACTTAAAAAGCAGAATAAGCTAAATGGAAAAACAAGTACAAAATTTCACTGAAGAAAATAGTTTCTTAAAAATTAGAATTGCGTAAGTGGAAACTAACGATTCCATGAGACATCAAAAAACAAACAAACAAAACCACCGGTAGTAGCAATCATGATCTCAGTCAAAGCAAAATCAAAAATGGATCTAATTTAAAGGGATAATCAGGGTTTCTACATTTTGCTAAAATGTACCATAGACAATGAAGTAATACACACTTTTCTTCAGCAAGTTTTTCTGAGTATAGAACTTAGTCAAATTTATAAAAATAAGAGCCATTCCCCAGTTGATAAATGGTAAAGGATATAGACTGGCAGTTTTCAGAAGAAAAAAATCAAAGCTGTCTATAGGCATATAAAAATGCTTTAAATCACTACTGACTAGAGAAAAGCAAGCTAGTACAACTCAGAGGTACCATCTCATACCTATCAAAAATGACAAATGCTGGAGGGAATGAAGGAAAAACAGATATACTAACAACCTGGAATAGTGAAATTGTCTAACTACTCTGTAGAACACTCTGGAACTTTGACCAAAGGACTATAAAACTATGTATACCTTTCTTCCCAGCAATGCCACTAATAGGTCTATAGCCTTAAGACATCAAAGAAAGTGGGAAAGGAACTATAGTTAAAAAAAAATGTTTATGGAAGCCCTTTTTGTGGTGACAAAGAACTGGAAATTGAGGGAATACTCATCAGTTGGGGAATGGCTAAACAAGTTGGGACATATGATTGTGATGGAGTGCTGCTGTGCTGTGGGAAATAACAAAGGGGGGGTGGTGGGTTCAGAAAAGCATAGACCTGTATGAACTGATGCAAAGTGCTCACAATCAACTGTGAAGGATCGATATGATGGTTCAAGACAATTCCAAAGGACTCATGATGAAAAAAGGTTATCTGTTTTCAGAGAAAGAATTGATGAATTCTGAGTGCAAATGGAAGTATAATTTTCTCACTTTATTTTTCTTGCTTTTTTAAAAATTATGAGTAATATTGGAATGTTTTACATGATTTCACATGTATGCTTGACATATATTGTTTGCCTTCTCAGTGAATGGAGAGAGTGAGAGGGAGGGAGAGAATCTGGGACTCAAAATTTAAAAGGAAAAGAATGTTAACAATAAATAAAGATTTTAAAGAAAGTATTATATTAAAATATACTCAAAATGTATTGATCTGGAGTTTTGAACCATCACTAAAATGTGACATTGATTCATTTAGTCTCAAAATTTAAAAAAGTTTGGCTTTTAAGAAAATGCTGTGGAAAAGGCCAGAAATTATTATTTTTGATTATTTTGAAAGGCCAGAAAACTTGTTGAACATGTGAATCTTTGAGGTATTAGTCTATGCAATTTATGTGCATCCTGATGTGTCATTTCAAAGCAGTTAACAACTTACCTATATCTTAGAAGAGACATCTTAGAGAGTTGCTCAGTGAATCTAAGTATCTGGTCATAAAGCTAGAAAGTGTCAGAGGTAGATCTTGAACCCAGATCTTATGTGGCAAGTTTCCCTGCCTCAAGTGTCTCCCCACTCCAGCCCATCCTCCACACTTCTGTCAAAGTAATTTTTTTAAGTACAGATATGATCATGTGACTCTCCTACTTCACCAGTTCCAATGGCTTGACTTTTTAAAGCCCTGTAAAAACATGAGTTTGACCTCTTTTCCTAGTTTCATTAGACATTACTCCCTCTCTCCCAGCCTGATGTAACTAAACCAGCCTTCTCTCTGTTTTTCACTCATGAAACTTCATTTCCTGACTTTGCACTGTATGTCCCCCATGCATGAAATACATCCCATCTTTATCTCCTCCTTGCAGAATCCCTCTCTTCCTTAAAGGACATATTAAATATGTTGCTCCATGAAACCTTTCCTCCACCTGAGAGTGCCCACCCTCTCAAATTGTCTTGTATTTTATGTGGGTATGTACATTTGTATATATTTATCAATTTGACATAAATTCTGAATTTATTTTTATATGTACTTGTCCCATTAGCATTCAGACTCCTTAGATCACTCTTTTTACCTGCATCCTCAAAGCCTGCCAGGCAAGGCTGGTACATGGGCACTCAATCAAGACCTGATTGATTTCTTACTACTCATTTAGCACCTACCAAATGAGTAATGGCTACCTAGAATTTACATAAGCTATGCATGGAACCTATAGAAACGAGAATAAAATATTGCATTTAAAAACTTACTCTGACAAAAAAATACTTTGGCTAGAACATCCTTGTATTAACCAAAAAATTAAGTATGCTTTTGGAATATGAATCTGCATTTGGTAATTACCACACCTATTATTTTTTACCTGAAATCCTATTTTTTTTCTGACTTTGCTATTTTTGTCAATGGCTCAGCCATTTACTTATTCTTCCATATTTTAAATCTTGGCATTCTCTCATTAGACTCAACTCCTTTGAAGGTGGAGACTTCTCAGTTTTTTCCTTTGTTGTCCCTAACCCTCTTTGCATCATTTCTGGTATATTGCAACCATTTAATAAACAATTGTTAATTGATTGAGTCTCTTTGATATTGCCTTCTTCCTCTCAAAGGACTTACTATATCCTATCAATTCTTCCTCCTTGATATATTTTACCATTTATTCACTCCTTTCTAATCTCTTGATCAGACTGATATAATACTCTTCTCAAAGTTCTTCCCATCTTCACTCTCTTCCCTGAAATCCATTCTCCACATTGTTATCAGACTCCTCTTCCTCATGTAATATTATTCTTGTAATCAAAACTTTTCAATAGCTCTTTATTGTCTACCAAGTAAACTTCAGATTCCTTAGTTTGGCATTAAAAAATCTGTACAATCTGGCATTTCCATACCTGTCTACCTTTCTTTGATTCTATATCCTTGAAGACATTCTATGCCCTAGCCAATGTGGACTAATTTGTTTTTAAATTTATACAAGCATTTATTATTTCTACCTTCCACTTCCCCTCCCCGCATTGAACAATGAAGAAATACAATTTCAACAAAAATCTTTGCAAGAAGCATGCCTAGCCCAGCAAGGCAAATTCCCATGTTAGCCATGTCAAACTGGGCTATTTTCCATCCATCACCTGTACCTTCTGTTCCATATGCCTCAATTGCTTTCCTCTAAGCCTGCTGAATTCTTATTGAACCTTTAGAACCCAATGCAAATGCCATGTGCTCAATGAAGTCTTTCCTGATTGCCACAGTGAGTAATGACTGTCTCTCCAGGGATCTCACATAGCACTTATTTTGCTTCTCTCTTATGCATTTATAATTTTGTATATGTTGTGATATAGTTAGTTCTCAATTAGCCCTGATGGAAACAGTGCCCACATTGATGAAATTATAGATTCACAAACATAGAAATATAATCATTTGTGTATGTATCATATCCCACTATTAAACTCTAAGTTCCATGAGGGCAAGGGCTATGTTTTGGCTTGCCATCTCCCTACAATCTACCACAGGACTCTGCACAAACAGATACTTCCTAAATGTTGGTTTAACTTGATGAAATTGAAAAAAAAATTTAAAAATTTTATTTTGGGAGCATCTGGGGACACCAAAAGATCTGCTGTTAAGGATCCTGGGCTGAAGGAGAGTCAGGTGAAATTGGAAGGTGACACAACTTTTTCAGTGAAATCAGGCAGACTTCCAGTAATAAACTGCATTTGATTGGTTGGAAGAGGTCTCTAGAGCCAAAGCAATTCAATAAAACTTGTCTGGGCTGTTCCCGTAATGTGAAATAAAGGACTTGACTTTGATGACCATGATGATTCCTTTCAAATATAAATACAAACACACACACACACAGAGGATAAATTGAGATTAAACACTAGAGGAAAGGCATCAGAATCAATTTTAGCTGGAACCTAAAGGAAGTCAGGTAAGCCAAGAGTCGGAGATGAGAAAGGAGACAGTTCCAGGTATAGGCAAAACCCAGTGAAAATGGGTAGAGTCTAGAGATTGAGTGCCTTGTTATGAGGAATACTTGGGGCAAGTGTAGTAGGGTGTAAGAAGACTGGAAAGGTAGGAAAGAGCTGTTGTGAAGGACTCTGAATGCCAAAGGGGAATTTTATATTTGACCCTAAAAGTAAAAGTGAACCGCTGGTGCTTATTGAATGGGGAGCGGGGAGGATGATGCCACATATAATTTCCTTTCACTCATTTTGTACTTGAGATAAATTGGCCTACTTGTTATTCCCCAAACTTGGGATCCAGTCATCATAAAGTTTGCCTCCCAGGCTTCTACTTCTGTCTCTTAGAGTCTCTTTAAGGCCCCTTTCTGGTGGTATCTCCCATAGGAAGATGTTCCTGATTCCCTTAGTAGGTGCTTTCTCTCTCTGTCATAAGTTATAATGTGTGTGCTTATTTGTTGACATGCTGTATATCCCCAGTGGAATGGAAGCTCTTTGAGGGTAAGATTGTTTTTCTTTTTGCCTTTGTCTTTCTAATGATTTACTTATAGTTGGTGCTTAAAAATATTATTTTGAATGGAATAGTTCTGTGCAATGATACCCTTGGAATTAGGGTTCCTTTACCTTATTTTGTGTCATAGGTCCCTTTGGCAATTTGGCCAACCCTTGACCTCTTGCTCAAAATAATGTTTATTGACCATACTTTTAATGAAAGGAATTGCTAAATTTCAGTTATAGGTTAGCGAAAATAAAGGTGCATTTTTTTTCTCATTCAAGCTCATGACCATGATAGTTCCTTCCAAATATAAATACACACACACACACACACACACACACACACACACACACTAAATTGAGATAAACAACAAAGGAAAGGCACCAGGAATTCTTCACATGGTTGGAGATCTGTGAATCCTAGGTTAAAAATGTCTTGATTTGATGCCCCCTAAGGCATCTTCTAGCTCTAGATTCTCTGTTCATATGATTTGTTAGAGGAGGAGTCTGGAAGATAAGGGACTAGACTTTTCTCCAGAGGCAAGAGCCATCAGAGGGAGTCCTAAGCTCTTGGGTGGTACCAATGATAGCAAATATCTTGGGCAGTGGCTACAAAGGTTCCCCCATGCTTACATTTTTTCCCTTGGCTTTGAATAAATAAGTATAAAATCCAGAAAATTTGATAAACCTATGCCTATATCTCCACAGTTTGAGAAGTTCTCTCCTTCCTAATTCTTTCTCCACGATAACAATGAAAGCAATACCATTGAATTTCCCTGGAGCCCAATTAAAAACTGACTCCTGACCATCAAGGCAGAAAGGAAAATTTAAGAGCATCCAGATTATTCTTGGCTTCATCTGGAGATTGTGAAGCATTTGGGAATGTTCACTATTAAAGTCATAGAAATAGCCTATCAAACCAACTTCCTTCTACCTGAGGAAGCCTGAGATTCACATGAAATCTTTAATCCTTTTGCTTATTGTCTTTATGAAGAAGTTATATTCAACTAGAAGAAAATAATTTCAAATAGACTGGGTCATTTCCAGTCCCCTGAAAATATGCCTTTTTAAGTCAAGCAGGTCATAGTGTGCCTACCACTTTTCTAAACACTAAAGATAGTTTAATTGGGGGTGGTTTTGGAATGTGGAAAGTTATACTTTGCAATAGTTCCGGTCTGAGTTTGTAACCTGTATGTAGGACAGTTGACCCATCTTTTGTGGCTGACTGTCACAAGTCAATTATGATAGAGGTAGTAGAAATAAATGAATGAACAGAAACCACATATTGTCCAAGTTGAACGGAACCCCAGAGGCCATCTAGTTTACTCTCTACAATATCCCCAAAAAGTGTTCATCCAGACTGCTTGAAGACCTCCAGTGAGGGGGAATTCACTAGTTCAGGGGTGGGCAACCTGCAGGCTTGAGGTTACATGTGACCTTCTAGGTCCTTGGGTATGATCTTTTGATTGAATACAAGTTTTACAGAACAAATCTTTTTAGTAAGGGGATTTGTTCTGTGAAGTTTGGATTCAGTCAAAAGGCAACACTTGAGGACCTGGAGATGGCCTCGAGACTGCAGGTTCCCCATCCCTGGACTAGTGCAGTCAGTCAATGAGCATTTATTGTTTAGTATGTTTCAGACACTGTAATAAGCCTTGAGGATACAAAAAGAGACAAAATCATGGTTCCTAAACTCAGGATCTCACATTGTAATGAGACAGACCACATGCAAAAATCTATGTACATATAAGATATATCCATATCCATATAAATGGGAGGTAATCTCAGGAAGAAGAAACTAGCAATGGGAGGAGGAGAAGAAGAAGCCAGGAAAGGCTTTTTTTTTTTTCTTTTCTTTTTTATTATATAACTTGGTTTTACATCACTTTCATTTTTAAATATAGCCCTTCCTCTTCCCTACCTTGCCCCTCCGTCCCAAACCATCTCCATTAACAGGGAAGGATTCTTACAGAAGACGATATTTGAGCTGGGCTCTTAAGGAAGCCATTACCTTCCTTTTTTGCCCTGCTCTAGATAGAAATTTCATGCCACACTGTGGGCACCCAAAAAGTACTTCAGAAGAATTGGCACTCTATCCTCTCCCTGTTGAATTGCTTCTCATTGTGTAACACTCAACTCAAATGTCACCTCCTCCAGGTGTCCTTCCCTGATCTCCCAGTCAATAATTAATCACCTTTCTAGCTTTGGCCCCCAAATAGTACTTTGCCACTTTCATGCATTAACCATGTATTATTTTGTTTTCCAGGCACCCGTGCATGTGTCATATCTCTTTGTAAGTTCTATGAGGGCACTAGCATGGTGTACAGCTCACAACAGGCTCAAATGTTGCCACTGGGGGGAGGGGGAGTCAGAGTTTAAGAGGAAGACCATTGTCCTAGGATGTAAGGGCTTGGTTTCTCTCTTCTTGCTTCCTCAACACCTACCTGCATGACCTGCAGCTCTATGGAGCTCAATTTTCTTATTTATAAAATGAGGGATTTGGGCTGGAAAAGATGTTTTCTAAGATTTTTTCCAGATCTAAATCCTTCCATCTTATGATCCTAGCATGGGGTTTGAGTTGTCTGGATCCTAGCTATACTTATGTTCACCATGTTTATAATACATGTCCCCTTCTCTATACTTATACTTTAATTCAGACTTGTAATCTCCTCTTGCCTTGACTTATTACAGTAGCCTCTACACAACATACTTATATTCACAGTACACATGCAATACAACACATGTATGTATACATATATGTATAATGCATATATACACATATACACATCCACATATACACATGTATGTGTGTCTTATCATTGCCTTATGTTTTTATATCATCTAGTTTCCCCCTGTATCTGTCCCCTTCTCTTTACCAGAGAGTCATCCTGAATGGTTTTAATTAGTCTCACTGCCTTCAGACCTGGAGGACCGGGGCTCAACTGCTGTCTCTGTCACTTACGATTTCAATGACCTTAGGCAAGTCTCAACCTCTCTGGGACTCATGTTGAGGTGACTGGATGGAATGGTCTATGAGATTCCTTTGAACTCTAAACCTATGATATGATGTTATCTCTCCAACATAACTTCTGCACAGATACAACATTAATATTTTTAAAACACAGACCATATCAAGTTATTCTGCTACTGAAAAATTTTCAGTGGTTCCCTATGGCCTCAAGGGTAAAACAGCAGATGTTCAGCCTACTAGGTAAAGCCTAACCCACTCTGGCTTTCACTTATCTTTCCAGTCTTATTAGTATGCTCCATCTCCTCTCTGCTCTGCTTTTTCTGGTATTTGTACAAGGCTATTTGACTCCCCTTCTACAATGACAAAGGAGCAGATTGCCCCTTGGACGAGGGACCCACCATGTCTAGATTTCATTCCCATCCTTTTCTTAGTTTCAAAGAATTCTCTATGCTCCATACTCCCCTCCCCCCATATATCCCTTTAAGATTCACAAAGCATCTTCCTTACATGATCTTTCCTTTGAGCTTCTTATCACTATCAATATAATTTTCTCCATTTTCATATGAGGAAACAGAATCAGAGACATTGGGAGATTTGCTCATTGTCACACAGCTAAGTATTAGGTTTGAACATTTGATTTGATTGAACATAGATTTGATTCATTCTGTCTCCAAGTCTTCACACTTCCTTCCTTCTCTGCTGCATCTAATCTAAGTTGAGTTCAGGTTAATGGTCTTCTGGAAGAGCTAGAATTTGAGCTAAAGGAAGAGGGGTAAGCTAGAGGTTTTAGATAGAGGGGTGAGGAGAGGGCATTGTGGGTAAGGAGAATGATCTCAACAAAGGATTGGAGGGGAGAGCAGGTTCCCATGTTCAGAAGAGACCACAGATTATGGTCCAAATGAGTCATGTGCATCTCTTGGTGGCCATGACTAGATGAGGGCTACCCAAAAGGCATCCCCAGACATGGGAACTGATCATCCATTCTTGGGACTTGCTAAGCTCTAATCTCTCAGACTTGTTTTCCACCTCAGGCCTAAAGAAAGATTCCATAAACAGGCAGGCAGATGTGTTTGAAACAGCTGTGTAGAATTGACGCTGTTTACATACTTAGCCTCCAGCGCCAAGGCAAACACTCCAGCAGCCTCAGGGGCAGCAGCGGATGTTCCCGAATGCCGCAAAGTACAGTTGCCATATAAATCCGTGGTCGCCTAGAAGGGAAGGGGGAAAGCATGAATACAACAGACAATGACAAACCAAAATTACTGCCTGAAAGCTGAGCCCAACAGAGGAGTGAGAGAGGTGGAGCTGTTTGAGAATAATTTAGCATCTTTTACACTCGGTCAATATTTCTTTTCCTGCTGTGAAAGAAGGGTTTTTGCTTTTCAATATTATAAAATGAAATATGCCCAAATTTATGGGTATTTAGTTTGACAGGGCATTAAAATCAGGTAATAAAATGCCACTTGTATAGTGCTTTAAAATTCACAAAGCACTTTATCGCGATTATTTCATTTGAGACTGCTCTGTGATGTAAGGATTTTTATCCCCATTTTAATGATGGAGAAAAACAGAGAGGAAGAGTGACTTGCTTAGGGACACGTAGCTAATATATGTCAGTGGTAGATTTTGACCAAAGGTCTTCCTGACTTTCTATCCAGCCCTTTATCAGTTATACTATCTCTTTAAATCAGTTGTCTATAAGAAATCCAGAAGATATTGACTAAGTGGATCATTCTGGGTAAGTTATCTTGGTGTAATAAGCTGAGTTTCAAAGAACTCCATCAAATGAACCCCATCCCTCTTCCCAATTTGAAAAAAAAAACTTTTTAAAATTAAGGCTACAGATAAAGTTTCAGGCATATCCTATCTTTTCTGATACTCTGTAGATGAGTCAAATAGCTCTCATATTATGAGGGAAAAGTCATCTGGGGACTCAAGAAGGCCCTAACTGAAGAGTCTCTGGAAAAACAACTTGCTCAGTGAAGTAACTGGGAAATAGGAAATGTCTAGGGAGGTTCATTCTGGTCTGTAGGTAGACTTTAAAAGAAATCAGGAACATTTTACATTATGTGAAATTATCCAGGAAAGAACGATTAGAAATTATTTTTAGAAAAACTAGAGAATTTGAAAGACTTCCCTTTCATCACCTTGTTTTCTCCCCACCTCTCCCACCCCCCCAAAATCTCTGAAAATAATGATGATGGTAACATTTGACAAAATAGTGTTTAAAGGGGGTAGAGGCATTCCCCCCCTCTGCACCTCTTAAACAGCAATTCTGTTTCTGAAGTCGCATAGCCTTCATCTCAAGAATGAGTTAATGGATTTATGAAGTGCCTATAGAGAACAGCATAGTTCCAAAGATGTAGAAATTAGAAATCTGTGAGGACAAAGGCTTCAATTTTTCATTTTTTTCTCTTTAACCCAACAGCACTCAAAGTATAAATGCCTATTACTAAGTTGACAAGCATGACTCTGAAAAGGTACAAGCACAAAATAATAGCTAATATTTCTATCAAGCTTTATAGCTTTTTCCTCTCAACAACCCAACAATGTAGGTAAAACTACCATTGTTATGCCCATTTCACAGATAAGGAATCTGAGAGAGTCCAACAAGTTGAAGAGTGGTTTCCCCCAAGGTCACACTGTTCCAGGACCAATGATAAAATCCTCATTTTCTGACTCCAAGTCTGCTTCATCTTCCTAACTTCTGGAGTATACACATTTATATTTCTAAATCCAGCCTGGAAAAAGACAAATATCCTAGTATATAAAGGTAACAGAGATGATTCAAAATCCTTTATTTTCTTTTATTTTGCCATGCCTGCTGGTTAGCAGATGATTGAGAGCTTGGTCCTCTCCCATTAATTTTCACTTCCAATCAGACTCCATAACAAAGCTGCAATGCTAAATCTGTAATATCTCAATTATACTCCTAGCCAACAAAAGCTATGCCAGGAATGCAGGATCAGCACTTTGCAGCAAAATGAGCCCCTGATCCTGAGATACAGCTACTGCATTTATCTCTTGGATATGAAAGCTGTTCCCTCTTTTGTAATAGCATCAGTGTTAGAGCATAGTCTCAAAAACCTCCCCTCCACCCCCCAAATCTGAAGTCTGAGATTCCTATGGTGACTTTGACCTGTCTGCCTTAGTGTTTTATGTATCTGGAGACAAGCCAGACAAGCCTTTCTCTTGGAGATTTATCTTCTATGAAAGAAACAGCATTCCACTCACTGGATACTGGTAAATGGACTCCATTTCAAGGAACTCCCTACTTTCCTCCCACCCCCCACTACTCACTATGTAATTTGCTTGAGGAAACAGAAACATTGCTACATGGGTACATCCAATAAACATAGTTATATATTTTTTGGAATCAAAGAATGTTAGGAAACCATTGAATCAAAATGAAAAGCAATAATTCAGAATGGAGACATGGAAAGAGCTAAATTGACATCCAGAAAATTTTAGGTCTGGTTTTGACTCCATTGTTACTACCTCTGTTCC
The DNA here is from genome assembly GCA_023548195.1 of Bettongia penicillata ogilbyi. NCBI lineage: Eukaryota > Metazoa > Chordata > Mammalia > Diprotodontia > Potoroidae > Bettongia > Bettongia penicillata. The sequence goes on from JAJHZJ010000442.1 coordinate 4,527,224, forward strand.
CCTTGGATAAGCATCTTCACTTGCTTCAAGAGAATGGAGTGCTGGACATGGAGGCAGGAAGACCCTGGTTCGTGTCTCGACTCAAGACACTTGCTAGATGAGTGACCCTGATTGAGTCATTTAACGTCTCTGAGACTCAGTTGACTTCTCTGTAAAATTAGAGGGAGCTAGATGGCTCAGGACAGGATGCTGGGTCTGGAATCAGGAAGACCTGAGTTCAAATATGGCATCAGACATTTACTAGATATGTGGCCCTGGGCAAATCACTTAACTTCTGTTTGCCTTAATTCATTGGAGACAGAAATGGCAAACCACTTCAGTATCTTTGCCAAGAGAAGTCTATAGGGTCACAAAGAATCGGAAATGACTGAATTACTAAAAAACAACAAAATGAGGTAGTTAGACTTGACACACCTCTAAGATTTGACCAGTCTGTGCCTCAGTTTACTTATTTCCAAAATGAGGGTTTTGTTTTAAATGAGTTCTAAGGTCTCTACCAATCCTAAGCCTCTCTGATTCTATAATCCTATGGGGTGTTCTAAAAGATTTCATATAGTTCTAAGCTATTAAAGCTCTTTCAAAGACTTTTCCTAGCTGTGTGAGTAGGGAAATCATTTACCTATCTGTATGCCTCAGTTTCCTCAATTGTAAAATGGGGATCATAATATCACCTACCTCCCAGGTCATCTTTGTAAAGCACCTAGCACAATGCCTGATTATTTAAAGTTATCAAAGCTTTAAACTGCACAAGATGTTGGGAACACCTTGGTTTGATGGAGAAGATATGTATTCGCTCACCTTTTTCATAAACATTGGCAATATCTCTCTACTTCATTTCTTGCTTTTATCCTCAAGATTTTGTGTCTCTAATAAGCAGGGTGTGTGTAAAACCAGAAGGATGCTGGCAATAAATGTCCTAACCTTCTGACTAGCTCAGAGCAGTTGGTGAATGATGGAATGAAGATGAGTTATCCTTACAAATCTATCCTTGGGGCAGAGAGTAAAAACCCAGAGTTTCCTAACAAAAGGCAGTTGTGCTGTTAACATGTTTGACATGTGATGCTCCATCTGTTGCTTTTTGCTCAAGATGCAAACCTCAAGTTTCCACTTTGCTAGTAGGATACCAAGTAGAGCTGGTAAAATGCACAGTGTTATCCTCCTAGCATCTGTTCATTCTTTAAGGAAAACAGTTAATTTTCAAAAAAAGTATCAAGCAAATGGGGAGAAAATTTGGAACCCAAAATTTTTTCAAAATGAATGTTAAAAGTTAAATAAAAAAAAGTATCAAGCAGGGGAAGATGCACAGAAAAGAAATTACAGCACCTTTCTTTCAAAGAGCTTTCACGTTATGTCTTTGTATTTTAACTATATCGATAGAAATGATTATTCCAGGCCATTTATAGTCATGCATCTAGACTCCACTCCAGTCATCATCTTCATTTCCTCCCAACCTCATGGGAGGCTCTCCCTGTAGAACCAATTTGGGCTTTGCTAGCCAACTTTGGCTTCTCTTGCTTGGCTCCAGGCTTCTAGAAATTTCTGGACATGCCATTGAGGGTTTACCCTTTATATGTGGTCTTCCTTCAGAATATACATGTTTTCACTGACCAATCACAATTCCAGAGGCTGAGAAATGAAGCATCCTACTTGCCTTGTGGTAGAGAGGTGATGGATTCAGGGCGCAGACTGACATACATTTTTTGTATCTGGCCAATGTGGGAACTTGTTTTGCTTAACTAAATGTATTTGTTAGAAGGGTTTTATTTTCCTTTCTTTTCCAATTGGGGGAAAGGTGGGCGGGCGAGAATATAGATTTTTGTTAATGGAAAAAAATAAAATAAGATTCAAAAGTAAATAAATTATATTTTAATAACATAAATATTATTAAACACATTTAAATATAATGATTATACATCATATTATATGTTATAACATTATATTATAATAACATAACAAAATAACAAATTAAAAAATAAAAATATGAATAAACAGTTAAAAAAGAAATGCTAATTCCTTAAGTTCAGGAGCTATCTTGACTCCATCTTGTGTCCTCTGTATTTAATGCAGTGACTGGTACATAACAAACACTTATATAAATGCCACCTCTATGTGTATGTCTACCTGTCACTTTATTGATGGGGAGACTGAGATTCAGGCAGGTTAAACTGTAGTGCAGTGGAATCAGTGGCAATCCCAGAATTAGGCCCAGGGCCTCCTGAGTCTCAGATCAGAGGAAATTTCTTTTGCAACATACGTTCTGCACTCACCACACCGGCTTCTGGGTTTCTCTTCCTCCCATTGCTGAATGTGGACGCTAAGGTAGAAGAGCAGCTTTCGTCATACAGAGCGGTCCGGCCATCATTGATGGCTGAGTTGATGGAGATGGTCCACATGCTTGAGGCATACCCATCACAGTTGCAGTCATCATAGCTTCCTCCATCCCCAGAAGCCCACACGTAGATGCTGCCTTTGCCCCCACGGCCCTGAGAGAAAAAGGGGACAAGATGGATTTGTGACAGTTTCTAGCACAGTATCTTACAGGGAGCCTGGTAGCTATAGACCAAAAGGCAGAGATTCACAGGGCTGGGGAAAGGGTCCAGTTTTAATGGAAGTCCTTTTAGCATCTGAAAGATTTTTGTAGTTTGAAGGTTCATCTCTGGTTAAAGACCAAAGCCCTTGCTTATCTCTTGTCTTCCATAAAAAAACCAAAAAAACCAACCAAACAAAAAAACCACAACACACCATCCCTGCCAAAATCCCTTCCTCTGTTGGGTCCCAATCTATCTGAAAAAATTACTTGAACATGGGAATTAAATCAGGATAAGGGTGAGTCAGTTAGAAAGTATCTCAGAGGAGACCAAGTCCAGCTCCCTCACCCAATGGATGAGAAAACTTAGACCCAGAGAGGACAACTTAGATGGTTAAGTGGCCCAATGAAAACAGTTTAAATCCAGTTTCAGATAGCTCCTAGCCATGTGGCTCTGGGCGGGTCACTTACCACTCTGAGTTTCCTCAATTGTAAAATGGGGATAAAAATAGTACCTATCTTACAGAGTTGTTCTGAGGATAAAATGAGATAACATTTGTTAAAAAGTACTTAGCAGAATGACTGGCACCTAATAGGTATTTAATAAATGTTTCCTTCTCCCCTTTCCTTTCCCAAGGTAGCAAGGATCACAGTCAGAACTCAAACCCAGATTCTTTGTCTATAAATCCAGGGCACTTTCCACAAGTAACATTCTACCTCTGTCCTTTTCCAGACCCAAATCTGCATGGGTCAGATTATCATTTGGAAGGAAACCCATTTATCTGTGATTTTGGTGTTTCTGTGTAATTTTTAATTAATGAGGAAGGGAAGATCTCACATTAAACATAGGCACAGGCTTCACTACTCAGTTAGTTTTTTTTTCAGCCCTTAGCAAGAGTTGGCCAGTTGAGTAGGGCAGAATATCCTACATTGTTAGATGTGGTCACTGTATTGACTGGCTTTCTTTGTTACCAGGGGGAGTTTAGTTGGGAAGACTGGGGGTTGGTATTTCCAGAAATGACTATGATGTACAAACAAAAACATCAATAAGGTTTTTTTTGAAAGTGAGTTAGTTATACATGTTATACATATATCCATAGTTAACAATACATGACTCATAGCACAGGGAATCTCCAAGAAAGAAAAAGTCTCTTCTAGAAAAAAGAAAAATGTTCTAGTCACTGCTTATGTGCTTTTTGGGTGACTTATAGATTCTGAATAGCCCATTTTTTGAAAAATCACCTGCAAAAGTGGGTGAACTCTTCTCTCTTTTTGGTCACATGGAACACTTACAACATGGCAACATTAAATAACTGGCTTATTATGGTGGAATAGACTCTAAATTCATGGTGTGGGTTATCTGATCTCAAACTCATGATTCCAGAACATTATTTCAGTAGTGGTCCTTCAAAGATCTTTAGGGGAAATTTGGGAATGGAAAGGTAGTTACTTCTCAACCAGGCTTACATCCCTTGCCTCACCCTAGGACTCCACCTAAAGTACCTGGGGTATCCTAAAGTTCTCATCCAATTCCAATAATTTCCTAATTAAAGGGGAGAGGAGAGGACCATGTTATATGAGCATAGATTGAGTTTAATTTTACAATCCCCCAAAACTTAAAAAAATCAGTTTGATCTATACTCATGACATTTTATTTCTAGTCGGTTGTTTTTCAGTCATGTCCAACTCTTTGTGACTCCATTTGGAGTTTTCTTGGCAAAGATACTTAGAGTGGTTTGCCATTTTCTTCTCTAACCCATTTTACAGATTAAGGAACTGAGGCAAACAGAGTTAAGTGACTTGCCAGGGGTCATCCAGCTAGTAAGTGTAGGAGGCCAGATTTGAACTCAAGAAGATGAGTATTCCTTACTCCAGACCTAGCATTGTGGCCACTGTACCACCTAGCTGCTCCACTCATGATATACATGCTCCTTGATATGCATGCCCTATTAAAGTCTGACTCCTACGTTTCATCACGGCATGGAGGTGATGCTAGATTATTGAAGTTTGGAACATTGGAACCAGCCAGATTGGTCTTTGGAAGACTCAGCCATTAGGACATATATTAACCCATCAATCAAAAAGCATTTATTAAGTGCTTACTATGGTTTTAGGCCCTACACAATATAATAGTATCTGTTCTCAAGGAGTTTACATTTTAACAGGGGAGACATTGTGTACCTATTTAGTCAGTCAGTCAGTTAGTCAGTTAAATAGCATGTATAAGTGCCTGCTCTGTACTAGGTACTATGCTGAGCCTTGAGGACATAAAGAAAGGAAAAGATATAGTTCTTGCTCTCAAGGAACCCACAGTCTGATAGGGAGATAACATGTAAATGGATTCAAACAAGCTATAGATGGGTGAAATTAAGGATAGTCTCAGAGAGAAGTCACTAGATGAAGAGGGACAGGGAAAAGCTTTTTGCAGAAGGTGAGACTCTGGCTGAGACATGAAGAGACCACAGGTAGCTGGGAGGTGGAGATGAGGAAGGAAAGCGTTTCAGGCATGGGGGATAGGCAGTGAATACTCTTGGAGTCAGGAGAAATAATAGCATGGAGGCCAGTGTCATTGGATGGCAGATTGCTTAGAGGAAAGTAAGGTGTAAAAAGATCGGCAAGGGCCAGCTTGAAAGGGCTTTAAAAGTTGAACAGAGGATTTTATATTTGATCCTGTAAGTAAGAGGGAGTCACTGGAGTTCATTGACTGGAGGGAAGACAGGGTTAGACCTGTGATTTAAAAAGATCAGGTTGATAGCTGAACACAGGTTGGACTGGGGTGGAGGAGAGATTTGTGATGGAGAGGTGATGAAGGTCTGCACCAGGTAATTGCAGAAGGGTTTGTTGTGACAAGGAGACCGACCATCTCTTAATGTAAAATAAGGGTGAAGGAGGAGAGAGTTGCAGAAAGCATCTGAGTAATGTGAGACAAAGAACAGGGGAAAAAGACAGCTCTCTAAGAAGGGTCTCAATTTTTTCCAGTGACATATGAGGTAAGGTTCTCCTTTGAGAGCAAATGGAGAGTGGGAGGCTATTGGAAAAGCCTCTGTGGAAAGTGGCATGGTGAATCACTTAGGGAGGTATAAAAGAATTACCTTGATCTAAAAATGTGTGTGTATGTGTATACATGTATGCCAGCATACTTATATGTATTTAATTGTGTTTATATAATACATATATACAAAATTCAACTCAGAAGGTCTTGTCATAACCTGCTGACACAGTCTTTTAAAACTCAGGGTTCATTTCTTTGCTATGAGGAGGACCTGGAAAAAAATGCTTTTATCCTGCTCTCCCTCAATATATGCATGAGTGCACAACCTCCACCCCCGACAAGTATACACTTATCACTGTCACTAAAATTACTTATGCTCTCAGGCTTTACATTTTTCAGCCTCACCAACCTCTTGTTCCTTTCTGACCTAACCACGAGACTTTCCTGGAGAATGTTCCAACCAGGATAAGACTGATTTTCACTCCCCCAGGGAAAGGGCTTATTTCAGTCAGCCATTGGCCAAGAAGTAAGGGGAGAGGTGCAAAATACAGACAAGTTCAATTGCAGATATGTTTTTGCCTGCTCAGTTTGTTTTCAACCTGGAGGAACAAGTGAAAGCTATGAGCAGAGCATTTTTCTAGCATGGCTTTTAACATGCCAGATAAATATGTGCTATTGCTATCATCTTCAAAATGGGGTTCTGGATAAAGACAGCTAATGGTCACAGGTGAGTAGCATTCTAAAAATGCTGTACCACCTTTGTGTGCCAGTTTCCTTGTAGCCCCTTCAACATTTGTCATTTTCCATTTCCCCCCTTTTTTGGGTCAACTTTGCTAATCTGATGGGTATGAGGTGTCAATCAATGAATCAATATCGATTAATTGCCCACTAGGTGCCAGGAATTGTGCTAAACACAAAGGATACAAAAAAAGGGGACAAAACCCAGCTCTTGGCCTTAAAGAGCTCACAGACTGAGAAAATGGGGGAGGTATAGCAAGTAACAAGCAAAGTATAAACAATATATGCAGGATAAATAGGAAAGAGAGGCTGGGAAAGGCTTTCTTTAGAAAACCTTGAAGTGGGGATTCTAAGTGGAATCTCAACATTAGTTTAAATTTCTTTAATTAGTAGTGATTTAGAGCATTTTTATGTGGTTATTGATAACTTGGATTTCTTCCCTTGAGAACTAACTATTCATTTCCTTTGACCGTTTATTAATTAGAAAATGACTCTTATTCTTCTGAATTTAAATGAGTTCCTCACATATCTTGGAAATGAGAATTTTATCAAAGAAATTTTCTGTAAAGGTTTTTTTCCCCCCTAGTTGATTATATTTCTCTTCCTAACAGAGAGAAGATGAATTCAGTTTGCAGAATAAGACATATGTTTTTGAATGTGGCCAATATGGAAATTAGTTTTATATGAATATGTATGTAAACACACATTGTTACAGGGGTTTTCTTTTTCATTTTCTTTTTTCCAGTGGGGAAAAGCAATGTGGGGAGCTGTAAAGTGAAAATAAGCTATTGTTAATTTAAAAAAATGCTGAGCCAACAAATCTTCCTTTTGCTGCCATAGTATTTGTGAAATGCGATAAAAGAGTGTGTGGGGTATAATATAGAATATCAGTATTCCAGAACATCAATGGATTTTTAATCTAATTGATGTGGGTAAACCATAAAAAAATAAAGACTGTAACTGACTCATGTTTTCCCCTATTTATCCATGCCCTCATAAGTCTGCCTGGGAGGCCTGTGGGTCTTCTTCACATGCTCTCAACATTGCGTAGATGTCAACAGACTACGCATGCATCAGTTATCTCCTGACTTCATAATTGTTTGATCTTTTTTCCCCACAAGTCATACATTTCTCTAATGACTTTATGTTCTATTTAGAGTGTAGTTCCTAATTTGTAATGTGTTGCAGCCTCATGAAAAATTACAGACCTACAATATAGCACAGAACACTAAATGAAGCTTGTAAAATACTCTTGAGACCTCGTCTGCCCCAGTGAAAGAAGGAATTAGTTGACTGCCAAGAATTCCAGCACATTTCGCCAGTGTCTTGTCAAATGACTTTGATTAAATTATAAGAGGTGGCAGTTGGACCTGCCCTCATCCTGATAAATCACCTTTCTTCTTTCCAGATGAAGGTTGGAACAATGCCCCTCATCCAGGATGATCTGTACCAGCAATATTCTTGCCCCAAGGAGAAGGATTACATGGGCAGATCCTGGGGGTATCACCCCACTATCCTGTTATTAGAAGCCTGAAAACTTGATTATCTTTTTTCAGTATATGGCAATATGGTAAGGTGTTTCATATCTGCAAAGGCACGTTGGTGATGGGGGATACCTGTAAGTGAAAAGTAAATCTCTGAGAAGGGAGATAGCCAAGTATCATGTAACTAGACTGAGGGAGGACCTCTCACTCCTAACCTGTCTTGTCTATTAAAAAGAGATAGTACCCTCAATGTGAAAATTGTGAAACATGAGATTAAGAATGAAGCCTTGAATCCAGGAGGCAGGATTTTGTCTTCAGCCTCTAGGAAGAGTTAAGGAACATACTATAGAGAAACTAATATACAGGTCAAAAGTTTTTCTAAACTATCTAAAATGTAACTAGATTAGAACATCTAGCCAGTAGGTCCTATCATTTCTTTCAACTTTTAAAAAAATGGACATGAAGTGAGAGAGATGGGAGAGACAGAAAACAGATTTTTGTTACTTGAAAAAATTAAATTAGAAAAAAAGAAATGGACATGAAGGCTTGTGATTGCTGGGGGCCAGGATGTATGTAGTAGGAGTATCTCCTTTCTTGTCAGCAATGTAATCCATAAGATCCATATCTTACCATTCTTTGCTATCTGTCTTTCTGTCTGTCATTTTCTCTCCCCAGCCTCAGGCAATTCAGGATTTCTAGACTTAGCATTTGACTTTGCCATTCAGGCAAGAAATAATTCTGGAATGTATGAACACCAATATGTCTAATATCAATTTTGAAAATTTTATCTTCAAATTTGTCTTATTTTTGATAGATTTATAGATGTGAAAAGCTAGGAAAATTTCCCAAAGTATATGTACTCATGAGCCCTGTGACTTATTTAATCACACTGTTTTTGAGGATGTCAGGTATGCTTTAATGAGATTCAACCTATCCTAAATACTTTATTGGACAATGGCAAATGATCCTAGTAAGCATGGGCTATGAAAGGAAGTAACTGCCCATTTTTTTGCCTGGGGCAAAAACTGTTAGCTGTGGTGCAGAAAACATCCAGTTGGTAGTGAGGGGGTGGGTAGTGGTGATGGTGAGACTGTAGCAGGGATGCAGAGGACAGAAGATGTCAAGTACATTCATGCCAGATGGTCTTATCAACAGTGCTACTTAAATGCTTGAAGGGAAAGCCTGTTCCTGGGAGAGGGCCATAATCGTGGCTGAGCCTTGGGTATCAGATTATAGGTGGTGGTTTAATGGAGAACCATGAAGTACAAGGGTCAGAGATAGTAATCTTCAGGCTGGGGAGAAGGAATTCTCTTGCTCCTCAGGCATGCACCTTGCACGCAAACTCCATTTGCCCTACTCCAGTGATGGTTCTGGTGAAAGGAAGTTGTTACTCCTTCCCCTAACACTGTTGACAACACCATGGGCCTAACAGATATTACTTCCCATGTGCATATCTGTTTTAACCTGTGTCTTTAAATATCCAGGAGATACTCACTCTAGTAGTAATTCTTGAATGTGATTAATAGGTAGGTAAGAAATACTTTCCTCAGGGCAAAACCAGCCCTGGCTGTCAGATTAGGAAGTGAAGTCCATGAATCAATTTGTCACCTCTGAGGCCCTCTGGCTGCTGCCTGAGTGATTCTGTTGGGCTGTTAAGAGCAATTAAGAATCTTGCCTCCTTCTCTAATGGGTAGTTTTCTGTAATGCATCTAATTTCTTTCAGGGCTAGACCTTTTGCAGTGATGGCAAATGAATGACTAAACTAGCCTCTGCTATCAGGGCAGATGGTATCACTTATCGAGCATCAACCTAGAGGTGCAATGTTCATCATTAGATGAACATTGAACTGTATTAGACAGTCTCCTTATTATGCCAACTGTGTGCCATGGACTTTTTGTAATATTCCCAATTGTAAAAGTTCTGTCACCCTATTGCTTAGAAATCACTCTTCTCTCCAACACAGCATCATGGTAGAGGAGTGATTCTGAACTTTAGAAGGGTGCGTCTTTAGAGAACAAGCTTGGGCAGTTTCCATGAAGCTATAATGACCTTAAATATGAGTTTACCAATACTTCTCTATCTTCCAAGGATTCACCACCAGGTTGATCATAGGAAGATGAATTTGTTTTGACATGGAAACTCTTTTAATATCTGAGTGTAGAAAGATTAACATCTGCGTTGGTAGAAGGAACCCCCAGATTTAAGGTACAGTATCTAGAAAGTATTTTCCTCAGCTCAACATTGTGAGGTATTTCTGTTGAGGACATCATTACTCTTTCAGTCAACCAAGTTTGTACCTCCTTGGTTCTTCTCTATCCCTCAGACTCTATATCCAATCAGTTGCCTAGTCTTGTCAATACTATCTCTACAATTTCTCTTGCATCTGTTCCCTTTCCTTCACTCGGCACAGTCATTCCCTGAGTTTCAGAATCTTTCCTGGACTCTTGAAACAGATCCTTCACTGGGTTCTCAGTTTTCACATTTCCCATCTCAAATCTATCCTCCACACTGCTGTCAAAAATAATCTTCTCAAAGCACAAGTTTAATCATGTCACTCCCCTCCTCAAGAATTTTCAATAACTACCTAATACTTTGGGAATAGAAGATAAACTCCTTTGAATGGCATGTAGAGGCCTTCACAATTTATGTCCAGCCTTCTCTTTACACACTCTATGTGCCATTCAAACTGACCTTCTAGCTCTTTCCTGAACTCATCTATCTTACCTTCACATTTTTGAAATAAGTTTTCCCCCATGCTTAGTCAGCACCCTCTCTTTAATTTAGCTTCTTAAATTTCCCGATCCCCCCCTAGTTATCAGTGCTTTCTCCCTCCTCGAATTATCATGCATGTACTTCTCTTTTACATGGTTCCTTGTAGAATGTAAGATCCTTGAGGACAGGGATTGCTTTTTATTTGGTCTTGAACTTTTAATAAATATTTTTGGGATTAGAATAGATTAAGTGTACTTTTCCCATTTTACAGATGAGGCAATTTAAGCTCAGAGAGAGTAAGTGATTAGTCATAGGACTAGCAAATGACAGTCCTGGCTTTCAAGGTCAAGGCTCTTGACTCCAGATGCATTGCTCCTTCCAAAGCATATTTATAAAGGCTCCATATTCTTCCTGACTTCTCTACAACATGTGATACTGATTGCCACCCTTTCTTCCCTTTTTGTGACACTGCTTTCTCTCTAGGTACTCCTCTTACTTTTTTGACCATTCCTTTCCAGTGTTCTTTGCTGGATGACATGACTTGCACTTGACTTTGTTCTGAGTGAGGGAAGGCTGTGCAGGTCACCAGCCTCACTTCTCCCATCTAGATCAGAGGTATCAAGCATGTGGCCTGCAATACTTCTGGAGTGTTACCCAAACCGGATTAATTGGAAATTAATTGGAAAAAATTTAACAAAATTATCATGACATAGATAATAATTATATTTTAAAACATAAGTCAATATGTAGTCCAGAGGGATCCTTATGTATGGATTAGTGGTCTGCTTTTGAGTTTGACACCACTTGTCTAGATTTAAGAAAGTAATAAAGAAAATGTTAATACTGCAGATTAAACAATCCATATGGTGTCTTATTTTTTTTTGAGAATTAGTTGTTAAACATTTACTAGTATACCACCAATAAGCCTTAAGACATTGAAGAAACTCATGAAAGAGATTTATAATAAGATATCTATAACTTTCACTATGTATAGATCACTGCACTAGACACTGGGAGAGATTAAAAAAAATTAGTTAAGACACAGTCTCCAGTCCTAGCCTTCATAAAGCTCACTTTCAGTTCATCAGGGAGATTGGCCACTAACACAGATATTACATAGTATTATATAATTCTAGTACATTATAAAATAGCTAATGTGAGGTCTAAGTTGGGAAATCCTTCCTGATTAGGGAGAGATCAAACTAAGCGAAGGCAGGGCTTTAAGGTGTTGGGTATTGAAGCTTAGGGACTTGGTGAACAGGATTTGCACAAGGGGTACCACTCACTCAGCAAACATTAATAAGCTCCAACTATGTGCCAAAGAACCTTAAACATTTACCAGCATACAACTGGATATAGTCCAAAGTGCTAGACACTACTTTGGGCAGCTAGGTGGTGCAGTGGATAGAGCACCAATGTAGGAGTCAGGAGGACCTGAGTTCAAATCTCACTTCAGACACTTGACACTCACTAGCTGTGTGACCTTGGGTAAGTCACTTCATCCCAATTGCCTCATCCTGGGTCATCTCCAGTCATTCTGATGCATATCTGGTCACTGGATTCAGATGGCTCTGGAGGAGAAGTGAGGCTGGTGACCTGCACAGCCTTCCCTCACTCAAAACAAAGTCAAGTGCAAGTCATGTCATCATTTCTCTGATGGCACGGTCTTCTTCGGCAACAAGGATGAACACACACACACATCTTTGCTGGATGATAATTCATGTCACAGTCATTAATTGTGAAATGTCTTTGTTCTGGGGAACAGAACTGTTCTCGGCTCAGTTTTCTCTTCTCCCTATATTTATTTCACTTAATGACCTCATCAACTCCCATGGGTTCAATTGTTATCTCTATACAAATGACTCAGATCTAATTATCCAACCTTATTCTGTCTTCCTGAGCTCCATTCTTGAATTACTAACTGCCTATTAAATATCTTAAACTGGCTTTGTCATAAGGTATCTGAAACCCAATATGTTCAAAAGAAAACTCATCATCTTCCATCTTTCCAAAATCTTTCTTCCAAAATTCTCTGTCATGCTTAAGAGTACCACCTTCCTTGGGCAGCTAGCTGGTGCAATGGATAGAGTGCCAGGTCTGGAATCAGGAAGATGTCTTCCTGAGTGTGAATCTGGCCTCAGACACATGTGACCCTGGGCAAGTCACTTAACCATGTTTCCCTGAGTTTCCTCATCTGTAAAATGAGCTGGAGGAGGAAATGGCAAACCACTTCAGTATCTTTGCCAAGAAAACCCCAAATGGGGTCACAAAGAGTTGAACACAACTGAACCACCTACTGTCCATTCACTCAAGTTCACAAAATTAATATCATTCATGACTACTCTCACTCAACCCACATATCCAGTCAGTTGCCAAATTGTCATTTTCATCTTCACAATATCTCTTTTATAGACCTCCTTTCTACTCATATCGATGCTACCCTAATTGAGGCCCATATCACCTTTCATCTGGACTATGGAAATAGTCTTGTCTCAGGTCTTTCCCCATTTCAATCCATCTTTCACAAAATCACCAAAGTGTTTTTTCTGAAGCACAGATTTGACCATGTTACACTCCCATTCCTCCAGTTTCTGTGACTCCCTATTACCCCAGGATCAAATATATAAATGCCTGTATTTGTCATTTAAAGCTCTTCACAACATGGCACATTTTTCTTCTTTCAAGTCTATTTACACATTACTTTCCACTGCAGTCCAATCAGTGTTGTTCCTCACCCAAAATGGTCCCTTTCTCATCTCTAAGCTTGGCAGTGATCATGCCTGAAATGCTTTCCTCCTTCACCTCTGCTTCTTGGAATCTCTGATTTCTTTTAAGACTTAGTTCAAATGTCAATTTTTGTGAGAGGTCTTTTCTGGTCTTCCCCAGCTACTAATAACTTTCCCTCCAATGACATCTTATATTTGATTTGTGTAGGTCTTGTATATATCTACATATGCCCATGGTTTTTCTCTTTTAGCATGAAGGTTCCATGATAGCTATTTACTAATGATATCTTCTTCTGTCTTTGAGCTCCATTCATGAATCACCAACTGCCTATTAAACATCTTGAACTGGCTATGTCATAAGGCATCTCAAACCTAATATGTTCAGAAGAAAACTCATCATCTGTCCACCCCAAACCCTTTCTATCAAAATTCTCCATCACACTTAAGAGTACCACCATCCTTGGCAGCTAGCTGGTACAGGGGATAGAGTGCCCGGTCTGGAATCAGGAAGATAAGTGTGAATCTGGCCTCAGACACATGTGCTTAGCAGAGCAGCTGGCTAACAACAGCTGCTTAATAAACGCATGAAGATTGTTTGAAAAAGGCTATATTTTGCCAAAATGTTGAATGAATCAAGTTAATAAATATTATAAAACACTATGCACAAATTACAGAACAATTAAAGGCACAAATGTGGATCATCACAGGCTTAAAAAACTTAAGGGCAGCTCAAATGCTTGCTTTCTACATTATGCCTCTCCTTGCTCTCACTCACTACCTTAGATAGAGCTGGTATTGATTTCTCTAGGTACCTGCAGTTTCTCCCCAGTAGAATGCCCCAGAGGGCAGGGACAGTTTCTTTCTTTTTTGTTGCTGTATTTTTATTCCTATCATGTAGCAGAATGTTTTTTACATTGATCTGAATGGACTGCTCTCAAAAGTGCATGCCCGTTAATCCATATTGTGCACGTAGAAATGTGTGTCCTGCAGGTGGCCCAGGGATGGTGCTAAGTCACCTGATACGTGTGTTAATGAGCACAAGAGCCTGTCGAAACATCCCAATTTCCCCAGTGTTCTGTCTCATTATGTCCTGCCTTTGGAGATATGGCTGCCATCCATGGTAAGAATGTAAAAAGTCAGAGTAGGGACAGGCAAAAGAATTGTTGCTACTGAAAAGCAAAGGTCAAAACTACCAGGGATGAGCTAATATCTTCAGGGAGAAAAGAGGTGGGAGGAGAAAAAGAGACGGTGAGTAAGAGAGAGAAAGAGACAAAAACATAGATGTAGACACACTCGTTAGACCAGTCAAAGATGGATTTATGATAACATTAAGAGCTACCTTGTAAAATGCTTTATGTCTTTTATCTCATTGATCTTCACAACTGTCCTGCAAAATAGACTCTATTTCTCTCCTCATTTTACATTTGAGGAAACTGAGGCCAAGAAAGGTTAAGTAATTTGACTAGGGTCATAATACAAGTAAGTGCCTGAGGCAGGATTTGAGCTCAGGTGTTCCTGAGGCCGAGCCCACTACTCTCTTTACTACAACACAGCTTCCCAGATGTAAATTTATCTTAGAAGGGATTAAGTTAAATCCAGGTCTACATGAGATATTGGAGTTCTACTATAGAGAGATACAGGATTAAAGATCTGGGATGCCTTGGATCAATGGCCTTTGAGCCTGAGTTTCACCTTTGGACCATATTAACCTTCATCTGAGCCACAGGACTTGGAGTTGGCTCCCTCCTGGGTCTGACTGACCAGCTATTGGGAGTGCAGGCCTAGGCTAACAGGCCCATACCAGAAGGAATCCTCATGGGTTTGGAAGCATGCTATGTTTTCCATGGTATATTTAAATGATGCTTTGAATTTCAACTTCAAAGTTCACAAAAAAGAAATAAGTTGAAAGAGACAGTCAAGGAGAAGTCAAAAAGAGAAAGCTGAGTTCATTCATTCATTCATTCATTCATTCATTCATCCACTCATTCATTCATTCATTCATTCATCCACTCAACCAGAAAATATTATTGGACATTGACAAAGGAGGATGTAGTATAAATCTACACAAATACTAGCATTGACTTTGTAGAAGTAGTCGACTGACTCAGTTGTTGGTGTAGATTCCCACATGTATTTTCCTTTTAAAACAGATCAAAAAAATGGAAACCGGTAGGACGAGATCTTCAATAATTTATTACTCTCAGCTATTTACATCACCCTGGAACACTGTCTTTAAACTTCAACTTGAAAACAGGAAATAGAAGGCTCATGGGGAGGGGACAAGGCAACTGAGAAATCTTTGTTCAACACATTGTTTACTTTGCTTGCCAAAATTTACAGAGACCTCATCAGAAGATGAATATTGAAACTCTTGGTGAGTATGATGGTAAAAATCATATTTTGTTCTTAGATATGAACAGCATCAGTGTACCAGAACATCAGCTCCTTGAAAGTAGGAGCTTGTCTCACTTTTGTCTCTATCCCCTTAGCTCTGCTTGGCACGTTGTAGGCACTTAATAAATGCTCATTGATTGAGTGGTTAAATGGCCTAAACCACCTATTTCACATATGATAGGGAATATTGATATGCTTCTTTACAAAATACTTCCCTTGCAAAAGATGGATGGGACAAGTGTTATTATTCTTATTTTATAGACGAGAAAAATGAGGCTCTGTATATGTGACTTGTCCACAGTTACATTCTATGGGGCTCAAATCCATGTCTTTTAACTCGGAGTGGAGAGTTCTGTCCACTATCAGTGAGTCGATCAACAAGCGCTTATTAAGCATTTAGCATATGCTAAATGTGCTAAGGCTTTGCACATACAGAGACTAAAATAAATCAGTCTCTTCCCTGGAGGATCTAAGTGGAGGGAAAAATATTTCCATATGTAAGTATAAACAAAACAGTTACAGATATAAAATAGATACTGGATGAGTGTGTGTGGGAAAGCACTGGTAGGTGGAGTAAGGGGATCAGGGAAGGCTAGTAAACCAGGGATGCTGAGAGGTGGAGGTGAGTAGGAAGTAAATTCTTGGCATGGGCAACCAGCGTAAAAGGCACAGAGGTAGAGGATGGAGGGTGATGGATGAGAAACAGTATGAAGGCCAGTCTGACTGGACTGTAGTAGATGTGGAAGAGAGTAATGTGCAATAAGCCTGGAAATGGAAATTGGGGTCAGATTGAGAAGAGATTTAAAAGCCAAAAAGAAGAGTGTATTTGACCCTGGAGGTAAGAGGAAAAGTACTAGAATTTATTTAATAGAAGAGTAACATGGTCAGATTTGCACTTTCAGAAAACCCTTTGGCAGCAGTGTGCAAGATGGATTGGTGAAGGGAGAGACTTGAAGCAGGGAGATTGGTCAGTCAACCAGCATTCATTAATGTGCAATTATGTTCAAGGCACTATGCTAAGCTCCAAATAAGAGGTCACTGCAATAGTCTAGGTGAGTGGTGATGGAGGAATGGATGGATGGAAGAGATGCTGTGGAGGATCATATCAACTGATGTTTTGAGCAGATTAAACAAGTTAGGAATTGCTAATTGAATCATATGAGATAGGCATTGGCATTAAATATTGAATACAGTCTTGCATCTTAAGTTCTGGCAATTAGAATAATAGTTTATTTTAGAACCTTCCTTTAGGTCTTAGATGCCAAGAATTGCTTGAGCTTATGTACATTATGCTGGTAAAAAGGGACATCTGCATTGCTGCAAGGCAATCGTATCTTCCCCTGGGTTTCTGCTGTCAGCTTTTCCAAGGCTTCCATTTGCATTCCTCTCTTACCAATAAATCATAAAGCAATAAGCCTTCTGTATTGATTGCTACTGATAGAGCCTGACACAGGGAATTTTGCAGTTAGATTTTTGAGCTGTTCTCCTGAATGATCTTTAAGGGTCCATGCTTGGGGTAGTTTCACAGACGGTGATTTAAGACTGAAGCCCCTAAATTCCCTAAGGCTTCTGGCTGAAAATTAATTAAACTTCTAAGAAATGTCTATGCCACTTTTTCTTTCAAAGGGATAGTCCAAGTCTAGCAATTAATTCCCTTTTCTTTTTTGCTAAGAAGCCTATAGAGATCCTGACACATTTTCAGTAACTTTCTTTGCCTTTTCATACATTAATTCTTTCTGTCTTCACACACACTCGATCTTGTAATACTCTCCATCAGCCTGCCCCATCCTCTTGACACATCTTCTGTTAATGAAAGCCCTATACAAATTACTGGGAAAAATCAGACCTACTGACACTACAGTTTAGAGGACTTCTAATTCATCCAAGATAAAACTTCAATTGTTCATTTGGTCTTTTCTCTCCCTATCTCTCTGAAGGGAACTCAACAGACAGGATTGACCTTACATGCAAACCTCATGTGGCAGGTACCTCAATCAACGTATCAATTAATAACAAGTATTTATTAGTAGCTTACCATGTGTCAGGCACTGTGCTAAGCACTGGGGATACAACAGCAACAAAATAAAAAACAGTCCCTGCTCTCAAGAAGCTTACATTCTAATGGAAAGACAACATCTATGAATCAGAATGTATAGGAGTAATGCCAGGAAGATGGAAGGTAGCCTTAGAGGGGATGGTACTAGCAGCTGGAGGCAACAAGAAAATGGCTTCTTTCTGGAGATGGTACTAAAGCTGAGTCTTAAAAGAAGTCAGGGAGTCTGAGAATTAGAGTGTGAAGACACAGGGAGTATATATGAATTGTTTATGTGCTCTCATTTATCCTTCCCATTCTTTGTTTGATTCATGATGTCACTGATGGGAGGGTACTGGTTTGAGTCATACAGATCTCAACCTTCTTTATATATCATTCAGTATGACTGCCTTTTTTTTTTTTTTTTTTGACATTGGGATAGGTTTCTTTGGAGGTAATGTCTATTTGCATTTTTTCTCCAATATACAGTCTTAGTTGCCTGGAGCACCAAGAGGTTAAGTCACCTATTCAGGGTCACACAGCCAGCATAACTCTGGTGGGTTGAACATGGGTCTTCTTGACTCGAATTCTGCTCTCACCTGACACTTCTACCTGTCTGACCATTTCTTCCAATACTTCTTTGTTGAATTATCATCTATGCGATACTCACAAACTGTGCTCTATCTTGGCCCCTATTCTCTTGTTTTGTACTATCTCAGTGAAGCAGCAAGGTCCTCTGGGAGAGAGACAAGTGACCACATATACCAGGTGATTCATTCTGCTGCTACCACTTGAACAGTCCTCATGCTGTGGTTCTAACTTGTGACCTTGGGCAAGTCATCTCCAAACCTCTTTTCTCTTCTATAAAAAAAAGTGGTTTGAGTGTATGATGTCTAAGATCCTTTTCAGGCTTCAAATTCCCTAGTTCTAAGAGGAAATAACCATAAGAACCACTAAAGAACCGTAAGTAAACATAAGCTTTTAAAAAGTACTTATTGAAATGTATGATAGAGTTTATTAATTTTATGAAAAGAAATCATGAGTCATTTTCTAAGGCCTGAGCTTTGGAAGGAAATATATTTAAAGTACAAAGTATAATAACAGTCAAAGTAAATAACAATAATGCCACCAATAATAATGTTTAAGCCTTAACAAGCAAAGTAATAACTTATTCCCTAAAAAAGACTATTAATTAATAATTATATCAATAATTAATTATTAATTATTGATTAAGAGTTTGACTCAGAGTCATATCCTTCTGAAATTTTTTTTTCAAGTACTAGAGTATCAAAAACATGGATAGATTAGAAAGATTTCTGATTTCTACAGGCTGTAAAAAGTCTTTTTTGACTTCTTTGAGTGAAAATGAAATAAATTTTTATGACCATAAGTCAATAATATATACTAAAAAAGATAAGTCCTTTACAAAATTTCCAAGTAGAAATATTTTGTATTAAGATAATAAAACATAACTTAAATAAAATGCAGTAACTTAAAAGTGTATTGTGCATACATTTTTTTTCCAGAGAGACTATTATTAAACCTTTACCAGCACATCTCAGTTCTTGCTTCTAAGAACTCAGTTATTCAGTGTACTCCATTCTGTTGACCCAAAGTCCCCACCCAGGAATGCCCTAAGCCCAAGTCACTTCTTTCCTTCTACCAATGCATCAAAACTTCCATATATTCTCTTGTTCCTGATTTTAGCTAAATATCAACAAAAAGCAAACTGGCTAACCTAATTCACACTCAAATGTGAGTGTGGTAGCCTTGGGTTGCTGTATTTGCATTATACAAGAGAGGTTTGTTAACTAATCTGAATTTTTAATAAATGAACTAGAAATTTATTGGTCAATATGAAAAAAGTGTATGTAATAAGAAATTCCATGTTATGTCCATTGAGTCATCCACAAATTTAATTCTTCAGAGATGACAGTGTTCTGTGAGTCAGTTATTAGAAGAATGTTGTTATTAAATAATATGAGGTTTCATTTCAAGGAGCAGTTCAAGATCATGGAAGGAGCTATGTAATTTCTAAATGGTAATTGAGAATGTTCTCTTCCTCCTGTCCCCGTTGGAATGTAGCTCACTGCTCAATTACAGTGTCTACTCAAGGCACCAACTCATCCAACTGCTTGCCATGGTCTAGACCAGTGGTCTGCAACCTTTTTTTGCTTGAACATCTTGATCAGTTAGAAAAAAAAGTACTCATTAGACAGATATTTGTATTTTAATAAGTGTGTAAACTGTAAAATGTATGCAAAAAATAGCAATTAATTAATTTCATAAATAAATAAAAGCCCCTAATTCAGGCTTCTTTCTATTCATTTAGATATTCTTACCGGGCAAAAAAGGTAGAAAATACGAAAAACAAATAAGAAATGCTTTCAAAGACTTCACCTGCTTTTCATCCTTCCATGGATATAGATTGCAAAGCATTTCATAGCATCAAGCATTAGTCACCAGTGATCTGCAGACCTATGGATCTCCTATCCTATTCACCATGCTCATTTCTGCTTCTAACCATTGTCTTAGAGTCTTTTCCCTGGTCAATGATGACCACCTCCTTGTCCCTTACTAGTCCAACTCATATTTCTTTTAATGACAACTCTCTATAAAGGAGCTTACAAAAAAATTCTACTTTATGGCTCAGTGATTTCCTGAAAAGTGTTAATTGATTTTCTAGAAGAGGGGTACCCCTCAATTCTAACCAGTTGTTTTGAATTTGCTACACCTTATATTTTTTGGAGACCAGGATTCTCGATATCTTTAAGTCTTATTTATAAAATGGCTGCAAATTTGAACCCCATAAAATAATTATAATCTTGCTTAAGAGAAATTTAATGGAAGCCCTTAGCATAGACTATAGACAAAAGAGAAACTTACTAATGAATGTGAAAATCTAGTATAATTTGAACTATTAAATGCATGGACTATTAAGGGGACTTTTAACTCAGCAACACACGTGTTAAAAATGACTCCTCTAAAATTATATAAAGAATATGGAATCTTCAACAAGAGTCTTGAAAGAACAAGGCATACAGTGATTCATGTAAGGGGAATTACAGTGGATTACAGGTATAATTCAAAACCTAGTAGAGCATGTTTGGATGGGACCTCATAGACTTTCCAACTCCCAGGGAGGAAGAGGGAGAGGAAAAAGTAGAGGAATGGAGAGGAGGAGAGAGAGAAAGGAGGGGAGAGGGGGAGAGAGAGAGAGAGAGAGAGAGAGAGAGAGAGAGAGAGAGAGAGAGAGAGAGAGAGAGAGAGAGCACACAGAAAAGTTGTGGAGTGGTGGTGGAATGGAGCCTTTTGGACTCCCCATACTGTTCCATCCTTTGACAGCTGAAAAACTTCGAATACAAAGTGAGTTAGGACTGTGGCTGTTTTATGGCCCTTTGTCAAGGATGAGAAGGAAGAACAGATCACTTTCATTATTAGCCAGCAAAGGAGAGAGATAGGAGGGAAGGATATTGCTTTCCTGATCTCAGTTTGAGAGGAAGGGGAAGGTAGAACTAGGAAATTCTTAAAGACCTGTATCCTGAAGTCCCATCCTCTACTTCCAGTCCAATTAAATCATGTGCTTTTAGTCATGTTCTCTCCTGGTAACACCCGACTCTAATGCCATTGGAAGCTTTTCCAGTGAAGAAATCAGTTTGCAACAAGGGGAGTGATCCTATTGTATGAACAGAAATCCACTTTCTCTGATACAGTCTACATGATTCATTGGAGATTACTCTGTTGAATCAAGAGACAGCTACTTAGGTGGCACAATAGATAGAGCAATGGGCCTGAAGTCAAAGAGACTGGAGTTCAAATTTTGCCTCAGACATTTACTAGCTGTGTGACCCTGGGCAAAGCACTTAACTCTGTTTGCCTCAGTTTCCTTATCTGCAAAATGAGCTGGAGAAGGAAATGGCAAACCGTTCCAGTATCTTTGCCAAAAAACAATGTCATAAAGAGTCAGACACAACTCAGCAACAATGATTAAGACACAGTGCAACCACCACTACCACCCACATTTTCCAATGAAAAGATCCTGAGATTCATAAACAGAGGTATGCTGGAGACAGCTCAGATCAGCTCATAGAAGACCTGGAATGATAAATTTTCAGTGTGAGCATTTACACTTTGGAAATGGACAAATGCTATGAATGAGGACTTTCTATATTATTTTGTTGACAGTTTAGACCTAAGAAAGTGCTGCAGGAAATGAAAATAGTACAGATTAAATTTAAAAGTGTGTCTTGTTTTTCTGGAGAGGATGGTATTATACATTTACCATCACACTTCTGTCCATAAAGGAATATTCCTATGTTTCTGGGAGAAAGGTGTGGGAGGATCTGGCTCTTTGATGCCCTCATTGACAGAGGGCATCAAATGCTTTCTGAGATCCTCTTTAGCTTGAGATATATTACCCCTGTGACTTCTGACCCACAGTCCTGCCATTCTCTGACAGGGATGTCAATACCTCACAAATGTGTATAATACATTCCATTGCTAGACTATATTTTATATTGTTTTACATCTCTCCACAGAGTGGCTATTGATTACTTAGGATAGAAAATCTTTTGTTTTTTTGTTTTCCTTGGTTAATCGATTAAGAAATATTTATTAAGTGCCTTGTATTAGATCCCGCAGTGGTCATTATTGTGCTGGGTACAGAGGAAATGTTAGATAAACACTGGTTGATTTTTACATAGAAGTAAGAGTTTATTCAGCAAACTCCCCAGAGTTTAACCTCAATTCATTGGTAAGACCTTGAATTTACCAAAAAAATGTTAAACCACTCAGTGATTTAGGGGTAAAATTTCACATTCTTCAGGGTCAGAAGCCAGGCTCCCTTTGGATAGTACAATAGCTGCATTTGCCATCATAGTCATAATGGAATTCTTCCAAAACACTAGAGAATGAAGTCATTTTCACAGTTTTAAGATATCGAATTTTACATTGACACAATTTTCTAAAGGTAAAATCCGTCAGGAAATTGAAACACAGAGATACTAAGTAATTTGCTCGAGGGTCCTCAGTGAATTGACTGCATAGCTAGGATGAGATTCTAGATTTCAATGTTGAATGCTCAATTCACTAGATAATAAGTTGTCAAATGTGGGTCGTGTCTCTGAAATTCATTCAAAGGGAACATTTTTGATCTTCTTAAATGTATTATTTATCATCCAGAAAGGAGGAAACAGCGTGGTTGAAGGAAACTGGCTCTGGAGACAGTTAAATTTGGGTTCACGAATATTCCACTCACTTACAACTTGACTCATTTTTCCAACTTCTCATCTTCCTCCTTGCCTTCTTGCCAGTTGGACAAACTTTCATCCTGAGACTCTGATCTTATATTGATGACTCTATCTTTGGGACCACCATTTCAGGAGGAGCCCATCTATGCTTCAGTTCCATTCATGCTTTGTCTCATTTATCAGCTTTCTTTTCTTACTCCATTTCTCCCACTTCTCTGCCTCTGTGTGGGTACCCTTTTTGCACTAGGATTTTTCAGCCCCCTTTATGTGCTGTCTCCTCCCTTTCCCATTAGACATTAGAATTAGATGTTAGCTTTTTGAGGGGACAGGGACTGTTTTGTGTGATGCATTTGGATCTCTATCACTGGAAAGTATCTTAGAGTTCAAAACTCTCATTTTACAGATGAGGAAATTGAGGGCTTATATCAACCTAGTGTTTGCACCATGTAACCATCATCTTGGGTTCCAACATTTAAGCAAAACAGGAACAAGATTTGCGTTTAATTCAAAACAATTTAACATGCAGTGATTTCTATCCGCCCCCCACCCCCCCACTGAATTGAACTGTTTTCCTCAGTTCTTTCTCCTTGCTCCTGCAGGCACCTTTTTCCATTGGTGAATTTTCCTTGGAAACTCCATTTTGCGGAAAGAGTTCAGACCAATCATCCATCATCCTCTAGACTTAGCCACTATGTGACATTCAGGTACCTTTCTTCCTCTCTCTTCCCTTCTGTACTTCCATCCCAATCCCTCCCTTCCTCTCTCCCTGCCTTCCTCTCTCCCTCTCTCCCTTCCTTCCTTCCTTCCTTCCTTCCTTCCTTCCTTCCTTCCTTCCTTCCTTCCTTCCTTCCTTCCTTCCTTTCTTCCTTCTCTTTTCTTCCTTCTTTCCTTCTTTTCTTCCTTCTGTTATATGCTCCATAAAAAAGACATTAAATGTCCTTAGGGTCTCAAGAACTCAGAGAGGTGAAAGTATTCTCAAAAGATTGCATCTGGTTGGTGAGATGAATAAAAGCCTATTACAGGAGGTAGCTTTTTTGCTGGCCCATTGAAGAATTCCAACAGTAAGGTGTGAGACGTAGAGGGTATTGTCCAGGGCCAGGATCCAAAAGCATTCTTTTGGATGGGTCAGGTTCGCAGAGTAGAAAATCATTGATTTTTACTAGTCTTGGATACTTGTTGGGGAGAAGGGAAGAAAAAGCAGGGAGGAGAAGGTAATGGGAAATCAGTCTAGAAAGATCAATTAGGGTAGAACATGGAGGGCCTTTAATTACAGGTGAAGAATGTGAATTTAATTCAGTAGGTAACAGTGAGGTGGGATGGGGTAGTGAGCTGGCCTCAAAACCAGGATCTGGGTACAAGTTCTGAAATATAATGGTTGTATGACCTACTCATTCAGCTGTTTTCAGTAGTGTCTGACTTTTTGTGACCCCATTTAGAGTTTTTTTTGGCAAAGATACTGGATTAGTTTGCCATTTCCTTCTCTAGCTCATTTTACAGATGAGGAAACTGAGGCAAACAGGGTGAAGTGACTTGCCTAGGGTCACATAATTAGTAAATGTCTGAGGTCAGATTGGAACTCAGGAAAATGAGTTTTCCTGATTCCAAACCCAGTATTCT
The DNA here is from genome assembly GCA_023548195.1 of Bettongia penicillata ogilbyi. Taxonomy (NCBI): domain Eukaryota; kingdom Metazoa; phylum Chordata; class Mammalia; order Diprotodontia; family Potoroidae; genus Bettongia; species Bettongia penicillata. Next base: position 4,551,695 of record JAJHZJ010000442.1, read on the forward strand.
ATCCACTGAGCTACCTAGCTGCCCATGTGACCTTGGCCAAGTTATTTAGCTTCTCAATGTTCTAGAAAAGTCCCTAAGACTGTATGTTGCAGACAATGCATTGGTAGTGGGAGTCTTCATTTGGGAGTTCTATATATTCACAGGTCTGGTCCTTATCCCCATAATTGTGAGTCATTTAAGATTGTGGGGGAGGAAAGTACACTAATCACAGCTATGTCATAGGAAGATGAATTTATGTATATTGAAAAGATTAGAGTGGGGATATGTGTGGAGAGCTGAGGAGAAAATCTTTCAAATGACAATCCTCAAGGCAATACCTGACCTGCATGTTATTGCATTTGCAATAGAAGAATTCAAAGGTCCTGCTTTCATATTAAAATATGGATCAAATTAATTCTCCATAATATCTGAGAAAGGATGTAATAAATGAGCTTTCCCTTTGAGGTATTTGCCAAATTGTCCCAGGAATAAAAATGAATGTTATTTTGCTATGTTGGAAATGTTAATTTTGCATTCCCCATAATAAAATCAACCCTTTAAGCTCCATGCCACTTCAAATCATTTCTGATTTATTGACTGTAATAGACATCCATTTTTTCCAACTGTTTTTCCAGAAGATTCTTCACGTTTCCTTGATGAGTTTTTTTCCTCCTATAAATGTCATTTTCCTCTTTAGAACTCATTTACATACTTTATGTGACCCTTACTCTATTCCAACTATATTCATTCTTATCATTTATTCACAAGGAATCTTTCTATTCTATAAGGAACAAACAGTGTGATAATAAGAAGAGCATCTTCAATTCTTTTTAAGGTTTGTTAGGGATATGTGACTTGATTTTAAATGGAATAAGCTTGTTACTATTCTGAAAGCATTAATACATTACTTTTCTAGTTGACGTTTGTGACCATGGGCTACAGAATTGGAAATCAGATTCAGTGACACACAAGATAATGTGTTGCCCAGTCAAAATTAGTATGCACATAACTTAAAACATTTTAAGCTGGAGTTCTCACTTCCAGCTTTAATGTATTCCCAAGGCACACATTTTTCTATTCTTCAAGCTTTACAAATGTAAGAGAACAGGGCTTTAAGTTGTTCAATCCACACTCTTGCCTTTAGTATGCACAGAGAGATCTTTCTTTGCCTAGTTTTCAATGTATTGTGCTACATATATTCATTTCCTTCCTGGCATCTTCTACACACAGAAGAAATGGTACATGCTAAGGTTTGCTGAGAATGTGACACACTTGAAAATGGACCTGTCCATCTGCAGATTGGCACATGTTAGGTGCCCAAATATGGAGAACAATGTATTACAAAACGACAAAGTTCATTAAAAATAAAAGTAACATCTCATCTATCTGGAACACAGCTGAGAATATGGAAAAAGCAAAACCAAAACTCAACCAACTCTTCAAAAGGGGCAGCCAAAAGAGGTCCTACAAAATCCTTGCAATAGAAGTTAGGCACTTTACTCATAGGAAAGACTGTGATCTTTGCTCAGAGTCAGTTTATTATTATTTTGTACACAATTCTTACATATTTGGTTAACTAGTTTCTAAACCCTTGGAGGATTAGAAACAGAAAATTATAAGTGGAGAAAGGACCTATTATAGCAGGAACACTGACAACATGCAGAATAATTGATGACAATGAAGCTGACAGGAAAGTGATGAAAAAGCAGTTAGAGGATCTCAAAGATCAACGGTCATTTTACTTCAGGGGAAAACACACCTGCCCCTCTGCCCCTGACGGCTCACACCTCATCACCTCTGAGATTATCCAGCACCACAATGTGTTCCAATGTAGCTTCATGATTAGTATTCATAATGATGACCTTGAGTTATGAAGGAAAAGTTAAGCTACATTCATTATATTCTGCTTAAGAAGGCAAGGCAGTGTCTAAAGCATTTTGAAAATATTTTCAGCCCTAAATAATTAAATTATGATTTGAAGTTAAAAGAGGGACAAACTCTTTATAATTCAGAAAACTTATCCAGAACAACTTGTTTTCTGAGGGTTTGTAAGAACTGTTTTACGATTTGAAAAAATACCTGTCCATCTCCAGCTAGTACATGGAAACTGCCTGAGTACAGATTACGGAGAACAGATTGATTGCAGTGCAACAAAGATCATTAAAAAAATATTGAATAGAAAATAAATTTGAAAAAAATAGTGCTTTAAAACAGACTAACTTTAATCAACTTCAATGAAAGATATTAAAATTAATTAAAAATTGCCTGCTCAATAAAGAGAATTTTAAAAATTAGCAGATATCTTTAGACTCAGGGTTTTTAAATTAAAAAAAAAAAAGTCTTCTAATTACTTTTACTTCAGCAGGGCTTCATGCAAACCAAAGAGGGTTTAATGTAAAGAATGCTGAGTTTGAGTTAGGAGACTCTTACATAGCTTAAATTTATTTGGGTATATATATATATACACACATATATATATGTGTGTATATATATAAATGTATGTATGTATATTTAAGTTAAATCGTCAAATTAAATTTATTTTGAAAATCTAGAAGATATAGGCTAAGATGCTATGTTCTGACATGGTAGGCCTTTTCTAACCAATATAGAATGATCAAATTTTTGGACTGGTTCCTCCCCGTAGGCTATCTTTATGTGGGGATCACTACCTTAAGAGGAGAAAGCTTTGGAAAGATATACATCTCCTGAGTAAAGCATTTATCTGAAATTTCAGACTCCAAGTTATCCCTTGTGCCATTAAAGAAACCCCCTGCTGGGCCAACAGCATGATTTTGAACTTCTAGTTTTAAATTTTAGCTAACAGCATTTTCTGGTTCAATTTTCTTCAAGCTTGACAAAGAAATATTTTATTCATGGAGAAATGTTGCATTATTTTCAAAGCAAGATAAAGGCTAGTTCCATTTACTATGGGGTTGTCCAGTCTAAGTACATTTCTAATCTCCATAACTGTTTTGGGGGTTTAGGATTCAGGGCCAGAGCTCTTCTCAAGCACTGCTTGAGTTGAGGTTGATTGTAATCACTCGATGTCAGAAAAAAAAGTTTCCAACAATGAGAACTAACCAAAAGTGGAATAGACTGCCAGAGAGGTGGTTTGTCAACCTCTTTAGAGATCTTCACGTACAAACTGGACAATGACATGTCATGTATGCTATAGTGGGGTTGGAGTTGGATTAAATGGCTGCTGAGGTCCCTTATAACTCTGAAATTCAAGTACCCCAGGGATCTAGGCTGTTTAATATTATTTATGAATGACATGGATAAAGACATAGATGGCACAGATGGCATGCTTATCAGTTTGATGACCTCAAACTGGGAAGGATAGACAGCTAACACCCTGGGCAATACAATAGTTGGATGAGAAAGGTTTAAGGAAGAGGAGCATTATACAGAACTTAGGAAGATGAAATTCAACGGTGATAGGTGACTGTTGAGGTCTCTTCTGATCTTACGAGTCTGTGATTCTCCCAGCTAGGTGGTGCCGTGGATAGACCACTCTTGGTAGAGGGGAATTTTGAGTGAGAAGATCTAGGGATGAGTTCCAACTCTACCACTTTAGGAGCTGTTTGACCTGAACAAATCACCTAACCTCTCTGAGCCCTGTAATTGTAATGGAGGGATAATGAGCCCTGCCATGTTTTCCTGACCGGGCCACTGGGTAGAAAAGACATTTGTTAAGCCTTATATAAATGTACGCTATTATTATCATTACAGGGGGATTATTATTATCATTGCAGGCAGACTCTCAGGAGCAGCATTATTCCAATTCTAGGGCTGCAAAGTCCCAGCCGACCCTGCGAGGATGACAGGAAAGAGATATGATCTAATTGGAGCTGAGAGGTGGTAAATAGCCACTGTCAAATGCTAGTTTAGCCACTGTCCTCCTGTGCAGATCTCATTTTCTGGTGAGAGATTGCCGTCCTGATTCTATAGAATTATACAGGAAAGTTACAGATATGTGGAGAGGCCATAAAGAGTTCGTTAAGGCTACTCTCTTAATTATCTAATAAAGGGGATTTTGCTATAAGCTACTGATCAGGCTCTGATTATCTACTTAAAAGGTAGCAGTATTTGGAAGTGAGATGTTGCTGAAGTGTTGCTATGCAATTAGCTCATTCCTTCATAGGCATGGATTTTGTCCTTTAATTGGCTTTCGCAGGTGCTAGCACCTGTGGACACATAATCCTCTTTGACAGTACAGATTCCAGATGTGATACTGCTGATCAATGACAAAGAAAGAACTGTGCTGGGCTGAGGCACTCATTCTCTCCTCACCAAAATGTTCCCTGAAAAATGAAAGGCTTGGCTAAACCCAGGCTGATCATCCACTTATTTTAATATTCAACCCAAAAAAAGTCTGAAGATGAGAGTATCTCAACAATTGATTTCTTTGTTGTAGTTCAAAGTAATGGTCTGTAGCCATAATACATCCTCAAAGAGATTTTTTTCTAGCGTCTTGGGTTTGGTACAAAAGATCGTCAGGTCCAGAGTTGACCCACCCAAATGAAAGATATTGAAACAAAGAATCATAGCTTTAGAGGATATTGAGTCCAATCTCCTTATTTTGTAGATGAGAAAACTGAAGCAAAGAGAATTTAAATGACTTGTCCTTGATCACGCAAACAATAAATGTCTAAGCTGAGATAGGAATTCAGGTTTTTCTGATTTCATGTCTAGCGCTCCATCTATCATGACATGGTACTGTATCAATGATTACATATAACTAAACAGTTCTCTTGCATTTTTCCTAGATACCTATAATTGAAATCAATTTAATGACCAGGGAAAGAATGATGGTTCAGATGTTTTCAGTTGGTATAGACCAATATGCTCAATTAAAATAGTACAACCACATTGGGAGTGAATATTAATGCTAATTGTTTTGAATTCATTCATTCATATTTTGTTTATACAAATTGTGACTGTATCCTCAGGCTCTGTCCTGAACTTTCTTCTCTCATTTAATCTCATCAGCCATGCTTTTGTTTAATTATCGTCATTATGTAGATGATTTCCAGATCTTTATATTCAGCCCAGTCTTTCTTCTGAGTAACAGTCCCACATCACCAATTGCTTATTAGACATTTCTATCTGGATGTCCCATGGATGTCTTAAAATCAGCATGTTTAAAATAGAACTCATTATCTTCTTCCCCATTTCCACCCCTCTTTCATACTTCTTATGTGACAGCCCTAGCAAAAGTACCACCATCCTCCTAGTCACCTAAATTAAAAAATCTGGCTGTCATTCTCAACTCTTCGCTCTTACCACACAAATCCAATTGGTTGTTAGATCTTACTACTTTTATCATTACAAAAACTCTTGTATATGTGTATATGTATGTGTATATATACACATATGTATGTATAGTACATATGTGTGTATGTGTATGTATGTGTATATACCTATATATGTGCATACACATTCTTTTATACACACACACACACGCACGCACACACACACACACACATACACACACTTTCTCCGCTCATACAGCAACAACTCTAATTCAGGCTCATTTTCCCTCTTACTTGAACCATTGCAATGGTGTCCTAACTGGTCTTCCTGCTTCAAGTCTTTTCCCTCTCCAATATATCCTCTACATAGCTGCCAAAAGTAATTTTCTGAGAATACAGGTCTGATGGATGTCACTTCACTGTTCAACCAACTCTAGTAGTTCCCTGTTGCTTCTAGGAACAAATTTAAGTTCCTCCGTAGAACTCCTCACAAGCTGACCCCTTCCTACATTTCTAATCTTTTTTTCATGTTATTCTCCTCCTCATACTCTATGATCCAGCTTTGCTGGCCTGCTCACTGATCCTTACATGTGATACTCTAGCTCTCCAGTCTTTTGTGTCTTTGTATTGGGTATCATTCGTGCTTAGGATGCTCTCCCTCCTCACCTCTTAGAATACCTGGTTTCCTTCAAAATCAACTCAGTTGTTAACTTCTGCATGAAACCTTTCCTGCTTCCCCTGGCTGCTAGTACTCTTTCTCTCATGACTACCTATACTTATCTTGCATATGTTACACACATATACACAATATGTATATATATTTTCTCCTCCATTAGAAAGTAAATCTTTTGAGGGAAGGAACTGTTTTGATTTTGTATTTGTATTTTTAGTGTTTTATACAGTGCTTTGCACATAGTAAGTGCTAAATACATGCTTTAAATTTGTTCATTCATTGATATATTATTGTTCAATTTAGAGTAATTCTCACCATATATTAATATGTGAAGGATTTATGATGTTTAATATCAGTGATTCCTAGTATGGGAATTCTTTCCATCAACGCAGATAACTTATTTAAGGCAGTATAGGAGTCCTAGGGGATTGCTAGAGGCACAGAGAGGTTAAGTCACCTGCCTATAACTATATAGCTACTAATTATAAAAGGCAGGTCTCCCTCACTCTATACTCAGCACTTTTTCTACTATGCCAAAATGTGTCTATAACTATAATCATACTATTTTTAAAAAATATGTTGGCTTCCAAGACAAGATACTCCTACAATCTTATAAACTAAAAAGGGTAAATACAGAATTTAAATAATTAAAAACATTGTGCCACACCTTAGCCTTTCTCTTCTCCTGCCTCTTCTAATTCTGTCCCCACCCCCTGTCCAATTTGTTTTCCTTGGTCTATTTTATGTTATGGAGAAAGCAATGACATACTTCCCAGAAAGGCTCCCCATCCACTCAATCTTCTTAAAGAAACACAGAATCTTTAGAGTTGAAATGGGCCCTAGAGGTCCTATTCTAACTCTCTCATTTGGCAGATGACGGCACTGAGAGCCATGGAAATTAAGAGACTTGTTTCAGGTCACACAGGCAGTAAGTGGCAGTCCAACTAAGTTTCAATCCCTCTGATTCCAGTTCCAACATCGTTTCCCCTGTGCACCACTATCCATCCAATTCATTCCACACGTATCTTAAACCCCATCGAGGTAAGGGGGCTTATTTAACATCATACATATAGTGACTAAAATGACAAATTTAGCTCAAGGTTGATCCTTTCTTTTTCTTTTTGGCTCATTTCGCCATATAATTCCTTCCTTTAACTTTCTTCTTGTGTACTCTTCACTCTCAGTTCCATAAATAGACACACAAATGTCCCAGAGTGTCTAACTTCCCTCTGGATTCTTTTGACTCTGGATTTTGGCAGCTAATAAAGTGACATTTAAAAGAGCACTTGAGTTGTGCAGAGACAATCCTCATATGTACCCCTAGGCTTAGTCCCAGTGGGGAATGATGTCTTAGCACCAAAGACAGCTCAGTGTGTCATGCTTCTCTCCCTCCCTCCCTCCCTCTCTCTCTCTCCCTCCTATCTTTCTTTCCCTCCCTCCTTCCTCTCTTTCCCATGCTTCTCCCTTTCCTTCTCTCTGTCTCCCTCCCTCTCTCTTTCTTTTCCTCCCTTTCTACCTCCTTCCCTTTTCCCTTCTTCCTCTCCCTCTCTTTCTCCATCCCCCTTTCTCCCACTCCTTCCTTCTCCCTCCCTCCCTTCTTCTCTCTCTCTCTTTCATTCTCAGCTGCACTCTAATAGATTTGTTATTTTTCCTAGAGACAAGCTCAAGGAGAAACAGTATCCCTACTCAGAAGTGTCTCATCTCATCAATTCAATGTGTCAAAGTCTAACCTGCCAACAGCAGCAGGAAGAGAAATGTCAGCACTTTGTGCCTCCTGCGTTAGATTTTAGATAAGGGAAAGAAGAAAGGAGGAAAATGAGAAAGGGAGAAACATGGGGTTTGAATTTTTTTGCATCTATTTTGTATGTATTTTGCATATACTTATTTACACATACTGTGTCCTGATAAAATATGAGCTCCCTGAAAGCAGATTCATTTGCATCTTTGGCTAGCCAGTGACAAAATAACTAGCATATAATAGGCACTTAATAAATGTTTATTTATTAATTGATTGATAGAAAGAAAATATGACATGTTCAAAATGAGTACGTGTGACAAGTAAGTTGTCAGGTATCCCATAATTCAATCCTGCAGGGATTAATGATTTTGTCAGGATAGGTACTACCACCCTTACAGCAGTCTGAAACTCTCCTACAACTCTGAGAGTTGTTGTGGTAGAAAGACACATCACTTTTTGGTTAACATGGTGATGAGGCTCTCTGAGATTAGCTATACTGGTTCTCAGAAGATAGACATGCAACCCAACACAAGGTTTTCCAGTTAAGGAAGCCTTATTAGAGCTATGGCTCTATTGTCATGTATTTATGGAAACAAAGCTTGTGGAAAATCAAGATCTTTCCACATTATGATAGTAGGATGTTGTTGGTAGAGGTAGTGCCCATCTATAGATTTATCCTGTAATTTATTGCCTTGTCCTATTTTTTTATGGGTTGCCATTGCCAAAACACTTGTTTTCAAGTTCCCAAAGTGGGCAATACCACCCCCCTGGGGGGGGCCTGGAATGATCTGGGGGGTGGTAGTAGACTCACGTGCCATTGGGGAGCGTTGAATAAAAATAAGAGGGCAGTAGAAGCATAAGGAAAGAAGAGAAGAGAAGAAAATTTTGAAAAACAGTTCATACATGTTTCACCTGTTGTGAAACATGTTGTCATACATGTGTAACAGAGTTAAAGCCACAGAGATTGCATTATTTTCCAAATAGACACACAAAATTCAGGGTATAACTGATCTGTGGTCAAGTCTACTGACAGGTCTTAAGTAAGTGTTGGCAGGTGAGCATGTTGTGCATTGTCAGGAAGTCCTACATGCATCTGTAGGAATATGTATAGGTAATGACTTGTTTACAATATGATACCATATAGTTAGATGATATTGCATCATCAAAATTTGAATGCAGGAAAAGACCCAGAAATTTACAATAAATTACTAAATTTAAGATGCATCATTTAAAAAAATTATATAGCTTTAAAATGACACAAATTTAAAAAAATCTTAAAGTAAGTAGATTGAGTGGGGCAGAGTAACTTATTTTTTGAAAAGGGGATGGTAGGCCAAATAAGTTTGGAAACCTCTGGCATTAGTCTGTGATTGATAGTGCATTTCTAAGATCATACTCAAATCATACCATAATAATCAAGGTAGAACCTACCAGAACTCTCACTCCTTAGGTATAACCTTTGAGAACCTATGCTTACCTCGATGCCAGAATGAAGTATCAGAATACTGTGGTGGACATATGGACATATGGAAAAACACAGACAAGAGTCATACAGGTAGGCATGAATGGGTCATGATTTGCATTGTTGTAGGAAATAGACACATCAGTGAACTGACCGGTCCATCTGAGTATTGAAGTATTGGCATCTTTTTTTCCCCTTTAAATGATTATCACATGGAATGGCTTTGGGTTCGTCTAAACTCTGTGAGGAAGCTGTTGCATAGTGGATAGAGATTTGACTTCACAGTCACAAAGAACTGAGTTCAGGTCCTACCTCTGCCATATACTGCTTGTGTCACTCTTGTCAAGTTATTTAACCCTTCAATCCCCATTAGAAAATAGGTGTTGATCTACATTGATGGATCAAGTTTCTTCACTGGGAGTCCCCTCCACAGATGAAATGACAAATCCAATTAAAGATAAGTTGAACCCATGCATATATGATAGATGAGTACTGTTAATACATGTTGTTCAGCACTTTGTAAAAATCTTTCCTCCGTGCCAGGTTAGAATGATTTTTACCCTCCCAACTAGAAACTAAGAGCTTTTATCTTTGACTTAAAAAAATCAACAATCAACACTACATAGAATGTATAAAGAAGATTGTGTCAGAGTGAATAGCTTGAGATACTCAGAAGAATTTTACCTTGTTCACACCATCTGCCATTGCTTGGAGGGTGAGTTCTCTGGGTCCATCCACAGTCTTCCCATTATCTGTTGGGCCCCAACTGGCACTGTATATGTCTATTACTTGAGGCATATGACTGATGGAGGAGGCCTCAATGATATCCGTCATAAATGGTTGATCCAACATGCGTATTCCTGTAGATTTTTATCAGCAGTGAAAACATTGTAGTGTTAAGACTTAAAAGCAAACAGATCATAGTGGGGAGATGGTCTGGTTTCAGAGTTGTTGTCATGTTCATAATTCTAGGACTTTCTTAGAGATACTAGAGGAAAAAGAACTTTTGTAAACTGAACTTAACATTTCCATTAATTATGTCATCATAGATTTAGGATTAGTTTTTATGTGTGTGGGAATCTTAGAAATCATGTAGCTCAATTCCACTCTTCTCTCTGTTTCTAACTTTCTGTCTGTCTGTCTGTCTGTCTCTGTCTCTCTCTGTTCCCTCTCCTGTCTCCTCTCTCTCCCTTCCTCTCTCCCTCTCCCTCTGACTAGAGACTCGGATAGTATGATGAGTTGCTCAGGATCACACACATTAATAGATGTCAGAGGAAGGTAGTTACCCTACCTGTCCTCCTATCCCATTCCCCCTGGATTTTCTTCTGTCATGCTGGTGAGTTAGAATATAGTAGAAAGCTGGGTTTGGAATTAGAAATCTTGGTTTGAAACTTGTTTCTGCTCCTTGTTTCTTGTGTGACCTGGGAAAACTCATTTCCCCTCTCTGAATCTCAATTTTCAAATATGTAAAATGAGGGGATTAGATGATATAATTTCTAAGATCCCTTCCAATTCTAAATTCAGTTTGATTCAACATATACTTATTAAGCCCTTACTACTTGCAAGGCACTAATCCTCAAGTCTATGATATTATAACTTTCATTTAAATATCTGAGAGTTTTGGTGTGCTGCTTTTGGACAGAAGGGAAAAGAGAGGGGTAAAGGAAGCCCAGTGGTTATGGCCCTATAAGGACTCTGGATGGTGGGGACTTCATTAAACAAGAATGGAACTGACAGCTTAAAGAAGGGCAATGAAAAGAGACCTGGGTATATTGGTTCAGAATTGTAAGGTTATAGGAAATCCCATAGCAACACACATGTCCTGGAGTCACTTATTTTTCCTCATTTTATTAAGGGACACTATCTCACAAACTTGACTTTTTCTATGTGTGCATAACTTTATTTAATTAGGAGTTACATGGTACTTTAACTAGAAGATAGGAAATTGCAGGCATTGACATGGAACTCTATTATTTTCTCTCTCAAAAGTTTTATCCATTTGTTAAGTCTAAGCCTTTGGTGTGTCATGGACACCTCTGTAAGCCTGGTGAAACCTATGGACCATTGCTTAGAACAGCATTTTTAAATGCATAAAATTAAGGTGTAGGATTATAAAGGGAACCAATGATATTAGAATATAGTCATCAAAATACTAAAATAAATTAAAAAACCACACATTCATGGATCACAGGTTAAGAACCTTTGTTCTAGAGAAATTAGAGGAACAGAAAGTAAGTTATAAGCTGGTTATTTCAGTCATTTTTGTGGGCAGACAAAAGAAGAGAGGCTTCAGAGTCAGTCAGAGTTAGGATAGGTACTGCTGAGAGAGAGAAGAGTGGGGAGGGAGAAAGGCAGGGGAAGGGAGCGGGGAGAGAGAGGGAGAAGAAGGAGGGAGGGGGAGAGGAAAGAGGGAGGGGGAAAGAGACAGATAGAGACAGAGAGAATGATTAATTACCAGTAATATATGAACAATAGCAATACATTTTTTTTCTGGGAAAAAATTGACTCGAATTCGTTTGCTCTTTGGTTTGTACAGCCCATAACCTGTTTTATGACTTATTTTACAGCAAGAAGGAATAAAAATCTTTCATTTTTGTCTTAGCTGTCTTTGGCCTTCCAGTTTCTTCATGTATTATAAAGAAGAGGGGCGTCTTGCTAAAATAGCTAGAGGACTTCTGGAGTCAGGGCAATCTGGCTTCACATCCTATCTCTGATGCATACTAGCTGCACGATCATGGCCAAGTCATCAGACTACTTATCTTCCTCCTTACCCCTACAACTTTCTAATGCTTTAAATTAAAATGAGTTGTTGATCTGCATCAGTGAGGGGAGTTTCTACACCTGGAACATTTCTCTAAACCAATGAAATCCTAAGTCTTGACCCTACCCCCCAAACCCTCAAAAAATTGGCCAGATGTTGCAGAATAAGTCTATGGAGCATGTAGCCCTATTCCTATTGCTATGGCAAGAAGATCCTGGAAAGCTCTATCGATTCAAAAGTATCTCGCTTGGAGCAGATGACCTTCATTTTGTTCCTGTAGAAATTAGTTATGGAAAAGCAGGTAGGACTCTATTGATAGAGAGAATAGAATGGCTTTGTGTTGAAAGCTAGATAGGAGCTTGCAGTCTCTCACGGTGTCAGGCACAAAGTAAATTGATTGACCTGCTCCAAACCTCTCTTCTTTTACTTTTGGGGAGGTTTGCTCAGGGAGGTTCATTGTCTTGGCCAAGGTCACAGAAAAAGTCAGTAACAGAGCCCTGATTCAAGCCCGGAGGCTCTGATTCTGGAACTTTCCATGAATCTGGGGGGTCCCACATTGGTGCACACATGACAATCCTTCTCAAAACCATTTTTCACTGAAGGGTTAGATTGTTAACATTTGCAAAAATAGTCTTGGAGTCTGCGCAATTAATCAATAACTTGATTTCTTAATGACAGTGCTGGGTTTTTTTTAAGAGATACTGAAACATAGAGGAACCAAATGCTTGAACTGTCTGTAATTCAAAGCTTTCCCCTGATGCTTAGTAACTGTGTGATAGTACAGAAGTCACGTAACTGCTCTGAGACTCAGTTTCCACTTTTGTTAAAGGGGTTAATGAAACCTATAGCACCAATTTCATAGAATAATTGTGAAGTGTGAATGAGACAATATTGGTAAATAGAATAGGAATTTCATGATACAGGGAACTCCCAGGTGAGGAAATTCTCTCTTCCAAGGCAGCTCAGTACCTTTTTTTTTAAACTTAGAGAGTCATCTTGAACAGCAGTGTCAAACATGTGGCCTGAATAGGCTGAATCATATTGAAATGTAATTGGGAAATATTTAAATAATTAAGCAAAAGTAAAATGAACATAGATAATATTAATATATGGTTCTCTAAGTCAATATGTAATCCTTATGTATGGTTTAGTGGAGCTCATTTCTATTTGACTTTGACCCCACTTGCCTAGATATCTGTGACACTGGCAGGTTCAGTGATTTGCTCAGGGCAACATAGCCAGCAGCAGGCAGAGTCAGTACTGGAACCCAGGTCTTCCCAGTTTCAAGATTTTTTTTTTTTGGCTCTGTCCCTTTACTTCTTGTCTTTCTCATAGGCCTTGTCTCACTCCTAAATTAAATCAGGTCTAATTTCTGCTGCTATTCTAGCCAATTTAAGCCTGAAGAAAGAAGACTGACATGTGCATAGACTGTCTACAATTGTTCCTCATCTTTTCTGTATCTAAGGATGAAGAAATATGTACTAGGGAACTTGGCAGAAAAGCTTCCTTAATCTTGTTAAAATCTGAAGGTTGTATCTTGTGTTAATTGAATGAGACATGAGATTACTTCGGGGGTGAGATAGCACATTCAGCAGTGAGGATGGGCTGATCCAAACAGTATTTGTATAATATATGGAAAGTCAAGGCAAGGAGCGCTGTGCCCTTGTCTTCAGTAAGTACCCTTTGGGGTTTTCATTCCACTGTCTACTGTCATTAAGGTAGGCCTGACGACCAGATCAGTTCTTAGATGGGAGCTTTGCATGAGCCTCAATTTAATGAATTTAGCTATTGGAGATTGTAGTTTTAATTTCCTTTTGCTTTTGTCTGCCTGCAGAGGTGTTAATGTACCCCTGCCTGGCCCATTTTTCATTCTCTGTGGAAATCATGGCTTTCTTGAGCTCTCTAGAATAGATGCTCTGGATCAAATTCTTCCAGCCAATGCCACCTTGTCAGGTAGGTTTCATTGTGGAGGGCTCTGGTTGTGTTATTGTCCTGTGACTTGACTTAAAGACCCAAATCCTGTACCCGTTTTCTTTATTTTCTAACTGAAAGGCAGCATGGTATAGCAGATGGTGTGTTAGATATGGAATCAAGAAGTCCCAGATGCAGATATTACCCCTGACACTAGGTGGTTATATGTCCATGAGTGAGTGACAATCTTGATGAGCTTCAGCTTCCTAATCTGTAAAATGGGAACGATAATACCATGGCACTTATCTCATAGTGTTGGTATAAAGCACCAACGAAATAATATATGTAGAGCACTTTGTGAACTTTAAAATACTTTAGAGTCAGTTTTTATGATGTAGATATATGCTGTGTTCTAAAGTTTTCCTTTTCTGCAATCGACTTGCCCCAGAATCTACCCTCTCCACATTCACTCTTTTTTGTAGAAACCCTAAGCCAGTCCACACTAGAGAATATTTCATTTAAAATAGGGAAAAAGCTTCTGACATGTTGCTGTCTTGGTCGTTCTTCCCAACTTTGTGGAAACTAGCCTTAGTGGAAAAATCAAGTTGTTATGTCAGTATTTTTCCACTTTATATCTGGGGAGTTGGGGTGGGATATGGTGTCTAATATCCTTTCCCTTAAAGAAGGGGGAGGCTTTGGACTCATTCAGTGATGCAATGGGATCCTGACTACTACCTTGAATTCCAAGACTGATGAGGCTCACTATATACCCCAGGATCTTCACCTACAGGTCCCACTGGTGGATATTTCATGACTATTGTAACCGTCAATGTCAAGGACTCTAGTGATTGCTCTTTTTACAATTTAAGAGATGACTAATTTCTCCTTGTTTTTGTGTACCCTTGCAATAAACCTTGCTGTCATTTCATGAACCTTGTGATCTAAGCTTGAACACAGAGAACCTTGTCTAGTCAGGGAAATGTAACCACCCACCTGCGTTGTCTGGGTCTCACAGAATTGGTGGTGAATTTTATCTTATGGATAAGTAACTGCTTCATTGTGTGCACACTGGTATGCTCCTGCCATGCAAAGTGAAGGATGGGACAATACACACCCCAAATCTTGCATTTGCAGCATCCATTAAACACCTTGTGAGATTGCAGTTACATCACTAATTTTCATCATTTTATTTCTAAAAATCAAAGAGGTTTAGAAGTCTACCAAACTTCTAGAGAGGTGAGAAAACTGGAGATAGGGGAGAGATTTTTAAAAGGATGATTAGAATAAAATTAGGAAGGTGTAAGAAGAAGATAAAGGAGGGAATTGTAGAGGGGTGGGTAAAATAAGGAATAAAAGGGTAAGGGGAAAAATGTAAGCTAACAGAGATAGGGTAAAAAGACAGGATGAGAAGGGAAATAGTAAAAATAACATGGAGGGAAATTCACAAGGAGTAATCAGAACTTTGTCAAACCTGTAAGAATATGAGTCATTCATCAACTGATAAATGGCAAATTTGAACAGGTAGTTTTCCAATGAAGAAATTAAAACAACTTATAGTCATATAAAGGTGCTCTAAAATTTATACTGAATCTAAATCATTATTGATGAGAGAAATGCAGATCAAAACAACCTTGAGATATTATTTTATTCCTAACAAATTGACAAATGTTGAAAAGGAATTGTAAAATGATCCAACCATTTTGGAGAGCAATCTGGAATTATGCCCAAGGAGTTATTAAACCACTTCTACCGTTTGACCCAGCAGCATCATTACTCGATCTATTTCCAAAGATGATTAGGGAAAAAGGAAAAAAAATATCTTCTAAAATGTTTATAGCAGGTCTTTTGTGGTGGCAAAGAACTGGAAATTGTGGGGATGCGTATCAGCGGGGGAATGGCTGAACAAATTGTGGCATATGATTGTGATGGGATTTTGCTTTGCTATAAGAAATTATGTGCTCAAAGATTTTAGAAAAACATGGAAAGACTTGCATGAAATAATGATGAGGGAAATGAGCAGATCCAATAGAACAATGTATATATTAATAGCAACATTGTTTTAAGAATGGCTTTGAGTAAATAAATTATTTTGTCTACTATAAATACCCAAATTAACTATAAAGGATACATGAAGAAAGACATTGCCTACCTCCAGAGAAACAATTGATAAATAGAAGTATGTATAGAATAATTTTACACATATATACCTATTTGTTTCTAATGGAGAGGGAAGAAAAAGCATTTAAGTAATAATTTTTTTGTATATTTGAAAGGAATAGCAAGTTGTGCATAGAAGATTCGCAATTTCATCCTCAATAGTCTTTTTTATTGTACTATGTTATGAAAATGCTTGCTTTATTCCATAAATTAAAAATAAAATTAAAAAAATTCAGATGAATCTGGCTAATGACTCATTATAGAGCAATAGAGAGTTTGCACTAGAGTAGTCTTAGAAAAAATTGAATCTACCTGCCCCATTTTACAGAAGGTGAAACAGACGCAAAGAAGGGAAAGGGACTTGCTTTCATCCCACAGTTAATTAGGAGAGGCAGGGCTAGAGAGATCCTGGCTGTTCTAATTCCCAGTCCAAATCTCTGTTATGATACAATTAAATGTGATCAGGTTCTAATCATGACATTTATATTGTCTAGGTGATTTTCTCTAACTGCATTTGGCAAGCTGAAATTATTTCCTCCACTAAAATCCTACTCTCATGCCTTATCAGCAGGTGGTTATTAGTGACTGTGGGTTCTCAAAGGCAAGGAGGGGTCATTCTGACCTGGACAGGCAAGGTTTGGATAGGCTTGTCACCAGAAGGTTTACAACTCACAAAACCATCTTCTAAGGAGTCAAGAATCTGTGATCTGTCCTGATAGGGCATCAGTCACAGATGGATGAGATCACAGATGCTCAATATTGAAACTAATACTGTCATAACAATAATAACTGATGTTTATAGATGTACAAAGCATCTTATCTTACATGATTTCATTTGGTCCTTGGGATACCTTGTGCTTCAGATTTTATTCTCATTTTGCAGCTCAGGAAACTAAAGCTCAGAGAGGATAAGACAGCTACCTGTCCAAGGTCACATGGCTCTTTGGCACCTGTGATGAGATTCCAACCTAGGTGTTCTTTACTCTGTGATCTGCACTTTATCGACATGTCTGTCTCTCAAAAGCAAGTCGACTAGGATCACCTATACTAGACTCAGAGGAGCAGAGTGCTAGATGGAGAGAAAAACCACAGCTAACTTCTACCTATTTTCATCTCAACAATCTTTTCAGAAGAGAATTCAGCAACCTTCAGTAATTTTGTTCTAGTGTTCCATAATTCTTTTTATCCAGGAAAATATTTCTGATATGAATCTTCCCTTAGCAATCCCTTTCTGTTTGTTCTCTTTATGGTGGAAATAGAAATCAAAACATGTGGTCACATTTTGCCATAAATTTCTTTTTTATAAAATTCAGAATCATTATTAACTTCTCAGTTTTACCTATTCAAGGCTAAATACTTGATTCCTTTAGCTCAATTTTATAATCATAGGTTCATATATTTAGAACTTAAAGAGACATTAGAGATCATGGCATCTATTCCCCCATTTTATAGATTAGGAAACTCAGACTTTGAGGGGTTAAGGGGTTTGCTGAAGGTTACACAGAGGATAAGTGTTTGAACCAGGATTTGAATCAATGTTCTCTGACTCGAGGTTCAGTGTTCATTCCGTCTCCTTTAATCCTTCTTTAGGATGGTTGAGGCTCCCTATTTTACAATCAATTCATAATTTCCCTTTAGTGTTCTGGGCCTTCTCCAAGTTTTTCCAACTTTGAAGCTGATGAATTAAAGGGTGGGAACTGTTGTCCTTAGCATCCTCTCTAGTTACGAACAGGAGATGGGCCAAGCTTCCTTCAAAGCTTTGCTGGTCTTCTCATGATCACTCCTGGCCACTGGGTGGGGCTATAGACTGCTAATCTATCAGCAGAGTGGCTTCCAGTTAGGAAAAAAGGGATTTTGGTAGAAGTTGCTTGGTGGCTCATGCAAGCATAAATTCCTCTCTAAAGAGCTACTACAAGCCAGAGCTAGTTTTTTAAAATTGCGGACCAGAATGAGGAACTGTAACTTAAGGTTTCTGAGGTTTATTCATCTTAAATTAGCAGTGCCTGAACCTAAGTGGAGGTTATCATCTCATTTGGTCCATTTTTTAAAGAGTAGAGATTCTATAAGGGCTGCTTGGCTGTGAGAAGAAGGTTAGAAGCTTGGGATGAGGGCTGCCCCATGGGACAGATATAGAAACAAACACAGAAACAGATTGATATCATACGTAGGGTCAGGAGAGATAGCATTGTGTGCTGAGAAGGCACTAGCCTAGGAGTAAAGGCACAGCATCAGAGTTCTAGAACCAGAAGGACCCGTACAGGGTGGCTAGCCCAACCCTCTTATTTTGCTGATGGAGTAACTGAGACTAAGGAGGTTAAGTTACAGACACCATCACAGAGGCTTTTTGAGCCAGGCTTTTGACCCAGCTTATGGCATTTAGAGCTAGACAGACCTTAGAAACCATCTAGTATAACTTCTTTATTTTACAGATGTGGTAACTGAAGCACAAAGAGGTTTAAAAAGTTCTCTAAGGTCTTACAGGAAGAAGACCTGAGATTTAAAACCAGGTCCTTTGACTTCAAGTCTTCCTCTTACATGGAGGTTCTAGTTCTATCTCAGTTACTAACTCATTAGGTGGGTAAATCACTCAACCACTGCATGCCTCTGTTTCTTTAAAAAAAGGATAATATTACTTGTCTTAGTAGGTGGGAACAAAATAAGACTTGAAAGTGTTAAAAGTTACAAATAAAAGATTTTGGATCAAGTACTTAATTTTTTTTTTTTGAGCATAGAAATTAGGAGACTTGCTCCTCCAAATTGGAAAAAAATTGGGTGCCTCTAGGTTATGGGTTTGCCATATTTGTCCAGGTACCAACCATGAATCCTAATGCTGAACATTAGACAAAAATGACTGGTGTGGGTGGATGAGAGGATGGGATTTTCAATAATGACAAAGGAAAAATAATTCAGACAGAAATCAAAGGGTTGCCTAGAGCTCTTTTCCCTTTTCTGACAGGTGGGCCTCAGAACCCTGAGGAGCTCATCTGTCTACTCACCCATCTGGCTCCCTTGACTGCTCCAGAAGCTTCAAAAACTACATGTAGGATGGCCATCAGAGTGGAAAGTGAGTTTGTACCAGACTCCCATCTTTCTGTCCTATTTACTTCTGCCATGGTTGTATAGACCCAGCTTTTTCTCAACCACTGCCCCAGGTACAACCTTGAATGCAAAATATTAATCTGCAGATATTCTTTCCCATCCCCAATCTCATTATTGTTATCAACATTTTCCTACCATACTATGAATACACAAAACATCGAGGGCAAAGACTTCCAGCTGTTTACTTTTTAGAAACCTACTGATATATCTCTCTGAAATTTATCACCAAGTTCTGTCAAGTCTCTTAACACCCAGTGACAGCAGGTGTGTGATATAGTCAAGTGGCAGGATTTATATGGGAGGTTACTGCTTTATTTAGCAATCTGGGACTGCAAGTGTCAGCACTGAACATGGTTATGGTCTCACTAAGTTTCTAGGGAAGAAATGCCAAGACTGTTATTACAAAAAAAAAAAAAATCATGTAAGTGAAGCACTGGGGTTGGTGACTCAGCCTGAATAAATTAGGAATGAACTTAAAGCAAAACTTAGAATGAACTAAGAGCCAAACTTTTCTCATGGCCTCAGAGACTTTTCCTTCCTTCCCTTTCCTCCCTTCCTTCCTCTCTTCCCTCCTTCCTTCCTTCCTTCTTTCCTTCCTTCCTTCCTTCCTTCCTTCCTTCCTTCCTTCCTTCCTTCCTTCCTTCCTTCCTTCCTTCCTTCCTTCCTTCCTTCCTTCCTTCCTTTTTGTTTTATTTCTTTTCCTTCCTTCTTTTTTAAAGAAAAGGCTTAATTGGTGTTTCTCATTTTCTTTGCTTTTCTCATTCTACCTTCAACTACAAATTCCCAAGTCCCTAGAAAGAGGTAATGCAAATTGCCTACTGGGAATTAAATATGGATTCTAATGAGCTTGTGGTCTCTAGTCTGATATAGCAAACTACTGCCAAGTGAATTTCCTGAGGGCTAAGTTCAGATGTGTAACCTAGTTTGGAAGGCCACTTAGATTTTTGTATGTGATCTGTAAAAGTCTATATATACTCAGCCATCTGAGTTTATAGCACTTTTGAGTTAAAATATTACCCTACAGGTTATCATTTCTGAAATTTTCTCTGTTCCTTGTTAACTCATGCTACACATATTCTGGATTTCCTTCACCCAAAGTGCATTTTATAAAAAAGGGATTTATGCTAGAACCTAGTGAAAAAGTGAGGAGTGGGAAATAGGGTTGATAATCAATGCAAATTGTTTCCAGGACATTACTTCCCTGGGCAGAATATGAAAAATAGTGTTTGGCACTCTATGGATTTTCTGTGAGAGAATTAGCAGTTCTCTAGCATGGGAACAGCATACCTGCAACCTTGGAATTATAAGCCACTCCAACCCCACAGATGTTGTTATTAGCGGCTGCCGATACTTCCCCTGCACAGCGGGTCCCGTGACTGTAGAGAAGAAAGCTTACATTAGATACAATGTCATTCAATGAGGTGGCTTTAAAGGAAAGAATTGGAAATTCTTGAATTCAAGAATTGGAAAGAATTACTGAGGGAGGTTCTTGAAATTCCTTTCCCAATCATAGAAACAAAAAAGATAACAAAAACTGCATGCTTATATCAATAGATACCTAAAAAGTCTTGGGAAAAAAAATAGCATTCATGCATGTTACCAACCCCAAAAGCACAAATATGTAAGGTCCCTTCTTTAATATAAGCAAAAACATTTATTGAAAACTAATAGCTAGCATTACTTACAATGGAGAAACATTATAAGATTCCCCAGTAGGCCAGGGGCTAAAGTAAGGATAGTATCTCTTTCCACTATTATTTGACATAGTTCTAGAAATAATGTTCTACAAAGAGAGCAGAATAAAAGGTACAGATATGAACAAAGAGGAGATACAATTCTCCCTATTTGTAAATATCATGATGGTGTACTTAGAAAGCCACAGTAAATGAAGAAAATTTTTGAGATCATCAATAGCTTTAGCTATTAATCTAGATATCTGTAAAGATGGGCATTTTACACAATATTGGTAGAGCCAGGAAGGGAGAAATAATAAGAAAATTTCATTCAAAATATCTACAAAGTACAAAAAATATCTGAGTTAAATCAATCAAGACATAAGCAAGATTTACATAAACACAGTTGTAAAGCAATCTTTACCAACATAGAGACAAATAATTAGAGAACTATTCACTGCTTAAGGGAGAGTTTTGCAAATATAGTAAAAAGGAAAGCTGTACCTAAACTAACTTCTAGATTTAGTTATTTAGAATTATCATTAGAATTACCAAAGGGATACTGTATAGAGACATACAATAACAAAATTCATTTGAAACAACATAATGTTTAGAATGTCAAGAGTAACAATAACAAAAAGTACAAATGAAGGGCTAATAGTATTACTAAACCTCAAATCATATTATATAGTGGCCCTGGAATCAGGAGGACCTGAGTTCAAATCCAGCCTCATACATTTACGAGCTGTGTGACACTGGGAAAGTCACTTAACCCTGTTTGCCTCAGTTTCTTGTCTGTAAAATGAGCTGGAGAAGAAAATGGCAAAGCATTTCAGTATTTTTTTTAATACTCTCATACTTAAATACTCTAGTCTTTTTGCGAAGAAAACCCCAAATACAGTCATGGAGAGTTGACTGACTGAAATAATTCAATAACACCACCACAACAACAGTCATAGATGTCAAAATACTATTTGGACTGATAAAAACATTGAGAAGGGGACCAGTGGAAAAGACTAGATAAACAAGAAATAGAAGTAATCAAAGTAATTACTCCAGTGATTAATAAATCCAAGAACAAATTCCTGGGACGACTCCCTTGGGCAAGAACTTTCAGGAACATTGGAAAGTAGTTTGGCACAACTTAGGTTTATAACAAGAACTTGCACTCTGCTGCTGTATTAAACTCAGAATGAATATATGACCTGAATACAAAACAAAACCAACAAAAGCTAGAATAGAATGAGCTCGTGTACCTCTGGTAATTAGGGCTGGGAAGAATTCTTTAGTAAACAAGAAAAAGAAGGGATCATAAAAGATAAATCATCAATTTTGTTTCATAAAATTAAAAAACTTTTGCAAAAGCAAAATCATTGAAGATGGCAATAGAAGAGAAAAGGCAGAGAGAGTGACAAGAATATTTCTATTAAAGATCATTGACAAATGTCTGATATTCAAGTATATGACACCAAGAACCATTTCCACTGTAGATAAATGGCCAAAGTATAAGAACGAATAATTATTAAAAGAAGAATTGGAAACCACAAATGACCAGATGAAAAGGTATTTTCCAAATCACCACTACTAAGAGAAATGCAAATTAAAACAACTTTAAGTTTTACCTCCCACCATTCAATTTGACAAAAATGATCCAAAATGGTAACTGTATTTGAGGGGCTGTGAAAAGAGCTCTGTACATGAAACTATGAAGTAGTTCAGTCATTCTAAATGCCAATCAGGAGTAATAGAAGAAAAATGACCAAATGGGCCATATCTTTTGATTCAGAAACATAACTACTAGGCAAATATACTAAAGAAATCAGAAACAAAAACAAACATCTAGTATATGCCCACAAATTCTCCTCATGGAAGCCAAAAATTGGAAATAAAGTAAGAGCTAGTTGTTGGAGGATGATGGAAAAACCCAACAATTATGAATATAATGGAATAATATGGTGGAGTAAGATGTGATGAATATGAGAATCTTAGAGAAACATGGGAAGATTTCTATGCTTTACTGAAGAATGCAATGTTTCTCCAAGGCAGAACTAAATCTAGCTGCAACAACAATGTAAATGAAAAGATGACTAAAAGCAAACCAAATTCTTAGTAAATGAAATACCAGTTAAAGTCAGCATAGACAATGAAAAATTTCTTTGCCTTCACTGTCAGATTAGTTCCAGTAGGATACAACAGCAGTATTATACACTGTCGGATGCAAGTGTGCTCATGGTATTGGATGACTATTTCTTTTCCTCTCTTTTTTTTTCCCCTAAAAAAGAACTCTTATCCCCATGAGTGTTATGAGAATAGATTACTACAATCTTGCAAATAGATGTTTTCCTCTAGTTTTTTTAGGTAAAAATCTATGTCAACAGGCAGAGGTGAAGAGGGAGATCATGTTAGGAATGGGGGATAGACATTACAAAGGGACAGAGATAGGGAATGGAATGTCTTTTGCAAGAGAGAAAGGGAAGAGAGTTAGTATTTATTAAGAGCCTACTATATAATGGGAACTGTGCTGTTATACAATTATCTCATTTGGTCCTCACAACCATGTGAGATAGGTGCAATTGTTATCCTCATTTTACAGACAAGGAATCTGAGGCAAACAGAGATTGAGTGATTTACCCAGGGTTCCATAGCTAGTAAGTATCTGAGGTTATATTTGAATTTGGTTCTTCCTGACTTCCAGGACTAGAGATCCTGTGCAACCTACTTGTAAGGAATGGAAAATAGGATAGTTTCACTAAACTGTAGAGTATAAGGAAGGGTGGGTGTTTTTGATATTGGACCATTTGAAAATGTCAAGGACTGATCATGAGAACTTTCTTTTCCAGGTCATTAGTAGCTGTGGCTGCTGAGGAGACAGGGGCTCTGTCATTTGTAGGGAAATTGCTAGATCACACTTCGTCAAGAGCTGATTCTCTGGATGAAGGCTACAAGGGCCAGGCTGGATGGTGGGCCTATGATCTAGGGGGTGTTGTTGCTCTTTCTAGGGCTCTTATACTTACTTACCCATGATGGTTGGTCAATGGTTGGTGGTGGTAGGGTTGGAAGCAGGGTCAGGGGTCTGTGGGACATGGCTTTTCCCAGTGCTCTTGAATTTACTCCCCTATCGGTGGCAGTTGGTACTGGTTGGTCGGTCAGTCGTTCAACAAATACATTGGTGGTAATAGAGATGGCAGGCCCTTTCTTCATAGGGTTGTTCCTCTAGATGGGGGCCAGACTAGAAAGAAGGTCTATGATATGGAGCTGGGATACTGCAATTCCCAGGGCTGTCTGCATCAGAGTCTGAAGGTCACTGGGCACATTCTGTCTCCTTTCTCTCTCTCAAGATGCCTTACTGCTTCAGGTTGGTTTGCCAAACAGAACTCTATCTCTGATCTCTGATGTAATGGGAATCCTTGAGTTAATAGGAGGATGGGTGGTGGTGATGTGGTCAGACTTACATTAAAAGAAAATCAGTTTGGTAGCTTTGTGGAGGATGAATTGGAATGGAAATTGGAATGGGGAAAAACGAGGTAGGGAGCCCAATCGAAAGGCTATTATTATAGTGCAGGTGAGAGATGTGGTGGGCCTGAACTTGGTTGTTGACTGTGTGAGTAGAGAGAAGGGGATGTATTTTAGAAATCAATTAATATATCGCCAAATACTTATCAGCCCCTTGCTATTAGTAAGTTCCTACCAGGCTCTGTTATAAAGGGAGATATGGCAAGATGTGACCACTGGACTGGATATGGAAGACGAAGGTGAAGAAATGAGACTGAGATTGTGAAGAGGAGAATGACTTTATCTAAGGTAATAAGGAAATTGGGAACATGTGAGAGTTTTGTGAGGAAAGATGATGAGTTCTGTTTTGAAAATGTCAACTTTGAGATATCTGTGACATCCCATTTGAGATGTCCAAAAGATGTTGAAGAACAGGAACTCAGGAGAGTAAGTAGAGCTGGATATGTTGATCTGGGAACCTCAGAGAGCTGATGAGATCACCAAGTGAATCACCAAATATAGAGGGGGGAAGAGGAGAGGGCCCAGGCTAGAGACTTAGGGGACACCCATGGTTAATGGGCATGATGTGGATGAAGAACCAGCAAGGAAGAATGATAAGCAGCAGTCAGACAGGTAGGAGGAGAATCAGTAGTTAGCTTTGTCACAAGAAACCTACATAAGATAATCGGGGAGGAAATGGTGGTTAGCAGGGTTAAATGATGAGGAAAGACGAGAATTAAAAAAAGCCATTAGATCTAGCCATTGAGAGATCAGACAGGTAGGTGGTGCAGAGGATGGAAGCATTGGACTTGGAGTCAGGAAGATGAATTCAAATCTAACCTCAGATATTTACTAGCTGAGTGACCCTGGGCAAGTCTCTTAACCTCTATTTGCCTCTTCACTTGGAAGGTAGGGATAGCACCTACTTCCCAGGGTTGTTGTAAGGATCAAATTAGATAATAATCATAAAGTGTTTAACACAGTGCCTGGCACATGGTAAGCATGATATAAATGTTAATTCATCACCACCATTATTATTATCATTGGTAATTCTATAGAAAGCAGTTTTATTTGAAGAACAAAGTATATACATTCTCCTTCCCTTAACCATCCCCTCTTCCCTCTGCTCTCCATCTCTAAGAGAACAAAATCACCTAACTGGAGAAAATAATGTAAAGGAAGAGAAAACAAGCAGACATGTATAAGCAAGCTATATACGGCATAAAAGGAAATAATTAACAAAGGGAAGGCATTGGAATTAAAAGGTATTGGGAAAATTTTCCTGTAGAAGATAGAATTTTAGTTGGAATTTGTAGGAAGTCAGAAGGCAGAAATGGGGATGGGAAGCATTACAGGAATGAAGTGTCTTCGTAGAAAATCAAGGAGACTAAAGAGTATGTGATGGGGAGTAAAGCATAAGAAGACTGGAAAGGTGTGTGTGTGTGTGTGTGTGTGTGTGTGTGTGTGTGTGTGTGTGTGTGTATGTGTGATGAATGACTTTGAATGCTAAACAGAGGATTTTGTGTTTGGAGAAAATAGTGAGTCACTGTTTACTGAGTAGGGAGGTAACATAGTTGGAGCTTCACTGGAGGAAAATCACTTTGGCAGCTGAATGGAGAATGAATTGGAGTGAGGAGAGACTTGAGGCAAGCAGACTCACCAGCGGACTACCTCTAGCCCCCTTCCCTGATTTTCTTTAGGTTTTCTCTGATTTCTTTGGAGTCTTTGGTATTTGGGCTGGTGTTTATTTTCATGGTTGTTTTAGGATCTGTGAGTATAATCCTGCTGGGAAGGGGTAGGACTACATGATCTTTTCAGTGTATGCCTCCCTTTTTACTTCTACAATTTTTCAGCACAACTTCTAACAAGTCCAGGGTTTTCTTGATGAAAATTGTCTGGAAAGGCATTATATTTTGATTGCATACGACACTTAGTAGCTGTGTGACCCTGGGGAAATATTTAACCTCTGTTTCTCTCCGTATCCTCATCTGCAAAGTAGGAAAACAATAGCACCTCACTCCCAAGGTTATGAGAATCAAAATGTAAAATACTTAGCACAGTGGAAAGTGTTTAGTAAGTGCTATAGAAACATTAGTTATCACGATCATCATATCATTTTGAAAAGGGTAAACCAAAGTTGGTAGCGATCCTGGGTTTCTAATTTTAAATATAAATCCTCAACTACCCAAAATGTTAAGTTTTAGACCTGATCTTCAGGAATCCCAAGAGAATTGAATGTGCCTGGGAGGTTCACAGGCCCATTTCACTGCCGCCTCTCTTTTTGACCTTGCAAACTTTGGAAATGATGAAACGTTGGTGATACTATTTATTGTACAAAGAGATCTGGAAAAATGGATGAATTAAACCTTTCCATTTTGCCTGATTCTTTTCACAGTTGCATGGATAGGCTTCATCTGTTGGAAATACTTAATGAGGGTTTATATTTCTATTATCCAAATAACAGCTTAAAAATGATACTTCAGACAAAGGCGCCCATGGACTGTATTTTCTAGAAATGGTGTAGTTTAGTTTCATGTTTCAGTTATGCTGTTTGGGTAAGCATAGTTTTCACAGTGACTTTTTAAATTTTATTTTATTTTTTAAATCACAACCCCAGGGATAGCTTATTAGACTCACTTCACACAAGTGAATTAAAAAAAAAATCCTTTCTCCATAAAGCTTGTATCTCCTGTGGGCTCAGAAATCCTTTTGTGAAACTTCAAAGGAAGAATGAGACTAAAATATGTATATTGCATGAGGAGAAAGCCTTTCAATCACTCAGCAGGTTGTGTTCTACAAACTACCTTTGGTGGTAAAAGATCTGGGGAGAACTTTGGGTTGCTAGGCACCCTTTATCCAGTTATTTTCGGGCTTGTTATCAATCTCATCTGAGGTTTTGAGAAGGCACTTCATCACAGCTTGCTGATAACGAAGAGTCCACCACAGACATTACTTTTAGGGTGGCTTTTGTCCATATGCCAGCATACATCTCATAATGTGCTGTTATGAGAATCCAGCTTCTTGAATCATTTAGGTAATGTACCATAGTGAAAACAGGGCTGGGCTTGGAATTAGGAGGCCTGGGTTCAAGTCCTCCCTCTGACTCTTAGCTGGCTGAGAGACCAGTCTTTTTACTCCGTGTCTTTTAACTCAGTGTACTTTAATGATAAATTGAAGTATCTTATTTATTGAGAGCCTGCGTGCCTAGGATTGTGGAAGGTGATAAGAGGCAGACCTGGATAAACAGAACACAACTTTTTTTCTTAGAAAAGTTCTTGTGGAGAAAATACAAGGATATATGAAACAAATACTCAATTTCTCAGTTTCTTCATCTGTAAAACTGACAAAACAATATTTACCCCATCTACATCACTGGACTGTAGTGAGGGAAGCCATTTGTAAACCTTAAAGCAAGCCATTGCTATTTAAATGAATTGAATTTATCATTTAAATAAATGGTTTGCTGAAAATGATGAAACAGATAATCCCGGTGCTTTTGAGCCTCATCATCTACAAAAAGCCTTTCCCTATTCTCCTTACTCTTGGTGCTTTCCCTCTAAGGTTATCTCCAATTTATCCTGTAGTCTCCCATCTAGTCTCTGAGTTCCATCAGTTCAGCAGGGACTGTCTTTGCTTTCCATTGTATTATCAGTGTTTAGCAGAGTGCCCAGCACATAGTAAGTTCTTAATAAATGCTACTTGATCGACTAATTCCTGATGTTTAAATACAGTAGGAATACACTTCCATGCTAAATTTTTCACAGCACTAACTCAAAAAATTTTTATCCTTGTCCAGCAGCTACAATATATCACCTGAAGCTGTCATTACCTTCACAGTTCCCTGAAGCTAAGTCAAGTCTAGGTGTGGTCTGGAGACCAATTTATGAATTATGCCAGGGTCTCACAGAGAGAGACATCAGCTTTCTAACCTGTGAGGGGTTCCCTGGCAATCATGGAAAAGGCAGTCACTTGAACTCCTTGTATTTGAATGATAAGTTGAAGTATTTTATTTATTGTGTATCTAACTGTGTGTGCCTAGGACTGTGGTAGGGGATAAGAGACTGACCAGATAAATAGAACCCAACTTTTTTCTTAGAAAAGTTGTTATAGAGAGAATACAAGGATACATGAAACAAATAGAAAACCAAAAGTACTGATATTTTGTCATTTGAGTACTTCAAAGCACCCGTTATTTCACTGATGTGGACATTTTCTCCATTGGTACATAATGCAACATATCTATGTCTTCTTAGCCTATGTGATTCTCATCCATTTTCTCTCATGGATTCTCTACAGAGGAAATGTTCACTGTTCTAAGACTTTTCTCTAGATTTGTTTGATATATTGTTGCAGCACTTGGGTTATCTCTTGCCGTTTCTATGCCATCCATTTCTTCTTCCTTTTACTTCAATTATCCCGTAAGAAGCCTTTTCATGTAGGTCATGATAAGAAATACATATGAGCTTACTTGCACCTACTCTAGTTTTTGTCCTTCAGGCCACCCAGAGCTGATTTCTCAGAGACTTTCCTTGCCCAATATTTGCAACTATACAGTGAAATGAAGAGAGCATTTTCTTATACAGGGAAGAATTTTGTGCTAGGGAACATTTTGAGATTGGTAAAAGCATCATTCTATTTCTGAAGCATAATTGAGCTGGATCTCAACCCCTGATTCTGAATACAACTCGTTGTCCATCTGCAATGCTTGGCACCAATATATGTACCAATATGCTAACTAAATGAACTGCCCATCCAACTACATGTCGCAGTTTGGGCAATAGTGATTATCCATACATTAATTTTTTCCTATGTTGGCTATTAGTTTGATCTCTTTGGGTAATTATGGTTCTTATTAAGGAGAGAGATCTTGCAGTGTTTTGGGGAGTTGGTTAATCAGCACAATGTCATCTGTAATGTCATCTCTCATGTCTGAAAATAAAGTAGATATTATACATATATGATAAGGGAATACAATAACAATTTCTTGCTGTTGCTGAGTCATTTTTCAATCGTGTTTGACCCTCCTTGATCCCATCCCGAGTTTTCTTGGCAAAGATACTGGAAGGATTTGTCATTTCCTTCTCCAGCTCATTTTACAGATATGGAAAGTGAGGCAAACAGGGTCAAGTGACTTTCCAAGGGTCAGACAACTAGTAAGTATCTGAAGCCATATTTGAACCTAGGAGAAGTCTTCTTAACTGTAGATCCAGAGCTGTATCCACTAAGCCACCTAGCTGCCCCTAATAATAATTACAGCTAGCATTTATACAGTGCTTTAGTTTCGCCAAGTGTTTCATACATATTGTCTTATTTGAATAGGTACTATTTTTTAAAAACATTTTTACTGATGAGGAAACTGAGGCCAAGAGTGATTAAATGACTTGCCCAGGGTCATACAGCTAAATAACTGTCTAAGGCAAGATTTAAATTCAGTTTTTTTTTTTTTATTCCACCTCTTGCTCTTTATACACCTGACTGCCTAGTAATGCAAAATAAAAGAATTCATTGATAGGGGCTTGTTTCAACTCAAGAAAGTCTTGTTGAAGAGGAGGATTGAGCCCAGACTTGAAGGAAGTTATGTGCATGGATTAATAGAGAAAAGAGTGAGGACATTTCAGAAAAAGGCAATGCCATAAGAGAGTGAGCAGGCTAGGCATGGAGGGTAGTAAGGAGATTGGTTAATTTGGAACAGAGGGTCTATATTGCAAAAAAGTAAGAGATGACTTGTAAAGGTATGGAAGAGCAATCTTCCAGGACATTCTCTTTGAAATGCCATTTTCAACAGGTCATTCTACTGGCCAGTTAGGGAAGGGATGGCATTTGACTTTCATAGTAATAGGGAGACATTGAAGATTTTTTAAAAGTAGATCCTGAGTCCAGACTTGAGAAAAACAGGGACCTCTCTACATTTCCTCTAGCCCAGAATACAGCTTCTGTATCCTTATTGCTGAAAAAACACTTAGTCTTCTTACAAAAGGGGTTCTAGAAGGTTATAGTTTTTTCTTTGTTTTTATAATCAATCATCAGATATTTATTGGGCATCTACTAAGTGCAAGGTACTGAGCCAGGTATTTTGGATGGTTATAAAGATGTTTCAGGCATCTCTCTCCACAGTTCTTCCACCCCCATTCCCTGCTCTGAAGGTTTTTATAATCTAGCTGTGGAAACGAGAAGACATGAAAATAACACTTGCTGTCATAGCCTCCTGTCATATAGTGAGAGTCTGACTTTCTTGTCTCTATATCTTAAATACCAAGAAGACGCTGGATCTAAATAGCTTAGGTTAGGGAGTTGTCATAAAGGGCAGCAGTCAGAGGTTGCTTTGCTTAAATAGGGATGTGAGAACCAGGGCAGCTAGGTGGCACAGTAGTTAATGCTCTGGACTTGGTGTCAGAAAGTCCTGAGTTCAAATCAGTCCTCATATACTTACTAGCTCTCTGACCCTGGGCAAGTCACTTAACCATTTTTGCCTCAGTTTTGTCATTTGGAAAATAAGCTAGAGAAGGAAATGGCAAACCACTCCAGTATCTTTGCCAAAAAAACTCCAAATTGGGCTAGGAAGGGTCAGACACAAATGACTTATGGGGGTGGAGGTAGAAGGTGGGACTTTTAAAATAGCTGATACTATGCCTTAAGATGTCTTGGTTTCTCTTATTCTGTTCTGGGATTCAAGTGGGTATTCTTTTGTGTCTACTTTAGCATATTTGTGACTGGGATTCTTGGGGGGGTGTGGGTGTGATTTCAGGAGAGGATGCTGGTAGCTGATGACCTGGGTATGCTTAAGTTTACCTAGAACCATTGGTTGATTTCTTAACAGCACAGGAGTTTGGAAGAATAAAGCAAATGTGGACTAGGCAGGTAAATGAAGGTTTCATAGAGGAGACAGGACACGTTACTGCCTCTGCCTCACATCCAGTTTCTTAGGATTTGCCAATGGGGAAGCAGGGAGCTCTGATTTTGCAGACTGTTCAGGATCCACCCAAAAGATCCTTATTTACCTTTATTAATTAAGTAGTCACAGACTTTTTGATCAAGTGCTCCTTTGACCTACTTAATACACGTTAGCCTAGAATTCCTGATCAGCAAAAGGTGGTTAGGACACTCCACAGCACTATTATCCCTTCCATCAAAAGTTATCAGAGTTAAAACCAATAATGAGGCTTTGGTTCCACATGGTATTGTGTATGTTATCATTTTGAAGTCAGAAGCTGTGAAAAAGGTTTCTTCAGTAGCCCCTCAAACTGCTAACAGAGCTTCCCCATCATCTGTTTTATGGTACATGGTTTTCTGAAGGTGCTCTGGATAAGAGCCGCACCATTAAATCAAATGCTATTCAATTTTGGTTTAGCTTTAAGATGGGTATGGTCTGCTAAACCTCTTCCTAATTTCATTGCTCCCAGCATAAGGGAGAAGAAAGCCTAAATGTATGACAGCTATCACCTCCACTCATTCAAATCCACCTTATCCTTCCTTTCTGTAAGTCATCCTAAGATAGATGTGGGCTAGAAGTAAGTCTCTTGGAAAATTGACAAAAGTCAACCTCCTTTTCCAGTTCTATCCTTATCCTTATTTTCCCTACTATTAGGCAGTATATATATATGTATGTATGTATGTATGTATGTATTTCTTGTGGCTACAGTGGAAAGATAACCTAGTTTGAACCAACCATATTAAATAGGCAAACACATGTGTCTGAAAAAATTAGCATTTTTGTGAGTTAGGCTCAATTTTTACTGCTATAATATTTTGGTCTTTAGCATGATATTTCTATCTTTAACCTCCCATTCTGGTAGATGAAAAGATTAAATAGCTTATCTTGATGGTAACAGCTTTGGATTCCAGCCATGATGTAAACATATGAAAACCAACCCACACCATCATATTTATGTTCTCAACTATTTTAGGCATACTTGGGGGCTCAACATCTATTAAGCAATTCATGCATCAATACATTTGCTCTTGATGTTATGCCATATGTTTCTTTATCTTTAAAAATAGCTATCACTGGTTAGGAAACACACCATTGCCTTTCATATTATGCACAAATATGGGATAATGGGAAAACATGGCATAGGGGAAAGAGTATTGTAATAGAGTGACACAATTTTTCCAATTTTCATTATAAACTGAAATTTCATTATTAAATCCAACTATCTTTTTATGACCAGGAGAAAAATATAGGTATATGTCTTTATGTAGAAAAAGAGAATGCTCTCTATAATGTTTCCAAAATGGCTCAGATCAGTAAACTAAATTGAATGGGTTTTACTTTTGATGTGGTATGTTATTCTTCTAAGGATAACAGTTGTAGCTTTTGGTCTAATACACAGTCTCCTTGTTCACGTCAAAAGAAGGTAGGTGAACTATTTTTAAAGCACTCTAAATTTAATTGATTTGTGAGATATTTCAGAATTAGTCTGTAGGGATAAGTATGGAGGGGTTCCATCTGTCTTTAAGCCTTCATGTATCACAGAAGTGATACATTGACAAGAAAACTAATAACAGATTTGTAAATTTTTAAAAATGAATTTTGTTTTCCTGTTCCTAAGGGCTCTTCAAAATCAAACATGTTTCAATGAAAAAAGTTAAAAAAATTTTTAATTTGGAAATGCACTTATTATAATCATTCAGAATAGAGCACAACACAGATAGATGGCTGTGTGCTCCAATTGTCTTTGAATCAGTTTTCTATATAATAAATGCCTTCTTAGTGAACTTACTGCAATTTCTTGATGGTGGGCAACAAACCTAATTCAAGACTTTCTGTTTATTATGCAAGATGCTATTCACCCACTGGTGCTTAATCAATATTTGTTGATGATACTGATGACATTTCAGTAATGTTGACCAGCTTTCTCTTGTCAAAGGAGTGCTTGCTATGCAAGAGGGATTTTATAGACAACACAGTAATGGGATACACATCTGCAACACACAGGTCAACACTGACGGGAAGATGAACAAAACCTAATGAATATTGGCAAAATGTGTGTTGGAAACCCAGGGAACAGTAGGCAGCCTCAAGATGATTAGGGGATGAACACATTTAATGTCAAAGAATTTCTGAAAAGTCTAATAGTGGCAGACTCATTAACCAACCAACTTACATTTATTTAGAGCCACATGTGTTTGAGATCATCCCTGAAGTCCCATCCAGCTTTGTGTCAAGGGGTGGTAACTCAGGGTTCTCAAAGGCTTTATTAGTAGAGTAAAAGTTTGGGGAAGTCGCAGAATCACAGGACTTCAGAGTTGAAAGGGGCTTTAGTGACAATCTCATTCAATCCATAATGGAAAAACAATTCTTACTTTAAATCCCCTGACAAAGGGTCAGCCAGGCTCAGTTGAAGACTTTCTGATGAAGGAAATCTCAGAGGTTCAAATCTTGCCTCAGAGACCTACTGGTTACGTGACCTTGGGCAAGTCACTTAATCTCCTTCAACCTCATTTTGCTCATTGGTAAGATGGGGGCAAATAATAGTACCTACCACATAGGATTGATAATAAGATCAAATGAGATAATATATATTAAATGCCTTAGAAAGCTTAAAGCATGCTTTAGATGCTAGTTTATTATCATTGCTATTACCTCCTAAGGTGACTCATTTTTGAACAGTCCCCAAAATAGGAAGTCTTTCCTTAAATCAGACCTAAATTGGTCTTTTTTCAACATCCACTCATGGCTCCAAGTTCTACTTTCTGGAACAAACAAAACAAATCTAATCCACTTTATGTGACAGTCTTTCAAGTACTAAAATACAGTTTTCATACCCTCTCTCCTTATTCTCAGTATACTTTCCCCCCAAAAGGAAAGATTGTGAGTATGGACCTAGTGATGAACCATGTCTGTTGTCTAAAAACTAGTCAATTTCTGTTCAGATTGGTTCATTACCAGTCTGACTATAGGATTATTTTTGGCCACAGCAAACCTTGAACTCTATCTATTGAGTTATAAATGGGCAGCAAAGTGTATTGCTGCACAGGCTGACCACATCACTCCCTGGCTAAACATTTTCTAGTAGAAACTTCTCTGCTTGACATTTAAAGTCCTTCCCAGTTGGGCTCTAGTCTTATCTTTCCAGACTTTTTTTCACATTGCTTCACTTTATGCATTCTACATTTTAGCCAAAGTGGCCTAGTTGCTATTTTTTAAACCTAACATCCCAGTTACTACCTGATTGCCCTTGTACAAATTCTCCTCCACACCTAGATTTCATTCCCTTTTTAAAAATCCTGCTTCTTGGAGTCTTTAGCATCCTTTAAAGCTCAGTGGAGGTGTAACTTCCTACATAACGACTTTTTGATGCCTCTAGTTGGCAGAGCTTTCTCTTAAAGTATCCTACATTGACCTTACTTATTTACATGTTGTGGTTTGTCCTTCATTCTTCTTCATCAGGAAGGCGATGCCATGACTTGAAAATGAATTGAATTTAAGTGAGGAGGGCTGTTTAAGGTCACCAACCTCACTTTCTCCTCTGGAGTCATATATAAGATATAGATCAGGGTGACTGGAGATGGCCCCCTATTTATATGTATCCTTTAAAGGAAGGTAAGACTGTTTAAATTTTTTGTCTTGGTGTCCCTAACAACTAGCACAATGCCTTGGACATAGAAAGCACTCTGTAAATGCTGAATTGAGTGAAATGGAATTGTTGGAGGGAATATGCACATTGATATATCATAAATGTTGCTGGGCTTACAGAAAATCATCCAGCTCTTCTTTGTCATTACTGTTAAATACTGTATTATTTTCCCATGGCCACCTAGGTAAAAGCTTCATTGTATATTGTCCATCCATCTTTCCTGATTGTAGCTACCAGCTCTTAGCTCCTTAAAGTTTACAGCTGCATTTAGAACAAAGTTCTGTAGTGCAGCAGCTGGGTATGATGATCAAGGGGCTCGCTGTAGAATAAAGTTCCCTTGCAAAAGCAACGATAGCACAAAATCCAATCCCATGGAGGCAATGACATCTGAATTTGCTCATACCTTAAAAATCATTTGACTTATGGCTAAAGTTTATGCTTCCCCACAGGTTAAGAAGAGTGCTCACTTTGGTGTTTTAAACCCATTCTTATTGAGGAAGGGCATTCTTGAAGGAAAACAAGTTTGCTGATGGTGGCTGCCATTAAGGGATGTTCTATATGTTACAATGTCAAGAAAACGTGGATAAATCTCCAGTCACTGAACATGGTTGGTTGCCTAAGGAGTAAGCCAAATGCTTGTTTTGCCTGTTTTCCCTCTATCTCCATAGCAAAAGGAAAATAGCTCTCAGTATTGAAAACTGTTTACCTCATCCAGGGATTGCTCCCAGGTCTCTCACTTATTAGTAGTTAGCATGCTTTGCCCTATCTTGGCAGCAGGCAATCTAGTTTCGATTGTCAATAGTAACAGGACTGCCATCAGCATCAATCAGCTTTATATCGATGATTCAACTAGGGTTGAAATTAACATGTCCCAAGAGTTTCTTGTCCAATTAATGGAAATCTGTTATTGGAAATTTGGTACCGGCATTGATAACAGGAAAATTAACCTTTTTTTTTTTTAAGCTCCAGGGTCTGCACACTAGTTTGGAGCTGCATGAAGTAGCCATTGACACTGTTTCTGTCTTAGGGAATATACTGTTTGATTCTCCCCTGAGTACCCGAGAAGAGGATTCCCTGAGTCCAGGGAGCAGAAGGGAACTCCTACATAAACGTGCTCCAGTTGTTACCTAGAACTGTTCCTCTAGTCTTTTTTCTTAACCATTTTTTTTTGGTGAGGTAGTTGGGGTTAAGTGACTTGCTTAGGGTCACACAGCTGGTGTTTCTGATGTGGGATTTGAACTCAGGTCCTCCTGATTCCAGGGCCATTGTTCTATCCACTGTACCATCTAGGTGACCCTCCTCTAGTCTTAAATGCCCACTCCTCCCCCTTCCACTTACATAAATGTTCCCTATTCTTCAAATTTGTCAATACTTAGTACAGGTCCTGGCATATAGTAGGCACTTAAAAGATGTTTATTGAATTGAATTGAATTCTTACTTTCTCTATAAAGCCTTCCCTAAATAATAATTATAATAATGTTAACAATAGTTAGCATTTATAGTGTGTTAAAGGTTGCAAAGTGCAATACACACATCTCATTTGAGTCTCACAATAACCCTGGGTAGTAGGTGCTATTATTATCCCCATTTTACAGATAAAGAAACTGAGGCAGACAGAAGTTAATGACTTGTCCAGGATCACATAGCTAGTAGTATCTGAGATAGGATTTGAATTTAGGTATTCTGACTCCAGATTCAGAATTCCATCCATTATGCCAAAGGGTGGATAGAGGTGAATTCATGTATCACTTAGTGATACAATTTAACACTCAATCACATAACTGCTCTGTGCTTTAGCACTTAAATATATAATTATATCAATCCATTGTTCTCTAATTGGTTCGTGGGTAATAATTATGTTTTAGAATCACAGAATGTTAAATTTCAAAGGGACCTAGCAATCAGCCAGTCTAATCTTTTCAATTCATAAAGAAAGAGAAGCTGTGGAAAGAACAGGGACTTATAAAGAGTCAGTCACACAGTAGGCATGTGGGAGAACCAGGACCAGATATCAAGAGAGCGTGTCTCTGGAGTCACAGGTTATGGTTCTCTGCACTGAACCACAGACTTCTCCTTGACTATACATTTTTCCAAGGTAAAGGCTGTATTTCCTGAAATGTCTAGAATTGTGCTGAACATCATTTTGTGGTAAGAGACTGAAGGTTAAGGGAGGGACTTTTTCCCTCCTCCATTGCCCTGGAGTGGAGTGATTCTCTAGGTTTTTGAGATGCTGATGTTGGGCCAGGACCCTGGAGAACTGATGAGCACTGAATTAATTCTTTCTTTTACAACACCAGCCAGGAAATGCTGTGAGTGAAGAAATTATGCAACAGATTTGGGTTTGAGTTAACTTTTCCCCCTAGATGGGTTGATTTGAGACCCAGCTGTGGGTCCTTTGGTTATGGAGAATATAAAGTTAGATCTAAGACTCTGGCAGGGAGCCCTTTTGAGACCCTAGAGAACTTTCTTGTTTTTAACTACCCTCTTGGAAGTTTTGCTGGCTTTTATTTTCCTATGAATTGATTTTTAACCTTCTTGGGAACTGCTTTTACCTGAGGGCATATGAATATATTTTTATTAAAAGGATGATTTATTTGAACCTTCAGGTTCTAAATGATTTATTGGACCAGATATGGAACATGGCACCTAATGAATCAAACCATTCAAGTTGTGTATTAATCTTAGGGTGAAGTTATTTGATATTTTAAAAAATCAATAATGGAATTAAAACATCCTCATTATACTGTAGAATACAGATTGGTATTTTATTTCTCAAGTTCAGAATAAAATTAAAATTAAAAAAAGAATCCTTAGAGACCACTCAGTCCAACTTTTATCCAAATAGGAATTCTCTCTCTTGTTCTCTACTTGAAGACCTCTATTGAGGAGGGACTCGTTACATCATGAGGCTTCCCATTCCACTTTTTGATATGTCTAGTTGTTAGGAAGTTTTTTCTCACACAGATACTTTTATGTACATAAATATCTAAAATCTGCCTCATTGTGACTTTCAACCATTGTTCCTAGTTTTGCCTTCTGAAATCAAGCATGAAAGTCAAATCTGTCTTCTGTGTCATAGCCTATCAAATACTTGAAGAGTATATAGACTCTTCTATAAGAGAATATAGTAAGAGAATATGTAAGAGAATATAACTATTGTATTTTCCCCCAGTCTTCTCTCGACTGAACATCCCAGTTCCTTCAACGTTATGATCTGGTCTCCAGTCCTTTAGCTATTTTGGACCCTATTATTTTGATAGGCTCTATGTTAACAATGTCCTTTGTAAAATGAGGCTCTCAGGATCAAACACAATATTCCAGGTCTGACCAGGGCAGTGTACATGGGACTACCACCTTCCACTTTTTGGGCACTATACTGATTGTAATGCAGTCTAGGATTATATTAACTTTTTTGGCCCCCATGTCATACCATTGACTCATATTAAGCCTGTGAGTCACTAAGAATTCAGATATTCACCCCTCCCAAATAAACTGCTCCCTACCTATACCTTCTCCATTTTGTATTTATAGGTTTTTTGAAACCAAGTGAAAGACTTTGCATTGATTCCTATCTAACCTCATCTTATCAAATTTGGTCCATATTACTACACTGCTGAGATATTTTCACATTTGTGATATTCTCCACTGTGTGAGTTATCCCTCCCAGAGTTACGTTAGCTGCAAATTGGATAAGTTAGCCAATTGTACTTTGATCTAATCATTGATAAAAAAGGAATGGTGGACAATGCCTTGGGAGGGATTGCTTACATCTGGGAATGCAGAAAAAGAATTTAGGATCCAGTGAACAAATAAGAAATATTATGGTAAATCTGGGACAACATTCAAAAGTGGTGTGATTAAATGAGGGAAACCTTTGCCATGTTGGTGTTAAGGTTGTCTTGTCTATCTTACAACATCACAAGTGTAAAATCAATTTGAAAGGTTAAAAGTGTTTACTAGTAAGTATTTGTTGTAATAGATGATAATATCATCTGTTGCGTTATAAAGTATCTAGTTGTTATGTTGGAGGAAGATAGTACCATTCTCTGTACATCCAAATCTGGTTAATTACAAACCATGTTATGATGAAAATAAATTACATAAAATAGAGACAAGGGTGATATGAAGATCAAAGAAGACACAGTAATTTTTAGATACCTGAGATACCTGAGGAAGATGCATGGGCCAAAATGGACCACAAGTTTTGTGAGTCTGAGGTCTGACTTATGTATTTACAGATAACACATGGGGATGTATTCGCAGGAGTCTGACAAACAGGAGGTGGGAAGTGGGTTTTCTTCCTGTTAACCTTTGTCCTTTAAGAGGTTCTTCTAAATGAGTGCTGCCTATCTTACAGTGTCAGTCCCTAGGAAGTAGAATTCATACTTTATAAAATAACTCTGTCCAATGCTATGTGTGATAGCATTGGACAATCATTTAAGGACTTTTGATGATGATTTCAATGACAGTGATGAATCTTATACTTAGCATTAGCCCTAGTCCAGTGGCCCAGAGCCTACAACAGCATCTTGTACAGAGTAGGCACTTACGAAATCAAACTTGTCACCTCACATCAATTTAAGAACACTAGTTAGGTTCTTATTATGTGCCAGGCACTGTGCTGGAAACTGGCTATAGAAAGACAGAAATAAAATAGTCTCTTCCATTCAAGGGGCATACAATTCCACTAGAGGGATAGAACATGTTCTGTAACATACAAATATATACATGCACAAATATATATGTATAAATATATAACATGTGTTTATGTAGATATGTGTGTGCCCATGTGTATTCATGTATACATATATAAACACATATAATACACATATGTAATGTTATTAAGTTGTTTCAGTCATGTCTGACTCTTTGTGACTTCATTTGGGATTTTTTTTGGCAAAGATCCTAGAGCGGGTTGCATTTTCTTCTCCAGTTCATTTGACAGATGAGGAAACTGAAGCAAACAGGGCTAAGTGACTTGCTCAGGGTCACATAGCAAGTAAGTGTCTGATACCAGATTTGAACTCAGGAAGATGAGTCTTCTTGACCCCAGGTCTTATACTCTATTGCACCACCTAGCTGCCCCATCTATGCATGTATATACATAAATGTGTGCATATATATATTATATATATGAATATACATACATGCACTACACAATATAGGTATATATACATACTATATATACATATATACACAATAGAAGTTCAAATATACATATACATATGATGCAATACACACACATATACATACAATATAAGCTCAAAGTAATTTCAGAAGTTGATGAATGGTAACCATTTGGGAAATTAAGAAAGTTTCATAATAGAAAGTTGTGCTTGAGTTAAGTTTTGAAAGAAGGTAGGGATTCCAAGAGGAAGCTACATGAGTAGAGAGTAGGGGATATGAGATGCTACAGAGACAGAATTGACAATTTTAGGCAAGATGGCACCAAGGTTGAATACCTGAGTGACTAGAAAGATGGTGGAGTCCTCCATAAAAACAGAAAAGGTAGGAAGAAGGGTGGTTTTAAAGGAAAGGTTGAGTGCCATGTTTTATCTCAGATACCTAGGGGACATACGAAGGTAATGAGACTGGCTCTCACGGGAGAAAGGAGGGTTGGATAACCTTATTACCTAGACATGGGAGCCACTAAATTGTCCATTAGGATTCCTGTAGGCCACATTTTGACTTAGAAAACCACACACATGTCTGTATATATGTACATATACACATATATGAAATTTTGTTAATTATTTCTGAATTACATTTTAATCTGGTTCAGGTCACACTCAGGAGTGTTATGGGCCTTGTATTTGATACCTCTGACTTACAGAATCCTGGATTTGGCATTTAAAGCTCTGCACAACCTGGCCTCTCTCTACCTTTCCCACGTTCTTACACTTTATTCAACTCTGTGATCTATCTATGCTGGTCTACTTCTTATTCCCTTTATACAATGCTTCGTCTCTCATTTCTATCACATCTCAGTGACTGTCCTGCATGCCTGGAATGCATTCCCCCTTCACCCTCCATCTCTTAGAATGCCTAATTTCCTTCAAAGATTGGCTCAATGGCTGAACAAGTCATGGTATGTGATTGTGATGGAATGCTATTGTGCTATAAGAAGTGATGAGCTCAGTGATCTTAGAAAAACATGGAAGGACTTGCACGAAATAATGCAGAGCAAAATAAGCAGAACCAAGAGAACACTGTATACAGTAACAGTGATATTAAGGACAATTTCGAGTGAATTAGTTATTTTGCTTGTTATAAATACCCAAAGTAACTATGAAGGACATATGAAGAAAGATGCTATCTGCATCCAGAGAAAGGACTGATAAATAGATGTGTAGAATAATTTTACATACACACATATCACTATGTCTAATGGTAGCCCTCTCTATAGTGGGGAAAGGGAGGGTAGAAAAAAGAAAAAAATATACATTATAATTTTGTTATATATTTGCAAGGAATAGCAAGTTGTGCATAACAGATTTGCAGTTTCATGTGCAATCATCTTTCTTATTGTTCTGTATTATGGAAATGCTTGTTTTATTCCATACATTAAAGATAAAATTAAAACAAAACAAAACAATTAGCTCAAATTCAATCTTCTGGAGGTCTTTTTTGGTCTCCTCTCCTCCCCACTTGCCGTTAGAGCTTATCTCCTCTGACATTACTTCGTATCTAGTCTGTGCAGATCTTGTAGGTAACTACTTATTTGCATTTGTCTCCTCAATTAGAATTTAAGCTCTTTGAGGGTAAGAGTTATTTTTACGTTTCTTTGAATTCCCAGCACTTAGTACAGTACTCGGCACATAATAAGCACTTACTAATGCTTGTTGAATGATTGGATGTATAGATTTGAAAGTCATCTGCACAGAAATAATAACTGATCACAAGGGAACTGATGAGAAATGGGTCCTTATTAAACTTCAATTAAACTCAAACTTTGAGGTAATTTTATCTTTTTGAATATATTAAACATAAAATGCAAATTTCCACTTTTACTTTCTTGATTTTTTTAGAGCACTATTTGAATATGTTCTCTCAGAAAGATTTAGTTGAATGGGTTTTAGATGGGGGATTGGGGAAGATGGATGAGTCAGAATTTCATATTTCTATTTTTTGAGGGTCTCAATCCATAAAACAAACT
Source organism: Bettongia penicillata ogilbyi (assembly GCA_023548195.1). Classification (NCBI taxonomy): domain Eukaryota; kingdom Metazoa; phylum Chordata; class Mammalia; order Diprotodontia; family Potoroidae; genus Bettongia; species Bettongia penicillata. Next base: position 4,593,628 of record JAJHZJ010000442.1, read on the forward strand.
TTATTTCGTTGGAATATATTATACACGCACACTCACACACACACACACACATATATTAGTGTCTAGTGCTACACTAGTGAAATCCATCATTTTTTTTATAAAGTACAAAGCATCCTGGGATTGTACCTTTGTCCAGTCTCTGGATCAATTCCTGGCTCTGTAAGTGAGATCATAATGATACTGGATAGTCAGTGCAGTTGTGGCATGGGGCAGGGGTATTTCATGGCCAAACTAATTCAGTTTCCTTTTTATCCTTGTTATCTACCCCATTCTCCAACTTTAAGCATTATCTACCACCTTCCATGGGCAGCTAGGTGGAACAGTGGTTGGAGCACTGGCCTGGAGTCAGGAAGATTTATCTTACAGAATTCAAATCTGGCCTTGGACATTTACTAACTGTGTGACCTTGGGCATATCACTTAGCCCTGTTTGCCTCAGTTTCCTCATCTATAAAATGAGCTGGAGAAGGAATGACAAACCACTCCAGAATCTCTGCCAAGAAAACCCCAAATGGGGTCACCAAGAGTTGGACATGACTGAAAATCAAAGATTAAACCACCTTTAATGTTATAGGCTTGAGAATCTTAATTACAGAAGATAACAGCTGAAAGTCAAACAGCTTTTAAAGCCTTTTGCATGCATTATCTCATTTAAGCCTCACCACAAATAGTACACATATTTTTATCCTTAGCGTACAGATGAGAAAACAGAAATTTAAAAAAGTAACTTCGGCCAAGACCATGTAGTAACATAAGTGGAAGGACTGAGATGTGAAAACAGGTCCTTTACGAAGACAGTACTCTTAGTATAGTGTATACTTATGATAGATGAAAGGTGTTATGAGAAAATGGAAACTCATGAAATCCCAGAATATTTGAGTTGGATAGAACCTCAGAGCTGTATGAATTTCCTCTAAAATATCTCCTACAAATGATTAGTCAATGTCCACTTGAATACCTCCCGTGAGAGGGAACTTACTACCTTACAAAATACTCACATTAAAATGGCTGATAAAATATACTTTTTAAAAAGTGCATTTTTTCTTGAATGGTTGTAACATTATCCCAAAGATGTTAATCGCATTGGTTTTGAATTTTTAATTCAGGGAATTACTAAAGAATGTTTGAAAATTACTGTATCTTGCATTTGAGCAAGTTATGCTTATTTTTTGTATTTTTCTCATATGAAACAACTGAGACAAGTATCCATGTGACGAAGAAAAAAAAATCTAAGTGGTGTCTGTGTGCTCATTCAGCAAAATGACAGACAATTGCAACTTCTGGTCATACCGAACCATGTGGTTAATGGATGTAGTGGCATCATTGTGCCAACAGTTAGACACTTCTAGGTCTCTGCCAGTCACAGGCTGCATAAAGATGCAAATATTTGAGAAAAGACAAATCATTTTAAAAAGTTCTATCTGGGATTCAAAATACATGGCCATTGTCCCAGCGTCTATTTACATGGGTGGTACAAAACACAGTGCAATATAGTGTGGAAAGCAGTTTCTCTAGTCCCAAATAAGCATTTATTAAGTGCTAATTATTTTCTTAGCCACTGTGTTGGGCACTGGGAATACAAAGAAAAACGTAGAGTCTGCCCTCAAGGAGCTTATATTCTGTTTTGTTTTTTTTTTTGAAGGTAATATAACACGTCAATAGATAAATATAGGGATTGGATATGTGATTTCATTAACATGGGGAGATTCCAGGTAAGGCAGTTCCCTTTACCAATGCATGCCAGCATCTTTCCTGCAACTTTCAATCTTAGAGAGTTATCTAGAATATTGCAAGATTAAGAGACTTGCCCAGGGTGATACAGTCAGTATACATCAGAGGACTTGAAGTCAGGTCTTCCTATTTTTTGCCGCCAGCTTTTTATCTCTTCTACCATGTTGTCTCTCAGATAAGTACACACAAGATACTCTGGGGAGGAATTAGAGAACACTAACAACTAGGGGTGAGGGATGGTCCAGAAAAGCTTCTCATAGGAGGCGGCACAAGAGACTGAGCCTTGATGGAAGTCAGGGAATTCTAAGATGCAGAGATGAGGAAGGAGTCCATTCCAAGCATGAAGAATATCCATTATCTTGGAGAGATACCACATTTAAGGAACCATAAGTAGGATCATGGCTATAGCTTGAAGGAACTCAGGGACCATCCAGTTCTGATCCCTTTGGCCCCCAACTGTTTTACAGATTGGGAAACTGAGGACCAGAGAGATTAAAGTACTTGCCTATAGTCATATGGAAATGAGAGATGGGATTTGAACCCAGACCCTCTGATCCCACGGCCAGTGTTCCTCCCACCCCTTCCCCACCATGCTACTCTAGACTCTAGTTTTGTTTTTTCTCTATCTCATGGTAAGGCTGCAGTCATGTGGGATCCTTTCATAGAGGGCTAGAAGTGGATTTCCTGGAATTTCTACCACCCTAGACATTTTCTTTTGCCTTCAATTGCCCAAAGTGACATATAATTCCTATGTCATAATTCAATAGACTGGAATGATGGAAAGATATTCTTTAAGGATCTGCAGTCTTCAAATAAAATCAATTTGATGGTCACAATCCCCAATCTCCCAATGATTTAGAAAGTGACTGCTGTTCAGAAAGAAAGAAAGTATACAACTCAGTTAAGGATGGAGGATACTTTGTCAGCGTCAGCTAAGCCTTCTAATCTCCTGAAAATCTAAGGTGAAGAAAGGGGAGCCAACAGTGCCCAGTTTACCTGTTAAACCAGTCATCTGTGTAGCGAGGGTAAGGATAAGGGTCATTGCTGCTGAAGTCATAGCTCGCTTCCGCATTCTGAAAAACACAAGGGATCTCGCTGGGTCAATAGGAAAACAGAGGCACAGGAAACAGAAAATGCTACAAAGGATAGGTTTTCCATGTTGATAAATCCCTCCTTAAGTCATATGGTAACAGACTTTTGTTCAGAGATAGCCCTGGGCAAGATGGTAAAGGAAGGAGGTAAAATTTGTCCCCCTGGTCCCCTTCCTTCCATTTCTGCCCATATTTCCCCTGCCCTGATTAGGCTCATAGGTTTTGGACCTTTGAGTGGGACCTTAGATATCAATAGTTTTGCAGGTCAGAAAACTGGAGGCCTCGTAGGGGTGAAGTGAATTGACCAAGGTCACATAGGTTGCTGGTATCACAGTAAGGATATGAAACTAAGTTCTGACTCCAACTCCAGTATCCTTTCCACTATACCAACCCATGCCATCCTGCCCAAGATATAGCAAGCTTCTCTAGGCCTTGGAGGTGGTAGTAAATGTGCATGTGGTATTTTGTTACCCTCTTGGAGTACTTAGGTTTAAAAAGAAGAGAAGGCAGTCTTTAATACAAAGAATAATTTACTAATGGAAATCCAACCTAAGACCAATGAAGTCCCTACCAGCTCTAGACCTAGGATCCAGACTAAGATCTATTCCTTCCCTGTTTTTGCTGACATTCAGTATAAGTTGTTCAGGACTTGACAACATATACCATTATCACAGAACTGTGAAGTATTGTGGTTACCTTAAAGACCCAGGACAGAAGACCAGGAAAAATCTATGCCCTCCCTCCCTCCTAGTTTCACTGTATGGCCACCTCTGATGGCAGGATTCTCAGAAGTCATTTAATTCACACGTGACCAAGAACTCCTTGCACCAAATATACACACAGCCATCTAGCTCTCAGCTTCTGTAAGATGGTCCTGCTACGGAGGATTGGAAGCAGAAGCTAACTTTCCTTCCCTGTGAAACGATACTATTGACTTGTGAAGTAATTAATATCTCTGCTGATTTTAACTCTTTGGTGTGTAATTTCTAAAGGGCTCAGACATTGGGATTACAGCTCTTAACGGTACCCAGAGGACTCAATGCTGGACAGAGTCATCACTCAGGGATGAACAGGGAAATGTTCAATACTCCCTCTCAGGGAAAAAAATGCATCCATGACACTTTTTGTTGTTGAGGCAATCAGGGTTAAGTGACTTGCCCAGGGTCACATAGCCTGTAAGTGTCTGAGGCAATTTGAACTGAGGTTGGGTGGTCTATCCACTGCATCACATAGCTGCCCCTGTATTACACATTTTTAAGTTTAATCTGCATTAATAAAATTTTTTAACTTTTTTAAGTCTACCAGGATGGGAAACCTGTGGCTTCAAGGCCACATGTGGCCATCTAGGTCCTCAAATGTAGCCCTGGCCACAAAAATAAAAAGAAGTCTTCATCCTTCTCCAGGTTACACTAGTGACTCATCTGCATAGGACTTTCTCTACCATCCATAGAAACATTTCCACCCTGGAAACTCACTCTATTCCTCGACTGCAGTGGATAGAAAAGTAGGCCTGAAGTCAGGAAGACCTGAGTTTAAATCTGGACCTGAAGTCGGGAAGATAGCACAAATCCTGCTTTTGATACTTTGCTAAGGATGTGACCTTGGGCAAGTCACTTACCTTCTGTTTCCTCAACTGTAAAAAGGGGACAACAATGATAGCACTTACCTCCCAGGGTTGTTATGAGGATACAATGAGATAATATTTGTAAAGTGCTTGGCAAACCTCAAAGCATTATGTAAATGCTAATATTATTTATTTTTCTGTTAGAAACCTTTTCTCCTAGAGTCTGAGCCCTATTTACCCAGAGCTTCTGCTTTTCTTTCCCTAGTGCAAATTCTCCAGGAAAATAATGAGTGTTTTTATATTTCACCCTGAGAAGTTTATGGTAATTGTGGTACTCTGTTACCAAACCCTTCTTTTTCATCTTATGGTTCTAGGAAGATGAAGGGGGTTTGAGAAACACTTTCTTTTCCTCTAGATTCCTCTTGCCATTCTATAATTGGCAATTTTATGGAAGTTATTAACTGACATCCCCAAATTATGTATTTGTTGTAGGACAAAGAGCTGCCAATTACTAGTAGAGAAGTGGGATTGTCTGGTAATGATATAATAATTTGTTCAACAAAATAAGTTTTCTTGGAGGATTGACCACACTGAAATCTCTCTCCTTGAGCTCTCTAGTTCATCTTGGGTTGACCTTGATAGGTCTTGGAGATACTAGGAGCATTTCAGGTCTGGCTTTTGAGCTGCCATGCTCCAGCCTAGAGTGGGCACTTGTGGCAATTGTGTAGACTATCCCTCCCTGCAGAGGAAGATGAACACGTAAAAAAAAAGTCATGGAGAATCTAGAACCATGGTCTCATGGTGGCCCTGACCTGGACTATGGTGTGAGCTGTCTGTTATTTCATCCTTCTTCCCAATCGGGCATGTAGAATTTTAAACGGATCTTAAAAACTATCTAGTTCAACCCCCCCCCCCCCCAATTTTAAAGGAGAGGAAATTGACGTGAAGTGACTTGACTAAGATCATGTAATTAGTTCCAGAGGTAGGGTTCTGAATATTAATTATGGTTAGTAATTTGATTGGGTGATGATATCCAGAGAGCCAAACCAAAGCTCTAAGAATTTTTGCTTCAAGGGCAGGCACCTTAAACTGTGCTGGGAACAATTATGAGAAGTGCCTCTTTACCTGGTATGGAGATGGTACGGGGCAGGGGACAGAGATGACCCCAGGACAGCAGCATAAAGCCATTGCTGGGTAAGTTGCCTCATAGGCGAGGGAAGGAAGAGGAAACAAAAGAATGGCTGGAAGGGGCTAACTTTAGCCTGCCATCTGGTGGTTTCCCATTTTAACTAATGATTCTTGCTAACAAGGTGGGAAGCTTTGTTTCTCTGTTGCTGACAAAGTACACACAATTAATGCCTTGGTTCAAAGCCCTGGTTGCCTTGCTTGAGCCAGAGCTCTGTCCAAACCAATCATCTGCCTAAGGGATTTGGGTCATGATTTGTTTCAGCAGCTGCCAAACCGATTTTCCTAAAATGTAGATTGATTATATCACCCCTCCTCTAGAAACTTTAGTAGCTGCTTAGTATTTCTAGCATCAAATAGAAAGTTCTCTGTTTGGCATTTAAAGCTCTTTACAACTCCAACCCTCACTGCCTTTCCAGGACTCTTAGAGTTTACTCACTTGTTCAGGTACTAGTTTCAGCCGTACTGGCCTAGTTGATTCCTGCCTTTGCACTGGCTGTTTTCTGTCTCTGGAATGGACCCTCTCTTCTCTTCCCTTGGACTCTCTGGCTCTCCTCAACACTCAATCAAACACTGCCTAATTAATAGGTAGTCCTTCCTTCCTTCCTTCCTTCCTTCCTTCCTTCCTTCCTTCCTTCCGGGACAAATGCTTTATTTTTTTATTCAATTTTAAATTCCACTCTCTCTTTTCACCCTATACTAGAAAAGACCACTATTTGAAACACACGCACACACATTTGTCTATGTGTCTACATGTGTATATATATATATATATGCATGTATATATACACACATATACACATATGTATATGCATGTGCATGTACACACATATACAATATACATATACCCACATACTTTTCTGACCCACCACCCCAGTCCTGTAGTTGCTCAGGCACTTTGTCCCAAAACTATTTCATATTTATTTTACTTATAAAGACATTTGTGTCCATGTGGTCTCCTCCATTAAGGGCCTCCTCCTTGAGGGAAGGGCCTATTTCACTTTTTTTAGCATAGTGCCTTGTGCATAGTTAATAAATTCTATAATAAGTGCTAGTTGGTCGATTGATGATGAATACAGAAAGGCTAGTCATGGCTCACCAGGGAAGCATGATGAACGTAGTTTCACTGGGGCTCTGTACTTATACGGTCCAAGCTAATCATGTTTGTTTTAATTACAGGGGTCTCAACATTAGTAAAGCCCTTGCTGCCCAGGGGTAAAGCATACTGGGTTTGAACTTGAGTATTTAGACAAGTATGTTTGAATCTGATGTCTCAAGAATGTTCTGGGGGCAAAGATGGCATCCCAAACAATTGAATTTTGGGCTAATTTAGGGTTAACCTAAAGACTTTTGGGTAATTTAGGGTTAACCTAAAAGACTTTTCAACCCTTGTTGAAGATGCATCAGTCCACTTTTCTGCCCAAGCTCTATACATATCTGGAGCATAATTTCATCTCTCTTTGATTCAGGATCTTGCAGTTCCTGAGGGTAATCATTAGAAGCATGAATTATCACTGTACCATGATGGAGAATTACCAATGTACCATGATGAAATGAATCTCCACTGACCCTAGGAAAGCCCTTGAGAGTTGCTTTGGGGAATAAATCCCTGATGTCAGCTTATTTTCTCATAAAAATGGGTTGTAGAAAAAAAGGGGTCATTCGAGGGTTCTGCCTAGTTGAGATCTACATCTTACAAGGCAGAGTCAGAGGTCAGGACAAGATTAGACTCTGAATGGAAGATAGAAATTCATAGCTAAAGTCCAGGTTAGTGCTCCAGAGAAGGAGGAAGGGCCTGTATCTTGTACTATGCTAAAGAAAATCCAAGAGATGGAAATGTTGAGTGAAAATCTGAATTGCTGTGTTTAAGAAGCATTTAATTAATTAATTAATTCAGTACTTGTTTCTTAAGTGCCTATTACATATACCTACTAGGTGGCATAGTGAAGAGAGTGTTGGACCTAGACTCAGGAAGACCTGAGTTCAAATTCAGCCTCAGACCCCTTACTAGCCATGTGACCTTGCAAGTCCTTTAACCTCTGTCTGCCTCAGCAAAATTGGGATAATAATTGCACCTTCTTGTTGTGATAAAAGCCCAAACATTAAAGTGTTATATACAAGCTAACTATTATTATTCCTTTTCCACTTATTCTCTCTCTCGTTCTCTTTCCCTCCCTCTCTCCTTGTATGTGTCATTGTGTTCATTATTAGAATGTGAGCTCCCTGCCAGTAGGAAATGGTTCATTTGTTGTATTTATATCCATAGTGCCTGGCACAATGGGTAACACACGATGTGAGATACCAGAGACGCATAAGACAAAACCAGAACAATTTTTCCCTTCAAAGAGCTTACATTCTACTGAGGGTGGGGTGGGGATGTTGGTGGTGGTTGCAATGTGTATAAGGAGATAATTTCAGGAGATGGAGAACCCTAAAACTTGGAGGAGAAAAGAGGAAAGAGTTTTTCTAGTTTTTTCTGAACTAAGCCTTAAACCTTTTGCTAGGTTCTATGCAAAGCAGACATGAGGATGAAGTCTATCCCATGAGGGAGAGAAAGATGATGATGAGGAGACAGACAGACAAAGCGAGGCACACACACACAGAGAATCAGAGAGACTGAGAGACAGAGATAGAGAGACAGAGAGTTGATTGAACTTGGTGAAAAACAAGAGGATCACTTTGGTGTGATCAAAACCACCCAAAACACAAAAGGTACTAAAGTGAATGCCATCTCTAGCCTCATCCTGGAAACAAGATTAGATTTTAATCCTTAAAACACTGAGCTGTCATATATAATGCTTTCCTTTTAAGGAAGAGAGATATATTATACATCTAAGGGGTTAAAATAGGGCAAATCATCAACTTTGGCATCATTTCCTGGCCATTGGACACCAAAATCAAATCTGTCTTGGGTTTTTGTCTGCCACATAAGACTTGCCCAAAGCCAAAGGCAGTAGCTTTCCAGCATCCTTTTCCCTACTCCTCTTCTCTCTCTTAGTCCCCTGACATCCAAGACACTGTAAAGCAGATAGGTGGCATAGTAGATACAGTGGTAGCCTTGGATCAGGTAGATGAACTCAAATCTCTCCCTTCACTCCCCACCACCATTAGCTTTGTAACTCTGGACAAATCATTTACTCTCACTTTGTCTCAGTTTCCTCATTTGTAAAATTCAGATAATAGCATCTCCCCCATGGGGTTGTTGTAACGCTTAAGTAAGATGACATATGTAAAGCACTTTGCAAGCCTGTAAATTCATATAAATGTTGGTTATCATTATTTACTATGATGACTTGTTATTTTTGTGATTTTGTATCCAGGCTTGCTTTTCCTGGACAGCTCCCACTTGTATTCCATTTCTTCTAAGTTACTCATCACTGCTGGAAAGTGATCTGATAAACTGATCCCACCAAAGTATTAGTTAACTAATTACTAAGCACTTTTCATTTTTTCTCCTTTGCTAGATAATTATCCTTCTGCTTAGTAAGTATGAGTGTCCCCTGTGATTCAGTCCTGGGCTTCTCTTCTCTCTCCCTCGGTGATATACTCGGCTCCCATGGATTCAATTAGCATCCTTATGCAGATGACTCGTGAATCTTCACATCCAGCCTTGGTTTCCTGAACTCCAGTCCCAATGACTAATTGCAGGCTGGTTATTTTGAGGGGATATACCATAAGCATCTCAAACCCATCATGTCTAAAATGAAACCTATTTTCATCAAAACTCCACACTACCCTATTTCTGATGAGAGTATCATGATTCTTATTTCACCTAGCTTTGCAAAATTTGAAATCATTCTTTATTATTTCCTCTTTCTCAGTTCCCATATTCAATCAGTTGTCAAGTCTTGTTGATTCTCCCTCATCAACATCTCTAGCTAGTATCTATCACCTTCTCCCTACTCATACAACAGTCACTCTAGATTAGAACCTCCTAATCTTTCATCAGGACTTATTCCTCCCCTGCCCCATATACAACTGCTACTGCCCTCTCCTCCAAATGATTTGGTCTTTATTTTGCTTATATTTGTATGTGTAAATACCGCTTACTTTTTTGTCTTTGTATACCAGCTCCTGGTATAGTGCCTACTACATAGTGGGAACTTTATAAATGCTTACTGATAGATTGATTGATTGACTGATTACCACAGTAGAAAACTTTAGAGTCAGGGTCTGGCAACAGATGACAGTCTCATCCAAGGAGCAGTTCTGAGAGCCACATACCACAATTGACTTCATTATGTAACATTCACGCCACTGTCAAATATTGTTCCCACTCTCACAGAACTTATAGTCTAATTAGAGAGGAAAGATCTAAGCATATGGAAGTTAAAAGGCCAGAAAAAAATGTCAGTAGTAGACAACAATTGATACCAAGAGATAGGCCCTGATGAATTATGAAGACAATAGGAAATTCTGTCCGCCTTTCCCTCTCCTGTTCCCTCTTTCTGCTTTCCCTGAAGAGATTCAGCTGAATAACTCATGGAGTAATGACAGAAGAGCCTTGCTGAAGCATCCCAGTGTGTATGAGTTCATGAAAGCCAAATGAGAGTCCCCAGACGAATTTCCAACCAGCAACCATATTGCCATGGAACAAAACTCAATTGTAACGTGACTGAGCAGCTAAAAGATTCCGGCATGTTATAGCTTCAAGAATTTTGCTATTGATTCTCCTCATATCAAACACAGTCATGGCTGAATGTTTTCAACTGTGTCTATTTGGGTTTTTCTAAAATAATTCTTCTACTGGCACTTGTTTAACTATAATGTTCAGTTTACTTTCAACTGGAACTCACATTAAAGAGATCTATGTATATATTAAGCCCAGCTATAAAACTTAATGAAATTTAACATCTCTCGAATACAGAGGAAAAAAATGTATAACAAACTCAACCTTCCAGGTTGGGTTGTATTGCTGGAAATCTTTGCAATTTTTTTCTTGTTAGCTCATATTGTCTCTGGAGATACTTTTCCAATCCCCCACTCATATTGGCAGACTGAACCCACAGAAGATAGCTGCCACATTTCCTCTCAGAGTTCTAGAGTGGTGGTATCAAAGTAAAATGGAAATGGGTCACTAACCCAATCATAAGGATCCCTAAGAGGGCACATATTGATTTAGTTTGAAAAATAATGTTATCCATGTTTTCTTGTATTTTTATTTATTTTGTTAAATATTTCCCCATTACATTTTAATCTGATTCTGCCCTGACTTGGGAGTGTTCTGGGATGCAGGTAGCCTATGGGTCATATATGTGACACTTCTGTTCTAGAGTACCTTGAGAAACTGGGTGTGTGGGTGGATGGGGGGAATCTTTCTGATGCTGTAGTTTAATGAACTTCTACCAATATGCTTCCCAACTCATTATCAATTGATATCAATTAGTTATCCAGAGTTAATTAGTTTTTAGAAAGGGATATTTGCTAAGGGCCCTTAATAAGAACAGTTGATGTAAAATATTCCCTTAAAAACCTGTGATGTACTTTCCTACCAATACACCCAGGGTCCACGGGAAAGTGGACTCAAGCTTAGAACACACACATGGCAAAGGCCTAATTCACAGCTTCTGGTCTTGGGAAATCCTTTCCCCATCCCTGCCAATTCAAAGCTCCCTAGCTTTATCTTCCTCTCAGAAGGAAATTCAATCTGATTGGTCGCTGGCATTTTAGTGTGAAGCAGATTAATGGGCCCAGAGGAAATCAATGGAGCAACTGTGCTTGGGTCAGAGGATTTAAAGTTTGAAGGGGCCTTAAAAGTCATCAAATTCCCATTTTGTTGATGAAGAAAAGAAGGCTTATGAGAAGAAAAACACTTTTGCAGTGGCCATGCCAGTAATCTGGAACAAACATAGATAGGACTCAAACGCAGGTCTTTGGGTTCCCATGATGTACCACCACCCTAGTCTCTCCTCCGAACTGGATTCTTATCTTCTGGTCTCCCTCCTTTCTCTAATCCATTCTCCATCCCAGCTGCCAAGATAATGATTCTAACAAAAGTTTCTCCATGTCACTTCCCTGCTCAAGATGTTTCAATGACTTCTTCTTACCCCTTCCAACTCTAGGATAAAAATATAGCCCCCCCTTAGTATTTAAAATCCTTCACTATTTGGCTCAAGCCTTTCCAGGCTTACTACATGTCACTTCCTTTCATATATTCAGTGTTCCAGTCCAGCTGGTCCTTTTGCTGTTCTCTAAACTCAGTATCCCATTTTCCACCTCTATGCCTTTTGCAAAGGCTGCCCTCCTACCTGGAATGCATTCCCTTCTCACCTTTGCCTAGGAGAATTCCAAGCTTGTTTCAAAGCTCAGATCATGTGCCATTTCCTATATAAGAAGTTCTTTGTAATTCTCTTATCAGAATAGAGTTCATCCTTCCTACTGAAATGATTATGCATATGCACATGGACTAACTGAGTGGCATAGTGGATGGAGGCTAGACCAGGAATCAGGAGGACCTGAGTTCAAAGCTAGCCTCAGACACTTATTAGCTGTGTGACCCTGGACAAGTCACTTAACCCTGTTTGCCTTAGTTTCCTGATCTATAAAATGAACTGGAGAAGGAAATGGCAAACCACTCTAGTGTCTTTGTCGGGAAAACTCAAATGGGGTCACAGTGTCAGACACAACTCAACAATAATCTCTTCTACTTGTTGGATGCCTTCAGTAGGATATAAGCTTTTTGAGGGCAAGGAATGTGTTAAGCTTTTGCCTTTATATCCTCATCTCCTAGCACAGTGATTTGGATACAAAGACAGTAAATGCTTATTGGATTGGATTTCACATTTCATAAAGTCCCCCTACAAATCAAAAACTGGAGATGATAATATTGCTTATCCATGTTGTAATCCGGAGTTTCCAGAAGACTTAATGCTTAAAAAAACACTACAGATTTCTCTGAAGAGAGGGATTATATTAGTACAAAACATCATTACTATGCATAATTTCCTTGAATTTTCTTTGCTAGGATGAGAAGCTATTCTGAATGGAAGATGAGAGGAAGGTCAATATGAAGAACTTCCTGCTGTTGAGTTACTAATGATGAATCCATGGAGTTGATTTGCTTTCTGACTCCTGCTGCTCAGGAAGAAATCCCTCAAATTAGAAACAACCTAACTGCTAATTTAATAGTAGCGGCTAAAAGAGGGTAAACCTTCTAAACATGAGGAACTTAGAGTGAAAAGATCAGAAATTAGGAGCCTAGCATATTTAGTTTGTGCCTTCCCTTTTATGATGTGATTTCAGGGGTGTCCAGGAAAACATAGTAGCACCCAGGTATCTTTTTCACTTATTGCTATAGTTTCTAAATTCCACAATTAGAGAGTCACAAAGACTGTTGAATCTTCAGGAGTCCCCTATTAAAATTCAAGTACCCTCTAGGAGGGATAATACCTTAGACTGTTATCATGTAAAACAGTCATCTTGGTCATTGCAGCAGCAAAGCCTTGTGACAATGGAGACAGTATGGGCACCTGCAAGTGAATTAGGGAAGTCATGAAAAAGGGTCATAGGAGGAAACCAAAACGCTAATGTCATCATTTTGCCAAGGGTAGGCCCTATCTTCTCCACTGGGAGAGCCAATTGAACTGCTTGAGTTAGAGAAACTAGAATATTCTCATCCTCATCTCAACTACAAGAACCAGAGAGGCAGCTGGGTAATATCTGAAACCAAATAGCTTTGATGCCCAACATCCTCCCAAACACACAAATAGGAACTTGTAGGGCTTCAGGTAAGAGAATGAGTGTATCTCAAAAGCACTGGTGTTGGCTGATAGTCTTTACTTTTACCTACAGTTTGTAAGCTTTTTGAAGCTTAAATTTAAAATTTTAACCTTTGTACCCTCATCTCCTAGCCCAGTGCTTAGTACATAGCAGAGATGTTAAATATAATTGGATTGGATTGGATCCCACATTGCCTAAAAGTCCCCCTACAGTTGGAATCTAGAGATGATAACATTGCCTACCTTTGTTCCAATTCATTTCAGTGTCACCCTTAATATCCTCTCTCTCATCTGATGTATCTAATGATTGACCAAATGTCATCATTTCTGCCTTCATACCATCTCTCAAATCAATCCCCTTCTCTCTACTCACACAGCCAACATCCTGGTTATGAGTCTCATCACCTGGTCTCCTAGTTGATCTCCCTGACTCTACTATCTCCCCTTTCCAATTTATCCTTCATACAGCTATAAGACCCAGTTTCCAAAAATACAGATCTAACTACGTACCTCTTACAGCCAATACATTCTCGTGTCTCCCTATTACTTTCCAGAACAAATATAAACTCCTTTATTTGGTATTTAAAACCATTTACTAACTGGTTCTAATTTAGTTTTCTACCCTCATTGTACATTATAAATACTGTGGCAAGAATTGGACATTCTTGCCATCCCTCACAATTGACTATCTATCTCTTTCCTCTTTGCCTTTGCATTGACTGATCCTTCCTCTGGTTTCCTTCAAGGCTCAGCTCAAGTGTAACTTTCTCACTTGAGGCCTCTCTTGATCCTCTGCCTTCTAGTGTGGCCCCCATCCCATCCAGAAATCTCCATGTATCTATTTTATTGTATTTGTGGATGTTGTCACACCTGGCTACATTGGAAGCCCCTCAAGGGTGGAGACTTTTTCTTTTGTCTTGCTATCTCTAATACAGTCCCTAATAGGGGCATAGTAGATACTTAATAAATACTTATTGTTTGATTAATAGAACTGGGGTATAGGATAATTACCTTTTACCCTAGTACAGAAGTAGGAGGAGGCATTTAAATGTCTGTATTTTCCTCTTTCCTATTCCCTCCTTCTTTTTCTATCTTTTTCCCCTCTCATAATAAAAAGTGTTTTCTAAGAACTTGCTCTTGTATCAGAGTCAAGAATTAGTCTCAGTATTTTATATGGATCAAAAGATTCTGGGGTCAGTGCAACTTCAAACATCACTAGGACCAAATAAATTCAGAGATTGTCTTTCACCACAAATGAATAAATGAAATAAATAAATAAATAAATGAAAAAAGTATTTATTAAACACTTAATATGTCCCAGCCATTGTGCTAAGAGTTAGAATAACAGATAAGCAACACAGTCCTTGTGCCTTAAGGAGCTTATATTCTCATAGAAGAAGACAAGATATGTAGGGGAATAATGACTGGGGAAGATTGTTGTGGAGAGGGAAGACAGAGAGAATGGTCACTGAAATAATAGGGCAAATGATTAAGATATTCTTGCCAGGAGTGGCAATAATGATCTGATTGCAGTTCTGCGAGCTAGAACTGGAGGAAAAGTGGGTCCATGTGCTGTTGCGATATGGCATGGAAATGGTAGGAAAGTAGTCTAGTGACCCGAGGTTTGGTAAGTCAATATGAAATGCTCACCAATCAGAGCCCAGGGTGACAAGAATAGAACTTTTATTTTAGTTCCAGAGGGAGATAAAGGCTGTGAAAGGAGGTGGCGTCAATGGGGGATATCTTGGGAATGGGGTGGTGGCCTTGAGACTAGGAAGGATGAGATGAAATGCTCACTAATCAGACAAAACATAGATGAATTTATCTCCTTTTAGACTCAACAAAGTTAGCGGACCTCAGTGAACGTGGAATATAGGACAACGTCATTGAAAATCAGTCATTGTAGTCTGTGAATTGGTGTGAAGAGATCAACATTATTTCATTAGAGATCAGGGAGAGGAAAATTCAGAAGAGTGGACAGTTTGAGAGTGAAAATTTCCTAGGATAAGGGTTATAGGAACAACATTAGATTTTGTTTGGATAACCCAATAGGATAGTAAACATGATCATGTAGTTGCCCAAGGTCTGGATGAAAAAGGTTAACAGTAGGTAGACAATGACCCCAGATAATGTTATGGAACTGTCACAGATGGAAAGATTAAAGTGGATGAGAGTGGCTTGAAAATAAATTTAAGCCTAGTTCCCTGCTATTGCACAAAGACAGAACAAATAGCTTTGGAAAAAAAAAAACTGGGATGTGTCCAGCACGATCTAAACTTGCCTTGTCAAGGTGATGAGCTGTAAGTATATTTACATGCAACTTTTGATGACCTGGGTGTTGATATGATCTTGGGGAAAGCATGCTCAATTTCCATATCATCTGGTTGTCCCAGAAATATTTCGGTGTTGTTTAAAATGAGAGGGGGAGTCAAACTCTTCAGGTTTCAGGATCTCTCATGAAAGATGGGAATATTGCCAATGTCCAGGATCCAGAGAAAATAGCCATTTTCTGAGATTGCACTGAACTGTAGAACAGGAACCTTCAGAAACAT
This sequence comes from Bettongia penicillata ogilbyi, assembly GCA_023548195.1. Taxonomy (NCBI): domain Eukaryota; kingdom Metazoa; phylum Chordata; class Mammalia; order Diprotodontia; family Potoroidae; genus Bettongia; species Bettongia penicillata. The sequence continues at coordinate 4,609,468 of JAJHZJ010000442.1, forward strand.
TGAACTCTAATTGTATTTAATCCTGGTAATAGTAAACATGAGTTCAGTGAAAAGGTTACTCCAACAGATATATTAAAATTAAAGGATAAAATATCATTCCTTGGAGGCTCTGCTCTAAACATCATAGCAAAAATGTTCCCTTTCTCTTTCCTTTCTACTCTCCTCTCCTCTTTCTCTTTCCCCTCCCCCTTCTCTCCCTTTCCCTTTCTATTTCCCTTTCCCTTTCTTCTCTAGGCAATTAGGTGGCTCAGTGAATAAACTAGTGGTCTAGACTCAAGATGACCTAAATTCAAATCTGTAAATGACCCTGAGTAAGTCACTTAACATTTGTTTGCCTCAGTTTCCTCAACTGTAAAAAGAGATGCTAATAGCCCCTGCCTCCCAGGGTTGTTGTGAAGATAAAACGAAATAATGTCTGCAAAGTACTTAGCACACTACCTGGCGCATAGTAAGTTATATAATATAGTAAGTTATATAATATAGTATAGTATATATAATATAGTAAGCTATATAATTGTTTATTCCCATTGGAGGACACACATAAGTAAACCACCACTCTGAAGTACTTATTTCCTTTAGCAAAAAGGAAAAGAAAATTAGAGCCAGGGGACCCTGTCAGTCCCAGCAGCATCACTGTTCAGAGTGTCAGAATAGCAGCAACTGCGTGATAGGTGAAGTGGTGCAGTACAAAGAGCCCTGACGTTGGAGTTGGAGGAATAGGGCTCCAAGTCATTTACTAGCTCTATGACTTTGCCCAGTTCACTTAATCTCTCTAGGTTGGCATTCTTTTTTCTGTGAACCAATGGGATTAAACTCCTTGACTTTGAAGATTCCCTTCAGCTCTAAATCGAAGATCCTAAGTTGGGTGATGGCTACTGGGGGTGTTTAGGATTTGGGAATATTTTTCTATTGTGGTTTGTATATTTTTAAAAAATACTACCAATCGCAGACACTTATCCCTGGTCTTTTAAATTCCTTTGCTGAGCCCCTAGCTCTACACTCATCTTTTTACTTAAAATCAAAGCTTTAGTGACCGTTTTCAGGATAATCTTGCCCAGAGCACAGATGCTAGCCAAAGTCTCTTGGGATCTCATGCAGTCAGACAGTACTGTAGCTTGTAAATGTTAAGAGTGCTAAAACCTGAAAGATGCCAGGTGGACCAGTTCTCTCTTTCACTGGAAAGTTGTTTGAATCTTAGCACCGGCTGAGACCAATTTTATATGCTCAGGTAATGTGAAATGTGACAAAAAGGACTGATCCCCAGCTGTTCTGGAAAAAGATTAAATATACTTCTGGTACTATTCATCATTTTAATTGGTTTTAAAGCTAAAAAACTTTGACAGTATGTGTGACGGGAATCTAACTTCATAATTTGTAAACTATGGAAAAGTGATTACAGTCTTCATTTGTAAGCTGTACACATAGCATATTAAGTTGCTACAGGGAGGGAGCCCAAGAATCCCCATTCATCATATAATCATTAGGCTGTACAGAGAATGCTAACAGTTGAGTTATGTAAACCAGCCACTGATGAGGGAAATATTGTACACTTGAGGTCATGAGGTATTTTCAGGAAGAAATGAGGTTTTCCTTTTTAATAAATGATGCCCCAAGTAGGTATAATAAACTTCATGCCATATGTTATGTTTCATAGTTATTAATCCAGTTAAATTCAGAAAGGGAAAAGTAGGGCCATTAGAGAAAATTTGAATCAGTACAGAGGCAAAATAAAGAAGCTGAATTTGAACTCTTAGAGTCCTGCATATGAGTTTATGATGTCAAATTTAGCTTTCACAATTCAACTCAAATGCCATTTCTTACATGAAGTTTTCCTTGATTTCTTTCTAAGTTGGAAGACATGCGATTCAATCCAGTTAACATTTATTAAGCACCTATGAACACTAGATGTTCATTCCAGATGAACTAGATGAATCCAGAGTCAGGGTTCCTGTGTGACCACAGGAAATTCACATCAGCTTTGTGGTTCTCAGCTTCCTTATCTATAAAGTGAAGGAGTTGGACCTAGTTGTCTCTAAGCCTTTTCCCACTCTAGATCCATGATCCAACATAAGATATATAACTAGGTCTGGAATAGTGACAAGAATGAATTTTTGAAGTGGTCACATGAATTTGAAACCACATAATTTGAAATTATAATTGTGTAAAATATGGTCATCAGGTTCAGCTCAATGGAAATATGCAGTGCAAATTTAAATAATGCAACTATTTTAGGACATTCATTATTCTAACTGGGATCCAGCTGTACTTTGCTAAGGACTCCAGGAAATAAGACAAAAAGAAAATTGTCCTTGACTTTAAGATGTTCACATTCTACGAGAGAGATATGACATGGGAACAGATAAATAAAGTCAAGGTAATTTCAGGTAGGAACAAGCATGGATAACCAGTAGAGTGTGGGTGGGATCAGGGAAGTTTCTTCACAGAGGAAGCTTTCAAACTGAACCCTGAAAGAGGATGAGGATTCCCAGAGATGGAATTGAGAAGGGACATCTATTGTTCTGCCCAGTAGATGTAGTCAGCCAATAAGTATTTCTAAAACATCTATATAGCTAGGCATTTGGGATACAGAAGACAAATGTCAAACAATTCCATCCCTCAAGGAGTCTAAATTCCATGAGGGTGGGATAAACATGTACAGTACATATAAAAGACATGCAGGATATATACAAAATAGATACAAAGCAATATTTTGGGGGGGATGGTGCTAACAGGTGGCAGAATCAGAAAAGCCTCATTGACAAGGTGGCGCTTGCGCTGAGTCTCTAAGGAAACCAGGGATTCTAAGAGATGGAGATGAGGGGGAAGAACATTTCAGTCTTAGGGGAAAGTTACTTCAAAGAAAAATGAAATCCTTTGCTATGTATGGAGAAGAGTGACAGGACAAGTTTGTGGGCACTATCGAGTGAGAAGGGCAATGATTGTTGAACCAATAACGATCAGACTGGAAAAGTAACTTGGGACCAGATGACAAAGAACTTTGACTAGCAAATAGGGGGATGAATAGTTGATCCCAGGATAATAATGGTAACGGGGAACCACCGATGATTATTGAATTAAGGGGGTGTCATGGTCGGAATTAAATAGAACAATCACTTTGGCAGCTGCATAGTACGTAGGGTGTAATGGGGAGAGACTTGAGGTAGTAAGCTCCTTTAGGACGGAAACTTCTTCATTGCTTTTTTTGTTTTGTATACCATGGTGCTTTGATGATAGGAGGTACTTAATTGAATATCTAAATTGTTTTGTAGTATACAACATTTCTTGAAATTTAATGAGTGGGCCATCGGTTAAGACTGATATTCTGAAGTTTTTATTTAGACAATGGATCTTTTGGCCACTGTGACCCATACAAAATGGACCTCAGTCCTCAGGGTGGCTGACACTGGCTGAATTTTGTTGATGACTCTTTGGCAGACTTTCTTGGCATGATGCAACCTGATTTGGTACCAGTGGCTTTCCTTTCAGATATCAGTGCCCTGTAGTCACAGATGGCAGATCAGATTGTCCTTATTATACCTACTCAGTTGACCAGTGTCTCAGCACTCCCAGCCCAAGGAGTTCTCTCTGTTCATGTATTCTCCTGACTATGAATACATGCAGCTCCTGCCTTTAGCAGAACCCAAGGGATATTTGATGGTTTGATTTTATCTGAAAAATACAAACATACAAGTATTTTTATCCTTAAAGAGTGTTTCAGGCCATATCCATATGCAATGACTGTATTAACTGTTTTTTAGTTAAACCACTTGTCAGGGATAGGTGAGCATCTTCATGAACTATTTTTGCATGATTTACTGGACCAGGTAAGCAGTCTCTCTGATTCTGTCACTGGGATGGCCTAAAACATCACCTTGGAAAATATATACTTGGTATTCTTTTTGCATGTGCATCATGTAAGCTCTCTCTGGTTCTGCCTATGATGGGTTCAGGTAGAATTTTTGCCTGAGAGTAGGAGAAAGAAAGAAAAGAAAAACTCAGAATGATCTTTGGAGAAAGTATATGGTGTCATTTTTCAAGACTAGTAAAGTACCCACAGGGGCTGAAATGTACTTGATAACAAAGCATGACTCTGAGGGGATCAGCAAGGAGTTTTTAGGGGTGCAGCAATAACAGAAGGTCTCATAAATCCATCACTTTCAGGCAGCAGGTGAGAAACTCTCTTTCTCAGAAATTTTCAGCAGTTCCCTAAGGTAGAGAGAGTCTCTTTCTGCTATTCCTGTGACTATTTTCCCTCTGCTCAGCATTCTAGCTGATGCTGGCATCGAAGCTGCTACTCAATTCATCTTCATTTTTGGTTAATTACTGTAATTGATGCAACACTGTTTGTATCCCCCAAATCTATTAACCAGCAAATGTTCAGGCCCTAGTCTCTCAAATCTCATTAATCCAACTCTTCGAGAGGATTTTTTTTAATCATGTGTTTTATTTCCTCATTACAGAAACTTCAATTCAGCATTTCAGTAATTTTTTTAAAAAGGTTATCTGAGTGTACTTTCAGCTTTAGGATATGAACTTGAATTTATCATCTCTTTCTCCTTGGGATGGAAGGTGAGAGTACCCTTCCAATTATATGATTACAATAATAACACTGCCTTACTTCCATACAGAGGTTTTAACTTTTTATATCACTGTCTCATTTATCCTCACAGGAAGACTATTAGGTGAGTGGGGACAAGTGTTACTATCACCATTTGACAGACAGGTGGAGAAACTCAGGCACAGGAATGATGAATGACTGAGTTAAGACTAAAATGTAGGACTGACTATGTCACTACCTTGTTCAAAAATCTTCAGTGGCTCCCAATGGCCTCTAGGTAATTATCTTGTGTATGTTTTATCTGTTTGTATGTTGTATCTTCCAGTAGAGTGTAAGCTCATTCAGTTTAATTCAATTCAATTCAAGAGGCATTTATCAACTGCCTACTTTGTGCCAGGCACTGTGCTGGGTACTTGTGATTCAAAGACCAAAGTGAAAACATCTGTACCCCTTAAGGAGCACATTTTACTGAGGGGCAGCAGAAGAGGGTGAAACTATATATTCACAAATAAGTAATTATAAAATATATGCAGAGAAAACGCAAAGTAATTTGGAAGTGAGGAGAACACTAACAATTGGGGAGATCTGGAAAGACTTCAGAAGGAGGTGCAACTGATCTAGTTCTTCAGAGAACCTAGGATTTCCAAAAGGGGGAGGTGGGGAGATTATTCCGGGTATGAACCTATTATCCAGTTAGTGTCTGCTGAAGCCACAGGTTAGAGGAAATTTCAATATAGTTATTGAGAGAATTCAACTTGACAGATATAATCCATAGTCCAGGGCTTCTTATTCCCAATTTCTAGACATGTAGAGAAGGTCCAGTCCGAGGCACTGACTCCAATAGGTCATTTTCTCTCTGGTTTGTCATATCTCTAACCAGAATTTACTTTGGGAAAATCTATGAAAGCAGCTTTTGTCCATCTTTCCACAAACATAGGTAATTGGTCTCCCAGCTCCTATCCAAGCATTCAAGGTAACAAATGCATATCGAGTCTAGCCTTTATTTCACCTATGGAAAATACAGAGGATGCAAAGGACTGAGAGGAGCTCATAAACAGATACAGAAAACATGTCAAGTACTAAAGCTGCCTTTCATTGTGGCAATAATTCAACGTTCTAGTGAAATTCTTCTCTCCCACAATATTGCCATGATTCTTCACCATCTTGTGGTTTAGAAGACAGATGTATTATGCTGCTGGTCAGGCTACTTCATTCTGATCTGATCTGCATGTCTGAATAACTTAGTCAAACAACAGAGAGTTGCAAGGTTCCTTTGAATCTCCTGTGTTTGGGCTGTTTTTCCTCTAGCTGGGGGCTATGTGAGTGATCATTTTCTCTCTCTCAGAAGCACACTGCTCAGAAACTCCCTCTTCTCCCGAGAGGGCTAAGTCCCTATATTCTTAAACTAGTGATTACAGTTAAGACAACTCTCAAGGCTGCTGCTGACCAAGAAGTCTCCCTTCTCTGGCCAGAAGACTAGATTTTAGCATCATACTATCCAGCACATTTCCCCTTCTACATAGGAAACTGTGCTTCAGGAAGAATTTTGTCCAAAAATTATGCCATAGGACCATTCAAAGAAGCATATGTGGCTTCTATATGTTTCCCCTCAAAGGCAAGATTTTTTTTTTCATTTATATTTGTATCCTGAGGGGTGGGCAACCTATGGCCTCGAGGCTACATGTGTCCCTCTAGGTCCTCAAGTGCAGCCCTTTGACTGAATCCTCACCTACTCCTATAGAAGGCACTTAATGCTATTGGACTGGATTTTTACATAGGGAAACTTCTCAACCTGTTTAAGGTCTTGTCAGTTTGGTTCCAACCTACTTTTGCAGTCTTTTCATGGTATGCACTTTTCCCATACTCTGCTTTCTAGCCAAACTGAACTGCCAGCTGTTCTCTGAACTCAGCATCCATCTCCACCTTCTAGAAACTGACATGTGCACGCCTGGACTCTACTCCTTCCTTATTTCCATTTCCCTGATTCTTTATCTTCCTTCAAGGCTCAACTCAGGTGCAACCACTTCTGCTTTTATTGGTCATCCTCACTGTAATAACTAGTATTTATATTATGCTTTAAGTTTGCAAAATACTCTGTGTATTATCTCTTTAACCTCAGTTGCTCACACTTTCACCTTTTTAAAATGACCTTATATTAATCTGCACTTATGTTTCATGTCCCCAGTAGTATGTAAGCTCTTTGAGAGCTGGGGCAGTTTTAGGCTGGGATTATTTTGTTTCTGATTTTGTATCCCCAGAGCCCACACAGTAAGCACTTAATGAATTCTTGTTGATTGGAACTGACTAGAAAGTAAGCCTCTTGATTCCCAAGCATGTATACAGATAGAAAAATTCTTGCTTCTTCCCATATCTATAGGATTAATTCACTGGCATAATGCCAAACTAAAATAAAGATGCATCTTCTATGTCCCTTCCCAAGAAATATTCCTTGGTTATCATGGTTAGATTTACAGTCCCAAAGGGAAAACCACTAAGCTAAGCAATGTAGAGGATCTATTCATTCTAAAAACATCTTGAGTACATATTATGTGTAAGCACTCTGCTACTGAAGAAAACTGAAAAATAAATAAGAACTGGTCCCTATCCTCAAGGTGGTGCAGTGGATAGAACACTGGACCTGACATCAAGAAGACCTGTGTTCAAATCTGATCTCAGATTCTTACTAGCTGTGTGGGCAAGTCATATAGCCTCTGCTGCCTCCTAATCCTCATCTATAAAATGGGAATACAACAACCCTATCAGAGTTGTGAGAATCAAATGAGGTCATGTTTGAAAAGCCTCCTTGTGTTGTAATTCAGTCATTTTCAGTCCTGTCTGACTATTTCTGACCCCATTTGGGGTTTTCTAGGCAAAGATACTGGAGTGGTTTGCCGTTTGTTTCTTCAGCTCATTTTACAGATGAGGAAACTGAAGCAAAGAGGGTTAAGTATCTGAGGCTGAATTTGAACTTGGATCTTCTTTACTCCAGGCCCAGCACTCTATATACTTCATCACCTAGTTGTCTAGCTTTGGCACATAGTAGACATTTGATGAATATTTACTCAAAGCATAGCTTCAAAGAATATATATGAGGAAATATTCCCACTCACTCCTTTACAGAGATGGGAAATCCCTGGGTGTGATACACTGCACATATTTTAGGACTTTTTTGATGTACTGATCATTTTTTGCTGATTCTCCCCCCTCCCCACTTTTTTCTTTAAAAATATTATTTGATATATGGGATGGTTCTCTGGGAGTCAAGAGAAGGAGGAGGGATGCTGGGAGAAAATTTGTTGATGTAAAAAACCCCAAAAGATTCGATAAAAATTTATTTAAAAAAAAGCATTTTCTAGCCTGGATAAAAAAAAATAATTGTTCATTGATCAAGGTCCAACAGGTAGAGAGGAGAAAGCCAAGTGCTAGTCATCATACATGCAATACACCATGTTGCTTCTCAATAAACATTAATTAAGCACATACCATGTGCATGGCATTATCCTAGCAATTTCCCACACTGCAGAGAGGCCCGAAGTATATGTGCCTGAATACGCTGGTTTGTACTAACCCCTAAGAGACATTACCACTTAAATCTCTGTAATATGTAAACTCTCCATGATCTGACCTCAGCAGAGCAACAAAGAAATCCAATTAAGTCCCAGATTAGCCCTGCATGTATTCTGTTTAAAATACAATGTCATGAATATAATTCAGTATGCTGCATATTTGGGTGGGATTTCATATCCATTCTTCATAATATTTCTTGAGGAATTCTGTTCTTTGCTGGTTATACTTAATTACGAAATTGTATTTAAATTGGAATTCTGAGGCCCTGACTATTGCACTGGGGAGATGGGATGGTAGGTGCCCCTCCCTGGATCTGTGTGCATTCTCATACTATGTCTTCTTTCACTTGGCAAGCACTTGACTAGCCTGGATTTTTACTTAGCTTCTTTCAGAGACTGCGGATGTTCCTGGTGGCACATCATTTGTCTTTGTTAGGTGAATGCAGTTGTTTTTGTTTTTAATGTTGTGTGTTCCTGAGCAATATTTGTCCTTCTATTGAGGGAAGAAAGGTTCTCCTCACAAGCTGAGAAAAACCTCTCCAACTAGTTGTTCAAGGGAATTTGAATCCAGAGTTCTGATGGATGTGTTTACTCTGCTGAGGGCCAAGGGGATACTGGTTGCTTAGTAAGTAGATGACAAACTTTCTTATCAACTGTTCACAAGCATCTTCATTTGTGCTTCCTGAGGGCAACAGGAGCAGAGTTCTGACATAAACAAGTTAGATACTGTCATTCTCTGATGCAAATGAAGGAGATTTTAAATAGTTTGGAAATTTAGATTTCTTAGAAAATTAGTCTAGTAAAATAAAATCACATCTATTTTCCAGTCAAAATTGTTTTTTACTCATTTTGAACTTTTTTTCTTCCTCCAGGAGTGGACTTCAATAGATTCATAAAACATTCAGTCCAGAAGGGATCTTAGATATCATCAATGCTTTTATTTTACAATTGGGGAGACTGAGGCCTAGAATAGTTGTGACTAGCTCTAAGTCACATATCTAGTTACCAGCAGACCTAGGTATGTCCCATTTTTCATTTCATTATTCACTCTTTGAAACCATGCTGCCTCCTTCAAGAAAGTATGTTAATTTTTTCTTCCTAAGGGGCAGCTTTGGAGTAGTGGGATGGTTATTGGATCACAGGTCTTGGGTTCAAATCCTAAGTTGGCTAGTTATTACCATGGTGTGTGATATTGGGTAAGTTTCCTTCTCTGGTCTTCGTTTCTTTCTCTCTAAACCAAAGGGGTTGAATGAGATAATCCCTAAGGTCTCTTAAGGCTATGTACTCAGTCAGTTCATAAACATTTATTAAGTTCCTATTGTGTGCCAGGTACTACAAGGGATACCCAAAGAAGCAAAAAGACAATTTCTGTCCTCAAGTAACTCAGAGTCAACAAGCAAACAAGGGGAAGATACTAGAAATAAGAGTTAGAAAAGGTTTCTTATAGAAGGTGGGATTTCAGGTTGGACCTGAAAGAAGCCAGGGAAGCCAGGAAGTGGAGATGGGGAGGGGCAGCATGCCAGGCAACCATTAACAAAAGAGGAAATAAGAAAATACTCATTATTTTCATTATTTTAGTACAAACTTCCACCATAACCTGTGGCATGAAAAGCTATTGTTGCATTTCTACTACAATAACTAATCACCAATTTATACAAAAATCACCCACTTCCAATTTCTTTACTTTTTCCTTTTCCCTGTTTCTTAAATGTGAGCACACCCCAAAGCCCCTGCCCTTGGCCCTCTTCTCTTGTAGAATCGCCCAGTTGGAAAACTCATCTTGTCTTCCTCTAATGAGCACTTTATGCACGTGAAAAATACATGCAACTCAACCCTCCCCATGAATTCCAGGTACAGCACCGATAGAAAGCCTGCCATTCAACACTACATTGGTAGCCCAACAGTTCAAATTCTCCATATCCAAAAACTGATCCCTAAACTTTGCTTTTTCTGTGGATGGTGTAGTGCCTGTTATTCAATACGTTAAGTCAAGGCAAATCAACAAACGTTTATTAAGCACCTACTACATGCCACGCACTAGGCAAAGAAAACATGCATTTACTAAGCACCTACTCTGCATAGCATGGTACTAAGTGTTTTAGAAACTGTATCTCACTTGATCCTCATGACAACCTCGGGAGGTAGGTGCTATTCTTATCCTCATTTTAAAGATAAACAGAGGTTGAGTGACTTGCCCTGAGTCACAGGTCACAAAGACAGGAAGTGTATGAAGTTGGATTTGAATTCAGGTCTTCCTTACTCCAAGCTCAGAGTTCCATCCACTGTGCCATCATTAAAATTAAATAGGAAGGATGAGACATAGATAAAAGAGATGTGGAGAAAATTAAATATGATACATACAAGTCAAATGCCCTGAAGATTGAAAGAAAAAGGAATCATTTCTAGCTGTGGGGATCAGGCGATGTCTCATGGAGGAAGGGCATTTGAACTGGACTTTGAAAGAAAGAAAAGACTTCAACGTGAAGAAATACAATATGTGTGTGGGGTGGGAGGGATGAGAAATTTTTGACAAGGAAGTAAATTCCAGGTATAGGGTAGGTGGGACAGGTCAGCAAACACCAAGTTGTATGATTTGGCTGGAATGTAGAGGCCATGAAGTGGAGCCATGTGAAATAATACTGGAAAGATAGGCTGAAGTCAAATTGGGGTGGATTTTAAATGTCAAACTAAGGAATTTCTGTTTAATTCAATAGCCACAGAAGGATTTGGACAGGGGGAGCATGTAATCAGACATATCTTAAAATGATTTATTTGACAAACGTAAGATCCTTGACTATAGGGATTTTTTTGGGGGTAATTTTTAATTCTTTGTACCCTCATCTCTTATTCCAGTGCCTGGCACTTATGAAGACTTTAATAAATTAATCAACACATGTTGATTTATTGTGTGAAGCACAGATTGTCAAAGGCAGGCAGGGGGACCAGTTATAAATACTAGAAAGATAGTTTAGGACTGATAAGGGCTAGAAGGGGGTGGTCGTGGTCAGGGGTGGGGGTAGCAATTTGAATGGCAAGAAGAAGACAGATTTGAAAGAGGGTTAAGAAATGGCAACTTATTGGGTGTGAGGTTATGAGAGGGAGGAAAGAGTCCAGTATGGCTTCCAGGTTGTGGGATGGTGGTACCACCACCTAGTAAGGGAAAGATCCAGGATCAGATTCTGAATATTCTGGTTCCCAGTTCTAGGGCTTTTCCCACTACACCAATGTTGTCATTTGGTCTATCCTTCCACCATTCTTGCAGCCCTTGTATCAGGTCAGATAAAGAGGAGGGGAGGTAACTCCCTAGTTGCAGAACTGTGAGGCACATTGCTCTGCTCCAGGACCATGTTATGACATTTTTTTTGAGCAGGATGAATAATTTATTACTGAATGAGCACCCCTGACTTGAATGTACTTCCAAATTCACTACACCCAGGTTCAAGGAACAGCTTACTCCTGCAGGCCATCTGTCCTCTGAAGAACTCCTGGCACTGACTTCTTCCGTGACGCTATAGCTTAATGAGATTTTGCCTTCTAGCAGGAATATTATTTGTTATTTACTGTGTGTCTAGCCAGCAACAAGGACTGGAAAGATTGACTCTGGATATAATGAAATGGTGGTATATTTCTTTTAATGTGTCACCATCAATTTCTTTAGATTACTGATCAATATTATTTTCTGTATTAATTTTAATATAATGGGGATGAGTATAATTTGGGGTAACATGCATTTACATTCAAATGGACATTCCAAGCTTTCCTTGGGAAAAACAATATTCTTCATCATCATAATAAGTATTTTTAGAATAGTTTTCTTCTTGAGAATCTGAAAATTATCAGTTATGGAGAGTCAAACTTAATAATGAATAACAATGACAAAAGTAAAACTATCACATGTGCATTTTCATGAGTCCCTGATGTGTAGAATCGGACTCTGGATTTCCCTTTTCCAATAGCCAGGTATATCATGAGGTGATTGACTTTCACAGGGTGATAATAATAAAAGCTGACATAAACATGAATAATGCCTTGTAAATTGCTTCCCTAAAAGTGACCTTGTGAGGTAGGTGAGTATTCTGATTCTTATTTTGCAGATGAAGAAATGGAAAATCATAGCTATGAGATAACTTTTCCAAGCCACACATCAAGTTGATGTCTAAACCTGAATTTGAACCCAAGTTTCTTGAATCAAAGCCCTCTCTTCTCAGCATCTTGAGGCAAAAGCTCTTTTCAAGGGAGATGACTCCAGCCAGCTATCTTCCTTTGCTATTGTTAACAAATTTAAGATTCTTCAGTTGGTAAACTATTAAAACAGTGTAGCTTTGAAACATGTGGCAGTGTTCTCATAGATCAAACAACTTAGATCCAATGCACACTGATTTTTGGATTAAATTAAGCCTGTATCTCAATTGCAGGAAGCTAAGTGGCACAGTGGATAGAGCACTGGGTCTGGAGTCAGTAAGACTTATCTTCTTGAGTTCAAATCCAATCTCAGACACTTACTAGCTGTGTGACCTAGGTAAATCACTTAATCCAATTTGCCTCATTTTCCTCATCTGTAAAATGAAGGAAATGGTAAATCACTCCGGTATCTTTGCCAAGATAACCTCAAATGGAGTCATGAAGAACAAGATACCACTGAACAAATGCTCAACTATAATATATCCTTAAGAAAATAATATAACTTCCAATATCCAGCCCTCCTACCCTGTCCCTAGGTGGTACAGAAGGCAGCTAACAGGTTATGCCTCCATTTTACAGGTGGATAACAATTTTTGCCATTTGCTAAACATTAATCTCCTCACCCCATCATATTGCATATGTTACTTTAACCCATTTTTTAAACTGGAGAATTTAAAGTGTGTCCTTTACTTATTTTTTTAACTCCTAAGGGCTGCCCTTGATGTTTATTTGAATATAATTTGATGGACTAAAAAATGCTTGGGGATTGGGATGAGGGTCACTGCAGTGACTTGCTTTGGCTGTACAACCCCAGAGATGGAGCTAGGCTTCACGATTATACTGGCTGTAAGGAAGTATTTTTTTACCCTGAAGGTTAATTCTAATTGTCCATGTCCTCTCCATACTCCAAGTCATTTTTAGGCATTAACACAGAATAAATAACACTAACAGAATGGTATATAATTTCATTATCACTGACCAATTATTAAATCTTTATGTGTCATCAACTCTCTTTTGTCTTCTGTGTCACCACCCCCCCCATTACGTTCAACAAAAACAGGGACCATATATTACCTTTATGTTACTTCAAATGCCTATCATAGTGTTTTGCACATAGCAAGGATTTAACCAATGAATGAATACACAAGCATTTATTGAGTACCTATGATGTCATTGTAGTAGTCATATGTACTCATTGTAGTAGGGTTTGGATATAGATACATAGACATAAGTGTCTGTCCTGTCCTCAAGAAGAGGATATTGTTCTATACAGAAGGATGAGTGGATTGAGTACCCAAGACAAGAAGAGCTGGGAAAAAAGAGACTTGAGTTTTAACCCTATTCTGCCATTAAGTCTTTTTGTGACCTTAGGGAAAGATTTTTCCTCACCTCCCCAAGCCTCAGTTTCCTCTCCTGTCAAATGAAAGGGTTAGACTAAGATATCTCTAAAAGTTCACCTCCCTGAGCCTCAGTTTCCTTTTCTGTCAAATGAAGGGGTTAGACTAAGGGCTATTTAAGGTCTGTTATGAGTCTAAAACAATCTAGTTTTAAATGAAAAAGGCCATGCAGATCTCTTCCTGGAAAGGTGGCCTTTGTAACTTCTTTAAGTTTGTGCAGCTGTCTAGCCTACAGGACCTCCTCCGTCTGTGGCATCAGGCCCAGGCTGAGGTCCAGAGTCTGAAATGACTCACTGTGGCCACAGTGCACTGGTGGGCGAAGTCGAATTAGAGCTTCGTGATAACTATCCCTATGCTAAGGGCCTGGCAAGTTTTTTTTGGCAGTGGTGGAGCTATTAAACAGAAGCTTTCTATTTTCATAGCTTAATGAAAACATCTCCTCCACACTGTAATATATCTTATTCTCCTGCCTGGCAGAGACTGCCTTAGGGGGAAGTTGCATCTATGATTCGGGGTGTTTTAAAGTACAGTCCTCATGTGGTTACTCAGCAAGGGTGTTTTGCTCAAAGAGAAACACTGGATATGCTATGCTTTGGTTTTTAATTATCAGTTAGTAATTAAAGGCTCTTCCTTTGTGAAAAATAATTTTCTGTAGGTTGGGATTCTGCAAGGTTTCCATGGTTGAGAAGCTAATCCTATTTCTACGTCAAGGATGTTCTCATGGGCCCCAGAGAATGGAAAATTCTGTTTAGGACAAAGTTCCAGATGGATAGAAAGCAAATAGGGTGGCTTGTTTTGTGACCTTTCTAGAAGGAGAGGGCAGAGAGAAAGGTAGGGAATTCATGAGATCATAGAATTTAGAGTTGGAACATACCTTACAGTTCATTTAAAACAATTTAATTTTGGAAGAGACCTTAGAGATTAGTCCAGTCTCCTTTACAGAGAGAGAAACTGAGTCCCAAAGAGGGCCTCAAGTAACTAGCCCAAGGTCACACAGATCATAATTGGAAGAACCAAGATCTGAACCTCTCTAACTGTAAATCTCCCCACCAAAAGACACTATTTGACAAGATTTTCTTGAATATGTAGTCTAGGGGCGGTCTTCTATAAAGTAAGCATAAGAATAGTTGTAATACTTCCTTCATAGAACTGTTTGTTTTGCAAATTTTGAAGCCCTATAAAATGTCAGTCACTTTTATGCCATTTGCATGTCTAACACATGCCATACCTATCCCACAAAATGAGTGGGATGGGATAGATTGCATTTGGGAAATTGAACAATGCTTAAATGATCTCAGGTTGTTCCTTGACACCCAAACTCATTGGTTTTGGTTTTTGTTATTGCTTTTTATACCAATACTCTACTGGATACTATATGCCTTTTAATCATTGAACATTACAATCTCCAAAAAAACCAATTACCTAGAGGGCATTGGAGGGTTGCTGGGTAGGAATCCACAGGCTGCAGCATATTATCATAGCTGACTTGCACTCAAGAAGCAACAACAATGAATATTAGGAGATGTGTGATTGGACAAGAGGATGAGTTGGTCATATATTGAAAGGTAGGGGTAACAGATACTTGTCTGCGGGCTGTGCTGGCATGCACAGAATGTTAGGAAACCAAAGGAAAGACCCCTGTCAGGGCATTTGGGCTTGTGGGGGATTTATGAGAAGACACAGATAAGAGATGCATCGGATGAGAAGGTGTGGACAAGTTGTAATTTGCCCTGTTAAATGGAGTACCCACATTAATTAGGGCATGGATCCATTGATTGGCTGAAGCATTAAAATGTGTTCCTTTCTCTTTCTCTCTCTCTCTTCCTCCCCCTCTTTTTCTCTCCCCATTTTATATATGTATGCTGTATATGTGTATCCATAATGCATATACAACACTTTGAACATTGGTATGTGCATATTTATGTATATGTGTACATATGTAGTTACACATAAATATGTGAGTTTAGGTTAAATTGAGAAGTATATGTATATGTGGATCTATGCACATATATACAATATAAATATAAATACATATCTATCTATCTATCTATCTATCTATCTATCTATCTATCTATCTATCTATCATCTATCTATCACCACCATGGACAATTTAATGAGTAACTATGAACAAATTCCAAATCTAGAACATAGCACTATGAAAATCCATGAGTGTGACTTGGTATTGAGTTTTGAAATTTGCATTCCTAGATTCAAATTTCCAGTGTGCTAACTTGAAAAGAAAAGAAAAGTTTTTTGAAGATTATATCATTCTGTACAATTTTATCTCTTGCAACTGCTGCCATGACTCCCAACATAGATACCTCCTGCAATTAAGACTTTGGAACTTTATAATAGCATAGAACTTCAGGAATGAGGCTATTATAAATGAGAGGAAAATGTGAACCTAAAATAGGAAAACTGATTTAAAACTGCAAGAGACTTTAGAGACAGATCACCCAGACTTAGTCTAGTTCTCTGAAAACTGAGGAGCAAAGGGGTTACCTGACTTGTCCAAGGTCACACAAGTAGTAAGGCAGTGATGATGTGAAGCCAGGTTCTTTGATTCTAAACCTAAACTTCTTGCCACCACACACATTCCATTGTCCCTAATAATGAATTTTTAGTGTGAATATAATAATGGCTTCATGAAAAATGATCCACATAGAAAATGGGCAGAGAAGAATTTTTTCCCCTTTTTTTAGTCGAAGGAAATACCCCTGTACTATTATCAGTTCTACATTTCTTTATCTTTTCTACAAGAAAAGTAGGAAGAACTTGATCTAATGCTTTGCTAAGGGACTGATTCAATTCTATGTAAAGCATTTTTTTGTTTTAGTGATTTAGTAACCATCAATATATGAGAAAGGATTATTCTGACATGGTCTTTTCTTGATGAAGCCCTCATGCTTCTTTCTTTTCTAGGAAATTATGAACCATCTCTTTGAAGATTTGTTATAGCATCATCTCAGGAATTGAAATCAGCATCACAAGAATCTCTTCCTTTTTTTTTTTTTGAAAACAGGAACAACATTTGTCTTTCTCTGGTACTACGGCATCTCTCCAATGGCAGATAGATGGTACAGTGGATGAGGTGGAACTGGGAAATCCTGAGTTCAAATGTGATCTCAAACATTTACTACCTGTTACCCTGGGTAAATCACTTAACCTTTGCTTGCCTCAATTTTCTCATCTGTAAGTGGAAATGGTAATGACCATCTATCTCCCAGAGTTGTTGTGAAGGTTAAATTAATTTGTAAAGCACTTTGCAAACTTTAAAGTGCAATGGAAATGCTAGCTATTGCTATTATTTAAATATTATTGGCAGCAATTCAGCAATAGCAGCTGCCAATTCTTTAATGACTAGTAGTTGTGGCTCATCTGAGCCAGATGATTTGAATCCAAGGGCAAGTAGGTATTTCCTTAAGATCTCTTTATGTATTTTTGGCACCAACCTTTTGTTAGCCATTTCTAATAAAAAAAAGTTATCTTTCCTTGGCAAGAGTAAAAACAGCCCCAAGATAAAATTGAACAATTCTATCTTCTTTTTGCTGTGTTATTATCATACCATTCAAGTAGGAGTCCAACCCTCCTTTGGTTTTCTTCTTTTTTTCCCAAAATGGATAAAAAACTCCCACCCCCAAAAATAAATGTACAATGTTTTAATTATCCTTACCTTCCCTTACCAATCTCAGCTTATTCTGAACTTTAGCATTCCTGACACAGTTTTTATGGGATTGTGCCATGCTCTTATCTTTACCCTCTATTGCCTGCACTCACTTTCATATTCTCTTCATAGCTTTAAAAAATCTAAATTGTTTGGTGAGTTCTTTCTGCTTTCCTACCAGTTCCTTCAGATAAATTCTATTTCTTCTCCTCGTCAATATTCATAGATAAATTCTTATGCTTAAAAGGAATCCCTGGAGTGTGTTTAATCTAGGAAGACTTCAAGGAAGGAGCAACTCTGAAAGGCAAAATATTTAGCCAATCAATGAGGTGGCCAGGATCACAGATCAAATACTCAGATGACTGAAAGGTTATACTTACTCAACAAGGAAAAAAATCATTCAATTTAGTTAAATTAAAAAAAGTAAAACTAGTTTTGTAGAATCATTGGAGATAAAACAAGGAATGTTTAGTTTCCTTCAAAATAGAATTCTTGCCACCTTCTACATGATACCTTTATTTTTCCAGTTGTCGGCACATTTTACCTTTTGAAATTAATTTGTGTTACTTTCTATAAACTGTATTTACTTATCCATGTACCTATTGCATTCTGTTAGTAAATATAAGCTTCCTGAAAGCAGATGAAAAAAAGGAATAAGCATTTATTAAGTGCCTAGCATGTGCCAGGAATCATTCTAAGCATTTTACAGATATTATCCATTTGATCTTATTAGTACCTAAAGGACCTAAAATCCTATCAGTTCATAATGATATATACATACCTATGATCCTATTAGTACCTATAAGTACTAATCTTTATCTTTGTACCCCTAACACCTAGCACAATGCATTACATATAGTACACAATTAATTCATCTTTGTTGAACTGAATTGATCGACAGGATTTTAGAATTTTTGTTTCTACCTTGTTTGAACTCAGAGTTTCAATAAACAAAACATTTTGCTTCAGTAGACTTTTAGGGGAATATACTCATTTATAATGTAGAGTTTCTGTTTTTCATAGAAGGTAAGGGAAGGGACCTTAGAGATTGCTTAAAGTTTTAATTTTGCTAACAATTTTCTTTCTTTTTTTCTTTAAATCAGTAAGTATTTATTTTCTCCCACTCCCCTTCCTCAATACCCAACAAACAATATAAAAAGTAAAAGAAAACACTTCATTGTAAATATGCAGAATCAAGCAAAGCAAATTTTCTCATTGGTCATGTCAAAAAATACATGGCTCGTTTGAAGTTTATCACTGCCCTGTCCATCTATCCCTCTTCTCTTAGGAGGTAGTTCCAGCACTTCATCTTTCGTCTTCTGGAATCATGGCCAACCCTTGCATTTTGAAAATAGAGAAAGGAATTAACATGGCAGAACCAGGAATCTTATCAGGGTCCCTGGGCTCTAAATATTGTTGTCGTTCCATTCTACACCATGTCTCCCCCACCTGTGAAAACTGGGGAATTCCTCAGTGGTTCGGATCTGGGTTAAGTGATACTTATTTTTTGCCAGTTGACCAAAATGGCTTTAAAAATATTCAGTCCAAGGCTTTAAATGGGAGTCAGCCTCCATTGGAAAGAATGCTCCTGCTTGGCAGGCTAATGATAATGAATAAATCAGAAACAAAGCCAATGAATGCATCATGGCAATGAGAGACATAAAGGTTATTTAATCCTGAAGTTCAAATGAAATATTAATGTGCTTATTTAAATATTAATAGTTCTAAAAGCCTGAGGCAATGCATGCAATCAATACTTCATAACATCTGAGTCACTTGAACCAGCACATTCCCACTGGTTGACTTTTTATCACCATCGCCACATGATCTCTGGACTCCAAAAATCAACATCATTGCCAAAGTACAAAGACAGTGCTCTGGGGCAGGACTTCAAAGTACTCTAGACCCACATACTCTTTATTAGTTGTATATTAGGGTCCCATCAAAAGAGGTAAACAGTACATCAAAAACAGACAAAAGTTTTCACTGTAAACCATTTTTGTTTAGTAGGAATTTGTAATGGGGAAATAAAATACAGTAACATAAAATGTTCTCCATACTTATGACTGAACAAAATAGAGTTCATTTTCCATAACCATGGTTAGAAAAAGAATTATCCTCATTATATTTTTCACTAATCTCTTTTCTTCAAATGACTGACCTCCTTTCTCTTTCAAATAATATTTAGATCCTTCTATGTATCTAAAAAGTTTTAACACAAAGAAGTAAATATGTTCTCATGAGTGTCACTGATCTAAGTATCATTCTATAACAGAAGATGGCAAGAGATTGATTTTTGTTATACATATGGTAAAAACCAACATAGAAATTTGTAAATCTGAGGACAAATGCATAGTGGAATACATTTGGATGAAGATAAGAAGAGAGAAACAGAAATGATTTCATTATTGTCATATGCTATCTCTGAGACTAGATGAAGGATGTGGATGAAGGTTTCTTGATATGTAAAATTGCTATGGACAGAAGATATAGAGAAGGGAGGAAAGATGGGGTTGGCTTCAAATCTTATTTTGAATCTCTTAGCCCCAGTTTCTTCATTTGTAAAATGGGGGTAATCTTAATTATAGAATCTACCTCATAGTTGTTTTGGTATTTAAATGAGATGATGTATGTGAAGCACTTTACAAATATCAGCTTTTACTACTACTGTTGTGTTATTTTTCTTCTAAGATCACAGTGTCTCATTAACACTTTTCACTTTTAGAAGGAAAAGGAAGTGATGAAGGAATCTATTATTCTGTATTTAATTCTGATCAACAAGAAGAAAGTAGTTGGTAAAACGGAAGGTTGGAATAAAATAGCTGTGTCTTAGTATTGAAAATAGAAAGGAGAATCCTGAAAATATTCAGATATAGACCTGAGGCTTAAGGTGAACAGATTACAAAATGTTTAAATAAATGATAGGCAACAATCTGTAATTATGGACCCCAGAAGGGGAGATGACTGAGGAGGGATGAGAAGCTAAAAAAAATGAAATTCTGACCAAATAATTGTAAATTATCTTAAGAAAACAGAAGAGGAGGCATCTGAAGAGATCACTGTCACTGCCTGGAGGAATCTCTCATGCTCACATTTAAGAGACTGTTCCAGAGCTTCTATTCTCCCTCCCACCATCACTTAGAGTCTGGTAATGATCCTTTTCTCCCCATGTTCCCTAAAAGGGATAAGATTTTATGGTGGTTGCAGTGTCAGAGACCAAACAGGGATAATATTAAAATTTTCTCGTGAAATCTCTTATTTACCTCTGGTCAGCATGAGACTTCAGTGAAACAAAGAAATATTGTTAAGACCCCAAAGTCAAAGAGTCAACCTTTTTTGTGTCATGGGCCCCTTTAGCATCTGGTGAAGCCCAAGGACCCCTTTTTAGGATAATATTTTGGTATGCATAAAATAAAATACAAGGCGTTATAAAGAAAACCAATTATGTTAAAATATAGCTTATCTATCTGTTATCTATTATCTATCATCTATCGATCCATCCCTCTGTTATCTCTCTCTCCTTCCCTCTCTCTCTCTCTCTCTCTCTCCCTCCATCTATCAATCCAAATTCCCTTCTAAGGTTAAACCAACCCCATTTGCTGTTTCTGACAGGATATCTGGATTTATCTGTATTTCAGCAAGTCTTTTGACAAGTTCTCAATGATATTCTTGTGAACATGATGGTTCTAATCAATCTTATTTTTTTAAGTCAGTGAAGGTAGAGATGACATATTTATCAGATTTGCTGATGTTATGAAGCTGAGGTTAATACTTTATAGAATTTTTTAACAGAATCAGGATAAAAAACTTGGTAAATTTATCAAGAAATTTAATAGGAATAAATATGAAGTTTTATACTTGGGTTCACAAAATCAATCACGTATCTACAAAATGGGGCCAAGTAATGAGAAGCTCCTTTATAAAAGACTGATGAGTTCATAGGCTCATGGACTGAGAATTGGAATAGACCTTACAGTTTTTTTGGTCCAGTTCTTCCATTTTATAGATACAGAAATTGACACCTAGAGAAGATGAAGTGACATAGCCATGGTCACAGCTAGATCATTCAGAGGATAGAACACTGGGTTTAGAGGCAGGAAATCCTGACTCAGACACTTTACTAGATGTGTGACCCTGATCTTAACTCAGTTTCTTCAATTGTAAAATGGGGCTAATAATGAGAATCAAGTGGGTTAATATTTGTAAAATGCTCTTAGCACAGTGTAGGCACTTAACAAATGCATATTTCCTTCCTGCCTTCACATAGTTGGTAAGCCAGGAGCTTTAACTTTCTGAGAGCAGAGGCAGAGGGGGAACTTCTCTTCTGGGAGAGGAGATTGATTGTGGGGCCTCTTAAGCAGAGACTGAAGTCAGCTGGACTCAAGCTTTAACCTGGCTTAGGTATGAGGATGGAGTCTCAACCCTGGCTTAATGAGCTCTTCCCTTGCCCAGTTGCAGCATAAGCCAGTCCTCTCAGCCATCTATCCTGTCCTCACAGTTTTCCCAGAGGTGTGCCAAGCCACCCGCAGAACTGACAACCAGCTCAGGAACTATCAGCATACTGGAAAGGACACTCTCCAACTCATGACTGATCTGTGGAGAGGCATGAGAAGAAAACGTCCTCTGCTGGAAGGTTGTGCTTTCTGAGGAATTCCCTGCCTGCCCAGTTGTGGGGACTAGATCTTTACTCTGAGGTTTGAGTCTACCTGCAAAGAGGCACGAATGTCTGTACATATGGGGTGGAAGTGGGTGGATGTGCAGGAAAGCAAAGTTGGAAGTGTTATAGGCCCCCTGTGGATGTGGGGGGCAGGCTGGCACCTCAGAAATCCAGGGATCCTCTAAGGGGCTGAGCTGTTCCAGGGTTGATGGCAGGAAATGCTATTCAAGGCTTAGGAATTCTCCTTGTCTCTCAAAGCCATCTGCCATATGAGGAGTGGGGGAACACGTAGAAGGGTAAGGCAGAGAATGGCAGCAGGTCTTCAGCCCGCTGGGGGCTAGTTGTGATTTCCAGGAGATGTCTTTGCCTCTTCCATCCTGCAGACTTTTTCAAGTCTGACTCCTTCTTCAAACATTACTAATATCTGGGGTCATTGTCAAGCATCCTGACCTATGTCTTGCCGCTGGACTCCAAATGACTGGGGAGAGAGTAAGGTTGATGACTTTGCACAGTCCTAACTTGCTTAAATCCAATTAACTTTCGAGTGAAGGCGTCACCTTCCTGCCAACACTGGTCCTCTTCAAGAATGAAAGATGAACAGCCATGACAACTAGTTTCTTGGACAAACCATTTATATTCCCTTGCCTCAGTTTCCTAGTCTGTAGAACAAGGATATCAAATAGCTTCCTCACAGAATTGTTATGAGGCTCAAATGAGATAACACATAAAATGCTTTGGGAATCTTAAAATGCTACATAAATACTAGGATCAGAATGTCTTCCTGCCTCCCCTCTGCTTTACTAAGTTCAAATCACCTTCTCAATATGTAACAAAAAACTTGGGATCCAATCTCTCCTATGAGAGTAACTCTGGTCTCAGCTTCCTCCTCTGTAAAATGAGGTGGTTAGACAAGTTCATCTCTAAGGTCTCTCAGCTTTACCAGCTGATGAGATCTGGGCTCCATTTGACTCTATCTTGGCTTCATGCAAGTTTCATTTAAAATTGAATTAAGCATCCTCATGGTCTAGGAGCCAGTGACACTAGTCTTCTTGCTGTTCCTCACATATGACATCCCATCTGTTTCCTCTAAACCTTTCCGCAAGCTATCCTCCAAGTTTGGAATATATTCCTTCTTCAGCTCTGCTTCCTGATTTCCTTAAAGCTCAGCTCAAATCTTACCTTCAATGAGAGGCCTTTCTGGGTCATCCTCTCACTTTTCTGCTAGTACCTTCCCCTGACATTACTTCTTACTTACTCTCTCATTATCCATCCCTCCATCTATCCATCCATCCCTCCATCCCTCCATCCATCCATCCATCCATCCATCTCTAAGTCCTTTTTTTTTTTGGCATGTTGTCTTCCCCACAAGAATGTGAGTTCCTAGGACACTTTTTGCCTTTCTTTGTATGCCCAACATTTAACGCAGTGCCAAGTACATAGTAAGAGCCTAGTAAGTGCTTGTTGACTGACTGCTGTTGATCTACACATTCCTTCTTCCCCCAACATAAGGAAAAGTCTTTTGTAGGAGGTGGTATTTGAGTAATATAGCCTTTCTTAAGTCACGGAAGCTTTCTCGGGATCAACTCTCTCATCTATAAAATGGTGATATTTGGAATATTTGGACTTCCCACCTGACAAAATTGTTGGTAGAACAAAATGGGTTTAACGTACATGATTGTATAGTCTTACATAAAAATAAACTATTTGTAATCATCATCATCATTATTTCATTTTCATCTTTTTTGATGACTTTATATGTAAAGTCCTGAGACACATGACTATCTTGCTATCATTCTTTTATATATGATGTTCTGAGGACTATTGCAAAGGGAGAAAAAAATAAGAAACAGATTGAAAGTTCCAAAGCTTGTGTTATAGAGGCTTAGTGAAAGCATTTTCAGGACAATTTGACTATCAGACTAGGAGGCCAGTGATGATATATATCTTGTTCTATTCTTACATGATTTTGATTTCTTTTTGTTAAATCTCTGGATTTTGAAAATTTTTCATTCATTGTAACTTGGAGATTATGAGTATTTGTAATGGTGACATCTATCAAAAATAGATTTTCTTAATTTTTTTGTGGCTCAGTGTTATGTTCTGTTGCTTGTAGGCAGCAGTTGTGCCTTTGATAATGATCTAGTTCCAATATAGTTTATTTATCAAATTTTCAAGGATGTTTTTTGGTCTGCATTTGTAGCATAGGGATCTGTTTTCCATTAGCTTATGAAATGTGCTGAACTTGTAATAGATATAATTTTAACTTCCAGGTTGTCTCTTGCTAGACATTTGACAGGTGTTAAATTTTTACAGCTTGAAGGGATGTGTTGCACAGTTTCAATTGTTTCTTTGCCTAATCT
Organism: Bettongia penicillata ogilbyi; assembly: GCA_023548195.1. Taxonomy (NCBI): domain Eukaryota; kingdom Metazoa; phylum Chordata; class Mammalia; order Diprotodontia; family Potoroidae; genus Bettongia; species Bettongia penicillata. The sequence goes on from JAJHZJ010000442.1 coordinate 4,633,852, forward strand.
GCAGTGATCATTAAGTCATGGCTCCTTAAGGATAACTCAACAGTAATTTCTGATGGAAAAGGGCTGATACTGCATTAGCATCATAAACAAGCAATTGACACCCATGTGACATCAGTCTTAATATGCACTTTCAGAACTCTGCAATGGACCATAATATATTTGTAAAGCACCCTAAAAACATTCAATATTAACAAAATCGATCCAAGAAGCCTTTTCTTTTTCAGAAAGAAGGAAAAAAAGTCTGATAGCCACCTTAGAGTACATGACAAAAAGGCTAAAAATTTACAGAAATATTTTTGGAACAAGCAAATATCACATCATCCAACAATAACAAAAGGTAATCACTTCTGAATTTCTCAAAGGTAATAAAAAATGGTTTACTTCCACATGGCGTCATATGCAACAAATTAAGACACAAAAGCAGAATCAAACTTCACATTCCTTCCCTTCAAAATATCCAAATTAGCTCAATCAACAAACCGGTGCCAAAGAAGTGACTAATGATTGTGTCATGTGTTTTGTGTGGATAAGACAAAGGTATTTGGTTTACTTTGATTTCCAGATCCACACATGAAGCTTTCAGTTTCTATGTTTACTTTGATGATCATTAATTTTAAACTTATCAAATCCAAAATGGTATTATGCTAGAGTTGGAGAAAGATTCCATGAGAAGATGGAACTGTTTTTAAATGTGCTCCTCACTGAAGCCATATAATTAATTCATCCATAGCTTGATATCATCTATGGCTCTACTGTCTCTTTAATGTGGAAGCCATACTCAGTCCCACTTAATACATCTGATATAGGAATTAAAGCTAGGTAGAAGCAACAGGGATTTAGACTGTGCCTGCATTTTGTATCAATTGATCTTCATAGTATGGCTTTGGTGGTGCATTTTAAGTAGAAAAGTTTTCTATGTCAACATCAAAAACTCTTATCATTTTTCACTATACTTGGGCTTAATTTATATATTTGTAGGACATGAATAAGTTATGAATACAGAATAGGGTCAAAGGCTTTCCAGCAATATCTAAAGGCAATATATATGTTACTCCACTTTCAGGCAACTTATTCAGAATCATCAAACTAAAAATCATCAATCTATAAGAATTTATTTAGCATCTACTATTGCCAGGAATTGTGTAAGGAGCTGGGACAAAAAATATGAAAACAAAATAATATACAAAAATAAAAAAATATATATTTTATATATATATAAAATACAAAAAAAATGAAACTATCCCTACTCTCATGGAGATTATATTCTAATGTGGTTCAAAGAGCAATACACTGTTCTTTCCGCCCTTAGGGCTTTTTAGCGCCTCCTTTGGGTCCTCAGCTATTATCTTGTTTTATTCTGTTTGTGCATTTTTTATTGATTCAGACATGAATGATTTGTATAAAGTACATAGGGTCCACAGTTGGCACTTACGAAACGTCTGTTGGTTGACTGACACATAATATTTTGAGGAGCTATTACTGTTCTCACCTTTTGGCAGTAGATATATGTTACTAAGAGAGATAGGATCAGGCTAGTATCTGCAGGAAAGCTAATGAAATGCTTTTGTAGTAATTCATATGCCTTTATGAAGTGTTTGTGCCAATAGTTACTAGTCTTATCGCACCTCAGTACTTATTTTCTTACTTTATAGTTTTGAAGAGAAGTTAGAGTGGCAGTCACTTCCTTGACATAATTGTTTTGTCATTTATTACATTAGTGGTAGGCAAACATCATTAAATGCAGTATTAATATTAGTAATATATTAGTAATGGCAGTGGCTGTGGTGGTAGCGGTAGCCTGATGTATGATTTCATTAGCATAAGACGTTCACAATTTTAAAATTCCTTCTGCTAATTCTGAGTGTCAATTACCCCATAACTCATTGCTATAGAGAGTTGCCTAGGGTTAAGGAGAAGTTAAGTGACTTGCCCATGGTTATACAACCAGTATGAGTCAGAGGGCAGATTTGAACTCAGGTCTTCCTAATTCTGAAACCTGCCCTCTATTCATTATGACATGATATGCTGCTGCTGCTGGGGAATAGGCATGCCACAAGAAGAGCATGGAATTTTGTGTTGTTAAAAAGATTTTGAACTAATTATTTCTCCCTATTTAATAGAGTTTTAATAATACTTTTGTAACCTTTTAATGGTGACTATGAAGGATTTATGGGATATCTGGGTAGAGTATCACAGTTTAAAGTTTGGAAGGAATTGGATATGTACTATATTATCTTACTTGGTGATCTTATATAATTCCCATGAGTTCAATTATCATTTCTACACAGATAATTCCTAGATCCATCTATCCAGTACTTTTCTTTTTCCTGAACTCTAGTCCCACATCACCAATTGTCTATTGGTTATCTCAAACTACAGATCTCATAGCCATCTTAAATGGTAAGTCTAACAGTGAATTCATTATCTTTCCCTTTTTCCAAACTGACTTATTACTATAGAGGGCACCATTATCTTCCCATTTTGGACTCCTCACTCTCATTCCATGGATCAGATTCATTGACAAAACATTGCATTTCTACCTCTACAACATCTCTTGTGTATAGCTCCTTCTCTCTACTCACACAACCACCATTCTAGTTCAGTCCCTTATCACTTTTATCTTGACTCAGTTCAAATCCTGCCATTTGAAGAGGTCTTTTTGACCACACCCCTGCCCCCCTTCCTTCTCCCACCCTCCAAGATGCTAGTTATTGCTTTCCTTTTACTCTGTATATATCTTAGATGTACCTAATTATTTACAATGCTAGACACAAAGAAAGCAGTTTATACACACTTGTTGATGTGCTGATTTTTGACTGGATAGAATCACTTCCTTTACAGATTATTCCTGTCTTGATCTTCATCTCAAACAAATTTCCAAGTCCCTTCCTTTTGAGAGAATACCTTCTTAGGAGGGCACTGGGCCAATAGATCACCAGGAGTCATTAAGGGATTTAATAAGGTGTGAAACTGACTATTTTAGCTTGGTAAAGCCCTTGTCCAAATAATTTTCAAGTCTACCACTGTCCACTGATTTCATTCCTCTCTTGGGCACACTGTACTCTACTTACAATTCTCATTTTGTTAATTATAGTATGAATTTTAAAATTAATTTTTAATTGTGGTGTGTGTGTGTGTGTGTGTGTGTTCAGATAGGGTTACTGAGAATTTAGGTGCCCTGCCCATGGTCATACGATCAGTATAAGTCAGAAAGGAGACTTGAACTCAGATCTTCTTAATTCTGAGAACTGCTGTCTATTCACTATGACAAGAGATGATGATGATGATGATGATGATGATGATGATGACGATGATGATGATATAAAGATCAGCAAAATTAAGAGCTGTTCAGAATTAGACTGAGCTCTCTTAGCCAAGCCTGGACAGTTATTTCTCAGCAATGTTTTAGAAGGTGTTCTTGGTCAGTTGTGGTTTGGGTTAGATGGTCTTGGGAATGTCTTTGATTCTACTTCGAATTCAAATCTTTCTAACTCAATATTGCGCTACTTTAGGACAGGGAGATAACCTGAATGGTTTAACTTATTTGATCATCACAGTTCCACTCCTCTAATTACAATGTTGAAATGACCCTCAGTGCATGAATAGGGGTAGAAGCCTTCATGGGTTTTTAACCCAGATAGAAAAGCCTTGAGTATGATCCTACCTATATCATCTCAGGATATGCCAGGCTATGTTTGGGAAGATTTGCTTCTGAAGATTGTTCAGAGGATAATTTATCTTTTCAGCTATGGCAAACCATGAAGACTGTCTGCTGAAGTACAGAGCGTTGAGTTCTGCATTGATGGAGGGAGAACTCATTAATGAAATCAGGGATCCTTGAAGGATTGTCCAATTCTTTTCCATGTAGGATTGCAGTCTAGTTAAAATGGGTACAACCTGTCAAGTTTTCCATGATTAGGCTTGAATTTTTTCTATTTTTTTCTTCATGGAAGAATCACAAAAGCAGTTCTTATGTAGTGTTAGCTTTCAATAGGAAGCAGAAACTTACAATAATAATAGCTAACATTTATATAGCACTTACTATGTACCAGGCATTGTGTTAAGTACTTTATAATTATTATCTCAATTGGTCCTTACAGCAACCCTGGGAGATACTATTATTATTCCCATGATGAGGAAATTAAGGCAAACAAAGGTTAAGTGACTTTCCCAAGGTCACAGAGCTAGGAAGTGTCTCAGACTGGATTTGAACTCAAGTCTTCCTGAATCAAAGTCTGGTGCTCTAGCTACTGCACCATTTATGTGCCTAAATATGTTACAAATATGTTTCTGTTCAGCAGAACCTCAAGATACTGGATAATTTAATGGGGTGCAGTGAAAAGAACAGTGAATTTATAAATATAGGATCTGAGTTCAAAGTCTGGCTCAAGCCTTACTGCCCTGTGACCTTGGGCAATCACTTATCTTCTCTGGGCCTCAGTTTGCCCATGTGGAAAATGAAGATCTAGACTTATAAGAAGAGCTGTAAGAAAGACTTATGCATTCTTTACACATCTGACTCTGTGATTCTATGAACCAGACCACAACCTGAGGCCTCCACAGAAGGATATTAGAAGGTTGAAGGAAAGAAAAGAAATGGATTTAATTCATGATATGTGAAATCTTCAGAACATTCAGGTGGATGTTGGAATTAGTTTATTCTTGGCATTTTCATTTAGTAGGGGGAAGGCTCTGGATATTAATGCTTTAGGGAAGGTGTTAAGATTTAAATTCCTTAATTTCATCTTTATCAAAATCCCCAGAGTCATCTAAGTTTTGAGAAGACAAAGAAAGGGAAATCCACAAGGCACTGAAAAGAGGTCATTACTGAGTCTGTTCAAGGAGCATGTGAAATTGTTAACTCCAGAGAAACCTAGATCCAACAATAAGGTTTTTGTATAGGGTGATGATAGTAGGTATGGAGAGAGTAGAAAAGACGATTTTTTTAAAAGCTTCTACGATGTGAATGCTGCCACCAAACTGCTAACTTTCTGGAAACTTCAGTAAGATATTTGAGTGAATTCTCATACTTCAGAGATAGCAATGTAATTTTCAGTTAGGGTTCATTTTTGTCAATCCCTTTTAAGATATATAGTAGAACCTGTGTGTCTCAGACAGTGAGTGATTCATTTAACTTGATATAATCCGCCCATTAAAAATGTACATATATATATATATACAATATACATACACACATATATTTATATACATAGATAAATATGTGTGCATATGCATATATCCTACTCTCTTAGATGTATGAATATAAACCAGAAAAATGGAAATACATTTCTCTAATGTCAATTGCTTCTATCAGTATTCCATCATCTGGTCATAGGAGGTTAAGCAGCTAGAAAAATTCTATTTTCTCCATGTAACATAGATTAGAATAGATGTTATGGAGTATTGATGAAATAGAACTACTGCAAATTAGATACTCCTCTCCCTCTCCCTTTCTCTCTGCCTTCTCATCTCTTAGAGATTATTCTCTTCAGGTTAAATAATAATACTACATTATTAAATTTGGAGATAGACAAAATTTAATTTAGCAATCTTCCATTGAAATTTTTGAGAGTTTTTTTTTTAAATGAATGTGTCAAAGCATGAAAAATGATTCTGCTTAGGATGGTAAAAGCAACTTGACACTGTGACATTGTTGGTGGAGCTGTGAATTGGTGCCACCTTTTTGGAAAGAAATATGGCTATCAGCAACAAAAGCTATAAAGCTGTTCAAGCCCTCTGACCTTGCAATCCCCCCATAAAGATATTTATTACTGACAGGAAACCAGCCCTCCCTCCCCCACAACTGAATAAAAACAAATATTTACAGCAAAATTATTTATAATAGCACACAAAACAAAAACATAAATGATCCATGTGTACACTGAATAGGGAATGGCTCGATAAATGTCATAAAAAATTATAAATACAATACAAAGAAATATGGGAAGATTTATATGAAGTGATACAGTGCAAAGAAAGCAGAATCAGAGCAAAATAAAATGTAAAAACAATAGTGATGAAAATAAAATTTGGAAAAATACCCAGAAGAAAAAAAATTTCAAAGGGAGAAATGGAAACACTCAGAATACTTTCTTAATATCCTATTAACATTCATATTAGCTGGATAAAACATTTATGAAGCACAGGTTTAGTGCCAAGCACTATGTGATGTAAGGTTTGAATATACAAAGGGTCTGTGATTTTGGCAATGCAGAAATTACTTCCCCAAATAGATTTTTACCTAACTCTGACCTAGTAGATAAAACCTAGAGAGTTGTCTGAGGCACATAGAGATTAAGTGACTTGCCCAAGGTAATACATACATAAACATCTAAGACAGAATTTGAATTCAAGTGGTAATGATTATAAGCCCACAGCATTCTACTATGCCTTATTGTCTCTAAAGTTAATATAGGGATAGAAACTAGAATTATGATTTTATTGACATAGGGAATTCCCAGATGAGGAAATTTTCTATATCAATGTGGTATGGCATTTCTTTTGTAACTTAGAATCTTAAAGTTTCCCAGAGAATTTAAAAGTTACATGACTTGCCCAGGGTCACCAAGATGGTATGTGTCCGTGCAAGATGTTGTCTCTGAGATCATTTTCACTGTCATACTGTCTCTATTGTGCTATTATACACTGCATATGAATATATATATACACATATATACATATATAAGATAACAGTTTCATGTGTGATCATTCAGCATTTTTTCCTTTTGTGTTTGAATGTTAATTTTTGGTGACAGTCTCTAAGTTTAGAACAAATAATTTTGGAGGAGTGGAGGGGGACAAAGGGAACTATTATTTATTTAAACATCTTTAAATTGTATTTAATAATTTAGGAAGATTTTGACCATACTTATGCATCCCTCAAAATGTGGTATGAATCCTTGGGCTCAAACAGTGTGAGCCATGGTCCCAGTGGCAGCCTTTATCACTATCACTTTCTTGTTCATGATCTGCTCTGTGTCAAAAATCACTCAGTCCTTCAAAGTACTTGAAATGTTGGGGATGAGGAAAGCTTTACAGAACATGCAAAAGATGTTTTTCCTCTCCTCAAGAAGTTTAAAGTCTAAATGAGTTGTACAGAATCAGGAGCCTAAGAGTAAATTATTCTTCTGTATAAGGCTTGTATAATACTTGTAAACAGGCAAAGCAAAGAAGATAGAGCTCTTTATAATAGACAGTCAGTTCAGAACTGCACTCCAACAATTTAGGAAAGAAAAAACCTAGAAGCAAAGTGGATGCCCATCAATTGGGGAATGGGAAAATGCATTGTGGCACATGAATGAAATGGAATATTATTACATAATCAGAAACAAAGAGTATAAGGTTTTTTTTAAAAAATGGGAGGACATGGTGAACTGATATGGAAATAAACCCTCAGAACTATATGACATAAATAAAAACACTAAGAGGCAACCGAATACAGATTATTTTGAAATTAATTAAATTAATCAGTTTGAAATTAAACTGAAATAAACAATGTTAGTCCTAGAGAATAAATTATGAAATTCTACTTTCTTCTTCGTGTTAGAAGGACCATGGGTACAAACTATAGTATGTGATAAGAAGTGAGGTTGTTTTGTTGGGCAGCTTTTTAAAAATGGTTTTTCTTTGTTATGAGAGGGCTCAGTGTGCATGGGTGGTGTGGTCTGGGAAATGACTACGTCAGAAATAAATAAATGAAGAAATAAAGGAACTTCCCTCCACGTTCTGACTCAGCAGAGCAAGTTGGACAAGAATCCCAGCCTCTCCTTGTGTTGTACAGCTAGAAAGAGCTTTAAATGCATTATTTCACTAGTTCCTAAAAATGCCCTTGGAAGGTGGTTGGTTAGTACGTTTTGTGTTTGTTTTTGGTCTGGACTCCTGATTTCATCAGTGTAGGGAACTCCTCTCTACCAATATTGATTGACAATGATTCTAAAATTTATAATCTTATAAAGATTGGGTTGCCTGGACTACTAAAAATCAAGTGACTTGTCCAAGGATACATAGCTAGTATACATCAGAGGTTAATCTTGAATCCTGGTCTTCCTAACCCTAATGGCCGCTCTGTAAGATTCCTATTTTACAGAAAAGGAAAAATGACAGACTCTCATGCTTCCCCTTCTTTTCAGACTTTTGTCCTTGCTCCTTGTCTCTCATAAGCAGCTCAAAGTTGACATGGTGCCAAGTCCTATTTCAGCCCATTTGCCTTCTGAGGAAGGACTCAGCTGCTACAAGATTGGTGGCTCTAATGTTTGCATGCTCCCAAGGCTGAAAAGACCAGATCAGTAAAGAACTCCCATATTTCCCAGCACAGCGGAGCTTGTACTTACATAATTTGCAGCAAGGTCTGGATGCAGATAGTCAATTCCTGTAAGGAGAGAATGAAAGCATAGAAATCAGAGGTTAATGCCTTCAGAATGGTTCCTAGCATCAGTACGCTAGCTATTGCCTCTGGTTTTCTTCCCCATATCGCCTGCCCTCCTTGACCCCACCACATATGATTGTGAAGATTGAAAGTCAGACTGATGTCATGTCAGCTACCTACCTCAAAGGTATCCCATTAATGCCTTAAATTGAGATATACTGGCAGATAAGCATCAGTGTCAGTCAGGACAGACATGCTAGATGAGCTTGTCCCAATCTAAAGCATTGACTGACACACATGTCAGAGTTCATGACCAATAGTTCATTAAGACCCTTCCTGGGACAGAGTTGTAGAAATTCTTACATTTTATACTTAATGTAAATTTACATACAATTTAAATACTTAAGTCTCTTTCAAATTCTTACATTTTCATTGCAGTCTTCAGTATAACAGTCATGGATGAGATAATCCTATGAGAACAGTACCTTTCTCTAGAGGCTGAGAGATAGTGTTTGGTGGAAACAAGATATGTGCACAGAAACAGTCAGAATTAGGAATGCATCCATGTGTATAACCAGTGACCACCAACCCATATTTGGGTCCTAATCCAGGTTCCTCATAATTGGTATATTCAAAGATACTTGGGGGACTGGGACAAGATGAGGTAGATGTGGGGGGTGGGGAAAGAAGACACCTCACTATAGATGAAAGCATTTGTGAAAAGCACGAAAGTCTCTCTGTCCTCCTGAATATAAAACAGTCAAAACTCTAATGTTCAAGAACCCTTTGAGCCAGTCTACAGCCCTGTCAGAGCTGACCAGCTTCTGGAAAGACCTCACATGTTCTGTGACATGTCCAAGAATGACCAAGGTGGATCAAGGGTGATTGTATGTCGCAGTCTTGCATATCTTCTGGCTGTACCTTTTCTTTTATAGCAATGTTCCTTGTGAACCTGAGCTTAAAATCAAGTAGACCACTGCAAGCTTGGTGAGAGGATAGGAACTTTGAGGGAGTGGGAGTGGGGAGGGATGTATAACTACTGCTTAAAAAGAGGGTTCCTGGGGGCAGGGAGGGAGAGAGGGAATTTGGAACTCAAAAATTTTAAAACAAATTAAAAAAATAATTTTGATAGGTAATTGGGAAAAATAAAATACTAAAAGATAAAAAATGAAAAAAAAATGTGACATCCTGCCATTCCCTGTCCCTGGATTCCTTATGATGGCCAGGAGAAGGTCATACAGGGAAGGACCTTGTGGTCTCTAACAGAAGTCCGCTTTTGAACATATGGTATTGGTAGCAGCTGGGTGGAATGGTGGAGAGAACCCTGGAGCTGGAATTAAGGAGCTGAGGAAGATACATTTCGTATATGCACATAGTTATTTGCATATTGTCTTCATTAGATCTTGAGCTCCTAGAGAAGAGGGGACTATTTTTGCCTTTCTTTTGTATACCTGATACACAGTGAACACTTAATAAATGCTTGCTGACTAATTGAAATATATTGAAAAAAGTAATGCTGCATACCTGTGGAAAGGCATGAGTTGTGAGTCAGGAAGATCTGAGTTCATATCTGACCTCAGACATTTGCTAGCTGTGTGACCCTGAGTAAGTCACTTGCCCTTTGTCTTCCTGAGTTTTCTCACTTTAAAATGGGGATAAAAATAAACATCTCCCTCCCCAGGGTTATTGTGAAGGTCAAATGAAATGGTATTTGTAAAACATTTAGTACCACGTCTGGCACCTAGTAAATGGATAATAAGTCCATTTATCCTTCCTTCCTTCCTTCCTTCCTTCCTTCCTTCCTTCCTTCCTTCCTTCCTTCCTTCCTTCCTTCCTCCCTTCCTTCCTTCCTTCCTTCCTTCCTTCCTTCCTTCCTCCCTCCCTCCCTCCCTTCCTTCCTTCCTTCCTTCCTTCCTTCCTTCCTTCCTTCCTTCCTTCCTTCCTTCCTTCCTTCCTTCCTTCCTTCCTCCCTCCCTTCCTCCCTCCCTTCCTTCCTTCTTTCCTTCCATTTTTCCTTCTGTAAGAGATGAATTAAACTTTTATTTCCACAGAAAATATGTAATATATGTAATAACAGAAAGTCTTTAATTTGCTTCAGAATACAGGAAAACAAATGGATTAGAGGGAAAGTCTTGGTAATGTTTATTAACACTTCATTCACTTGGATGTAGGTGCATGCTTATCGGTATATCTAAAGGCTAACATCTTCTTTGTACTTTGGATAAAAACCACATCCCCAAAGGCCAGAAGAGAATTTCTTCCTTCCCTTTCCTTTCCTTACCTTCCTTCCCTTCCCTTTATCCTTCCCTTCTTTCTTTCCTTCCTTCCTTCTTCCCTCTATTATTATCTTTTCTGGTAAAGCTTCCTCTTCTGAGTGTGTCTTTTGATTCAGATAGTCAGTTCTTATGTTATTAGTTCAGTTAGACACCGCCTGGCAGAGCAGATAGACAGCTGGCCACTTTAGTTTCCATGTCTGCCTCTCACATATAATGGTTGTGTGGTCACAGGCGTCCCTTAACATCTCAGTGACTCAGGTAATTCTCTAAGACTATAAAGTGCTGAACAATTGTTGATCAGCTTTGGTAGGATTGTTATTTTGGGAGTTCTTTTTAATAATGGTTAGGATAAAAAAAATCCAAACACTTCTTACTCCTTAATCAATTCTTAGTATGTATGTGTCTGTGAGAACCTTTTAACCAGTCACTTAACCTCTGTATGTCTCAGATAATTCCCTAGGACTTATCTCCCATGTCATAGACTCACTCAGAATAGCATTGGTAGCAGGCATTCTCATACCAGAATTTTCCACTACTGACAAAATCACAGATACTTTTAATATTTGCAGATTGTATATATCAATGTATCTATAATTTGAAATCCATAAATCCATACATAAACAATCATGTTTTCATTTGTAAACTGAGGATATGGGATATCCTAATATAGTGGGTAGAACTCTAGGCTTGAAACAATAGACCTTTGGGTTTGAATCTTGCCTCATACCTTTATTATCCGTTTGACATGGACAAGTCACTCAACTGTTTTGGGCCTCTGTTTTCCTCATGTAAGATGGAGGGGGTTGGACTTTGATGTATAAGGCCCATTCTAGAATTTTTTTTATCAGTGATTTAGATTGTCATAGAATCTAATTCACTCAAAATTCTCAATTGCCCAGGCTGTCCTGTTGCGCCTGTTAAAGGTCCAGCCATTAAAATACTTGGTGGGAGGGTTGCCAGGGAGATCTGTGGTACTATTCATAGTTAAACTTTTAATAACCTAGGGTTTAGAATTGTCACATGTCCATGTCTTAGCCAAGGAAAAACAGGGCCCATGGACGATACAAATTGGCTAACGGCAAGGAGGGTTAGGCCTTCTTCAACTAATGCACTGTATCTTGAGAATACAGAGTCAGTGAGGTCAGAAGATGTGGTCCTTCCATCTAAGAGAGAGACTAAAAGTTCTCGAGGGGAGTAAGAATGTTAATGGTGAAGCCCCTAACAAAAGCGGAGTTCTACTGAGTAGATAGAGCCAATTGGGTAAACTGAAGATCTGAGGGGGAAAAAAGGCCTAAGTAGGGTTTTAGACATTTTTTTTCCCCAATAATGGACCAACTTCTTTCCCCGGGTGACGTGCCCATTGCTATAATGCCTCTGCCTGGAGCTCTCTTTGACCCAGTGCCTGACCTTGTCCCTGTGTTGATCCTTCACCTTCTGATTTTGACTTTCACAGGTCCCAGGAAGCCATCCCACCTCCAGTCCTTCATGAGTATCCCTGACATTAACCACCTATCCCATGACCACCCCCTACCCCCTCGCTTTTATGACTGTCACAGAGTCACAGAACTAAAGAATTTCAGCAATGGAAGGAACTTCAGAGGCCACTTAGCCCTCAGCTCATCCCTGAGGAAGAATCCTCTTTACTACAATGATAAGTGGCCAGCCAGCTTCATTCTGAAACATCAGGTAGCTCATTGAGGTTCGGATAGTTCTAATGTCTAGGAATTGTTTTCCTTACTTGAAACAAAATCTTTGTCTAACCAACCTCCACCCATTGCTCCTACTTTTGCCCTCTGGGGCCAAACAGTAGAAGAAGACCATTTCCTCTTTAGGAAGACAACCCTTCAAATACTGGCTTGAGCTCATTAAGCTTGTCTTCTTGTTTCCCAGATATACATTTCCAATCCTTTCAGCCAATCTTCATAGAACATGCTCTTGAGGTCCTTCATCATCCTGGTTTCCCTATTCTGAATGTTTTCTGGCATATCTGTACCTATCCTAAAATATGGCACCTAGAAATGAGCATGATACTCCAAATATGATCTAAGGCAGGAGTATGACTTTACTTACTTCAAACCATATCTTAATAGGGACTTAACTTCCTGCCTTGGGCTGATGACCAGGTTCTCAGATGGAGTTCTCAAGACCATACAGCACCCTTACAATGAAAGTGCTGAAGGTATTACAAAGGGGAGGTTGTAGGCATGGAGGGGCATAGAATTTATGGATATATGGAGTTTTAATAATCTATTTCAATTAAACTATCATCCATTAAGGACCTACTATGTGTTTAATAGGTTATCTAAGTAACTACCATGAACTATGAGGCTCTCTACTGTGTTGGGCACTTGGGGTACAAAGAAAAAAATTTAAAAGGCCCTGTGCTCACAGAGTTTTACATTCCAGCAGGAGTAGGCATGGGGAGGGGCATAGAATTTATGGATAATTTGAAAGAAAGCAAGACAATGAATAATCGAGGGAGGAGGTCTGAGAAGGCTTTAGGAAGAAAGTGGTTCCTGGTCTGAGCTTTGAAGGAGATATAGGATGTTCAGAGAGGTCAAATTGAGAATGGAACTCATATCAGGAATGAGTGCTCAGAGATTAGCTCAGTTTCCAAATTTGTATTCCTGATATGATATCTAGTCAATAGAATGGCTGGGGAACATTATTCTACTGCCTATGAATGCAGATACACAGTATTTTCCACATCAGTGGAATTCTCTTTCTTCTTTCTTTCTTCTTCTTTTCTTTCTTTCTTTCTTTCTTTCTTTCTTTCTTTCTTTCTTTCTTTCTTTCTCTCTTCTTTTTCTTTTTTCCTTTCTTCCATTCTCTTTCTCTCTCTTTCTTTCTTTCTCTCTTTCTCCTTCCTTCCTTCCTTCCTTCCTTCCTTCCTTCCTTCCTTCCTTCCTTCCTTCCTTCCTTCCTTCCTTCCTTCCTTCCTCTCTCTCTCTCTCTCTCTCTCTCTCTCTCTCTTTCTTTCACTGTAGGGGCAGGCAGGGATGTCCAATTACATGATAAGTGGCTTCTGGACAGCTGATCACCTCAATGCCTTGAAGGTCAAATTTTCCAGTATTTATAGTTCAGTATGCTCATCTTATCATCTTTTAATGGAAATCCACCTTCCAATCTATTCTACTGCCCTCTGCAGACTCCATGATCTGTTAGCCTACTCTGACTGCCTTGCTGTTCCTCAGACATTATACTCTGTCTCCCACTCTTTGCCTTTGCTCTTACTGTCCCCCATGCCCAGAATGTTCTGCACTCCTCATTTCAATATTCTACTTTCCTGTTTTTCTTTAGGATTTAGCTCAAATCGAGGGAGGAGCCAAGATGGCGGAGTAGAAAGACTCACATATGCTAGCACTGAACCCACAGCCCATATATTTCCTGCAAGAAGAACTCCCCACAAATTCTGGATCACTGCAAGGTGCGCAGAAACACATTGAAAGAGATTTCCGTTCCAGAGAGCCCTGGAGAGCCGTCCCCAGGGTCCGTCACGCCCCGGAAAGCGGAAACCACCCCTGCCCTGCCCTGGCTGCGCGGCCCCAGAGAAGAAGATCTGAGCAGGCTTCAGGGACGGAACCTCTGGCAGCTGAGAAGGTCCCTCCACCCACAGACATTACAGGTCAGTGAGAGAGACGTCTGGGCTGGCCAAGGGAGGAGCGGGGTGTCTCCATGGCTCGGGCCCCCTCGGGAGGAAGCGGTGGAGGCAGCAGCAGCGGCCCGGGACTCCCTGAGCAGCAGGCAGGATTTTCATTACTGAAGGTCTCTGCATAAACCACCTGAAGGAGCTGAGACTGGGAGGCAGCCCTGCCCCCACCCCAGCACCAGAACTTAAGCTTACATTGAATAGCAGCCACAGCTGCCTTGGAAAGCCCATTTGAATCTCAGAGCCCAAGCACTAGCTGGGCGGATCTAGGCGGGGCTGCAGAGGAATCTCAGAAGTCAAGTAACTGGCTGGGAAAATGCCCAGAAAAGGGAAGAAAAAAAAGACCATAGAGAGCTTCTTTGAGCAGGTGCAAATGTTCCCGCCTTTCAATTCAGATGACGAGGAAATATTCTTACCATCAGGGAAAGACGTGGAGGGCAGGGCCTCTGTATCCCAGACATCCCAGGGGAATGTCTGGTGGGCTCAGGCCTTGGAAGAGTTCAAAAAGGATTTTGAAAAGCAAGTTAGACAGGTGGAGGAAAAACTGGGAAGAGAAATGAGAGAGATGCAAGAAAACTATGAAAAACGGGTCAATACCTTGGTAAAGGAGACCAAAAAAAATGCTGAAGAAAATAACACCTTGAAAAATACGCTCACTCAATTGGCAAAAGAGGTTCAAAAAGCCAATGAGGAGAAGAATGCTTACAAAAGCAGAATTAACCAAATGGAAAAAGAGGTTCAAAAGCTCACTGAAGATAATAGTTCTCTCAAAATTAGAATGGAACAGATGGAGTCTAATGACTTTACGAGAAACCAAGAAATCACCAAACAAAACCAAAAGAATGAAAACATGGAAGAGAATGTGAAATATCTCATGGGAAAAACAACTGACCTGGAAAATAGATCCAGGAGAGACAATTTAAAAATTATGGGACTACCTGAAAGTCATGATCAAAAAAAGGGCCTAGATATCATCTCCCATGAAATTATCGAGGAAAACTGCCCTGACATTCTAGAACGAGAGGGCAAAATAAGTATTGAAATAATCCATCGATCACCACCTGAAAGAGATCCAAAAAGAGAAACTCCTAGGAATATTGTGGCCAAATTCCAGAACTCCCAGCTCAAGGAGAAAATCTTACAAGCAGCTAGAAAGAAACAATTCCAGTATTGTGGAAATAAAATCAGGATAACTCAAGATCTAGCAGCTTCTACATTAAGGGATCGAAGGGCGTGGAATAGGATATTCCAGAAGTCAAAGGAACTAGGACTCAAACCAAGAATCACCTACCCAGCTAAACTGAGTATAATACTTCAGGGGAAAATATGGTCTTTCAATGAAACAGAGGACTTTCAATCATTCTTGATGAAAAGACCAGAGCTGAAAAGAAAATTTGACTTTCAAACACAAGAATGAGCAGAAGCATGAAAAAGTAAACAGTAAAGAGAAGTCATAAGGGACTTACCAAAAGTGAACTGTTTACATTCCTACATGGAAAGACAATATTTGTTACTCTTAAAACTTTTCAGTATCTGGGTAGTTGGTGGGATCACACATATACAAACACACACACATGTACACGTGTGCACGCACATACAGAGACAGAGAGCACAGAGTGAACTGAATAGGATAGGACCATATCTTAAAAGAAATTAAGGTAAATGGTGAGAGAGAAAGGTAGGGGGAGGAAAGAGGGTGAAATAGAATGGGGTAAATTATATGTCATTCAAGAGGCAAGCAGGAGACTTTTTAGTGGAGGGAAAGAGAGGAGAGCTGAGAAAAAAAAAAACAAGAAGTTTACCCTTATCACATTCGACTAAAGGAAGGAATAAAGTGCACACTCATTTTGCTATGGAAATCTATCTTACAATACAGGAAAGTGGGGGAGAAGGAGATAAGCAAGGGGGGGGATGATGGAAGGGAAGGTAATGGGAGGAGGGAGCACTTTGATGTCAACACTCTTGGGGAGGGACAGGATCAAAAGACAGAATAGAAACAATGAGGGGCAGGATAGGATGGAGAGTAATTCAGTTAGTTTTACACAACATGACTATTATGGAAGTAATTTGCAAAACTACACAGATATGGCCTATATTGAATTGCCTGCCTTCCCAAAGGGAATGGGTGGGGAGGGAGGGATGGGGAGAAGTTGGAACTCAAAGTTTTAGGAACAACTGTTTAGTATTGTTGTTGCTACTAGGAAATAAGAAATACAGTTAATGGGGAATAGAAAGTCATCTGGCCCTACAGGACAAAAGAGAAGATGGGGACAAGAGAAGGGAGGGATGATAGAAGAGAGGGCAGATTGGTGATAGGGAAAATTAGATTGCTCGGTGTATTGGGGTGGGGAGAGGGGATAAAAGGGGAGAAAATTTGGAACCCAAAATTTTGTGAAAATGAATGCAAAAAGTTAAATAAATAAATTTTTATTTAAAAAAAAAAAGGATTTAGCTCAAATATCACCTTCTGCAGAAGACCTCTCCCATCACCCTCTCCTACTAGCATCATCACTGGGATATTACCTTCCATCTATCCTGAATATGTATCTTGTATGTACATAAGTAATTGCATATGGTCTCCTGCATTAGAATGTGAGCTCCTTGAAGACAACGACTGTTTTTGCCTATTTTGGTATTTCTTCTGCTTTCAATAGTACTTGGTGGCTTGGCACCATAACAGATATTTAACCTGTTGATTAACTGATTCTTAGCTTTGAGAGAATCACAACAAATGATACCATGGAAAGAACACTGAATACTTGGGTTTGAATCTCAACTCTGATATTTCTTACCTATGTAAGAATATGCCATACCTATGTATGGGCAAATTACTTATAATTAGGGGGAGGGATTAGATGAGTTCTTAGGTCCCTTATAACTCTAAATGGTGTGGTTCAGGAAGGTCTAGGAATTTCTTTTTAAAATTTTTATTTGAGGTCCCATCCTTTGTATTGCATACATCTTTCCCACTTCAGAGGTCACAAAGCAATATAAGAAATAAAAAGAAACAGTAAGCTATTAATGGAATTTCTCTCCTTCTACCTCACAGGACCTCCTCTCCCCTCTTCCTTTTCACCCACAATGTCCATTTTCTCAAAGACTAACAAATCTGAATGTAAATGGAAACAGCACATTGTCATGGAAAAAAGCACCTAGTCTAAAGAGTGTTAGGAACTGAGTTAAAATCAGTAATGTGCTGGTAAATGTTTGACCACCGGCTCTCTGGAAAACAAATGTATACAGGACTCGATCACTTTCTTAAGTCTTAGATAATCAACCAAATGATGAATCAAGCCCATATTTGCAGCATTTGCCAATCTTTGAGGTACAATTGCTCACAATGAAAATTTTACAATCAACTTTTATGAACTTATGTATGCTGGGTCTAGCAGATGCCTGATTAAAATTCTACCTCTGATATTTACTACCTTGGACAGTTACCTTGGAAGCCCATGTAAAGCCCTTGGATTACCTTTATAACCTTGAATAACTCTCTCTATCAAATGTCACTATCCCTCATGGTCTCAATTTTCCTCATCTATAAAATGAGGGGATTGGTTTAGAAGGTTTCTGAGGTCCCCTCTAGCTCTATAACTATGATAATATGGTCAAAAAGGAAGAGTTACCCATCAGTTCTTCAGGGAGAGAGAGAAGGATGATATGGGCCTTAATCCAGGCACTTTAAACAAAGGATATTAAAATATGCATAAGAAAAGCTATTGGGGGCAATCCCCAAGGTATATGTTTAGTTCCCTTTCAATAGTTCCATTTCCAGATCACTGTCTGTATTCACCAACCAAAGAACAGGGCAAGGCAAGCCTGGGGTTGTGGGAGGCCTCCATCATACTTAGCTGACTATACAAGTTTTGTTTAGACCCAGGGCTTGATTCTCAACAACTATATTATAATACTTATCCTAGCTTGGAAAAGTTTCCATTCTAAAGCACTGGGGGAACATGAAATAGTTGAATAGGTTCAAGTATTAACACACACCCTCTTCTCTTTGCTCTTATTTCTCTTTCTAATATTCAAAGATTTAGCCACCAGAGAAAACTCTTTTATCCTCTTCAAAGTGTATCACTCATCAGAAAACACGGCAGCATTGTTTTCGGGTTTTGACACTTAATGGACTCTCCAAAGAAAAGTCAGACTTTAAGCTGGATGACTTATTTAGCTTCCATAGCAATATGGTTTCAAAGGCTTGCTTTAGGGAACACAGTGTTCTTTGTGGATCTCCAGAAAGAGTACAAATCATTATTTCATTTTTTTGAATGTCTTTCATATGTAAATCAATCAAGGAAAAACAATGAAACTCATTTCTGGAGAGTTCAGGCAGATAATAATAGTAGGGAATTTTCTCTAGGAAATCAAAGTAAACAGACCTGCAAAGTTTACATAGGCTTTCAAAGTAGCTGTTGTTTTTGCGTTTGTCCTTCATTGCCGAAGAAGATCATGCCATTAGAGAAATGGTGACATGACTTGCACTGTTTTGAGTGCGGGAGGGCTGTGCAAGGTCACCAACCTCATCTCTTCCCCAGAGCCATCTGAATCCAAGGTAGCTGGCACCACAGAAGGGGCCACTTTGGCTGAAGAGCCTGGCTCATGAAGTATTCTTGGCTCATGAAGTATTCTACTAGTGAAGTATTCTATGCTGTTGATGGTGTTATATCACCTTGAGACAGGCTGAGAGCAGGGGTCCAATGTGAAATCAAACTATTTGGAGACAGACAGCTAGTCTATTAGGATTGTGCGTGTCAATGGTGGTTGGATATGTAGATTTCAGCCTCTTCTTAGAGATGTTGGAAGTACTATTTAAAAATTGAATAGCCCTTCTTCAACAGGGAAAGAGTTCACAAATTAATGAATTGGGACTCTGTTATGACTATAGTTTGGGTTTTTTTGAGGAGCTTTGTGTTTTTATATGTTTCTGTAAGACCAAACCAGACAAAAAAAAATGATTTGAGAGCTAAAGGAACAAATCCATATGCTCTTGGGAGCCATGAGCCTATGGTTCAGTAGAAAGAGTTTTGAAGCAGTAGTCAAAGGACTTGAATTAAAATCCTAATTCTTGTTCCTGTTACTTGTATGACCGTAGATGGGTCATATAGCCTCTCTGTGCCTCAGATTCCTTATTTGTAAAATGATAGGATTAGAGTAGATGGACTCTATGGTCTCTTCTATCCCTAGATCTATGATCCTATGAAAACATATTTTTCTATCATTCAGCTATGGAGGACCTTAGGATTAAGTTTGTCCCTATTCCCTTGCAAAATCAGCATTTTGCAGCCCAGTCTAGATATGACTATACAAACATGTTATACATACATATATATCATTAAAGCTTCTTTGGGAGAGAAGGGGTATATGACTGACTACCAAACTGAAGGTCTACATAGCCGTTATACTGACCTCATTGTTATATGCTTGTGAAACATGAACAGTCTACCAGTGCCATGCCAGGAAACTGTCTTAGGAAGATTCTGAGGATCACCTGGCATAAGGTACCAGACACTGAAGTCCTTGCTTGAGTTGAACTGCCAAGTATTCAAACTATGCTTCAGAGAGTGCAACTCTGATGGGCTGGCCACGTTGTTCAAATGCAAAATGTACACTTGCCAAAAAAAACTATTTTATGGAGAACTCCCTTGGGGCAGGCGATCACATCGTGGCCAGAAGAAGCCATACAAGGACATTGTTAAGGTCTCTCTCAAGAACTTTGGGTTTGACTGTGCAACATGGGAGACACTGGCACAGGACCACTCAGCATGGCGTGCCCACATCAGAAAAGGTGCTGTGCTCATTGTACAAAGCAGAATTAAGACAGCACAAAGTAAACGCAGGATTCACAGATTTGGGATATCCACCCCAAATATTCAAATGGACTATCTGTGCCCAACCTGTGGTAGAGCATTCCAAGCTCATATTCCAAGCATATCCAAGGTCTGATTAGTCACAGCTGGATACACTGAAATTTTACTTTATCATGGTGATGTCATTTTGGTCCTCTTCAAAGACGAAGGACAGCAACCAACATACATATATACATGATATAGTATGACAGCAGTAAGAAAAAAGTGCCACTAACAATCTGAATCATTTTTTTTGGAGGGGGGGAAGTTCTAATTTTTTACATCACCTCCCCTATCCAAATAATCCTATTTATTCTACATTAGTAAATTCTGACCCATCTTCTCTTTTCCCCCCTACCTGCCTGAATGATTGCCATAGTCTCTTAATAGCTATAATGTCTGATTTTAGTGGTTATGAGAAAACTAAAATGTGTTTAAATTTGATATCTTGAATTTTATTTTAGGGACCCGGGGGAACAAAAACTTACACGCTGATATACATAATCAAGTTATAACATAGTAATTGACAAGTTACTCTGATTTAGCTATCATGGTACAAACAGAATCATAACTCATAATTTTTCTTGCCCTTCTTGGGGCATTTATTTTTATATGCAATGTGATATTTTATGCATTATGCATTTAATAATATAATACATAACCCTTTGAGAGCAGGGATCCTAATATATAATTTCTTTATATTTCCAATATTAGTACAGTGTCTGAAAACAGTAGGTACTCAATGGATGTATTATTGTTGTTTGTGAAATTATCAAATGCAGAGTTGGAAGGGAAAAGAGAATAATTTAAAATAAGCCTTACATGAACAAGAATCCCCTCTATGGCATCATCCAATCTTTGCTTGACATCCTCAAATAAAAGGAAGCCCATTGCCACCACAAGCAGCCCATTACCATTCTTGGATAGCTCCAATTGTTGGGAAATTTTTCCTGACATTACCTGAAATTTTCCTCTTTGCAACTTTCACTCATTTTTCCTAGTTCTAATTTCTGGGGCCAACAGTGGGGCCAACAAATCCCTCATCATTATGAGAACCCTTCAAATACCTGAAGATAGCTATCCTGTACTCTTAAATGTCTAGACTTATCCCTCTTCTAGGCTATATGTCTTCAATACCTTCAACTTAGTGAATGGTCTGGAAGTACACACAGAGAGATCAAGATCAAATGACTTGCTCATTGTCACAGCCAGTGTATGTCAGAGCCAGGCCTTGAACTTAGGTCTTCCTGATTCTCAGACTGCCCTTGCATCATACCAGATTGTCCCTCTAAATTTTCAGATGGCATCAAAATGAGGCCCTCCACCATTTTGTTAATCTCCTCTGAATGATCTACAATTTGTCAATGTCCCTTCTAAAATGTGGAGCCCAGAACTGAACACAGTCCTTCATGTCAGGGCTGACTAGGGCAAGATACAGTTGGATCTCTCATAGATTAGCCCTCAACATCTGCCTCCTCTACTTCTATTCCTGGGCTGTTGAATTGTAAAGTCATTTAACCATGCTGACTGGGTCCACTATAAATTTTTGTTCTCTGATTTCAATGAGGCCCTCTTGGCCACAAGGAAATCTATTTACTCTTTCTTTGGTAATTGATTCTATAATGTAATTTTGCATTTTCTACAGTGGTTATTTCAAATCCTCTCTTCTTAAGTTTTCCACACCATTTCTCTGTTATCTCCTCCTAAAATCTCACTTTATACTTTACTGAGAAAGGTCATTTGCTATAATTCCCTCTTCTTTCCTGCTGCTTCTCTATAGCTCAAAACCCTTTGTCACTGGTCCTTATTCTGTCCTACTTCACTCCACTCTCTGATGAAGTTGTAGTACTCTTTATCAACATCAGACCTTCTTCTTGTGTCCTTTATCCCATCTCCTTCCATCTCCTTCAGTAGATTTCCCCTCTTCCCACAATCAGTTCCCTCTTGATTTTTCAGCTCTTTCTGTCTCTACTGTCCTATGTCTCATCTTCCTTACAAAGTGAAACTCCAGAAAAAGCTGTCTATAATCATTGTCTCCACTTCTGTTCCTTTCAGTCTATTCCCAAATCTTGCAGTATGACTTCCATCATCATCACCACCCCCCCTACCACCACTGTCATCATCACTGTCATCATCATCACCACCACCACCACCACCACTGTCATCGTCATCATCACCACCACCACCACCACCACTGTCATCATCACTGTCATCATCACCATCACCACCACCACCACCACCACTGTCATCATCATCATCACCACCACCACCACCACCACCACTGTCATCATCATCATCACCACCACCACTGTCATCATCATCATCACCACCACCACCACCACCACTGTCATCATCACTGTCATCATCACCATCACCACCACCACCACCACCACTGTCATCATCATCATCACCACCACCACCACCACCACTGTCATCATCACTGTCATCATCACCATCACCACCACCACCACCACCACTGTCATCATCATCATCACCACCACCACCACCACCACTGTCATCATCATCATCACCACCACCACTGTCATCGTCATCATCACCATCACCACCACCACTGTCATCGTCATCATCACCACCACCACCACTGTCATCATCATCATCACCACCACCACTGTCATCATCATCATCACCACCACCACCACCACCACTGTCATCATCACTGTCATCATCACCATCACCACCACCACCACCACCACTGTCATCATCATCATCACCATCACCACCACCACCACTGTCATCATCACTGTCATCATTATCATCACCACAATGAACATTTACGTAGTGCATTGATATTTGCAAGAGCTTTATCTTAACTCAGTTTTACTCACAGCAGCCCTGTGCTGTTATTATTATTATTCCAATTTTGTATGTGAAGTAACAGACTGAGAGAAGTTAAGGGACTTGCCCAGGGTCACACAGCTATTAAGTATCTGAGACAGCATTTACATTTGGATTATCCTAACTCCAGGTCTGGCACTTCAAGTGTTATATCACTTGGCTGCTTCATCACTCATCTGAAACTTCACTCTCCAGAGTGATCTCTTAATTACCAAATCCAATGACCTTTAGCTGCTCCTATCTTATTGTTTCTGCAGCATTTGATGCAGTTAATCTCTCTCTTCTGTTGGATGTTATTTGTTCTGGATTCTCATGACACTGCTCTCTTTCAGCTCCTGCTCTCTGTCTCCCTGTTCTTTCCAAGTGTCCTTTGTTAGGTTCAAAAAATTACATTTCACAAGTACCAGATCAGAGATTTATGGTTAATGCAATAGCAGAGCGGTTGGAAAAAAAACCTGGACATGTACTTGCTGGACGTGTTCTGCCCCCCAACCAAGGCTCTCTTCTGTTGTTTCCCTACATTCTCTTTCTCAACAAATATATCAAATTCCATGAATTTGATTATCATCACTATGCAAATAAATTCTAGACTAGATGACTAGAACAAAATGTCTAGTTTTCACCTCTCCTTGCTCCAAGCCTACGTAAGCAGTAGCTTATTGAAAACTTTCCATTGGATGTCTCATAGATACCTTCAACTCAATATATCCCAAACCAAACTTATCTTCCCCCTCTCCCCCAAAACCCACTGATCTTCTGTAATTCTCTATTTCTTTTAGGGCACCACAAGTCTTGTAAGCAAACAAGTGCATAAACTAGGAGTTATGCTGGATTCTGCATTCTCTCTCATTTTGGGGGGAGCCCCAGGCTGGCCAACATTACTTTTCTTCCAGTCTGTGCTTTTGACTTTCTGGACTTCAACACTATGCCTTAGTCACAGTTTTACCCTCAAACCTCCTTAGCACTGGGGGCATCCCTGCTTTGGGTATCCATTCTCTCCTGTTCTCTCATTCTGAAAAATTCCCCTGTCATGCCAGCTCCCTTCTTCCACTGTTAGGGCCTCTATTTTTGGGGAGGGACCCAGGCCAGTCAACCTTCATTCACCTCCCAGAAGAATTTCTGACTTTTTGGATTTCAATACTATGCCCCAAATGGCTACCTTTGGCTCTTTCCTCTCTCCCTTCATTTGTCAGCTCCTTCTTTTGTGTTGTCTTCCCCCTTTATAATGGAAGCCCTTTGAGGGCAGAGACTCTCTTTATTTTGGTTTGAATTTGTAATCATATCCTTTGATACCTAGTAGTAAACTGGGTGCCCACATAGGGAACACTTTTTGCTTGCCTGACTACTTCATCCAACAGCATCAAATATAGTGGAGAGGTCCGGAGGGATGCAGACTGAGACAAGGCCATTAGATTTGTCAATGAAAAGAACAGTTCTGTATCAACTTTCAAGTAAGCTCAAGCATTATCTTCTATATAAGGCTTTTCTCGATCCCTCTGGCACCTGGTACTCCTTGAAATTACCTTGTATGTATTTCATATTTATCTTTATGTACACTTTTTACTCTGATAGAATGTAAGCTCCCTGAGGATGGGGGCTATTTCATTTTTTTCTTTCTTCTACCTCTCAGCCTCTTCCCGTCCCCCCCACACCCACCCCAGCAACCATCATGGTACCTAGTAGAGTTTAGATACTTAATTAATACTAATTGATTGATTGTTTGATTGGTTGGCTATTGATTCCTTAGCCTGAGTGTTATACATTCTTAATGCAGTTTTAGAGAAGGCTGTTCCCCACATGTAACATGAGGATGTCATTGTGTGGCTCATAGGGAGACAGAATAGATTTCTCTAGCCTCTTCTCTTCTAACCTTTCTCTAGAGAGACTTTATTCCCTGCCAGAAAGTAAAGCAGGAAGTTGGGTCAGAGGCTGACCACTCTGCTTTCTTTGGAGAGAAAATTATATTATATATAATTATATCTATTTGCTCCCTTAAATATTATTAGTCTAGGAGATATGATTTCCAAGTTCAAGTTAAACTTCTGATTGCTATTTCTTAATGGGGAAATGAGGGCTTGGTTACATGGGAGTATACATAATACCCATAGGAAAATATATACCAAACAGTACAGATTTAAGGAGTTCTCTGATTGGAATGTGAGGGGGAGAGAGAGGGAGAGAGAGAGAGAGAGAGAGAGAGAGAGAGAGAGAGAGAGAGAGAGAGAGAGAGAGAGAGAGAGAGAGAGAGAAAGAGAGAGAAGGAGAGAGAGAACCAGATTTCTACCCCAAAGGGGTACCTCCCTGAAATCTCTAGTGTAACAGGCTGGGGATAGGGACATGATGGAGACTAGCAGCAACTTTCATGTCAGCTTCTTCCCAGAGTCTTATTCTCCCTCTAGTAATCTGAAGTGGGATTGGTGTTGTCCATTTTCTCTCTCTCAAAGTTGGAAGCCAGATGAACCCAAAAGGAATGCACAGGACAAAGAGACTGGAGAACGTGCAAAGAGCTTGGAGCTCTCTTCTCTTCTGCAACTATTGCCAACTCTGTCCTATCCCTGCTGCATTGTTCTCCTCCAATAAGCAAAGAGTCTCATATTAATGCGCTTTGGAACCTGGGTTACATAGCCTAACACTGAATTAGCATTTGTGACTGTTGTACCTCCTTGTTTTATTATATAAAGCTTGTGCCACTTGAAAACTTCCAGGTTTTTTTCCCCAACTGCTCTACTGCTGCTTAACCACACATCTCTGATCTGGCATTTGTGAAATTTAATTTTTTGAACTTACTATAAGATGTTACTTCATGTAATCATAATGATAATAATATAGGAGGAAGGGAACTCAAGGACCAAGGCAGGATGAATGGGTTTGGGATGTGGGTATAAATTTCAGGCATGGAGCAAGTAAAATGGAAATATTTGGAGGGCAATTGCATGGGCTAGAACAATGGCTAATAGTATCAGGAGAAAAATGAAAGACTGTCAGGGAAATGTAGTTTGTCTTTTTTTTTTTCCAACCTCCACCTCTGGTTTGCCCACCTTCCTTAGGTTTCAGGAAAGTCTTCTGCTTATGTTCCTCAGAGCCCTGGAAAGTGACCAGGTTCTGTTTTTGAAGTTTACATTCATTGCCATTGAATTTCCCAGGTGTGGTTTAAGAATTTTGTTCTGGGGATGCCTGCTGAAAGCCACCTTTCTACCAAGATGACTTAGGATCACTCTGCACAAGGTCTTTAGACAGTATTCCCAGGGGACTGCTGGGATATGGGATCCTTAGCAAAATGAAGCCAAAAACTCATTGTAATGATACCAGTCCTAAAAGCTACTTTTATTCCTGCCCTCCCTCCTTGAACTGGTGGAGAAGTGGCAGGTCCATGCCCTGAATTTAAAGGGGGAGAAGATGAAACATGAATAGCTATATCATAATTTTTCCTTTTCTTCAGAGGCTGGAGAAAGATGACAATTTAGTCATAAATGGAAAGACAACATGGCATAGACCCTACAGTATCAGGCAACCAATCAATAAGCGTTTATGAAGTGTTTACCACGTTCCAGGCATTGTGCTGTATGGTGTACCTTATCAACACCTTCTGAAATAGATGCACTATTACAGTGAGCTTCATTGTAAAGAAAGCAAACAGATAGGTCCAGGATGTGTTGGAGCCTGCCTTGACTGCCTCTTGGGAACCAACACCCAAGAGCTTTAGTGTGAGCATTTACACTTCAGAACTGGCACATGCTATGATTTATTGATTGCCTAGACCTAAGAAAGTGATACAGAAAATGTTAAGCCAATGTAGATTAAACTTAAAAGTGTAGCATTTTCAGAGAGTCAGTTGTTAAATATTTACAGAACATCTCTGGATAAATCCACGTTCTCTTTGAAATACTTACCATCATCCATGATTCCGATGGTAACACCTTTCCCTGTGTACCCTAGCTCCCAGGCTTCAGCCACATTCAAATCAAGTCCAGGAGTCCCATCAGCTTGTCCAGTGTTGATCTGGTATATGAATTCAAAAGCAGAAGAGCCTTATTTATTTTGGGTTGAGTACTAGGAGTTTTCATTTCATGTTTATTATAATGGTGCTTTTATGTTCTCATTATAGCTTCTACATGTTTATTATATAATGTTCTATATTTCCATATATGTCATATCCCACCTACTCACTTACAAATGCCATGAGGGCATCTCTTATTTATTTTTGCATCTTCCACAATGTTTTGTATATAGTAGCACTTCATAAATGGATTATGGAATCATAGTTATAAATCTGTAAGGGACATTAGAGGTCACTGAACCCAATACTTTTATAGATGAGGAAAATCAGGAGCATAATACTTAAGTAAATCACCCAGGGGCAGGTAGGTGGTGCAGCGGGGAGAGCATTGGGTTTGGAATCAGGAAGACATATCTTCATGACTTCAAATCTGGCCTCAGACACTTACTAGATATGTGATGCTGGACAAGCCACGCGACCCTGGGTCAAGTCACCAGTGACCAGGGTAAGTCATTTAACCCTGTTTACCTCAGTTTCCTCCTCTGTAAAATGAGTTGGAGAAGGAAATGATGAACCACTTCAATGTCTTTGCCAAGAAAACCCCAAGATGGGGGTCACAGAGAGTCAGACATGATTGAAATGACTGAACAATAGCCAAAACTCACCCAGAGTCACGGAGCTAGTAAGTGTGTAGATGAGATTTGAATCTAGGCCTTCCAGACTCTAAGGCCAGGGTATTCCTATCTATGACAGCACACTGTTTCTAAATAACTGTTGAATGAATGGTTTACTTTGTGATCTAACATGCAAGGTTGAAAACAGACTCATGCAAAGCAATAAGATTCTAAATCCACACTTTGCTCTCCCTGTAAGTCATGATCCTTCTCCCTTAGAGTTCACCTCTCAGACAGGATTATAATGCATTGGCTGTCTCATGGGCTTTTAAGGTAAGCTGATATTCCTTTGGAAAGCTCTTAATGACTTTTTAATTGCCAAATTCAGTGACTTTTTTCCAATCTTCATTTTAAAAATCTCTCCACAATATTTGACACTGTTAGGGGAGGGAGAATTAAGAGTCTGGGATGACTCCTAGGTTGTGAACCTGGGTGACTAGAAGATGAATTCCTTATTGGAAGTAGCATTGAATATACTTGAAAACACCTAAAATCCATGATTTAATTATTGTGGATGATTTCTCCACCCACATACACTGCAACTTCTCTAAGATTTAGTAATAGTCTTTGAGAGTAACCAGGGTAAAAAGAAAAAACAAATTAAAAACAAAACAACAGCAAACTTATTCTGTTGTATCTACTTTGGTTACAAACCTATCTTAACTGGACTAGTCTTTGTATGACAGACAGATCACTAGGCCCAAGAGTTTCTGGTTTCAAAGAAATCTTGTACATCAGCAGCCTTTCTGGTACAAAGGTCTGGCCATAGCTAATTCTTCACTGGTCTTGCCTTCAGAAAGAATTGCTTCAGTTCCAAGGCTCACTCCCATTGCAAGATCATAGTGTCATCGATTCAGAGCTGGAAGGAACTTAGAACCTATTGAGGCTAGCCCCTTCTTGTTACAGATAAGGAAATTGAGGCCCAAAGAGACTGAATGACTTGCCCAAGATTACACAAGTGTCTGAGATAGGATGAGCAATCAGGTCTTTTAGCACTCTATCCATTGTGACATATAAGTTATAGCAATAGCAATATTTAGCCAATCAAATTGAACAAGAATGAGGAGAAAATACAGTCAGAGTTTGATTCTGTTTTAGGGAGTGACCAAATCTGGTAGCCCAACAGCCTACTTAGAACCTAAGGTTATTGATTTACATTCCAGGTAGTCCAATTTAATTGTATCTCTTGCCTTATTTCTTGGTTTCTGTCTTAAGACAAAATTCAGAAAAACAGCATGTATACTTTTAAAATTAAAGTACCTCATTTCTCCTTAATGGCCTGCCCTGCTGTCTGGTGTTAGAAACATCTAAACCTCTTTGAGAAAGTGATTCAACCCAGATGAGCCCTAAAGGACTACTGACAATCCTCAAAAAAAAGGTCTATTCCTTGCAAGTCAGACTGGTTTTCAATGTCTTAAACTCCATGGCAGTTAAGCCCTATAGGATTTATTTCTTTCCAGATGTTTCTAGTACTATGTAGAGATGTTCCCTTAGTCACCAACTTCTTCTTTTGAACTCTTGGGATGTCTCTTAGTGCAGCTCTTTCCCTTCTGATTTCACAGGGCACATCATCCTGCCTTCTTTCACTCCTGGGAGGTATTCTCTCTCACTTCTTTACTTATGCACATTTTTATATATGTAGGCATACACAGGGATAAGTGTAAGTGGGCCCACACATATCCTGCTCCTGAAAACTGACTTTAGGGATTTGTGTTTAGCTCTAAGTATTATCTTTGGACTTATGAAGTGAACACAGTTTGACTATTTCCAAGAAAAGCAGATTTGAGGGAAGGATGCATGGTATGAGGAGCACTGGGCCCAGGCGGGAGGAGCCAGGAAGGAAAGCTGACCATTTTCAGAAGGTGATTAAATAAATGTACTCTTTACTAAATGCATTTCCTTAAGCCTGCTGCAGGCTACTATTCTTCACAAACAAAACTGGGGAACATAGAAATAGATCTTGAACTCAAGGATCCAAGAAGAAAAAAATATTTTTCTTAAAAAATAATGAGAGGCTTACCAGGTACCATTGCTTTGTAAACAGGGGATCATTCATGTTGATGTCAATTTCGTTAATGTCTCTATACCCACGTTTTTTTCTGCCAAATCCTTCCTGCTGCAAAACCATCTTTACCTGAAATGACAACGTTGATGCATTATGCAACAAAACGTGAACACTGCGAGGAACAGAAGAACCAAGCCATATTTTCTTTGATTTGTTTTCTAGAGGCCAGATTCCATCTATATATAACGCAGAGCTTTCTTAATAGAAGCCAAATTAATCTTATATATGGTCTCACCCTGAGATTGCTTCCAGCGAACATTTATTTGTGCTCATGGCAAACAAATAGGTCTTGATGCATGCTCCAAGGGTACTTTTCTTGCAACAATTGTTGGGAGGCAAAATGAATATATTCATATTAATAATGATAGGGAGGTCGGGTTCACCCAACTGTTCACACTGAGTGAAATAAAACAAGAGAAAAATATAGCTATGAAAAAGAATTAGATCAAGCCATGGACTTAAAGGGAAAGAGGATGCAAAACAGAATCTATCATTCTTATGGAGAATTTACGAGCATTTACGTTTGTTGACAGAGTACTGCACCATCACAGTTTGGAAATCTGCCAAGTAAATTGCCTGGGAAGCTAGCAAGCTCTGAAGTAAAGCAGCAGAATGCATAAATGAGGTACAACCAAACATAATTTGATTGATGATGGCGTTGTCTTCATTATGACCAAATGCTCAGATGTCAGACAGAAACCTAAACTATAGGATGTAAATGGCATTCTTCTATAGGAATTGACACATTTAAACCTGACTTTATTTATAACCACTCAACTATAGTGATTACAACAAAGTCTTGTCTCATACAAGATACCATGATTTAATAGTAGTAAAAGCTAATTCACTGCCCCAAAGCAATAATGAATCTCTGAGGAAAATGGAGAAGCATTGCCAGGAATGGAGTAGAGGAACTCGGGAAGTGCTGGAGCCAACTTTAGCTGATTCATGAGAGCCAATTGTTGAATTTTCAATGTGAACATTTATATCTTGGAAATTGGCAAGTGCCACAAATAAGGGTTTGGCTTATTGTATTGTTGCCTGACTAGACTTAAGAAAGTGATGTGGAAAATATTAGTGATGCAAATTAAAATAAGAAAATATGTCCTGAGTATCCCTCCTTAACCCCAGAAGGCTGGCTGCTAAACATGAACAAGCATACCTCTGGTAGGAACCTACTTAGAATGCTCCTCTGCAATGGTGTGAGGGTGAGCAGGAAAGAGTGGAGGTACTTGGAAATGCTCCAAAAAACTTGAAGAAAAATTAATTAAGCAAAAACATTTGTTACATACTTACTATGTACAAGATACTACACTAGGGGCTGAGGATAGAAAGGTTTGCTCTTTTGTCCTTTTTGGTACATTGTACAGGGGTCAGGTTCAGTAATGGCCCTTGAATTTCTTGCTTCCAGATAATCAAAGAATCACAGAGTAGAACTTGAAAGAAGGAAGCTCAGAGGGTTGACCTTCTAGTCCAACCCACACTTGAACAAAAACTCTTTCTACAACATAACTGGAAAGAGTTCATTTGGCTTTTGTTTGAAGACTTCCACTAAATTAAAAGTTTTAAAAATGAATGTTAAAAATTATTTTTACATGCAACTGGGAAATAAGATAAACAGGCAAGGAGGTATAGAAATCAATCTAGCAGGAAAATAGAAGAGAAGGGAAATAAGAGAAGCAGGGGGGTAACAGAAGAGAGGGCAGATTGGTGTAAGGGGTCATCATACCATCTTGGAGTAGGGAGAGGGAAAAGAAGGGGAGAAAATTTGGAACTCAAAATCTTGAAAACTAAAAATTAATAAAAAAGAAAGATCTTTAAAAAAAAAAGACTTCTACTGAAGAGGAACCTACTACCTACAGAGGCAATAATTCACTTTTTGAATGGTTTTAATTAGAATAATTGTTAGGCATTAGCTTAAACTTTCTTCTTTGCACCAAGTTATACCTCTGGGTTCAAGTGGAACAGCTCATTAAATGAACAGTGGTCTATTCCCTCTTCCATGCAGGGGATTTTGGTTGTGAAATGGCTAGAAATTTCAAAGAGTCAAATTTAGGATTGATACGAAGTGGAAAATCTAGAGAGATGTAGCCTAGACAATTGGATGATTTGGATTTTGATGAATGGCTCTACCCAAAGAGCAGCCATTAATAGTTTGATGTTAACTTGGGAGGAGATCTTCAGCGGGATGTCTTAGAAATCTGTGCTGGTTAACATTTGTATAAATGATCTGGGTAAAGATAGAGATGGCATGCTTACTTGGTTTCAAAAAGTTGAGTTCACAAGTACAAGATGGGGGAGGTAGTTTAGTAGAAAAAGATCTGAGAGTTTTAAAAAAGTTGAAAAAGAACTGGAGGAGCCAAGTTCAACATGAGTTAATAATGTGATTATAGCAAGCTAGAAAGCTAATGCAATGTTGGGTTACATTTAAAGAGGCATAGCTTCCAGGAATAAAAAGGTGTTGGTCTCATTGTACTTTGGTCTGTTCAGATCCCATTTGTAATCTTGGGCTTGGTTCTGGGTCAGTTTTTTAAGAATGACATTGATAGGTTGGAGTATGTTCAGAGAAGCAATTGGGATGATGAAGGACCTCCAATTCATGTCATAGACAGAGGAACTGGAAGTTGGGAATGTTCAGCATAGAAAAGAGAAGACTCAGCAGAGAGATTATTGCTATCTTTGAGGGTCTGGCTTGTAGTAAAGGGATTAGACTTGCTTGATCACAGAGAGCAGAATCAGAAGTATTGGGTGGAAATTATAAAGAAGTATTAAAAAAATTCCCCCAAATTAGAATCATCTCAAAGTGGAATGGCCTGGCTTGGAAAGTTGTGGATGAGTTCCTAGTAGAAGTATACTTTTGACAAGAGGCTTTAAGACAGGTCCTTTATAACAGAGGTATCAAACCCAAACACTAACAGTGTAGCCAGAACTAGAACAAAATACAACTGGGAAATGTTTGACAAAATAAATTTAAAAATACAATATAACATAGATAATGTTAATTTGTGGTTTTCTAAGTCAACATGCTGCTGCAGGATGAGTATCTATATGAGCTGGTACAGATTGTTGCTGTTATGTTTGTCCTTCATTGCCAAAGAAGACCATGCCATCAGAGAAATGATGACATGTCTTGCATTTGACTTTGTTTTGAGTGAGGGAGGGCTGTTCAAGGTCATTATCCTCACTTTCTCCTTCTGAGCCATCTGGACTCAGTGACCAGATGTTCATCAGATGACTGGAGATGGCTCAGGATGCACTGGGAGACCTTAGCCTTTTTAGGTTAGGCCTTTTCAGGTGCTCACTTAGAGGGAGATAATTCCCATTCAGCGAATAAGTCTCTTTAAGAAGTAGTGAGGGAATGGTCTCTTTAATGAGTGAAAAAATAGCTAAATCAAGTTGGGAGGGAAAGAGAAACTTACTATTGATAATCACTCTAAGCCAGCTATAAAGCAGAGATTGGGCAGGGACAATGGACAGAAAAGAGCACCTGGAGTCAGGAAGCCCTGAGTTCACCTTAGACACTTACCAGCCAGATGACTCTGCACAAATCTCTTAGCACAATGTCCACCTGCCCTTCTTCTCTCCTTCCTCTGACCTAGTATTATTTAACTGGTACAAGTAATTTACATATGGAACTCCTTCTATTAATGACTGCTCCAACATCTTGCCATAAAAACCCCATGGACAGTAGGTTCCTTGGGTCACGAAGACTACTGAACAATAGCCACAATACCCACGTAATGCCATGTCCTCCCTGAAAGATTGCAAGTACTATGAAAACTGGAATTGTATTGTAATTATTCTTATATATTGCCTAGTTCCTAGCAGAGTGCTTCGCATATTATAGATGCTTAATATGGGGATATTGAAGAGACTGAAACTAAGGGAAGTGGTATAGTATGGTGGCTTAGAGGGCTATCCTAGAAGCCAAGAAGACTTCAGATCAAATATACTTATTAGCTGTGTGACCATAGGCTAGCGACATTACCTCTTGGGGTTAGCCAGCAACTCAGCAAGTCAAAGATGAGAATATAAGCTCCTTGAGGGTAGAGACTTTCTTTCTCTTGTCTTGTCTTCCTGTTACTAGAACTTAGCTTAGTGCACTGTATAGGAAACATTTAATGAATATTTGTTGACTGACTTCAAGATCAGTGAAGAACGTCTAACATGTAGGGTAGGGTAGGACAAGTGCCTGGGGCCTGAGGTACATAGTACAGGTATAGCCAGGACAATTCTGATTCTATTCATAACAGTGTAAGTATAATAAAGATGTGCTTTATGTTGTAATTCAAGCAAAAGATTTCCACTGTTTTCTTATAGTAGAAGAAATCCTGAAAATCACACTAAAACCATCCCCCACCCCTACAACACACATTGATAAGGAGGAGGTTATTTCAGCTCTGCCCCCTTGGAGGGCTGGCTAGTTCTTCACTTCCAAGAGTGAAGCATTAGGAGGTCTGGCAATTAGCCATCTCTTGACAATGGATTTCCATAATTTTAAGTTTTATCTAAAAGCATCCCAGCATGCTTAACACCTGAAAGAAATGAGCCCTTCTTTGAGAGAGCTCTTTAATTTATGGCTAGGATGATTTTGGGAAAGATTTGAATCACTGAGTGGAAGTTTTAAAATCTTATATTGAATTCCCTTTCTAGGCCAATCCCTTTCTAGAGATTTCATCCTTAAAAACAACAACAGCAAAAACTAAAACATTTTAGGGATGACCTGTCACAATGCCACTCCAAATTTAATTAGATTGAATACTTTCTAATAAAATTGACTTTTAAAACTTATCTTCATAGAATTAATTTTAATATCAAGAATTAAAGTTTAATTAAAATAAACAGTGCCTCCTGAATGCCTGACCACCACTGCTTCTTTGAAACTAAAGAAATGAGTTAGATTCCTTAAACCTTTTAAAGCTCATTTCCCTAATAATAAAGGGGGTCAGTACTGAATCACTAACTGATACCCTTGAAGAGTTATCTGGCCCATTTTCTTCCCTTCGCCAAGACCATGTTTGAATCTTTAGAGAGATTGTGCACTGCAAAGGAGCTAGACCATTAAATACCCACTAGGACAAAATCCTACCCAGTGTTCAACTTAACTCTTTCACCTCATAGGTTATAAAGAGGCAAGCAGGTGGTAAAGTGAATGGAAACAACACTCAACCCGGAACTAGGAAGAGTTAAGATCAAATCTAGCCTCAGACACTGTGTGATCCTGGGCAAGTTACTTGATTTTGGTTTGCCTCAGTTTTTTTCCACTGTTCAATGGGGATAGTAACAGCACCTACCTCACTGAGATGATAATTGTAAAATGCTGACACTTTAGGGTCCATGCTTACAGCACAATGCCAGTACAGAATAAGTGCTATATAAACATTATTATTATTTCTAATAAAGTGCCTAGCATATAGTAAGCACTATCCAAATGCTTATTCTCTACCCCCTACATCTAAAATCCTTTTTTTCCCTTTCCTCATTTCACCCTTCTAATACTACCCTTCCATGTACCCTGCTTTGCATTCTTATGTACAATTACCATTTAGTATTTTACCAGGGGACTAATTTAATCAAAGCTTTCCTCTCTTAAACTAATATAGCCTGTGCACAGTTAACCTTAGCATTTGCTTTTCAGAATGCCTCCCTGTCCATGGCCATTGGCCTAATTGCTCAGATTAACAAGACTTTTGAGAGGTGGAGAGGAGCTATTATTATAGAAGGCTTTATTTACAATGGAGCAGAAGAACATTGGAATTCAGACTCATTTTTAAACCTTAACACAAAATATACTAAAAAAAAAAAAGCAAAAATAACCCCAACCCAGCCACATAAACAAACACATTGAAGAATCAATGACAAGATTCTATCTGTACTTAATTATATTTGGTATTTTTATAGAGAATGAGAAGGGGAAATGGCCATTGGAGATGTTGAATAGTATTGACTCACAGGGTAGCAAGATAGCACTCATCTCCAATGACGTCTTTTCATGCAAGAGGCACTTTTGCTTCTCCCTTG
This sequence comes from Bettongia penicillata ogilbyi, assembly GCA_023548195.1. Taxonomy (NCBI): domain Eukaryota; kingdom Metazoa; phylum Chordata; class Mammalia; order Diprotodontia; family Potoroidae; genus Bettongia; species Bettongia penicillata. The sequence continues at coordinate 4,669,604 of JAJHZJ010000442.1, forward strand.
GGTTTTCCTTTGCAAACTTGTCGTTAGATAAAACTACAAACTCCAGCATGCTTACTGAGAGTCCAACTGCTGCCCACCAGCACCCCATGACACTCTCAGGCCACTCCTGACCACCAGTGGGAATCCATTAAATAGCTATTACAGTAACAAAACAAGTAAAAAGCAGAAATCAGACTGAAGTACTGGGAAAAAAAAGAAAAAGAAAGACTTCAGGCATTTGTATTACTGTATAGGCCTGTTGTTGACTTTAAGGTAGAAAACAATGAAGGAACCAGTAGTAGCTGCAAACCCAACAGAGACTGAGAGTCTTGCTCCTTGAGGGAGTCTTTGACTCCCTAGCACCTAATATAATACCTTGCACATAGTAGGTGCTTGGTAAAACTTAGTGTATTACACTGAATCTGTTCCAGAGGAAAATCTATTGCCTGAACTCAGTTTTCATCATTTCCTCATGTTGACTTGAGAAAGGGAAAAAAAATGCTGAGGCTTTGTCAAAGTTTCTAAGGGCTATGGAGTTAATGTTTAATAAACACCTCTTTGTCTGCTTTGTGAATCACTAAGTCCTCATTATGGGTTGAGGATGCTTTCTGAAAGGAACAAAAGAACACAGATGTCAGATCCTTACACAATATCCTCCTAAAAACACCCACAGATGGCCTTGATGATCATCCAGGAAGATGGGAAAAGCCATTGAGGCTAACGTCAGAATGCACACTTTGCCCACCTGCCTCCTTCTCATTGTCTTTATTAATCTTTTGCAGAGGTTCCCAAACTTATTTGGTCTACCGCATATGTAAAAAAAATTTACTCAGTACCTTCCTGGAAATCTACTTTTTAAAAAAATCCTTTAATGGTTTTTTTTCTTTGAAATTTGCATCACCCCAGTTTACTACTGCTTTCCCCCATCCCTATCTTTCCAGCACCTCCAAGGAGGCACCATTGCCCACTTTGGGAACCTATTTTAGTGAATGAAAAGAACAAGAATTGTCCTGGTGTGCTCACTTACAAAGAGGTATGGTTCTGGTAATATTGTTTTTTTCCTGAAAATGAATGGAATATATACTGACAGAAGGCCAAGTGGAATACTTGTATTCACAATCTGAAGGGGTTGGGGATTGGGGGAGGAAAATGGACAGTTTAGGTAAGTGACAGAAAAAGGAAGTCAAATAATTTCTTTATAGACACACTTTCACCTTGAGTGTAGCAAAAGTTTTAGGCCTTCTTGGAAAAAAGTGGTATGGCAGTCACTGGCATGATATCCCACAACACCATGTTTCCAAAGCAGGCTCCTGAGTCATTTTGACCCACTCTCCTTTTTCTGATCAGCTAATGGAAAACCAACTCATTTAAACTAGTAATCAAGAAAGACCCACCAGACCTCATTTCTATCCTTGTCTTAAAAACAGAAATCCAATCAGCCAGACCACTACTTTGCTCTCTTCCTGTTCCATTGCCTTGTCAAGCATAAATGTAACTCTGCATATTAAAAACAGAGGCATTGGAGGATTCATGATGAGTGGTGGCATGGTCACATAGATTATGAGGTCCAGCCATCAGCTCCCTGAAGATATATGTGCTTGCAGCTTATATACTTTTCTGCCAACTTCATCTACCTCAGGCTTAGGGCACTGGTCCTAGTAAACAGGCACCAGAATGAGGCATGGAAGCAGTGAAGCTTGGAGAAAGTGATAAATGAAGGATGCCAAGGTCAACCTCTGGGCTTCAGGAGGCTAAGAGGCTGTGGAATGTCCTGATTTCCTTGAACTGGCTGATATACTTTTTTGGATCACCAGTTACAGACAAATCACAGGTTTTAATATCAAAAGATCTGAAATTAAACTATGATTACAGTTGAATACACAGCATTGATTTGCCCTTATAATGGTAATTTTGAGATAAACCCAACACATTTCTTCCCTACTTTGCATGAATGAATAAAATGAATCATGAAGAGGGTAGGCTGCTAGAATTGTTTGCCTGAATTTCAGTGACCACAATATTTGCAAATTCCTGTCTTCTACAATCTTACATACAAGGTATAACAAAGAGAAGAATCAGCTCCATTAGGTAGGAATTGAAATGAAATCCTTCAATAGGGCAAATGGTAGTAGTAGGAGACTTTTGGAGTCAGCTAGAGTGTTAGGAAGGGCATAAGACATGGACAGTCAATTGCAATATAAGGTGGGACAGGAGAGATCCTTGTTAAAGGAGAGATCAAGGCAAAGTGCTCTAGGGAATCTGGAGAAGGGAGGGATAATTTTCATTAGAAGGGACCAGGAAAGGCTTTACGGAAGCAGTGGTACCTTAGCAGCACGTACATTCTGGGTGTGGGGATGGCCTATGTGAATTCAGGGAAATCAGGGAAAGCAGGAGAGCATTGTGGAGGTCTAGTGGTCCAGTCTGACTGGGATGTAGCATTCATGAGGTGGACTAACATGAAATAAATTTTAAAAGTTAGTAGATTAGAGCCTGATTTTGGAAGAATTTGAATGCTGGGATGAACAATTTCTACTTCTAATATTTTGAAATATTAAAGTGCCATATAAATTTTGGTTGTTATTTAGTATTATTATTAAAATAAAACTGCTAATACCATAGTTGCTCCACAGGTGAAATAGTTGTGTGGGTGAGGGTTAGGGTAAAGTCATGAAAAAAGGCTCTCCATCCTTATCCAGACATTTAAGGGAAGAGAGAATGAAGAGAGGTATAGTAGAAAGAAGGAAATTAAGAAAAAGAAAGTCATGGAAGGAGGGAGGGAGGGAGGGGAAAAGAAAGATAAAGAAAGAAAAAGAAGGGACGAGAAGAAGGAAGGAAAAAAGGAAGGAAGGAAGAATGGGAAGGAACAAAGGAAAAGAGTAAGGAGGAAACAAAGAAGGAAGGAAATGAAAGAAGAGAAAGAGAATATTCAGCTTTTACCTTGTGTCAACTACTTTGATGGGACAGAGAAACAAATGCAAAGAGAATCCCTGCCCTCAAGCAGCTTTACATTCTAATGGCAGGAGATAATACATTTGGGGAATGGAGGCTGGGTATTTTGGTTTGGGGGAATATTTTGGTTTGGAGAGTTATAAGGATGATGAGTGAGGCCACCTGGGAGTAGATCAACATACCCTTTCCTGGAGTAATGGCAGTATTGATTTGCTTATTACTCTAAAACTGGGAAAGAAGGTCATGATACCTACAACAAGGAAGTTGGTGAGAAGATGGCTCGGGAGCAAAGTATGACCAAGGCTGAATTAGTGGACCCTTGGGAGGCAGTAACTAATAAGACCAGAGGAGACCCAGATGGGGTAGGGGTTCAGGGGACAAAGGGTTAAGTTCTCAAGGCATTGCTTCCAGTCCCCGAGTTAAGATGGTTGTTAAGAAGATAGCTGGGTAATAGAGGAAAGTATGGCTGGATTTAGAGTCAGAAGATATGAGTTCAGATCTTAGCTCTGCCAGTCTGTTAGGCAACAAGCAACAGTTCCCCAAATTCCAAAGCCTATTGGTGTAGGACTGTCACTCATTGGTGGAGATCAGTGTTCTGTGTCTGCATGAGGGCCGGGGAAGAGTTGGTGAGAATGGGAAAAGAGAGCAGCTCCAGGCTCTTTAAGTCTCTTTGAGATCTCACCGGTCTCTTTGGATTTCTGGCTTCCCGCTTCCAGAGAAGATAGATGATGCCAGCAACCTTACTTCAGGGTGCTGAAAGGAAGATAAGACTTGGGGGAAAAGTCAACATATGAAAGAGGTTAGCTCTCTCCATCACGTCCTATCCCCAACTTGCTACACTAGAGACTTTAAGGATTATCCCCTTGGGTAAGCTCTTTCTCTTCACTGAACTGAGTTACCACGCTCCCAATGGGAGAGCTCCTTTACTCTGTATTATCTGGTCCACATTTTTATATGTATTCTTGTTCTGATTTCTATTTTGCTATCCACTTGGATAAATGGGTTTCTTTACCACTTCCTCTGTATGTTCACTGTGGAAATGACATTTGGCAGGAAGAGATGCATGCCTTGGACATAAAGCTTAGGGTCCTGCTTCTGTCATTAATGAACAGTGATCAGAGGTAGGGCACACACCTAAAATTCACATTTCCTTCAGACTAATAATATCTATGGGAGCAAACAGACATAATTCTAGCCCAGTACCTCCTTCCTCTGAAGACAGCTGAGTTATGGACTCTAGCACCAATCTCCTACTTCCCCTCCTGCCAAGAATTAAAGTCTTCCTTGGAGAAGGATGGGGTGAGAAGAGGCTAGAGATATCTATTCTGCCTCCTTTCAAGTCACACAATGACACCCCCATGTTACATGTGAGGGACAGCCCTTGTAGAACATATATTAAGAGCTTACCATGTGTCAAGTATTATGCTAAGCTCTGAGGCTACAAAAAAGGCAAAAACATGCCCCTTGTTCTCATGGAGCTCACATTTAATGGAGGAGACAACATGCAAGTAATTATGCACATAAAACATCAACAACAGTAATAGTTGCTAACATTTACATAGTATTTTAAATTTTGAAAAATGCATTATGTGTTATTATTTGATCAGAAACATACAATGTAAATAGAAGATAATCTTATAGGAAAGGAACCATCAATGGAGAGGAGTGGGTAAAGACCTTGCATTTATCACCTGTGTACTGTGAATACTTTCCTCCAAATGCTTAATAAAATAGTACCTTTAAAATTTTATTCCTTTGGTTACAAGATTTTTTTTTTTTACCAAGCATTCTCTTTAAAAAGGCAATCCCTGCCAGGGTTGGAACATGCATGTTATGAATCAGCCAGTCCATCAGTCAACAAGCAGTTATTGAGCACCTACTATGTACTGGGCACTACACTAAGCACTGAAGATATGAATACAAAAGTGAGACAGATCCTGCTCTCAAAGAGCTTACATTTTATTTGGGGGACACAATAGGTTCACAGACTAAGAACATTCAGGAAACATGCAAAATAAATACACAGTCATTGGGGTGGTCACTAACATTGGAGGGGAGCCATGAAAGGTCTTTTGAAGAAGGTGGCCCTTGAGCTGAGCCTTGTAGGGACCTAGGGGTTCTAAGATGTGGAGGTGAGGTGTGTAGGCATTCCAGTTTTATGGGGCAATCTGCAAAGGCATGGAGGTGGAGATAGAACATTGTTCAGGAGGAACAACAGGTGGGCTGGTTAATCATCCTGGAAAGATAGGTTAAAGCTAGCTTGTGGAGTTTTAAATGATAAATGGAAGAATTTGCCTTTTATTCTGAGATCAATGAAAACATTATTGAAACTTCTTACAAGAGTGACATGGATAGACCTGTGCTTTAGGTACATCAGTTGGGCAACTGTGTAGAGGATGGATGTAGTGAAACCAATTGGGAGGATGTTGTCATAGTCTAAAAAGATGAAAAAGATCCAGAATCGTTTGGTTGTGGTTTGAGTAGAGAAGAGGAGAAAGATTTGAGATATATTGAAGAAATGGAATTGAAATGATTTGACCTCTAATTGGATATGGAGGGTGAACAAGTCCAAAATGACTCCTTCCTAGCTTGTGAACCTGGGCAACTGGAAGAATGGTGCCATCTGTGGAAGAAGGGGAGTTAGGAATGGGATTTGGCTTAGTGGGAAAGCTAGTGAGCTCTGTTTTGGACATGGACATGTTGAAGGTCATGTTGACTCAGTTACCCTTTGCTCCCAGTCCTGCTTATCATTCAGTGCTGGAGGCAGCTCTGGCGGGGAAGGAGACAGAGTCTGCAGCTTTTTGTATTACCTGTTCTTTGTCACTTACCCCTACCTGCAAATTGTCACATTCTTACTACCCTGAGGGAGGAACTGAGATTCAAGGGCCCAACCTCTTTTGCTGAGGTGGACTTCTTTAGATTCTCTCAAAGTTACCTATAAAGGCATTCCCCACCTTGAAGCCATTGCTGATGTTCAGTGATCAGCCTGTCAATGTATTCCTACCTTGACATACTTATAATAAAATCCCTTTATTTCTCTTTATTTTGAGTTTTGCCTTGTTAATTAGGGTGAAAGCTCAAATGGAGAATTTTCCTTTCAACAGGCTTATGTTGGGTTTGAGATACCTATGGGACATCCAAGAGGAAATTTCAGAAAAGCACTTGGAGATGTAAGACTGGAGGTCAGGAAAGAGATTATATATATATATGCATATGTGTGTATAAACATATCTATACCTATATTATATATACATATGTACATATATGTATCCTTTGAATAAATGATAATTGAAAATATTGAAGTTGATAAGGCCACCATGAGAGTGCAGGATATGGTCTGCAAAGTAGACCAAGAGGAAAGAACAGCTAGAGAGAGAACTATGATAAAACAATGTCAGAATACAATGAATATCTTAGTAGGAATTGGTTTATCAGATCTCTTTAGTTCAGTTACATTCAACAAGCAATCATTCAAGGGAATACAAAAAGAAAGTCTCTGCCCTCAAAGAGCTTTCCTTTTTTTTTTTTAATAGACTAACATAATACTCTCTTTCCTCTTTTGTTTAGTTTGAGATTATGGGAATGAGGAAATGGAACTTGAGAACTATTTGGAGCAGGAATGAATGGACAGATGAATAAACAAATATTGATTAAGTACTTTCTATATATGAGCCATCATGTGAAAAACTGAGGAAACAACAAAAATGGAAGAGTGCCTGTCCTAAAGGAACTTACACTCTAATAGGAGATAAAACAAGCAAACAAACCACCTAGGGGGATCAGAGGTTGATATTTTGGTTTGGAACTTTTACTAACTGCTAGTTGTAGGGGAATACGGTTTTAGATTCTTTCCAGTAGCCATGGCACTGTTATTTTGATTCCAGAATTAGAAGGCAGGGTGCAGGGAAGACTAAGGACATACACTGGAGAAAAAAAAGACTAGTGAGAAGATGGCCAGTGAGTAAAATGAGTCATGGTTAAGGCCAGTTGGATATAGAGAGCCACATGAAGTATTCACTAATCAGACTAGAGGGGCAACAGGGCAAGAGTACCAGTGATGAAAAGGTTAAGTCCTTAGGGAATGGGATACTAATAGCTTGGGGGAAGTCAGGCTTAGGAAGGGTACCACACTTCTCAGTGAGAAGCAATGATGTATGGGTGGGGAAAAAGGGAAGGAGTCACCAATTCAGGCAGTGCTCAGGGTCCTAAAAACAAAGTATGTTCAATTTCTGATTTTCCCTAATACTGCCATTATGATCACCATCTGCCCCGCCCCCTGCAACACACATGAGAAAGAGACAGAGACACACAGAGAGACAGAGAGATAGAGAGAGACAGAAAGAGAAAAACACAGATAGAGATAGAGAGACAGAGAAAGACAGAGAGAGAGAGAGAGAGTATACTTGCAGCTCTGAATGTATTCATCTATCATCTATTGTTGGTCACTAGCGCCTCTGCAAGTTTTCCCTGTGGATACAATGAGGATGCTCTTTGCGTGAAGAATACAAAATGAATTCTTGGAAATTTGGGTTCCTGTTATAAACAGTCCCTGTCTAGGACACTTGAATGGCAAAATTCAGCAGGCACCAAAGAATAAAATAAGGAAGAGTCTATCCTTCTTTCCTTTCTCATTGGAGAGGCTTGATATTTTCATTCTTTTGCAAAGGTCAGATCCTTCATCAACAGTCATGCCTTGTCAATTCTTTCTTCTTACTGGTATTTCATTAAGTGACACTGAAACAAGTCAAGTTTGACAGGGCAGAAAGGAAAATGGGTGTTTAGGCTGCAGTTAGCATACATAGGTCTAAACTATTTGCAAGCCAGTAACATATTTCTTTCCCCATTCCCAATTACAAGAAGGTAATATTCTAGAAATCAAGTAAAGTGGTCTCTGATGACAAAATTCAACAAGGAATAAAGGTCTGAGCTATTGATTTTTAATATACTTCCACTTATGCACAGACCATCAAGTGACTGGGGTGTTAATGAACAGCAGGACACTGATGCAGAACAAATGAAGAAAATAACGAATTGCCTTAGTTATCAAGTCCCTGGCAGGCTCAGAAGCAGCATTGGAACCAAGTTGTTAGCTCTACACTCTGGGAAATGGAAGCAAAAACAGCTTTGGGTGCTGTGGGAAGGGAAGGGAAGGGATTCGGCCCCTAAGCAGCAAAGATGTTTCGCTGAGTTATTCTAGGGAATCATTCTCCTAAGGCACACTGATTGTATGTTTGTTTTGGGAGCCTTGGTGACTCCACGGATGGTGATGCCCTTGACAAGAATAGGGAAGTTTGACAGGGAGGAAAAGATATTTATGTTGAGTTTGAGATGCCTATGAGACATTCAGTTTGAAATATCCAATGAGCAGTTTTAGACTGGAACTCAGAAGAGATAGAGACCAATGCTATGTCTATATCTAATCTATATCTATATCATCTATACCTATACTTATATCTATATCCTCTTATCAATATTATCTATGTTAGATATCAGATATAGATATATCTACATTATCTATATCTATATAACCATCTCTATCTCTGAGAGTCACCTGCACTGGGATGATAATTAAATCCATGGAAGCTAATGATATCACTAAGAAAATGTAGAGGTGAAAGGGTTCATGACAGGGCCTTTAGGCACACTATACCATAGCTTTGGCTTTATTGTACAAAACCATACTATACCATACCATACCATACCATGCCATAACATATAAATGTATGCCATGCCGTGTCATGTCATAACATAGTATGCCATACCATACCATATACTAAATATACCACATTATGCTACATCATACTACTTATGGGAGAAGTGATGAGAGATCTTAATGTCTAAGCTAACACATAGCAAAATAGTTAGGAACTGGTCTTAGCCAATATGGTGCAATTAATGGAATGCTGAAACACTTTCCTGATTCAAATTATCCATTCTGCCACCCCTCTGAATGGCTGAAATCCCTCCCATTAGCACCATTCTTTGAGAACCATCTTTTGGAGGCATGCTATTCTGACCTGGGTTAAGATTATGTTACTAAGAAGGAGTTAAGCACATGTTAGGTGACATATTATCAGAGAACAGTTTTTCTATAAGTTTGATTTGGTGATCATGGAAGTGGAAGGGCTGGAGACTCAATGGGCAGGTGTTACTGGAGATCCAGTTGCCCGGGGCCATGATACTAAACGTAGAATAAAGAAATACCAAAGATAAACTTTGTCTAATTTGAGTCTCAGTTCCAGAAGGGAGATTTTTAAACCACAGCTATTTCCTGAGATGAACATTTCTTAAGAGTCTTGTGGATGGGATTTTTGAATGTGATTGAGAATTTTCTATGGATGGACAAACATGCTTTAGAATGCCTAATTCTGGTATGGATTTGAAAAACTTCTTAATTGAAATTCTGTATCTTTCATTCTATGGTGCTAAGCAAGTCAGTCAATCAGTCAAGAACATGAAGCAGACTGGTGTCTTTAGACTTCGAATGCCAGTTCCATCACTTATTGTTCTTCATCATTAGTCCTACATCCCACCACTATCCTCATGTCCATTCTCCAAACTCCCTCCAACTCAGAGACCTTTCCTATGGTCACCTGGCTCAGATAGGTGAGTTTTTGTTTTGTTTTGCCCTTAAGCAGACCTTCACATCACTTATCCCGTTAATTTGCCATGTCTACATCACACTGTGTCTTCCTTCATCCTTTCAAGCTTCTTTTTATGTTTCCTTCCCCTTTAAATCTCCCTCCCCTTTCCCTGCCCCTAAGAATGTAAGTTCTTCAGGGGAAGAGACTTTCTTGCTTACCTAAGTTTATATTCCTAGTACTTAGTACAGTACCAGGTATACAGTAAGTGCTAAAATTAATCATAACTGGCATTTATATAGTGCTTTAAGTTTTTGAAAGCATTTTTATATGCTAATTCATTTGATCCCCATGACAACTCCAGGAGGAAAATGTTATTATTCTCCCAATTTTACAGATGAGTAAACTGAGGCAAAGAGAAGTTAAATGACTTGTCTATGGTCACACAAACTCCAAGTCTCACACGCTATTCACTTTATTGCCTTAGTAAATGCTTTAGGTAACATCTATCTATCTATCTATCTATCTATCTATCTATCTATCTATCTGTCTATCTATCTATCTAAGCATGGGTCATTCTCTAAACCCTAGTTTCCTCACCCTTAAAATGAAGATAATAATATATTATTTCACCAGGGCTGCGAGGTGGGTCATGTATCATAATGTGTATTTATTTACCATAAATGCAAATTATACATAGAAAAACATACAAATTGATGTAAAACAATAGAGGTAAGTAGAAACAGAAATTATATATACAGTAACTCTGACACTGTAAACAGAATGTTTTGTAATTATAATGACTGAACTTAGCCTCTAGTTAAATTTAGAAAATGCTCTTCTCTTTACAGAAGTAGGGACTTTGGGTGTGGAATGTTACACAGCTGACATGTTTGGTTTTGCTGAATTCTATTTTTCTTTTAAAATCTTTGTTACAAAGTAGAGTTCTCTGGTAAGATAAGGTAGAAGATATATTTAAATATGAATACAGTAGATTGCGGCATCAGTAAAATTTAAGTTTTTTAAAAATGAGGTTACAAATATGTCATGATTTATTGTTCAAAGCAGTATGCTAGGTGGGGTTGAATCTGTCCATGCCAATCTGGATCTTGGAGGCTAAGAGATGTTAAGTGACTTGCCAGGGGTCCTTCAGCTAAGTTTCAGAGCTAGGTTTAACACAGGTTCTTTCTTACCCCAGGTTCAATGCTTGTTCTATCCTCTCCCCATGCTGTCCTAATATTTATGAAAAGAAAAAAAATACCAAAAGCAAATAATTGTTTGCATTTCCTTCCCCCCTTCCCCATTGCTCTCCCTCCGCCCCATTGCAAGTTCACTCAAAGGAAGGGTAGTAATTTAGTCACAATCCAAATATAAAATTCATAACAAGGAAAGTGAAAGAAATGATTCAATTCTATCAGTTCAATTTAGTAAACATGTTTAGCATAGTACCTTACATGATAAAGAATCACACTAGATTCAAGGAATTCAAGTACAAAAATCAGTACAATCAACAAGACTTTATTAAGGACTTTCTATGAGCTAGAGGAGCTAGATGTTAATCTAAGTGCTGATAATGCAAGGGAAAAGTTTAAAACAGTCTCCTCTGAAAGAGCTTGTAACAGGGGGGCCAGCAGACAAATAAATGGATATGGTAAGTAGATGGCAGGTAGCCTTAGAGGGAAAGGTGTGCAGGTAAGAAGAGGAAAGGCCAGGAGGTGGACACAGGCGCTCAGAGAACAAGGCAGTGGGAGGAAGGAGCACTTCCAGGAACAGCTAGCTGGTACAAGAGCATGGGTATATGAGATGGAAGACCATGTGTAAGACATAAGAAGCAGGTCAGTGTGGCTGGACCACAGAGCACATGAAGGACAGTGATGCATTAAAAGAATGGGATGATAGGAAGGTAAAGCTTTAAATGCCAAAAAAGAAAAGTTTATATTTGATCCTCAAATAATATACTAGAATATATTGAGTAGGAAAAGGACATGATAAGATCTACAGTAGAGGAAAATGACTTTGACAGTTGTGTGGTGGATGAGTAATAGTGGGAAGAAATTGAGGCAAGGAATCCAATGATGGAGAGAAAGAAATGAAAATATTTATCAAGTGCTTGAATATGTGGAGTGAGTAAAAAAAAAAACCAAACAAAATCCAAACTCAAAGATAACACCATTTTGTGAACCTGAATGACTGGAAGTATGGTGGTAACTTCAACAACATAAGGAATGGGTTTGGGAGGGAGAAAGATAATGAGTTCTGTCTTATTTGCAATGCTTATGGGTCCATCCAATTTGAGATGTCCAACAGGCAAGACTAAAGCTGAGAAAAGAGATGAAGCCTGGACATACAGATCTGAGAATCATCTGCACATAAAATAATAATTAAAAGTATGACAAACTGATAAAATCACCAAATGAGAAAATATGGAAAGGAGAAAAGGGTCTAGTATAGAACCTTGGAGGATACTCATGCTTAGTGGGCATGCCATAGATAAAGATTCAGCAAAGGAAATTGACAGCAGGAATGGGCAGGGAGTGGGAGAATCCAAAGGTAGTAGACTAATGAAAACCCAAAGAGGAGAAAGAAAAGGCACTCAGCAATGTCCAATGTGTAGAGAGGAAGTAAAAAACAAGTACTGACAAAAAGCCAACAATTCTTGCCTTCAAATTTCTTACATTTTATTATGGGATACAACATGTATATGTAAAATAAATATAAAGGATTTTGAGGAGGAAAAGAACTCTACATCAGGGAGGGTTAGCAGGGGCACTAGTGTTGATCCTTAAAGGGAAATAAAGGCAGCACAGTGAATGGAGCACTGGGCCCGGAATCAGGAAGACTCATCTTCCCGAATTTAAATCTAGCCTCAGACATTTACTAGCTGTGTGATTCTGGGCAAGTCATTTAACCCTGTTTGCCTCAGTTCTTTACCTGTAAAATGAGTTGGAGAAGGACATGGCAAACCACTCCAGTGTCTTTGCCAAGAAAACCCCAAATGAGGTCATGAAACACAGTCCTTATTTTTCTTCTTTCTTGTCTCCCTATTCTTTTAAAAAAACAATTTTCTGAATAATTCCTTAGGACCAAAACACAGGAATTTCCTACAGAATAACGGTGTTCTGTATTTCTGGTTAACTTTTCTGTTGAGTAGAACATTCTCTCTTTGGTCTGGAATGAAATTTTATATATGTGTGTGTGTGTGTGTGTGTGTGTGTGTGTGTGTGTATGTGTGCGTGTGTGCGTGTGTGTGTATACACACACACACGCACACAAATACAGTATTTACTTGACTGCCATAAAACTGAAGTGTCAGACATGGCACAGTAATAATAATATTCACAGCAATTGTGAAAAAGCAGAGGCAGGGGAGAGGTGAGGAGGGTGTTCCAGGCCAGGGAAATGGTTTGTCAGAATGTAGGAGAGGATGGACACAGAATGCTGAGTTTGGGAAAGATATAGGATCCCAGATTAGCTGAAACTTATAGTGCATGAAGGAGAATAATATAAAATAAAGCTGGAAAGCAGGTTAGAATCAAGTTGTGAAAGTCACAGAAGGGCACAGAAGCCAAAATGAGTAGTTTGTATTTTTTTCTAGCCACAGTGGGCAGTAGTGAGCATGGAGAAGTGGAGTTGTGTGTTTGGGCAGGGCAGCACATACGTGATAAGAAGTACGAAGTTGTGGCTTGGTTATAGCACAAGCAGTATGGTTTTCTCACGGATCAAGTTCCTTATGTAAGGAATTTATCATCCTTTCTCCTGAGGGTCTGTAGTTGCCCTGATGTTGACCTTTCTACTGTGTATATTTCTTTTTTTAAAAGAGTTGACTCTGTAAGAAATATGAAGTAAAAAATGAGGATAAATTTCCATTTTTTCATAGAAAATACTTATGAATTACTACCTGCTTTCATTACTGGCCATGATTATTTACTACTCATGATTTTGACAACATCTTCATTCATGTTTCTAAGGTAAATTATTTTGAGAATATGTTCAAATTCACCTTAGCTGCTGACTTTTCCGCGTCTTATAATGATAGGGGGACTCTTGGATTGGTTCTCAGTGTTCCAGCTCTGCTAATAATCTAGGTGGCCTGACAGAAAACATTTCTGTACAATAGCTATACTTTCTGAAAGGAAAGTACTTGAGTATAACAAAGTATGAGCTATGATTGACGTATATTTACCTGGCCTGGGGCAGGGGCAATGACCAGTCAATAGTATTTCAAAGAGTTCTCATTTGAAGGCTATAACTTTTCTTCCTCTGCACCCGTTTGAAGCAGTTAGATGGCACAGTGGATAGAGCGCCAGACTTGGAGTCAGTAAGACCTGACTTGCTAGCTGAGTGACTAAGGGCAACTCACTTAACCTCAGTTTCCTCAACTGTAAAATGGGAATAATGACAGCCCCTCCATCACAGGGTTGTTGTGATGATCTAATGAGAAAATAGGTGTAAAGTGCTGAGCATGCTGCCTAGCACATAGTAGGTGCTATGAAAATGTTAATTACTGTTATTACTATGAACGTTACCTACTGGAAAACACATAAAAAGTTAAGACATTTGGTCCTTATTTCTCTCCTTATTCTTTAAAATAAAAAAGCTTCCTGAATAATTTCTTAGGACCAAAACAGAGGAATTTCATGCAGAATAATGATGCTCTCCTGTATTTCTGGCTAACTTTCTTGTTGAGTAGAACGTCTCCTCTTTGGTCTGGAATGAAATATATATACAGTATTCACTTGACTGCCATAAAACTGAGGTCCCTTATCACAAGGTAATAAATGTGAAATGAATGGGGTGAAATTGACTTGCCAAACCCCATTAAGGCCTTCTGACTGCGAACGTGGGGATGGGGAGCTGGGAGAGGAAGCAGACATAACTTTCCGCTCTTCACTTACTCTCCCCCTGCTCTGATATCCTGGAAACATTCACCTAGAACATCAGCCTCACTTGCAGTTAAGTCCCTGTAGTCATTTTTAACTCGTTGTGACCCCTTTTTTGTTTTTGTTTTTTTGCAAAGATACTGGAGTGGTTTGCCATTTCCTCCTCCAGCTCATTTTACAGATAAGGAAAAGGAGGCAAATAGGGTCGCACAGCTAGTACGTGTCTGAGGAAGGAAGTGAGCCTTCCTGATTCCAAGCCCAGCGCTCTATCCACTGTGCCACCCAGCTGCCTGATCCCACTCACCTGGATTCCTTTATTATTCTGAAATGTAATCATTATGAGGGAAGTCCAAGAGAAGGTCCCATCTTGGCAAAATCAAAAGGGTGATGCTGTGATTGGGCAAAGACTGTAGCAGTTCAATGACCACATATAAACATGCTGGAGATGCAGCAGGAACGGAAGGAATCTGGAGTTTTAAGTGAGTTGTGACAATCATTTCTAAAGAACCTCCTCTCAATTCCTCTGTACCCTGTCACTACAAATAAAATGCAAATGGGTACTTTCTCTACCATCTTCTTGATCAAAGAAACTCTGAAAGCTATTAACTTAACCTGTGTTTATCTGTCATTGCTGAGAAGTATTACTATAGCGCTTGCTTATCCAGCCCTACCCCATCATTTCCAAGGGTATAATCAGTTTTGCACTTTGACACCTGGTAGGCATGCTGGGAAACCCTGTCCTTTAAATGTAAAACTGTGGTATGATTAGAGAACTTTTATCTTATCCTTCAAGTATTACTCTGCAGGCTAGTTTGGTAGAATCCTAACTGTATTGTATTGCTAAATTTAAATTTTCCATGAGAATAGTTGATATCACACTGTAAAGAGGCATTGGGGATGAAAGGATTTGAGTCTGAATCTGTGATTTCATTGGCATAGGGAACTTCCAGTGTAGAAACTCCCTCCACCAATGCAGATTGGTAACTCTGCTATAATAATGGTGTCATTTAAGATTTGCAAAACATCTTACATATATAATCTCAATTAACCTTTATAAAAAACAGGAGCTAGGTGGCTATTATTGTCTGCATTTTAAAGATTAGGAAAACAAGCTAACTGAGGTTAAATGACTAGCCCAGGGTTACAAAGCTAGTAGTTAAGGCAGGTTTTGGGCCCAGGTCTTCCTGACTTTAAATTTATCCGTTATGCTACCCACCTGCCCAACTTACAGTCTTAGGGAGTTGTCTGTGTTATTGAGGGATTGAGTGACTTGCCTTCAGTCAAGGCAAGAAGCAAGATTTGAACCCTAGGTCTTTCTAACTCTATGGTCAGCCCTCTATCCACTGCACTATGCTCCCATAAAATGCAATCGATGGTGTACCATATCTAATCTAAAAGAAATAACAAAAAAAAAAAACAACCCACACCAGAAAGCAAATTCCCCAAAGCTTAACTAAGTTCATATTCAAAAGAAGGCAATAACTGTCTGTGTTGCTCCTCATTTCATGTATTTCTCCAGGGTCTTTGATTCACCTGATGTTTACTCAGCACCTGGTAAATAAGGAAGGTTTCAGAAAAGGCAGAAAGGGAAATCAATATTTCTGTCCATTTAGCTGCCTCTCCCAGCTCAGTGACATTCACACAGCCCTGAGTGGGAAGGCTAGGAATCAATGCAACCAAGAGGGCTGGAGAAGGCATTTGGTCAATTTATCTAAGCAATCAATACCCTTCAACTCAGTGGCTAGCTCCAGGTTCAAGTGAGTGCGTTAGGCTGGAGTGGGAGTTTCAAAGAGCCAGGCAGCCAAGCCAGGTTTCTCTTTCCTGTTGCTTGCCCACCCCTGTGGGGAACAGCACTGTGCCACCCTATCCCAGTTCACCTCATTAAGGATACCCAGGGAATCAGATTAAGAACTTCATTCATCTGATTGAGAAACCCTACGTTTTTCCATGAGTGAGAACACTCCTTGAATGAGGAAATACAGCTTGCATTCAGTTCTACAGAGTCTGACAGCATCTCCATTCCAGGCATATGAGAGACTGCATACAAAATATTTATCAAGTTGCCTCCTCGGTACTTGTGACACAGAATCCAGAATGTCAAGACTTCCTGCCTTGATTGTTCCCCCTCCTCCCACTTTCTGTTTACATCTCTGTCACAAAACTAGTTCCAATTCCATTTTTTTTTACTTTCCCCTGTAGAGTCAGTCATAAATTAAAATATATTTAGACATATCCCCTGCAGAATGGGGATAATTTATCTCTCTAGGGACTCTCCTACCCGTGTTGATATATATTTCATGAGGCTTTTATTGGGACATTCATCCTGCCTCACTAGAAATCCGTTGGGAAGATTGAAAAGAAATATGCAGTACACAGACCTTCCTCCTTGGAAAGGCCAAAGAGCCCCAGGCACAGAATTTAAAAAATCAGCTTTTGGGGAGCTGAACAGAGTAGGTAGAGTCAGAAAAACCCAAATCACTATGTTCTTCGAAAGGTCTGTGATATCATCAGAGTGGGTGCTCATTCCACCAACACAGTCCATGCTTAAGTATTGGAGAGGTGCTAGTTCACCTTCCTCCCCACCCCTCAAATCCGTCACTTGGTGGCCATCCCACTGATGAGAAGCCCTTAGAGCTAAGCTAGGCTGGCCATTGGACAGCAGCCACAGTCTATTCCTAGGCCTGTGCTCAATATCTTTATAGCTTGGTAGGATCTGCCATAACTCATGCACCATTGGGTCACTTTACATTTTGTGTTATGGAATTTCCTTCCAGATTCTCCTAGTTATTAGAGATATTTTTCTCCTTATATCATTTTGTGTTTATTTATTTATGTATTTAACCCCAACTCTTAATGCAGTACTTGCACATAGTAGGCAGCTCCTAATTGCTTAATGGATTGAATTTAATTTGGTGCCATGATGATCCAGTCTCTGGCTTTCTTTGCTTCTTGGTCTGGAAGAATAGACAAATGATTCCTGCTAGATTATAAACTTCCCTGAGGGCAGGAGCCTCTTTATTTATCTTTGTATGCACCACTGCACCTAGCACAGTGCCCTATCTAAGCAATGGGCATATAATAAATTTTGAGTGAATGAACTAAAGAATGAAGGAAGGAATATTTACTGTGTATGTATAAATGGTACCACTTACTGGCTTCTCCAGCCTATGCAATACTCCAACAATTCTACTTCTATCTTTATTTTTCATTTTAGAAAATACTTCCTCTCAATCAATTATTTTAAAATATTCAGTGGAGTGCTTTGGAAGGGTCCTCCTGGCAGCTGTGAAAAGGACCTGTCCTTGTGTGCGTATGTGTGTGCGTGCACCTTGTCTCTGATGTGTCTTAGTGGTGTCTTAAATATTATTATTTCCAACTGGAAAAGAGCAGCTCTGATGGGGCAATGGTATGACAGGCAGCGAGGAGGTGAGGTGGGTAGAGCATTGGATTTGGAGTCAGGAAGACCTGGGTTCAAATCTGGCCTAACACACTTAACTAGCTGTGTGAACTTGGGCAAGTCACTTGACCTGTTTTCCTCAGTTTCCTTGACAGTAAAATGGGAATAGTAAAAGCATCCCCCCTATACCCCTTGTAGAATTGTTGGGAAGATAAAATGTGAAAATATTTGTAAAATGCTTGGTGGAGAGGTGGGACTATATAAATACTAGTTATTATTGTTAATGACCCATCAATCTTTCACTTCACAGGATTATAGATTTAGAGGTGAAAGGGACTTTATTGGCTATCTGATCTAACCCTCCCATTTTTCAGATAAAAATACTGAGGCAGAGAGTGGTTAAGTGATTTGCTGAGTGTTACACAACTAGTAAGAATTGGAGGCAAAATGTGAACAGAAGTCTTCCTGACCCCAGGTATAGCACTCTCTCTGTTTCACCAAAATAAAAACCTTGCTTAGTTGGCTAATCAGATTATTACTGATCTAGAACATAATGAATCAATATGACACAGACAGAACAATGGATTAGGAATCCTAAAAATATAACTTTAGAGTTGGAAATGTCTTCAGACATAATTTAACAGATGGGGAAACTGAGGCTAGACTCAATGTATATAAGACTGAGAATCACGGGAACTGGTTTCTAGTTTTGACTCTTCCATGGACAAGCTGTATGCCCTAGGTCAAGGCGCTTAGTTTTCTTATATGTAAAATGAAGGAGATGGCTTATCAAATTCTTTTTCAGCTTTAAAAGTTTTATGATATTACATGAATTGTTCAAGATTGCATAGCCACATAATCAGAGATAGTGCTGTGCCTAGGCCCAAGTTCTCTGGCTGATTACTCAGATGTACTGGATACTGCCATACCATGGAGTCCAAAAGCAAGTTTTTAGTCCTAACCAAAGGTTTACTTAATTATTGTATGGATTTGAATGACGTGCTTAGCTTCTTTGAGGTTCAAGGTTTTTTCTTGATTTGTGTGTTTATTTGTTTTGTTTTAAATTTACAAAATGAAAACCAAGAATCTGCCTTGCTTCTGTGACCTATGTCAGTTAGGGCACCAGACTGGCTACAATGCTGAGCCTGGAGTCAGAAGACCTGAGTTCACTAGCTGTGTGACCCTGGGCAAATCATTTAATTTCTGTCTACCTCAGTTTCTTTATCTATAAAAGGGGATAATAATAGTACCTACCTCCCAGGTTTGTCGTGAGGACAAAATGAAATAATATTTGAAAAGCACTCTGCAAATCTTAAAGCACAATATAAATTTTACCCATTAGCTAGTTACTCTAACAGTAGTTTTATGAGGTACTTTCTTGAGAAAAAGGAAAATAGATTATGAAAAACTTCATGTATATTTTATTTCTTGCTTTCTTACAACATTTAACATATATAGCTTGGACTCTTTTCACTGAAGTTCTATTTTAAAGTACTAGATTTGGAGTTAAAGGACCTAGGCTTAAGCCACTGCTTCAACACTTACTTTCTGTGTAGATATGGGCAAATCACCTAATCAGTTTCCTCATATGCAAACTGGATACAACAATGCATGTACTATCTCATAGGGAAAGGACTTTGTAAACTGTAGGGTAATATTTAAATGCAAACTTACTATATTATTAGTTGCATATTATTATCATTACTAGTATTGTTAACATTAGATAAAGATCATGTATTGTCTTGACTATGACATGTAGTCAGGGGGGCAGATTACTGATGGCAAGCCCTATAGATAGACAAAGAACCAAATCCAGAATTGAATAGGAGAAACACAGGAGCCCTGTTTATGATAGAAATGACAGATAATTAATAACAAATAAGAATGAGTGGTGAATAATTAATAAAGGATTAATAATCAACAGATAATCCATAATTAATAAGGATAATTAATAATTAATGAGGAAAATGTAAAGTCTTCCACTAGCATTAAAAAAATCAACTTCACATGTTCAAAAGAGGGAAGGCATGGCGGGTGGTTCAGTCATGTCTGACTCTTCATGACCCCTTTTGGGGTTTTCTTGGCAAAGATACCGGAGTGATTTGCCATTTACTTCTCCAGCTCATTTTACAGATGAGGAAACTGAGGTAGACAGGATTAAGTGACTTGTCCAAGGTCACACAGCTAGTAAGTATGTGAGGCCAGATTTGAACTTGGGAAGATGGGTCTTCCTGATTCCATGCCCAGTACTCTATCCTCTGCTTCACTTAGCTTCCCTAAGGTATGACTAGACAATAGTTTATGACAATGAGATGTGTATTTTAGTGAGCTCCAAGCTCAATATGAATTAATAGTGTGACAAGACAGTCATAAAAGTTAATAAGGCTAGTTTAAGAAAGGCATAGGATAGAGAAAGAAAAAAGTAATAATACCACAGCACTTTTCCCTGATGAAATCACATCTGAATTACTATGTTAAGTTCTGAATGTCACACTTTGGAGAGAATATTGATAAGCTGGAGTATATCCAGGGGAAAATAACCATGATGATCAGAAGCCTTGATGATATACTATGGGAGCATCATTTGAAGGAACTGAGATTTTTAGCTTGGATAAGACCTGACTGAGTGGGTGTGTGATAGCTGAGAAATATATAAATTTAATGTAAAAAAAACCCCCAAAACAACTTCTTCACAATTTCAGGAACTTAAAAACAGATTGGTTTCCTTAATGGTGCCCTTTAAGTCATTGCATGCTGGGAGGGGATTTTTGATCAGAAAGGTACTGGGTTGTACCATTCAAGATACCTTTCAACCTTCAGATTGTTTGACTTTTTGGAAATACATCTCTCTCTGTCTCTGCCTTTCTCTGTCTCTATCTCTGTCTCTTTACAATACTAATTTTATGCTAATTCTACATGACTTCAAATTATGGAAAATGACCTCGGAGAATCACAGTTGCAGGTGACCCAAGAGGTAATGGGAAAATATCTATGGCAGGCATAAGTAGATGATGGCTTATTCATTTCCTAATTTCTACTTGAAATAGGCTATTACAATCATTAAGCACATGTATGTCTGGAGGAGGGAGTGGGTTTTTTGTATAGTGAGACAAAAAGATAACTAATGGACTATGGGAATATTGAGTAACCATAAAAATACTAAACAACCTAAAGGGAGGATTTTGGTGCATTGGGTACATCTTTTACACAAAGACCCTTTAAAGGAACAGTGGATACATATCATAAGGGTGAGAAAGCATGTTGGAACTACAATTTCTACTATTAGTGGGAGGGCCCCTATCAATGAAATCATGGCTTCATTGATATAATAGAATTATAACATGAATAACTTACAAAATGGCAGAAGATGATAGAATATTAAAATATTTTTCATTTAAATCCTAGAAAGGTTCTTAAAAATGAAAACCAACCCAACCTAAAATAAAACAAAACACATGTTTCCTAAAAGAAAAATTAAAAATCAATTTATTCTTTTAGGAGTTTGCTCCCCACAAAAAAACCCCATGACAAATGACTAATTTGTTTGTGTTCACCTGTGTGTTTGTTTTTTGAAAAATAAAAGGTACCAGTATGAATTCAAAGTGGATTAAGGACAAGAAGGTAATCATAAAACCAGGTTCTTTAAAAAGGGGAAATAAATTTTCCCAATGCTAATCTATAGGGAGCAACCTCAAAGGGATATAGTATGAAGATTAATTCTCTAGGCTTGTTATATTCATTCCTCATGCAGTGCATCCTGGGTTATCTCCAGTCATCCTGATGAATATCTGGTCACTGGGTTCAGATGACTCTGGAGGAGAAGTGAGGCTGGTGACCTGCACAGCCCTCCCTCACTCAAAACAAAGTCATCATTTCTCTGATGGCATGGTCTTCTTTGGCAATGAAAGACGAACAGAATTATAATACCATAAATGAAATAAAAAGGAAAAGGCTTCTGTTTATAAATGTTAATGTTTGAATTCCTTTTGGAAGGTCTCTGTCTGCAAGGAGAAATCTGAGTTCTCTTACTTCTTTTAGGTTATGCTTTGGCAGGGAGGATACCTGGGTTTGAGTCTTGGCTCTGAAGGTAGTAGCTGTGTGACCTTGGGTGAGACACTGCTCCTCTCTGGGTTTTAGTTTCCTCATTTGTTAAAAATAAGGGGATTGGACTAGACAATCTCTGAGGTTCCTTTTAGATCTAGTTGCTAATGATTTTAGAGAGTGGGAATTGATGGCTATAGAAGCAATATTATTTCTCAAAATGTATTTTAGCTTCCATCAAATAGGATCGTGGGATTTAGAGCTTGGAAGGGACCTTGGAGGTGATCTAGTCCAATCTCCTAATTTGACAGACTAGAATACTATGGTCCAGAGAGTGAAGTGACTTGTTTAAGGTGACAAAGGTAAAAAATAGCACAGTTGTCATTTTAAAGGTAAATGCAATGTTCTTTTCATGATACCATAGTGCTCAGGGCTACAATTCCTTCACATTGCTTACAGTGGCAAAGATGAACAACTGGACTAAATTGTGGAATTTATAATGACATATTACTACTGTACTAACTAGCTTTTTTTTTTTTGAGGGGAGGAGGCCTGAAACTGCAATTTCATCCACAGATCTCACAGATAATGTGTCGTTTCAGAGCAGAGGTTTTTAACCTGGGGTTCATGGAAAGATTTCAAGGGGTTGGGGAACTTGATTGGGGGGGAAATTATCTTTTTGCTTGTACTAACTGCTAACTGAAATTTAGCATTCAAAGTCAAGTCAAATCAATAAGTTTTTATCAAGTAGTTGGTATGTGCCAAGTGCTGTGTTAAGTCCTGGTAAAAACAGGAGCCCCCTCAAATTGCAAAGAGCAACGTACAAACAAGATAAAGGCAGGATAAATTGTAGACAATCATGAAGGGAAGATAGCAGTGGGAAAGGAGACCAGGAAAGTCTTTTTTTTGCAGAAGGTGGGACTTAAGTTGAGACTTGAAGAAAGTCAAATAAAGCGGCAGGTAGAGATGAAAAGGGAGAACATTCCAGAACTTGGGGACAGTCAGTAAAAATAGCCAGAGGGGGACAAATTATGAAAGACTTTGAATGCCAGGCAATATTTATATTGACCATGGAGGCGGTGATGAGGAGATTACCCAATGGGGAGAGAGAGAGAGAGAGAGAGAGAGAGAGAGAGAGAGAGAGAGAAACAGACACATACACACACAGTCAGATTTGTGCATCAACATGAGAGATGTTAGAGAGTAAGCATTTCCTTCAATGATGGAGTGAGGCAACAAATATTATTTGGAGAAAGGGCTCATGGACTCCATTAGACTGCCAAAGGGTTCTGTGATATCCAAAATATTCAGAACCTGTGTGAGTGCCGGGGGGTCCTGGGGAGCACAATGATGTAGGTCTTCTTGACTCCAAAGCCAGTCTTCTATTCACTAGCCACACTGTTTCACATTCTAGACTTGAGCGAAATTCTCCCAATAGGGCCAACTTACAGTGCAAAATAACAAACAAATTATTTGGGACAATAGGGAAAAATAAAACAATTACATTTTCAAGTCTGTCATAAAAATTAACTTTTAATTTCTTTATAGTTGTAGTTTGAAAAAAATGCCTGTAAGGAATGAGAAATTAAGGGACGCTTTTCTTCTTTGCTTTTCTCTAGCCATTCTTAAGCTAGGTTTCTCAGAACATGTCATCTACAGCTTTGTGAATACTGAATCCCTTCTTAAGAAGCATTTAAAATGTATTCTTTTGGAAGGCTATTTGTACTCCCCATTCAGGTAACACACTGCATTAAGTAGCAGGTTTGATCTGAAAGTAAAATGGTTCAAGAACACAATCTACTTGGATTTATGGAGATCCTAGTAAATTCTTTTGGTGCTGAATTATATTACAAAACATGATTGAGCATTCAAAGTTATTTGCTTGTGAGCTTTTAAATGGGATCCTTATTGCCAAGCTATTTTAGGTGCCTTCCTGGGGAAGATGACTTGCCAAAAGGGTGCAAAAATGTCAGGAAAACTAACAAATACTCTCATTTGTATTATGACTCTGTTAGTGGCAAGCAGACAGTACAATGGATAGAGGGCTGGGTCTGAAGTTCAGAAGTCCCAAGTTCAGATCTGGACTCAGATACTTACTAGTGTATTGTGAGTGACCTTGAGCAAGTCACTTAACCTCTGTTTGCCTCATTTCCTTAACAAGGATAATAATATTACCTCCTCTCCTGAGTTAATGTGAGTATCAAATGAGATAATACTTATAAAAGCACTTAGCCTAGTGCCATGAACACAGGAAGGTACTAAATAAACCCTCCCTCCCTCCCTTCCTTCCTTCCTTCCTTCCTTCCTTCCTTCCTTCCTTCCTTCCTTCCTTCCTTCCTTCCTTCCTTCCTTCCTTCCTCCCTTCCTCCCTCCCTTCCTTCCTTCTTGAAGGAGGAATAGAGCTTGGTGGGATGCAGACTATTTCAGCACGGGTCATTAATGAGCCTGTTCAATAGGTGGGATTCAGTGTTGCCATGGCAGTCAACTTCTTACCTACTGTCCTAAACAAATGGCTCTACCTTCAGGAGAAAGTGTCATTCTTGCAATCATCAAGAGAGATTTCTTGAGTGGCAAGTAGGCACTCAGTATTGTTTTTCTGAGTGGTATGGGGGAAGAAAAAAATAATTCAGTTCATGATAATACATAGAGCAATTATGAAACAATGCAAAAAGTTTAGGAGAGGCAGCTATTTAGTATTAGCTAGAGTACTTGTACTTGGAGTCAGTAGGATCTGGGTTCCAATTCTGACTCTGAAATTTACTAATTATGTGGCCATAGGAAAATCACTTAATCTCTTGGAGCCTTAAGCGATTCTTTAATTTTACAGGAGGTCACCTTGGCAAGGAGGACAACCTCAGTATTAGAAATGTGAGGAAAGGAGAAATGTGGGGGATGACGGAAGTTTTGAGATGCAGAGAAAGGGAGAAGAGGGACCTCATGGCAAATGACTTCATGCCAAATTACTTCAGTTTTCTCAGTGAACTAAGAAATGAGATCCTCAACAGAGAGTGTGAATGGTGAAGGAAAGATGGGAAGGTTTGAGGAGAGCCAATATTTGGAATAGTTTCTATAGGGAATAAAATAGGGGAGAATAAAAGGACTGATTTGCTGTGGTGAGAGCTCAGTTGATGTTACATTGAAGAAATCTGCAGCAATTCCAGCTCACACTACATATTTGTAAGTAATTTATTTCTAGATTCATTCTAGATTTTACTAAACACAACATGAGTGAGCCACAGAAAGGATCCTGGATTTCAAAATACTCTCTTGCCATCAAGTCTGAGATATTTCATCCATTCATTCAATAAATATTTATTTTATTATTTTATTTATATTTATATATTTATTTTTTATTTTTATTTTATATTTTATTTATTATTTTATATATATAAATATATATTTATATATTTATATTTATTTATATTATTTTATTAATATAAGTGCTAGGCCCTATGCTGGATACTAAAGACACAAGGCAAAAATGAAATACTCTCTGCCTTCAAGGAATACACATTGGACCAGGGTGTGGGAGAGGACAGGAGAGGAGGAAACAAAATAGACAAAGGTGGATCAATACTAAATATTTACAAAATAAGTCATGTAGTGGAAAAAATATTGGATTTTTAGATTTTGGAGTCAGGAGACATGAACTTGGGTCCTGGGCCCACCATTTGCTACTTGGGTGATGTTGAGCAAGTTGCTAAGTTTTGGGACCTTATTTTCCTTATCTGTAACATGATAGGACTGGGCTAGATGATCTAGAGGAAAGTGTTTGGTTTAAGGACTGTGAATCTAGACAGAAAACGACTCTTGGCACCATAGCTCTTGCTCCATACTTGAGTCACTGATCATCAATGAGAATTCTGTAATTATACTATGCCACTTTCCTAAAGACTCTAAAATCTTATGGTTTAATCCGTAAATGTTTGATAAACACAACTGAGGTGACTAGATGCCTAGTTTGGTTGGGATAATCCTTATTTTGAGTGGTAATTGGGTAGTCTGGTATCTTGGGAAAAAGATCTGAACAGTCTATGCTCCAGGGCAAAGAGGACCACACATGGGTCCATATTGGGACTACAAAAAACTTCAAAGTCCTATTGTTTGCTTGATTGATATTCCTCTGACTTGGTTTAGACATTTGTGAATTATTACAAATAATGACAGTGTTTGGAAATTTGTTGATAGCTTGTGGTTGTAGTGTGTGAGAGTGTAGCCTCAAATCTAAATATCTCGAAGGCCACAGAGACCTCTTGGGTATTCAATATCTATTGCTATTTTGTTCTTCATTTTCAAAGGGGACCAATGATATTATAGGGTCATGTCTTGCCTTGTGTGTGAAAGAAGGCTTTCCCAGTTAATCTAATTTATTATTATATCTATCTTATTTGTAAATAATTATGAATTTTGCCTTCCCATTGGATTGTGCTCCTGAATAGCTGCGATAGTTTCTTTCAAATTAGTTTCTTTCAAATTTTTTTTTAATTTAAATTTTATCTTTTTATTTATCTCCTTTTTATTTGCATCCTCAGCTTTTACCACAGAACCTGGCACACAGCAGGTGCTTAATAAATGCTTCTTGATTGACTTACTGGCTCCCAAGTATCCTCATGATTTTGCTCCCATCACAGCTCATGCATCTATGTTAGAACCACTGTAAGTGGCATGGACTGCATCCTGATTCTTGTTGCTGCCCCTCAGGCTGTGGTCACTCAACGTGTAGTCTGCCCAGAGCCTGATTTTTCATGTTGTACTCTCTTTGCATCTTTCCTCCATTCAGTCTGGATCTCATGCTTCCTTCCTCTGCTTCCAGCACACACGGGTGCTCCTGTCTATGGTTATCCAACTAAAGGTGTTCATTATTTCTATCAGGTTCATTAGGACCAGCTCAGAAGTCACCTGCTCTGCATAGCCTTTTAGTATCCTAATGCTGTCTCCCTTTCCTCAGATATTCCCAGAATACTTGGATCTTTGTTTTGCCTCCTTTGCTGCCCATCTGTGGATATGATGTATTCTTCCAGTACAGTGTAATACAGTGTATTGGAAAGAATTCAGGATGTGGAGTCAAAAGAGACCTGTATATTGACCCTCTCTCTAACATCCCCCAGCCCTGGGTCTTAGCTTTCTTATTCCCCAAATGGGGCTAATGTAAGGAGAGTACCTAGCTCACAGTGTCTGTGTGAGACTTAAGTGAGGTAATATATATGACATGCTATATCAATGTCAGTCATTACTCAGGGTCAGGATTGCTTTGTTTTTGTCTTTGAAGACCCAGTGCCCAGCACGTAGATAGCAGGTTCTTAGTAAACATTTGTTGATTTAAATTGTTGAATGATCACTCCGAAAAATGATCCACTTATGCAACATTTGAGTCCAACTAACTCATTTCTCTCCATCTTATTGACAAGAATAGCAGGAGAGACTGACAATGCTTTCGGAAAATTCAGGTATATCATGTCTATAGCATTGTCAGTCAGCCATCCTTTCCAAAAAGTAAAGGAAGGTAGTTGAGAATAACTTGTTTTGATGCTAGCTCTCAGTGATACTTGCTTCCCTTTCTAAATGTTTAGAACCCATTCTTTTAATCTTATATATTTTTTTTTATGCGGAATCAAAGTCCAGCTCTCTGGCCTATGGTATGGAGATTCCCCTTTGGTGGTGGTGGTGAGAAATGGGACATTTCCTATCTTTAGCCCTGTAGGACTTTTCTATTGCATAATTTTTGATGGATTACTGAACACAGTTATCACATCGGGGTCTGCTGACCTGCATTTTTTTAAGGGTAGCAAGGTGCACTCTTGCCTTATGCAAATTTAAACTCCCTCAGTATGGTACAGTAGAAGGCTTGAACCATTTTTGTTGACCCCAACATAGCTAAAAAAGGCCTTCTTATTGTCCTTAGGATTCATTACCAGCCTCAGCTTTTCTTGAGCTTTAGTGCATTATTCATAGACAACTATGTGACTCTTGTATTTATCTTCGATTACTTGACCTTGCTTCCATAACACACATGCACACATATACATACATGCATATATCTAAATATATACATAGTTGTATACACACACATATATACATCTATCCATATATATGTGTGTGTGTATATATATACGTATATATGTGTGTGTGACTATATATGTATGTATATTTAGTTCCCTGTGTATCCAATCAGGTTCTTTAGATAGTGCTTTCTTTTCTTTCTTAAACAGCCAGTCATTCCTTACTGATTAATCACAGATACAAAATAGCAGTTCCTTTCAGCACTCTTTCCACATTTTGATGAACAGAATTATTGTCAAAGAAGCTGGGATGACTCTCCTAATGGCAGGAAGAGTTGATTGGCAAATGTATGAATAATGGAAGTCCCTCAACACTCTCTTATCATGCCTTTGTGCCAGATCTGTGCCATGTCTCCTAAATCTTAATCTATTCCCTACTTCTAACTGAATGGTCTATACCATGATTCCAATGGGTTTTGCTTTCTCCCACCATTGATCAAAAAATGCTGTTTTACCACATTGCTTTTCTCATGTTGTTGGATTCTCTTATGTGTGATGATCTTCATAATTTACAATATTTCACCATCCCTTTTATCTATTCTGTCTTTAAAATAAGGTACATCCACATTCCAGTTGTGGTTCTCATCCCACCAAGTTTTAGTGATATCTTTGAGGCTGGGTTTAGTTTTTTTTGATTGCTCATCTAGTTTATTACACATACTCAAGTAGATCTGGGTCACATTGATCTGTGTGTCCCTCCAATGATGAAGATTACAACCTTTCTACACGCTCCCATCCTATGTAACTCTTGTCCATGACATCTCATAAGTAAATTGTAAGGGGTCCACCAAAAGTGCTAAATACCCTTCTTACTTTTTCCTGACATTACAAAGAACAAGCAGGCTGTTCAGCTATGTTTCTTTGCTCCAGCCCAACTTCTCTTCATAGCATGCATTTCTTTGATGATATCTTTTATTCCTGTTCTTCAAAATTCTTCACTGTTTATATGTCATAGCCTGATGTACTTTTCCATTGCTCTCTATGTGATAATCATTTTCAATGACTTGGAAGCTTTTTGTGACATATCTCACAGCTATATAACAACACTGTTAGAACATTGGTTTTTAAAAAGAGAGGCCTTCATTTCTGGATGAAGCTGGAGGTCATTAAGGGGGCTTTGCTATTTCCTGAAGGCAATGTAGTCACCTGTTCTGTTTAATTCTGAGTCTGAGTCATTTTTCATGTGTTCTTTCTGTCCCAAATATTCACACTGATTGGCAGATCCTATAGGTTGTCCATCCAACTGCTTTCCATAATCTGCAATTTATATTCTTAATCTGCTTTATCTTTCCAGTATGGAAAATTAGACCAAACTTTTATGTGGAGAGGACTCTCTTTTAGGAAGATCTGTAAAAATCTAGGTCTTCAATCAACCAGAGCAATATCCTCTGCAAGTTGACTCTTTGGAGAACCAAAGGAAATCCATACTCAGTTTGGATCCTGCATTGGATATCCTCCATCCAACAGTAGCAAACACCTCTGGCAGGCTTGTACTTCCTTATTTTAAGCCTTTCTTGATATTTATGACCAGGAGGTCATTGAACAAGGATGCTTCTTCTGTTGAAACCTCTTAAAGAAACTTAAATGATTTTGATGTATGAGTGGGAGACATCTTTCTCACTGTATTATTTCTAGCTCAACCCATATTTTGTACAGTTGTCTATAGATGCTGGTATATGCTTGTTCTATTGATATGCCTTTTTGGGTATTGTCTACTGTGAATTATTGGTCCTTGTTAACTGCTTCTCTAGGCTACCAGGCTTGTCAGATCAGTGTGGATGCTTTTCTCTAACTCTCTAAGTTTTTGTTTTTTACAAGAGGAGAGGCAAATATATTCTTACTGACTCCAGTAGGAGTCCAGGATTTTGCAAATCTCAGCAATGATTTCTTGGTTCCCTTTGGCAGTACTATTTGTTTCTATGTGAATCACTAGAAGTGGTTGGAGTTCAGAAGGTTTGACAAGTTTTGGGAAACTCTACCATATCTTGGATATGTGCCCAGGGAAGAGATGTTTACATCAAAAAGAAAGCTACCTCAGCATTTATTGCTGTTGTTCAGTTGAGTTAGTCATGCCTGACTCTCATAACCCCATTTGGAGTTTTCTTGGTGAAAATACTTGAGTGGTTTGACATTTCCTTCTCCACTTCATTTTATAGATGAGAAAATGGAGACAAACAGAGTTAAGTGACTTGCCCAGGATCATACAGCTAGTAAGTGTCTGAGACCAGATTTAAACTCACAAAGATGAGTCTTCTTGACTCAAGTTCCATTCAACAGGGAATTACCTATCACCACTGTTTGTTTCTTTTTCCTTTGACTTGATAATGGATTTCTTTTTTGCTCCATTCCATGCAGGACCATTGCAGCTTCCCACTTCTTTGTTGGTCTGATTTGTCCTAATAATAAGGCTGTCTATCTATCTGTTAGGTCTAGATTTTCAGTGGTACCTTTTCTTCAACCTGTGCTCAACTGCTTGGTGGGAAATAGAATCTCGTTAAATATAGATCAAAGTAAAAGTTATGTCTTGGTTGACTACTTTTTCTCATTCTGTCCCACTCAGCAGAAAGTTCCTAACACTACCTAGATCAGCATACACAGAACACAATAGAATACGATAACAGGGTTGGAGCTATAGTTTTAAAAAATCTCTTTGCTTTCTCTCATCCTACTGACAACATGATGTCATTTCTAAGTGTTCTTAACATACTGAGATGAATTCATGCCTCATGCAATTCAGTCATTTCTAAGCTGTCTTAACTTTTTTATTATGTCCTAGGATGTCTAAATCAATAGGATGGTAGTGATAAGAATATATTACCAGTGTGAACTGTTTTTCTCAAGCTGCTACTGAAGTGTGAACTTTGAAAAAACCCACTTCTATGTAAATGACAGAAAAGCACAATCTAGAAGAAAGAAAAGGGTGAAGGTAGGTTCCTTTTTCTTGGCTCAACTGAGGCAAAATATTTAGGCACATTGAAGATTAAGAAAAAACTAAAGTAAATATCATGGGCCCACTCTACACATAAATCAGGAGTAGCTCTATGTTCAAGCATGGATTAAATCAAATTTAAATTGATTATATTGAATTTGTTGAATGACATTAAAACAACCAGATATTTTGATGAAAACATCCATTTGGAAGTTCATAGTCCAAATCAGTCATTTTGCAAACATTTATTAGAGCATTTATTGTATACCTGATACTATGTAAAAAGAAAGGTTAAAAACAGCCTTTTACCTTAAGGGATATACATTCTAATAGGAGAAACAACATGAAAGTAACTGAGAATATACATCGTATATGCAGAAAATAGATTTAAAGTTGAGAGGGGAAGAAACTAATAACTGAAGATACTGAGAAAGGCCTATTGTATAAGTTAGGATTTGGGCTGAATTTTGAAAGAAATTAGAAGAACTAAGAGGTAGAGAGAAAGCATGCCAGGTGTGGGACATGGCCAGTACAAAAGCTTAAGGAAGGGAAATGGCGGGTCACATTCAGGAAATGGCAAATAGGCCACTATAGCTGCATTATAAAGTATGTGGAGGTACACAATGTATGAGAACAATGGAAAGCTAAGAAAGGATCAGATTATGAACATCTTCAAATGCTCAACAGAAAAAACATAACTTTTTCTGGAGATAATCGGGAGTCACTGGAGTTTGATTTGGGGAGTGGGGTGGTGCTATGTCATGATGAGATCTGTACCTTAGGAAATAGATGATTGAATGTGTCACTGCTATTTTGCCTTTGTTGGCCTTCTGCTGACACAGTTTTCACCCATGCATGCCATTTCTAAATATCTGACTTACTTATCATAGAATTTTAAGACCAAACACCTTTGGGGTTGGAGAAAGTTCTGGTTTTCTCCTCAGTGTCTGGGTAGTAATGGTATCAGCTGGGGCAAGAGGAGCCAGGGCTACTGACTTGCCTCAGAGCCAGACTCACCTGAGGGGTGGATGGTGCCTCTGCTATCATATTCAACCTCTATGCCTCTGGATGAAGAGCTGTCTTGCCAAGAGAAGGAGCCCTGCTCTAGAGGCCTCAAAGAGTGGAGAGCTGACACTTGTCTTACTTGGAAGGGAGGGATGGATCTAGTACCCCTCTGAGGTGTGGAGGGAAGGCATCCACAGCCTATGCTGTTTCTGCTATTTCTACCTTTAGTGGCCAAGTTTCTGAGAGTAGAATGTGTCACTGGTATGTACCATCCTGATTAATGGAGGTGTTATGGCAAGGACAGAGAGGCTATAATATCTGGCATTTATACAGTGCTTTATAATTTACCAAGTATTTTATATACATATCATCTCATTTGATCCTTGTACTGACCGCAGTGAGGTAAGTAGTTTAGGTATTATTATACACATTTACAGATAAGAAAAAAAAGTGCTAAGTAAGCATTTACTAAGCTCCTAGTATATTCCAGGCATTGTGCTAAGCACCTTACAGATATTTTAGGTAATCCTCACAACAGCCCTGGGAGGTAGGGGATAGGATTATTCTCATTTTACAGATGAGGTAACAGGCAGACAGAAGTTAAGTGACTTGCCCAGGGTCACACAGTAGGGGGGCTAGAGTCAGATTTCAGGACTCTTTGTCTCCAACTCCAGTGCTCTATCCACTATACCTTGTAGTCACCCTGAGTGGCTAAGGCACAGAAAGGTCAAATAATTGGTAAGTGGTAGAATTAGAATTCAAAATCAGGTCATCTGATTCCCAGTCCAGAACTCTTCCTACTACACCATAAATTATGTTTTTCTGATCATTTATTTTATGCAGCATATGAAAAGATTAAAAAATTCATTTTATAATTGACTATTACATTCAGCAAACCATGAATGCTGGTCTGCCTACACCAGTAGTCTCCAAAAAGGGGAGGCAAGATGTGACTGATGGGGCCATCATGTGTGTGGGATGAATCAGTCAAAGGGAGGGAAGATAGACTACATCTCACCTTCCCTGTAGTAGACAATTGTGGAACTTGTCTCTATTGCAACCACACCCACCTGTGTTCCATTGCCAGTCCAATACTTCTCCTTCTCCCACAGCTGTGCAAACTGCTAACCTTCTCTCTCCCAAACTATGTATTGGTCCCTTAGAGCAGTTAAAATTCAACTCTGACTTTATCAGCTATGTAGATGCCATTGTGAAAACCCCCAAACCCCATGTTCCCCAAAAAGAAAGAAAGAAGGAAATTACTGATAAAGATGTACAATCAAAAAATTTTTGACTTAGTGTTGACCTAGACTATTACTATCATCTCGATTAAAAGGTCTTGTATCTGGGCCACTAACATTAAGAATTATGTCCAGTGCTACTTAATAGATATATTTATTTACATTATACCGTAGATATTTTAATTAACTGAGGTAATTCTATGTGACAAGATGGGGGCTGGGGGGAGTCTGGAGCACACACCTAAGGAAATAGGCTGGGGCAGGAAAAAGAAGTGTAGGTGGAGCAGGAGTGAGGAATGAAGAGTGAGGGGCGTGGTTGGAGTGGATAGAGAGCTGTACTTGGAATGAGGAACACCCAGGTCTGCATCTTGCCGCAGATACTGACTAGGTTTGTGGTCTGGAGTAAGTGATCTACTCTCTTTGTATCTCATTTTCCTCATATGTAAAAATGAAGGGGTCAGGTTTGATGACCTCTAAGGTTTATTCCAGGTTCAAGTCCTTGACCTTAAAAATGACATACTGTAGAGGGAATTTGAATTTTGAAATTTTGCTCCTTGCTTTTCCTCTCATTTTTGCTTTTGAACAGCTGCAGCTCAATGTAGTACAGTTCATGATCCATAGTAGACCCTTGATAAATGCTCATAATTCGACTTAACTCTTCTCCAGGGCAGAATCCAGAGTAAGCATCCTTGATTTCCTCAATCTTCTCTTCAGATTGATTAAAGACATGGGTGTATACAATAATAAAGATGCATATTAAAAGTTTTTTTAAGCCATTGCAGATATTTTCAAATATTCAAATGGTATTTATCCCCTTTCATCCAGAAGTTTTGGTGTTTTGTATTCTGTTGTAGACTACAGACAAATCCTCGTTTTGTTATAAAGAAAAAGCTCTACAGATGTCAATGACTTTAGTGAGAGCTCCAACTTCTGTCATCCCTGATATAAATTGTAGGCAGTCACATAAACAGAGATAGTCTGACCTGTAGGACAATATTCTTAGTCTGACTTGTCAGTCAAGTGAGATGCTTCTGTGTAATGGAGCAGTATAGTTCTATGGAGTCTGGTTGCCTAGGAGGTTTCTCCTATATGTCTGTCCTTATGTTCCCCCATATTGTGTTTTAATTCCCTCTTGCATTGGGTTGCAGTTAAATCTGCTGAAGGTCTTAAAGTTCACCAGATGCTAAATGACTGTGAATCAATCCTGCTGGGTCACAAGGTCACCATCAAGTTATATCCTTGATAGCATCTTCTGAGCTCTTTATCATTCATTCAGACCAAAGAACAAAAGCATTGTGAATTTAGAGCTAGAGGTGGTCTCAGAGATGATGAAGTCTAACCTCTGATTTTCCAGATGAGGAAGCTGAGGGCCTGGCAGAGCCAAGATTCCCATGCCCTCGCACTCCCCCTGAAACCATGTAGCTTTCTAGGTTTACCAGTGTTAGAGGTCCTGGGTAGAACAGATGATCTCAAAGATTCCTTGAAGTTATAAATCCTTGATTTTCTGATCCTATAACCCTGGCAGTCAGAGACTATAGGACCTTTTATCCCAGCAGTCACTAATTAACTGTGATCTCCAGTCAGTTAACTGCTTTAGTTACTTAGATGCTCTCTTAGTCTTTATCCAATTCCAAAATTCTGTACTTTTACTATTCAAAGATCCTTATAACTACATATATTTTGATCTAGTCTAATGGACAGAAAGGAAAATATTTCCAGTAATATTTATATCTTCGGTTCTCCAACATATTTCTGAGGACCATACTAACTGACATATAGCTTTGTGAACATTTACAATGAAGCATTGCAGAAACAGAGAAAAAGATAATTTGTGTGCATAGCATCAGGTCTGAATCTTTCCACTTGCCAGAGATGGACCACCATTCAACTGAACTTGATAGCACACTACTCTCAAAAAATGCTTTCCTTACAGTTATCAGCATTGTCCTGTCCTGTTCTCTCCCAAAACCTTAAACCTACTGCACTCTGATGCTGGGACCCCAATGCACCCCTGCCTAAGGGCTGTTCTGGACCCTCCTAGCTTTAGAGTGATTATCAATAGTAACTGATGCTGCTTCCCTCGAGCTTGATGTCTTTCTTTTTCTTGGCCTCATTAAAGGGTTCATGCTCTGACTACTTCATAAACAGTCCTATTCAATGAATGGGTGTTGCCTCACTCTAAATGAGTACCTGCAAAGGGCCCAAGGTCTCCCAGTGCATCCTGGGTCATCTCCAGTCATCCTGATGAATATCTGGTCACTGGATTCAGATGACTCTGGAGGAAAAGTGAAGCTGGTGACCTGCACAGCCCTCCCTCACTCAAAACAAAGTCAAGTGCAAGTCAAGTCAAGTGCATTTCTCTGATGGCAGGGTCTTCTTCAGCAACGAAAGACAAACACAATCAGCATTGTTCCTCCTCAAATGCTCAGAGAGAAAAACAGAGTGTATTATCTTGGGGATTCAAAAATTTTTTTCTTTTTACTTCATCTTTATTTCTCTTGATTACAATTGGATTCAAAGAATCCACACAGGGCTTTTTGAACTCTGTTTAAAGCTCTGCCAAAGGGCTTCTTGTTTGAAGGACAAGATGCATTTTCCTCTCTTGTAGAAGAAATCACAATAGTAGCAAATTTTTTCAGGACCACTCACTCTGCGCCACTGAAAGCCAATGCCTGCCTTTATGGTGTTTTTAGCTATACTCAACATTTATGGTCTTCCCAAGCAGATGGTGCTTGTTGGGTAGAATATCCAATGGAATCAGAGATTCCCAGGCACAGGTTGGGGCCATATGCTTTTTTAAAAAAATGAGCAAATATCCTCATTGTTTCCTGTTTAGGAAAAAAAAATATATTTGCCATCACTCAACCAAACTACAATGTTGAGTGCATTTTACCTTTGTAATAAGGAGTGGTAATGTTGTTTTCTATGTACAAAAGCCACCTGCAAATGGAAAGCTATGAATGATAAGCAAGATCGCCTAAATAAATATCAGATTCAAAATGCCTATTCAGTGTGGATCCATCACATGAAGGTCTTCTTCTCTCACAATAAACATGACAGCCATTAAGTCATGTCCTTTGCTAGTCTCTGAATGGCAAATAAGAATGGGAGTGAATTGTTTGTACTTTCTGACTGTACTACCTTAGTGATTGAAAGAGGAAGATTGGTATTCTCTTGTCTGTTTCTTTTACATTTGGAACTGTGTACTAGGTAGGGACATCATTGTGACCAGGTACATCAAGGCATACACCCTGGATATTTCCCTGCCCTGAGATAGGGAGAGTCACCAGAAGCATCTGGAGTATGTGTGTGTATGTGTCCTTAATTTTCCTTCATTAATTTAGATTTTCTTCTTTTTTTCTCTTTTCATTTTTAGAATCTTTAACAACTTCTCTTATGCTTTTTATAATTTCTCATTTCTTTTGCTTTTCTTCCATCTCATTATCTTCTATATATTTTGTTTACTAGAAATTATATTTATTG
The DNA here is from genome assembly GCA_023548195.1 of Bettongia penicillata ogilbyi. Classification (NCBI taxonomy): domain Eukaryota; kingdom Metazoa; phylum Chordata; class Mammalia; order Diprotodontia; family Potoroidae; genus Bettongia; species Bettongia penicillata. The sequence continues at coordinate 4,706,148 of JAJHZJ010000442.1, forward strand.
TTTTCCCCCACATCTCATCATGTACTTTTTTATGCCTTCCCAACTATCACCTCTTTTCCTCATATTTTTTTTCCTCTCTAAACTTGGAGAGAGTTCTCCAGTGAGCACACAAAGGATCTGAGCTCTTTAACAAATGATCATAGATTTCGATCTGAAAGGGACCTTAGAAACCGTGTACTCTAAACCCCACATTTTTATAGGTGAGAAAACTGAGACCCAGAGTAGTTAAGTGACATGAAGGTCACAAAAATAGTAAGTCTTCTGATTCCAAATCTATTTCTCTTTCTAATATAACATTCGGTGACTTGGATAAAGGCATTAATGGCTTACTTATCTAACTTTTAGATCACACAAAACTGGAAGAGAAAAATAACTCACCAAATGACAGAGCCAGAATCCTAAAAAGATCTAGACAGGCTAATACATTGGGATAAATTTAAAAGATTGAAAATGTGATAAATACAAAGTCTTATACTTGGGTTAAAAAATAGAATTCCTAAGTATAAAATAGCTGAGGTCGTGGTGGTAAGGAATGACTAGCCAGTAGATTGACTGAAAGATTTGGAGGTTTTAATGGATTGGGAGTTCAATATGAAGTAATAGTGTGATGTAGAAGCCAAAAAAAGTGAATATGATCTTGGATTGCACTAACAGAAGCATGACTTCTAGGACTAAGGAAGACAGTCTCTACACTCTGCCCTGGCCAGGTCTCATCTTGGGTATGGGGACCAAATTTTAGGAAGGATGCTGATAAGCTGGAGAGTGTTGAGAGGAGGGGGAACAGGTCGGGTGAGGACCACAAGTTCATACCTTGAGTGGATCAGCTGGGGCATAGTTAGCCTAGAGAAAGGATGACTTGGAGAGACACATGAACAGTCTTTAAGCACTTGGGAGCTGCCACATTAAAGAAGGATTATATTTATTCTGTTTGACTCTGAAAGGCAACTCAGGGCAATGATAGAAGATGAAAAGAGATAAATTTAGCTTTGATAAGGTAAACCTTCCTTATCCAAAAGTGGAATGTTTTGTCTTAGGAGGTAGTGGTTTCCCCCTTAGTGGCGTTTAAAGCTCTCCATATTTGGATTTCTTCTTCCTTTCCCATTTTTCTTATGCTTCACTCTTCTCCATACCCTCTAAGATCCGGTGACATCGTGAACTTACTGCTCCTCACATGTGGCACTCTGTGCTTCACTCTCTCCATACCCTCTAAGATCCAGGGACATCATGAACTTACTGCTCCTCACACGTGGCACTCTGTGCTTCACTCTCTCCACACCCTCTAAGATCCGGTGACATCGAGAACTTACTGCTCCTCACATGTGGCACTCTGTGCTTCACTCTCTCCATACCCTCTAAGATCCGGTGACATCGTGAACTTACTGCTCCTCACATGTGGCACTCTGTGCTTCACTCTCTCCATACCCTCTAAGATCCGGTGACATCGTGAACTTACTGCTCCTCACATGTGGCACTCTGTGCTTCACTCTCTCCATACCCTCTAAGATCCGGTGACATCGTGAACTTACTGCTCCTCACATGTGGCACTCTGTGCTTCACTCTCTCCATACCCTCTAAGATCCGGTGACATCGTGAACTTACTGCTCCTCACATGTGGCACTGTATGCTTCACTCTCTCCATACCCTCTAAGATCCGGTGACATCGTGAACTTACTGCTCCTCACATGTGGCACTCTGTGCTTCACTCTCTCCACACCCTCTAAGATCCGGTGACATCGTGAACTTACTGCTCCTCACATGTGGCACTCTGTGCTTCACTCTCTCCACACCCTCTAAGATCCGGTGACATCGTGAACTTACTGCTCCTCACATATGGCACTCTGTGCTTCACTCTCTCCACACCCTCTAAGATCCGGTGACATCGTGAACTTACTGCTCCTCACATATGGCACTCTGTGCTTCACTCTCTCCATACCCTCTAAGATCCGGTGACATCGTGAACTTACTGCTCCTCACATGTGGCACTCTGTGCTTCACTCTCTCCATACCCTCTAAGATCCAGGGACATCATGAACTTACTGCTCCTCACACGTGGCACTCTGTGCTTCACTCTCTCCATACCCTCTAAGATCCAGTGACATCGTGAACTTACTGCTCCTCACACGTGGCACTCTGTGCTTCACTCTCTCCACACCCTCTAAGATCCGGTGACATCGTGAACTTACTGCTCCTCACATGTGGCACTCTGTGCTTCACTCTCTCCACACCCTCTAAGATCCGGTGACATCGAGAACTTACTGCTCCTCACATGTGGCACTCTGTGCTTCACTCTCTCCATACCCTCTAAGATCCGGTGACATCGTGAACTTACTGCTCCTCACATGTGGCACTCTGTGCTTCACTCTCTCCATACCCTCTAAGATCCGGTGACATCGTGAACTTACTGCTCCTCACATGTGGCACTCTGTGCTTCACTCTCTCCATACCCTCTAAGATCCGGTGACATCGTGAACTTACTGCTCCTCACATGTGGCACTGTATGCTTCACTCTCTCCATACCCTCTAAGATCCGGTGACATCGTGAACTTACTGCTCCTCACACATGGCACTCTATGCTTCACTCTCTCCATACCCTCTAAGATCCGGTGACATCGTGAACTTACTGCTCCTCACACATGGCACTCTGTGCTTCACTCTCTCCATACCCTCTAAGATCCGGTGACATCGTGAACTTACTGCTCCTCACATGTGGCACTCTGTGCTTCACTCTCTCCATACCCTCTAAGATCCAGTGACATCGTGAACTTACTGCTCCTCACATGTGGCACTCTGTGCTTCACTCTCTCCATACCCTCTAAGATCCGGTGACATCGTGAACTTACTGCTCCTCACATGTGGCACTGTATGCTTCACTCTCTCCATACCCTCTAAGATCCGGTGACATCGTGAACTTACTGCTCCTCACACATGGCACTCTGTGCTTCACTCTCTCCATACCCTCTAAGATCCGGTGACATCGTGAACTTACTGCTCCTCACACATGGCACTCTGTGCTTCACTCTCTCCATACCCTCTAAGATCCGGTGACATCGTGAACTTACTGCTCCTCACACGTGGCACTCTGTGCTTCACTCTCTCCATACCCTCTAAGATCCGGTGACATCGTGAACTTACTGCTCCTCACACGTGGCACTGTATGCTTCACTCTCTCCATACCCTCTAAGATCCCGTGACATCGTGAACTTACTGCTCCTCACATGTGGCACTCTGTGCTTCACTCTCTCCATACCCTCTAAGATCCCGTGACATCGTGAACTTACTGCTCCTCACACATGGCACTCTGTGCTTCACTGTCTCCATACCCTCTAAGATCCAGTGACATCGTGAACTTACTGCTCCTCACACGTGGCACTCTGTGCTTCACTGTCTCCATACCCTCTAAGATCCAGTGACATCGTGAACTTACTGCTCCTCACACGTGGCACTCTGTGCTTCACTGTCTCCATACCCTCTAAGATCCAGTGACATCGTGAACTTACTGCTCCTCACATGTGGCACTCTATGCTTCTCAACCAGTTGCATCCTTTGCTTAGAGTCATCTTTCTCCTTGCCCCTGCCTCTGTTACTCTAGATTACTTTAAGACTCAGATTACACTTCCTCCTTCAGGAGGTCTTTCCTTAGCCCCATATACTCCTACATTCCCCTAGATGATTACCTCCCGTTCACCCTCTGTACCTCTTGTATGTACCTATTATTTACACATTGTTTCCCCCAATAGAATGTGAGATCCCAGAGGACAGGGATTGCTTCTACCTTCTTTATTTCACCTGTGATTAGTAAGTAGCACATAGTAAGTGCTTAATAACTGCTCATTGACTGACTGATTGATGGAGGTTTTGAAACAGAGACTGAATGACACTTGTTGAGTATGGTGTAGAAGTGGTGATTGCCTTTCAGCTAGATGTTCATGGAGGTCCTGTCAATTCTGAAATTTTGTGGTTCTTTTATCAACTTGTATTCTCTTTAAGAGGGCATGGAATGTCAACCAACAGCACAGAATTTAAAATACATATTTTTGCTAATTAATATAAATACATGCATACATATATGTACTATACACATATATGTATGCATATATGTGTCTATTTTTCCCTTTTGAAAATAGTTACCTTTACCCACATTCAGATAACCAGTCAACAAACATTGTGCTCAGTATTTTCACAAAAGTGAGAAAGTCCTTGCCATCAAGAAGTTTACATTCTATCACAAGAGGCAACGTATGCATGTATAACTCATCATTCACATAAAATGCAAGGTGAGCATAAAACAATAAAACTAATTTTTGAATATGCATACCAGAATCACGATGTACATAAAGTGATACTACAGCATCTCATCATGGCATGAGAGTGACTCTAAGTTCTTTAAGGCCATACTAGTGGAAAGCAAACTCATGCAACTTCTAACATTCTATGATTCTGGTGACAGACCATAGCTGTTTTTTGAGAGCTGGCCCCGCTAAGTATGGAGAGGCTGAAAACCAGTGGACTCATCTCTCAGTGAAAAATTCTTTGGCCATGGCAATCCTCATAACAAAGACAAGTACAAAGTAGCACCTAGTCACAAGACTTCAGTAATGGAAAAATGGTCAGGAGATACTATGAATTACAAAGTTGTTAGATTATCCACAAACTGTTGGCTCTAAATGAGAGATATGCAGAAGACATACCATTTTATTTTTACTCATGAATAGGGGGTGAGGGGGTGATATTTGATACTACATAACTTAAGGTCATCAAATGCTACAATCTCTGAGCAATTAAAGTTAAAGATCATCCAAAACAATAGAGAGGTGAATTTCATAGTGAATAGCCTGAGTGAAGAATTCTGCAGAAGTGACATTATAGCTACTATCAGAAGAAAAAAATGAGCTGGTTATATTGTGTGAGTATAGGATAGATAGTCTATACGCTTCATTGTCCTCTCAGAGTCAAGAGATGCAAAGGAAGGTCTCCAACACATTGACTGGAACCCCATGGCATACTAATAGAACATGCACAGGATATGCACAGTCAGTCACAGAGTATGAGAGCAATGTCTTGATTTTCAGTGCTAGAGAGCATATACATATCAATCAACAAGTCAGCAGTCAATGAACATTTGTTAAGTACTGACTGTGTGCCAGATATTATGCTAAAAAGGACAAAAAATTAGTTTCTACCCTAAGGAACTTATAGTCTAATGGAGAAGATAACATAAAACCAACCACGTACAAACAAGATATATACAGAACAAATTGGAGGTAATCAACAGAGGGATGGCAGGAGTATCAAGAAGGATCAGGAAAGGCTTTGTGTAGAAGGTGGGATTTTAGTAGGATCTTGAAGAAAGTCAGGAAAACCAGGAAGTGGAGATGAGGAGGGAGAACATTGGGGGAAGCTAGCAAAAATGTTTGGAGTCAGGAGATAGATTGACTTAACTGGAGGAAAATCAAAAAGGTCAGTGTTGTTGCATTACAGAGTTCATGGTACAGGGGAGTAAGGTGTAAAAAGACTGGCAGAGTGGGAGGGATATACGAAGTTCTAAAGGGCTTTGGACATTAAAAAGCGGATTTAATATTTAAGATAGATCCTAAGGGACATGGGGAACTACTTGAGTTTATTGAATTGGGGGGGCAGTGATTGACATAGTTGGACTTGGGTTTTAGGAAGCTCAATTTGACACTTAAGTAGAAGAAGACCCTGAGGCAGTGCTGTTAATAAAAGGGTTGTTGAAATAATCTGGGTATGAGATGATGAGAGTTTGCATCATGTTGTTAACAGTATCAGAGGAGAGAAGGGGACATATATGAGAAACTGACAGGTCTTATCAACAGATTGGGGATAGGGGGATCGAGATAGTAAGGAGTTGAGGATGATCTAGCTTGGGTGCATGGGAGGATGGTGATGTCCTCAAGAGTAATAAGGAAATTAGGAAATTGGCGGGGGGGAGATGAGATCAGTTGGTAGATCTATCAAATTACCAAAATATCAGAACTTTATATCCAAGTGACTGCTAACCTTTCCAAGGTAGCTGCCTTGGGAGGCTATACACTTCTCCATCCCTCCACCCCCCAAATATATTGCCATTGCTAGGTATAATTCTGGAACTCCTCTTTTAGATTTGCCTTCAGTGACTATATATCATTCCTTGGGATATACTTAATGGTAGTAAATATTCATCCTTTGTGTTTGGAGGGCAAAAAGACGTTGGTTTTTGGAAATGACCAAAAGTCCTTTAGCTTCAGGTCTGGTAAGTTGCTTTATTGAATTATTTTGAGTTAAAAACATAGTATGACAATAGTAATGAGAAAGGATTTCTTTCTTACCTCATCATTTGTTCCTGAAGGCAATTCTGTTGAAGAGGGACTCCAAAAAAGTTTTAAACCTAGAGAGTCAGATGATAATTTTCCCAAGTCATAGCAAAAATTTGACTGTCAAATTTTGAGTCTCCATTAAAACAAAACAAAACAAATCATTAGTCTCCTGACTTTAGAGTCACATCTTACACATTGAATAGGAAACAATTCACTCATCAAAGAAAATGGCTTCCCTGGTAGGAACAGACCATTTGGAAAGTAAGGGTTGACAAGGTTTTCCTTAACATTAACAAAAATTGTTCACTAAATGTTTATCAAACACTTGCTCTGGGCAATTCACTAGGCTGGATTTGGAGAGGATATAAAGAAATAGAAGCTAAGGACCTTGCTTTCAAGAAACTTAAAATCTTCTTGGATTTAGAAGATATACATGGAAAGATCCCAGACAAGAATAAAAAATAGATAATGATAAATACACAGAATATGACTGGATATTGCAACTAAAACAGATATAAACAGATCTCATCCTATCACAAATCTGAACAATTCTGACCAGAAACACTCAATAGCTTTGAGACTATGGCTAAGTGGCTTAAACCATTCTTAGCTACACAGTTTCCTCAAATGTAAAATATGAATGACAATAGCACCCATCTCACATGGAGATATTTGAGTCCTGCCTCAGGTGATTGACCCTGAGCAAGTCGCTTTAACACAGTTTCAGTCTTTTCATTTGTGAAATGGGGATATGTATAGAACCTACCTCACAGGGTTGTTGTGAGGATGGAATGATAAAATGTATACAAAGTGTTTTGTGAACCTTAAGCACTATGTGTTAGCTATTATTATTGAGTGATTGAAGAGGGAAGTGTTAAGAAAGAATTCACAAAGAATTTCAGAACTGTTTCATTTTTTAAAAAATTGTAGCATCTTTTTGAAGGATAGAAGAGTAAAAGTATTTATAATGAGTAGGGAAAAAACTAATTCCACTCTTCCTCCTCCTCCCCAAGAAACCATAAGCAGCCCTTCTTAATGGGATACTTAAAGGGGGAACAGGCTTGGCTCAGGGTGGACTGGAGGTAATTCCTATACAGATTGGGGGGGGTTGAGGAGGTAGTCATTGATGAATCACTTATTTCATTTGCTGATTGGTTGGTTGGTTTTAAAACAATGATGACCATTATCTGTTTGGGACAAAGCAGGGATCCTGCCAGAAGTCTGAGGGCTGTCCCAATGGGTTTCTTAAGGCCTTTTTCCAGTCCTCAGATTCTATGAACATGTATTTATGTCTGCAAAAGAGATAGTACTTAATTAAATTTAACAAGCATTTATTAAATACCTTCTATGTACCAGGTACTGTGCTAGTCACTAGAGATACAAAAGTAAAAAAGGAAACAGTCCGTGCTCTTCAGATGTGGATATTGGTATCCATGTGATGGGGGTGTAGGTGTTTATGGGAAACAGGTACACAGGGAAATAAAAACAAAACACACACAAGTTACAAACAAAGCAATTTTGGTGGTGGGTGGGCACTAACCCTTTGGGTAATCAGGCAAGATCCCTGGTAGGAAATGAGTCAAGCAGAACTGTGAAGAGAGCAAGAGAGAAGGGAAAACATTTAAGGTAGAGGGGACAAGCCAATACAAAGGCATGGAGAGAAGAGATCCAATATTACCTTCCATAATCTCCTCAAGGCTTTCCACCAGAAGATTAATCAGACAACAGAGGCCCAGAGGATAGAGGGAAGTTATATCCCAGAGACCTGAAGAGGCCCTTGGTTCTAACTCAGAGGACCTCTGGGGAAAGGGAATTGAAGCTTCATTAAGTGGGACTTGGGACCCTGGAGGAAGTGGATTAGTTAGTCAATAAACGTTTCTTAAGTGCTGGCCTTATTTACACACTTACTAGCTGTGTGACCCTAGACAAGTCACTTAACCCTGTTTGCCTCAGTTTCTCATCTGTAAAATGAGCTGGACAAGGAAAAGGCAAACCCCTCCAGTATCTCTGCCAAGAAAACCCCAGTGGGGTCACACAGAGTTGGACACAACTGAAAACTACTGAACAATAACAATAAAAAGGCTTACTAAGTGCCAGGCACAGTGCTAAGCTCTGAGGATAAAAAGAAAGGCAAAAGACAGTCCTGACCCTAAAGCAACTCACACTCTAAAGGGGGATGACTACACAAACAAGGTGAAAGTAGAGGTGTGGGGTGGATAAAGGAATGAAAACGTGTGATGAAGTTCAGAGGAGGGTTGTTGGTTGAGAAATGAAGAGATGGTGCACTTGGGCTACTTAATGGGAAGATCTTTCCCATCCATTAATAGGCCCATGTGACCTGCTTAAGTCACATGAGTCTAAGTGGAGCAGCAAGGGGCAGTGCTAGAGCAGAGCTGAGAGGAAATTGGTCAGAGCAATCAGAACTGAGGGAGACAGAAAGCCGGGCTCATGAGTGTTTGTTTGTGGGAAGGCCTGATAATGTGTATAGGCTTCTTGATTACTATGAGGGATCTGGCTTTCTGGTGCCTGAATAAATATTTTGGCACTGTCTTCCATGTGGAGAGTTTGTTGTATTCCGTGATTCAGAATTGCACCAGCATATTCATGGCTTTTGTAGGTGCTGTGTTGGCACTACAAGTGAGCATTTTGTAAATGTTCAGCTTAGAAATTCAAGTTGTATCTAACTCAAATCTCTCTGACTGTAATTTAATAAAGAAAACTAGATCCCAGGTGAATAATTTAATGGATTAAATATGCTTGAATTTGAGAATGTTGGTATGTAAAATTAGGTGGCAATTTTAATTTTGATTGAATATTCAATCAACAAGCATTTATTAAGCACCTGCTCTGTATAGACCACTGTGCCAGGGTTGGGGGAAGATACAAAGATCCTTAAGATACCATCCCAGTCCCTGAGGAGCTCACAGTCTCCTAAAAGGGATGTGCATGTGTGCGCGTGCGTGTGCACGCACGCACACACACACACACACACACACACACACACTGATACTAAAAAGAGGTGCTGGTAAAAAAGACTAATGAGAAGTTTTATTTTAAAAATAATTTTAAGATTAAAAGATACTGACTTTGGGTTCATCTACTTTGTGTTAAGGGGAAAAACAGGAAGGTCTCACCCATTTCCTCAGACAGGGTGGGAGCTTTCCTAGTTTGGAAATCTGCCTACATTCAGATAGGATCATTACCTACTGACGGAAAAGATTTCGTGTCAGTATTGGCCTCTGCCTCAGGCTCGAACTTACTCCTTTCCAGTCCTTGAAGTCAACAGATGATTCTTTCACGAATGGAGGAGTTTACAGGAAACTGTGGCCTTCAATTTCTTACAAAGTTGGAAAAAAAAAATCGGCCTAGCCTGATCTGCTCTGGGTGAAGCTCTGTGTTTATAATTCAGGGATTGTTTTCTAGTAGGGTTCCTGGGCTCCCCTGGACTCGCAGGCTGTTGACTGATGAAGCCCCCAATAAAGGACTGAATAGAGAGAAAAGAAACTAGGACTGCTTTCCAATTCTGACTAGGCTCTGCTCTGCAAAGGCCTAAAATATGCAGTGCATTGGCCCAGTTAGAGGATATTCTGAGGCAGAATTTGGATGAAACAAAAAGTCCTCCTTAATTTTGTGCTAGTTTCTTAGTGACATGGTAGTATGTGGATAAATACTTGCTTTCCATAGTCCTCTCCCCCTTGTTTTCCCCCAGCCCAGGGCAGCTCAGATCTTTTTCATATTAGATAAAAGCACTTAGCCTTTGTCAGAAACAAAGGAGAACCATTTGTCCCTGCTTTCTTGAAATGAAAAATGAGATTTTCATCGTTTGCTTGGTGTGTGCCAACCATTCATTTAGACTGAGGCGTGCCTGATTTGGGCCTAATTTCTTCATTAGTAAATGCTGTGGAAATTTGTTTAGACCTGGATTTCCAATGAACTTACATAACCAATGCAAACACTTTTTATCTTCCAGCCTATTAGTGGAAGATGTTCATGGCTGCCTGACATTTGCTAGGCTTTACTTGCTGAGAGAAACCTGTAAATCATCCTAACGCTACCCTTCAAACTTGTCCCAGAAGGCTCCAGCCCTTCTGCACGCATGGTCCTCCCACTTCTCCAGCCTCAGTGTCAGCAGAATGATACTATGGTGAGAATAGCTGGTCAAGGGAACTGACTGGGCTTTCTAAGCACAACTTCCAGATGTTCCATATCCCTTGCTGCAACTGTGTGTCCCATGATGAGGGAAGGGAGCTGTTCTTGGACGGGCCTGAACAACAAGCTTCACTTTCCTTACCTGTCAAAGTCTTCCCTCCCTTCCTTCCTCTCTTCTCCCCTTCCTTCTTTCCTTCCTTCCCTTCCACCTCCCTCCCTTCCTTTATCCCACCCTCCTACCTTCCTCCTTCCTTTCTTTCTTCCTTCCTTCCTTCCTTCCTTCCTTCCTTCCTTCCTTCCTTCCTTCCTTCCTTCCTTTCCTTCCTTCCTTCCTTTCCTTCCTTCCTTCCTTCCTTCCTTCCTTCCTTCCTTCCTTCCTTCCTTCCTTCCTTCCTTCCTTCCTTCCTTCCTTCCTTCCTTCTTCCCTCCCCCCTTTCTTTTTTCTTTCTTTCTTCCTTTTTCTCTTTTTCTCTTTCTTCCTTCCTTCCTTCCTTCCTTCCTTCCTTCCTTCCTTCCTTCCTTCCTTCCTTCCTTCCTTCCTTCCTTCCTTCCTTCCTTCCTTCCTTCCTTCCTTCCTTCCTTCCTTCCTTCCTTCCTTCCTTCCTTTTATTCAGTGTAGGGAACTCCTAACAAGGATTTCTCCTCCATCCAGTGTGAGACAGCATTTACTCTGTCCCTTCCACTTTTAAGAGCTGCCTGTGCCACTGAGATGTTATTTTTCCAATGACATACAGAGGTTATTTTTCCAATTACATACAGAGGTTCTTTTCCCAATGACATATAGAGGCAGGGCTTGACTACTCATGACTACCTGACACCAAAGTTACCTTTCTATTACCTGCATGATGTTGATTCTCACCTATCAAAATACTTAACATATCTAATTCTAAGAACTTTTGAGAAGACCCCACAAGGTAATGGATTTAAAATATAATGTTTCTCTGAGAATTGTCACAGGAATTCAAAACCAGAAGATATACGAACAGGGAGGCAATGATTAATTTCCTGCGATATTCCAAACATTTATCCTCCCTCTCCTTCCCTTGATATATTGTCTGAGATGTATTCTCATGGTTGGTCCTCTCCTTTTTCATTGTCCCTGTGCTGTTTTCCTAGCCTCCATTCATTCTACATCATGACAAGAGAAGGTTGGAATATTGACTTTTGAATACAAAGATAGATAGATTTGAATACAAAGATAGATGGGGCAACATATATGAAGAGTGACAGAGCGAAGGAAGCAGGATCGGCAGAACAACGTACACACTGACAGTAAAAAACCCCCTACAAACCAGGAATGAAAGCTCAGTAAGGTATACTGAAACAAAACAGGGCTCCTTTGTTGTCATTTTGTTTAATATGTACATCTAAAAAATTGAAGTGATTTTGGAATTTATGGTTTTATACGTGATCTTTCACTTTGCTTCTTTGAACATCTGTTTTTGTTACTTGGCTTAGAACTTAAAATGAGTTTTGTTATTGGTAAGAGGGTAGACTTTAAGCCTGAATATGATAAAAATTGTTTACTCTGAGACTCATGCAATGGGAGGATATACTCCTTGCATTATATTGTGAAGATTTTTTGAAGAAGTGATCTATTTATGACTCAGACATAATCCTTAGAGGCTGAGATTGAAGCATTAAACAGTCATAGATTATAGATTTTGAGCCAGAAGAGACACCTAGATCACTCAAGGTCATTTCAGGTCATCTAATATGACTGACTTAATTTTACTTTAGAAGAAAGTAAGGCTCATGGAGGTTAAGTGATTTGTCCAAAGTAACAAGTATTAAGAGTCAGAAACCAAATCTGAACCCAGGACCTCTGATTTCAGATTTAGCACTTTGCCTATTGTACAAGAAAGAAAGTGTAGGAAGGAAGGAAGGAAAGAAGGAAGGAAGGAAGGAAGGAACGAAGGAAGGAAAGAGAATAGATCATAGCAAAGAAGAACAATTCTTAAATTATCAAATAAAGGATCTAGGCTATGTTGTAAGTTTAAATTCTGGGCTCTCAAATAAAATCCTTCTTTATTCCCCTTCCCTAATTATCTCCATGACCTTGCAAAGCATGATCACAGGTCTCTATATTTAAAATCTTAATTACATTTTCCCTGTTTATTTTTGTCTTTGTTATGACTGTCTCTATGAATTCCTTGACATGAGAGGCAATATGTCCTAATGAATCAGGCACTGAACTTTGAGTCAGGAAGACCTGGGTTCAAATCCTGCTTCAGGCACTTACTGGCTATGTGACTCTGGTCAAGTCACTTAACACTTTTGTGTTTTAGTTTCCCCATTTCTAAAATGACAGGGTTAATGTTGGTTTCTCAATTTCCTTCCAGCTCTAAATCTTCTTTAGAATGATCACAAGATTATTTGACTCAGAGAGAAATTGTAACACTCCCTATTTTTTTTAGAGTCAATTTTTATAGCAGTTACATGACAGAAAATTATAAAATCAATTCAACAAATAAGAATTAAATACATCTATAAAAAGCTTTCTGCTAGATACTAGGAGACACAAAGATGAAAACTGAGATACCCCTTACTCTCATAGAGTTTTCAATCTGCTGTGGAACTAGGGCACATGTTTAATTAAGTAATGATACAAGTTAAGATGTGATAGGAAAAGGTGAGATCCAAAGTGATCTAAGGACAATTGTGAATGAAGGGATCACTTTGATCTGGGAAAGACAAAGCCAAAAGTATTCTTTGGGGTTTGGACTTGGAGTTAGGGGACTTGAGTTTGTTTTTAGGATCTGCTACCTCAACTATGTGATCTTAGATAAATAGTTTCTTCTTTCTGTGCCTCAGATGTCTCACCTGCAAAAAGGAGGGTGTGGGATCAAAAAGTTCTCTGAGGTCCTTTCCTCCATTCTTTTTAAAATTAATTTGTTTGTTTTCTGTTTTCTACAATGACTTCCATAAGTCTTAGATTTTCTCCCCCTTCCTCCCTCCTCCTTCCCCGAGATGATGTGCAGTCTTACGTGGGTTCTACACACACATTATTAAACACATTTTCACATTGGTCATGTTGCATAGAAGAATTAAAATGAATGGGAGATACTGTAATCTCAAATCTAGAGTCATTATTTTATCACTTGCAGGACTAGAGTTAGGGGACTTGAGTCCTGGTCCTTTCTGTCATTGAACCAATGTGGGACTCAGTTTCCTCATGTATACATTGATAAGATTGGACTATACGATTTATAAGGTTTCTTTCAGCTCCATAAATCTACTTTCCTCTTTTCCTAGAGTTTATGGCAGGGTCATTTGTAAATGCAGTACCTCAAGTTTGAATGTCTGAACATAAAACAAGGTAATAGAGGCTTTGACCAAGGTACTGATGACACTTATGAAAAAGACTGAGCTTAACATCAAGCTAGCTACTTCTAGATGATTCAGCCTGGCCAGAGTCTTCTTAGCCTTGGCTTTACATTCACCCCAGGCATATTTTGTGTTGCTTGTTTTGAGTCCCAAATGACAAGTTCTGGCTCTGACAAACAGGTACAACTACCAATGAAACATCATCTTCCTGATGTCTCAAATAAGGAGAGAAGCCAAGATATGCTTTCCAAAGTCAGATGGATCATTAGGGAAGGGAAATAGGGAAGAATTTCATTTGAGAGCCCAGAATTTCAACTTACAACATAGCCTAGATTCTTGATTTGATAATTTGAGAATTGTTCTTCCCTGCTATGACTTATTCTCTTCCTTCCTTCCTTCCTTCCTTCCTTCCTTCCTTCCTTCCTTCCTCCCTTCCTTTCTTTTTCTTTCTTTCTCTTTCTTTCTTTCTTTCTTTCTTTCTTTCTTTCTTTCTTTCTTTCTTTCTTTCTTTCTTTCTTTCTTTCTTTCTTTCTTTCTTTCTTCCTTCCTTCCTTCCCTCCTTCCTTCATTTCTTCTTCCCTCCCTCCCTTTCTTTCTCTTTCTTTCCTCTCCTCTCTACTCTTTATTCTCTACTCTCCACTCCCCTTTCTCATTCTTTCTTTCATATAATTCCCATCTTTTTGCAGATCTTTTATTGTCAGTGTATATTGATTATCAGTGAAGTCTGTCTATCATGTTGCCTACAAATCTGGATATTGTGAAGCTCTTTAATTTCTTCTGTGAAAAACAAAAACACAGGGGCAAAAGATGTGCCATTCCCTTTCAGATTCCTCCATATTGACCTCCTCATCCATAAAGTGAGGGAGGTTGGACTCAACAGTCTCAAAATTCTCTCCAGTTCTGAATCACTGATCTTAGAAACTTTCTGTCAGTTGGGGGGTTGCTTAACCTCTTCAGTCTGAGTTTAGACATCTGTATAATGGGGTCAGTACTAACAGTACCTTCCCTTCCTAGGAATGTTATGATACGTAATGAGATGATGTACATTTAAACTGTAGGGAAGGGTATTTTATAAATCCAAAAAATTTCAGCAGTGTTTTATTTATTCAGCACTACTGAGGAGTGAGGTTTGTCACATAAGCAAAATTTCCTAATAGTTGATGCTTATTTGCTTAAAGCTTTAACACTTAAATGTTTTTTAACTAGGAAATCTTTCTAATATGCACCACACATTTCCTTGCCTTCTTAACCCAGGTCTGCTGAATATCATTTCACTTTTTCTTGATGACTCAGGGTATTTGAAGGGTTGTGATGTGGAGGAGGAATTGGCTTTGTTCTGCTTGGTCCCAGAGGACATAATGAGGAACAATAGGTAGAAGGTGCAGAGAGGCAAATTTAGCTTAATGTAACGAAAAATCTTCCTAATAATGAGCTGTTCCACAATCCAGTGGGTTGCTCTGGAAGGAAATAGACTCCCTATCACTGTATATCTTCAAATGGAGGCTGGGTGACTCTTGTCAAGATTATTGTTCAAGCACAGGTTGCACTAGATGGCCTCTGATGTATTTTTCAGCTCTGAGATTTTGAATCACAGAACATCTATTCTTACCAGCTGTTTTAGTACTGTGATGTCCTAAAGAACTGTTGACTGAATTATTTCTTTGCTAAATGGCCCCAGACTGCTGAGCTTTTGGAATTCTTGTGTCTGTTTTTATAGTTTTTCTGTCTCCTTCATGGTCAGGCTGTAGGCTCTCTCTTATCAGCCTCTAAAAACATCACTTTTCAAAGCAATTCAACAAACATTTATTAAACACTGTGTGCAAGGTAGTGAGATATAGCAGAAAGAAAGCTGCCCTCAGAAGACCTAGACTCAAGCCATGAGCGTGTTGGTAAATGTTTACCAACTGGCTTACTGAAAATAAGAGATGTAGGCAGGACATACTTTTAGGTTTAATCTGTGATATTAGCATTCGCTCCATCTCTTTTAATAAAACAATAAGTCAAATCTGATTTGTAGGTTTGCTAATTTTTGAGATCTAAATGCTCACATTGAAAATTTAACAATCAGCTTTCATGAACTGACCCCTGCATATCCTTGGTCCACTGTTGACACTACTAATCCTGGCCAAGTCACCTAACTTCTCAATGCTCTAGGCAACTCTCTGAGACTCTAAGTTGCAGAGAAAGTACCAACTTGAATTGGTAGAAATACTATTACACAAATATTAAATATATTATTAAGATATTGTGTCTGTCTATCTATCCATCTATCTAACTCTCAGTACTCAGCTTCCCCAATGGGAAATAATCACCTTCAGAGCAGGAACTTTTATCTTTATCTTTGTATCCTGAGTGCCTAGTACACAATAGAAGCTTAATAAATGTTAGATGACTAATTGATTCACAAATTGCAATGATTGATAGGTTTCTGCAAAAAGCTCTAGACTGGCAATCAGAAGACCAGAGCACAAGTCCCTGTGCTGTCATATATGAGCAATGTGACTGTGAGCCAGTCACTCAAGCTCTTCTGAGTTTCTTCTTCTGTAAAATGGGAATAATATTAACTCCAACTTCTTTCTCAAAGGATTATTCTGTATTATGGATTTATGGAGTAAAATGCATCGCAGTCATAAAGCACTACTTAAATATAAGTTTCTATTAGTTACTTAAGAGAAGCTAAGAACACAGCTGGAAGCTGAGAAGGGGGAATAGCTGCTTGTACAAAACTGTCCCCAAAGTCATGGAGAACACCAGGGTCATTGTTCTCTTGCACCTCAATTTGTACATCCATTCTGCAGCTCAAATAGCTATGGGTTAATCCCAATTGGTCATACATATCTCCGTCTCATCATTTTGAGGATTCAAATGAGCCCTTTGGGGGTAACCATAGCCTTTTATGACCACCCTCTCAAAAACCTTCTTGGGAGCAGGTCACTCCTTCTCTGCTACCTCCCTCTCATTTGGTGCCCTTGCAAAGCTGAAAACAAAGCATCTACTTATCCTAAGTAATTGATACTCAGCAAGGTAGCCAACGGATTAAAGAAGTATATGCTAGCCTCCTCCAACAAAGCCCATGCCAATATTCTGTGGTGGGTGGGAAGGAGGGGGCCAAGATTTATTTGTTGAGCTTCAATCTCTCAATTCATCGAATCCTGTGATTCTGAAAACTGTCTGCAGAGGTCTCCCAGTGATGCAGCCTCCTAGTAGGTAAATAACTGTGAATGCCCTCTCTGCCCTTCAGGCTGGAGGTGACCATTGTGCAGGATAATAAGAAAGAATTATAGGATGTGCTTTGGAAATGCTAAACAGTGTTATTCCTTAAAGGCAAAATAACAGAACATTATCAGATTATGAGCCACTGAAATCATTATCAAATCATGAACCATTATTCAATTCAATAAACAATTACTATGTAGCCACTGTGAAGGAGGCACTGTATTTCTTTCTGGGATAACAGAAGGAAAAATCTCAAATAATCCTTAACCTAGAAGACCTTACATTTCACTAAAGTATACACATATGTAAACACACACACAAAGTGTATGTATGTATGTATGTATATATATATATATATATACATATATACACACATATAGATACAGG